>CM038669.1:449290685-449890685 GCA_021605145.1 Aegilops bicornis
CCCATTAACGGAAAACTATCTTAACCTCCTTCAGCAAGTTCGTTATCTACAAGTAAGTTAGAGAATTCCTGTTGTCAAGCTAGTTATCTTATACAATCATCTGCCAAGAATTTGGCGAGGAAACTTGGGGGTGCCCCGATCCACATAGATGGATCATTTGCACGACCATATTCAGCTAGCACATGAGCTGTCATATTTGAATCTCTATTACAATGCTCAAGAATAACCTTCCCTAAATCTCTTAGTAAATCTCTGCGCTCTTCCAGAACAGGAGCAACCACCATCGTTTGTTCTTCATTGAGCTGTAGAACATTTACTACAGTGAAGTTATCCATCCTTGCCATGATATCATTGCATCCCAGTGTATGAGCTAAACTTTTTTTGAAACGAGGCAAAAGACTTGCCATTTTCATTAATTAAGGAGAAGGTCTAGACATAAGCCGTAGAGCGGCAAAAGAAAAAGACTACTCTCGCAACATTAGAGTACTCAGTGCTGGCTCCGGCCGGCGCCCAAAGATGGGCTTCCTCTTTGATCTTGGCAACAACAACGGAAGTCGGGTAGCCGTGTTGCGGAAAACTCTAGCGTTCGCTCCTTCCAAATTTCCCACGAGACAAGCATCATCACGGAGACTATCGCCTTCTTGATGTAGCCGCCTGAGTCGATCATTTTTAGCCACCAATCATGAACAGAGACCTCATGTCGCCAAGTCATCGGTGATTGACCGTGCATGCCTAGCCAAGCGACGACCTCATTCCAAATGCGGACGGTGAATCTACACTGGAATAGGAGATGAGCAGCGGACTCCTGAACCTGCTTACATAGGGGGCAAAGGGACGAATTTGGCCATCCCGTCGCTGCAAACGATCGGCCGTCCACACTCGGTTTTGAACGATCAACCACGCAAATAACTTGCACTTAGGCGGAGCCCAAGCCTTTCAGATTGTGGTAGAGGTTGGATCGAGAACTTGCCCCGCCGAATCGTGCCATGTAAGTCGTGGGTCATTAATATTCACCATCGAAGTGAATTTCCAAGATATTGTGTCCTTCGTGTATGCGAGTTGAGAATAACATCATGGAGCATCTCCCAAAGGGTAGCGAACTCCTGGATATGGGTCAAGGTGAGGCCCTTACTAGTATCGATCTGCTCGATCCGTAAGTTGTTGTCCGGGGCCTTCTTGACCGAGCACACCTTCTTTTAGATATCTCAAAGATTTTGGCGCGACATCTCTGGGTCGGAGACCATGAAGCCATGAAGATTCCCAGAATTTAGCTTTTTTACCATCACCAATGGTCACCATCGTGAAAGACGCAAAGAGGTCCTTGTCACCATCGCTACAAGGTGTTTCCATGCCGGACCAAGTCTTGGGGGGGTCGGCCCATTCGAACCACAACCAGCGGAGTCGAAGCGCGGTCGCAAATTTCTCGAGGTTTAGGACACCCAATCCGCCATAGATCTTGGGCTTGCGGATAGTATTCCAGTTGACCTTACACTTGCCGCGAAACCTTATCAGAGCCTGCCCAAAGAAAGGCACGCCTGAGGCTGTCAATTTTCTTCCAAACTTCAGCAGGGAGCTCAAAAGGTGATAGGTGATAGATTGCGATGGCCGTGAGGACCGCTTTGACCAGAACTATGCGTCCAGGGGCAGCCACCTGGAGAGCCGACCAAGGTGGAAGCTTGCCCGCGACCTTGTCCTCGAGGTATTGAAAATGTATGCGCTTAAGTCTCATGACTGAGAGCGGAAGGCCAAGGTATCGCATGGGGAAGGCGGTCCGGACGGCAGGGAAGGCCTGAAGGATGTCATCAAGATCTATATTGGTACAACGAATGGGCACAACCAAACTCTTCGTGCAGTTGGTGACGAGGCCAGTGACTTCACCAAAGGAGCTCAGTGTCGCAGCCAGGAATTGGATGTCCTCCTTGATTGGCACAACGAAGATGGCCGCGTCATCAGCATACAAGGATTCCCGAATAGGATTTCCACGGAGGGGATGAAGGTTGCCTTGCTCAGTTGCCTTAGCGAGGATACTGTGAAGGGGGTCAATGGCAAGGACAAAGAGCAGTGGCGATAGTGGGTCTCCCTGTCGTAGCCCACATCCATGCTTGATAGGGTCGCCCGCAATGCCATTGAGAAGCACTCTAGATGAGGCCGTGGAGAGAAGAGCTGAAACCCAATCATAGAAACGGTCCGGGAAATGATTGTGACACAACAAATCCATGAGGTAGTCCCATCGGACCGAGTCAAAGGCTTTTTTGATATCCAGTTTGAATAGCAAAGTTGGGGATTTGGTTCGATGAAATCGACGGGCGGATTATGGACGTACATGAAGTTATCATGTATACTTCTTTTCTTGATGAATGCACTTTGCGTGTTGGAAACCAGAGCGGGCATGTGAGGGGCCAGCCTAGTGGCCATCATTTTAGCAATTATTTTTGCAACCGCATGAATGAGACTTATTGGTCGGAAATTAGAGATGTCCTCCGCCCCATCCTTTTTAGGAATGAGAGCGATGTTAGCTGAGTTGATCCAGTGGAGGTTCCTGACATGCAGGTTGGAAAAACTGTTAACAACTCGCATAATCTCTGGCTTTATGATGTCCCAACATTCTTTGAAGAAAAGTCATGTGAATCTGTCCGGGCCCGGGGCTTTGTCCCCTGGTAGTTCATTGATCGCAGCACAGACCTCCTCCTCCGTGAACAAGGCACCCAGCTCTGAAAGATCGCAATTCGAAGGTGGGATGCAGCCCCAATTGAAGTCCTTGGAGCGTGGGGGGCCCTTCCCAATGGCTTTTGCAAAGTGGTGCTGGATAATATCCTTTTTGTGATCATGGCTCGTGACCCATCCGTTATTGTGCTTGAGACGGTGGATGAAGTTCTTCCTTCGGCGATGGTTGATAAGGAGGTGAAAGAAACGTGTATTTGCGTCCCCCTCTTTGAGAAACTTAATTCTTGAACTTTGCCTTTTCCTCGCCCGCTTGAGGACAGCTAGAGCGACAACCTTTCTCTTGAGGTCCTTCCTCAGGTTCCATTCAGCCAGGCTAAGCGTCCTGCATTCTTGCGCTACATCGAGGCGAAGGATGATCTCAAGGGCCATGTGGAGTTGGATTTTGTGATTCGAGAAGATTGCCTTGCTCCATTTCCTAAGGCGATGACTTGTTCTTTTTAGCTTGTGAAAGAGCACCTGAAAGGGCTCAGAATGACTAGTGTCCTCCTTCCAAGCATCATGTACCGTCTTCTTGAAGTTTGGCATTTTGGTCCAAAAATTTTCAAAACGGAAGGTTATTGGTCGTCGTGGCCCCCTGTCGCTAGCCAGAAGGAGTCGACAGTGATCCGAGAGTGAGGACGACAGGGCATGAAGGATGTGAGTGCCGAAGTCAACGTCCCAGTCCTCATTGCAGAAAAAAGAATCCAACTTGCTTAAGGTCGGGTTAGTTTGCTCATTGCTCCAGGTGAACCTTCTGTTCTGGAGGTGGATTTCTTTCAGCTCACAGGTGTTGAGTGAGTTTCGGAAGCGCACGAGGCGAGAGCGGTCAACGTTTGCACGGTTTTTGTCGCGAGCGCGGTATATTTGATTGAAATATCCCGTAACAAGCCACCTGATACCCAGCTGGGGCTTGAGGCTCACAAGCTCTTGAAAGAAAGCATCTTTCAGGTTGCCTCTAGTAGGGCCATACACCGAAGTGAGCTTGAAGGAAGTGAGAGTGTTGACAATAGTGATGGTTGCAGAGATGCTGAAGGTACCAGTTGAAATGTTATCCACTTTAAGGAAGTCTTCATTCCAGAGAAGGAGAATTCCTCCCTTGGTGCCATCAACAGGCCTATCAGCAAAGCTTTTTAGTTTTTGGCCACCCAAAAAAGCAGCCAAGAGAGGATCAATGGTAGCCAATTTGGTTTCCTGTAGACAAACAAGGTTACAGGAAGTAGCAGCGATAGTCTCATGAACAGATTCTTGTGACGGTTGGGGACAGATTTAGGCCACGGACGTTCCAGTTTAGGATGGACAGACTTTCATTCATTGCAAACAAGGGCTACATCAGGGGTAACATGGAGCACAAATAGGGGCCTTGCCAAGGCGACAACAGAGAGTAGTTGAAGATCAGAGCTACAAACAGGCCTATCTAGAGTAACTGGGAGAACAACAATAAGAAAGTGACTAATCATGATAACTGGGTTACATCAGCAACTAGTCATGGCAGAGGCATCAAGCAGACGCCGCGTCTTCTCCGCCTTGAACTTGAAGTTCTAGCCCAGCACCTCCACCATGGTCAAGCAAGGCATCCTCCATCGCAGTAGCAAGGTCACAGTCGAGCCTGAACAGGGCTCTAAGTGCAGCAGCTTTAGCAGAAACTACATCTGCAACGTGTTCAATACGTGAGGTGCAAGCTGCTATAAAATCCCCTTTGTGGTCTCTGATAATGGCTCCACATGACCCCATATAATCCTCCTCTCTAAAGGATGCATCAACGTTCAAGATTTGTTGCGCCGCCGGGACTATTGGCCAAGAGTTTATCCTTGGGGTTGGGGCAGGATCGGCCATCGCACGGGTGAAGTTGAGAGTAAGAGCATGAATGGATGGTCCTGTTTACGCCGGAGATTGAACTACCTCACCTTTAACATGCATCCTTCTCTGCCACCAAATGTACCAGCTCATTGTTGCGATTAATTCAGGAAGATCGACTGATCCATATCGCCACAAACTTGCAAGACGGGGCCGAAGTTTGTGGCGCCAAGCTTTGATGACTCTCAGACAGTCCGTGTACGCCTCCCCTGCTGGACAGGGCTGGGCTGGGTTTCTTACTGTACAAACCATCTGCCGCTTTGGGCTCACTGTGGTGAGGGGCGGTAGCTTTGCCCAACGATTCCCATTCTACATGGCGAGGAATAAATAAATAAACATGGCGAAGAATAGACCCAATCTCTATTTGACGCCCAAAGCGTTGGTTACAGGCATTTGCGGACGGGTGCACACCCTCCACACGTACCCTAGGTTAGTAACGGTCCAGCCCATATATGCTGGAACTGTTAGCGGTTTTGGAAGCCTCGAGATGATTTTTCTTATTTATTATTTTATATTTTATATTTCATGAACTTTTTCAATTTAGTATTTACTTTTAAAAAGTATGTATCTTTTTATAACCATGTTTTTTTGATCTGTAAACTTTTTCACAAACCGTGAGCAATTTTCAAATCCATGATTTTTTTCTTAAATTGGTGAACTGTTTTCAAATTAGAAACTTTTTCAAAATCCATATTTTTTTAAAAATCATGAAAATTTGAAATTCATGTTTACTTTTATAAAATAAATTTGCTTTTTTTTCAGAACCAACAGCTACCAAGCTTTTTAACAACAGAGCAAGGCTAGTAAGAGGGCGAGTGACAAGCCTAACGGGTTGACCAATGTGTCGCTCGGTGTGTGCACTGGTTTATATTACAAGCGCTGAAGGCGCTAATTAGGACGCTCTAACAAATCGCTCATGGCGAGCAGTAATAGGATAACAAATCGCCCAGGGAGAGCAGTAATGTGTAGGGACATTCAGGGTTTTTTCACTTTAACATGCACGTTATTGGTCTTTTGACCAATTTCTTTCACCGACGTAGATGTAAATACTGGTTTTCTGCTGATTTCATTAGTTTTCTTCCTTTCATCCTTTTCCATTTATGTTTTTCTATTTTTGTTGTTGTTTCAATTTAAGAACCTCATGTTTTTTAAAACACGACCATTTTCCAAATTATTGAACATTATTTAAATCCATGGATATTTTTAAAGTTTATTAATATTGTAAAACTGGTAACCACTATTTAAAATTACTATATTAGGCCCAAGCCCACACAAAATACTGTGGGCCACGAATATGCCAAACACGGTTATAGTGCCCGAGCTAAAATGGGTCGAGCCCATGTCCTAGTTTGAAGGCTTTTTTATCTCAATAAGAAAAATGTTAAAATTATGTTTAGATAAATGAAAGGAAATCCAAAATTTGAAAAATGTTTATGAATTTCCAAAAATGTTTAACTATTGTAAACTTCAAATTTTAATAAATGTTCATAAGTTATACATAATATTAATTTTTAAGTTGTTATGAAATCTAAAATCTTCATAAAAATTTTAAAAATATTACTCCCTTATAGTTTTTGCCACTCTAGTTTTCGCCAATAATTGTCTTAGGGAAAATTTTATTTCCTTGGGAAAATTTTATTTTTGCCACTCTAGTTTTTTTCAGTTATTCTTATGTCACTCTATGTTTTGTTATTTCACTTTTGTCACTCTTAGCTTTTGACAATTATCACAATTGCCACTTTGAAATGTTTGTTTTTGCCATGGAATGGAAATTGTGGTAATTATCAAAAACTAAGAGTGACAAAAGTGAAATATCAAATCTAGAGAGGTATAAGGAAAATCGGCAAAATGTAGAGTGGCAAAAACAAAAAAAAATCCAATTATTTTATGAGGATTTTACTTCAAAAAAGCTAAGTAAAAATTGATAATTGTTCTATATATATGAGGAAAATACATCCAATCATCTAGGGGTAGTTACCCTCATGTCTTATATACTACTTATAATTCTAAGTATGTTCATATATAATATATAAGATACTTCAAAGCGAGTTACATGAAAAAATTACAAGTTGGCCCATGATTTTTATTATATTTATGAAATACGTACATATTTGTACTAAAAAGGAGCATACTCAAAATATGATATATATATATATATATATAGAAAAATGGGTTAGTACTCCTAGAAGTATGTACTCCTATGCCACGTGTCGTTCGTTGCTTTAATGCCCCGTCATACCATTTAAATTCATTTGTTTTTAATTAAAAGAAACAACAGGATAATCTCCCATGCAAACTTCCATTCAAAAATTTGTTAGCATGTCCCGTGCTAATAGGGATTTGGGTGACTCGGTATATCTATCCGGAATAGAAACCGAGCTGTACGGGCATTAGGAAACCTATCACGGCATCGCCGCATAAACAAAACAGAAGACGACAGCGGCGGCGGCCGCGACGGTGACGATAGCGGTGGCGGCGTCCACGGCGGTGGCGACAGTGACGATAGTGGTGGCGGCGTCCACTGCGGCGACGATAACAGCAGCGGCGGCGACAATAAGATGCAGTACAACTTGTTGTACCAGTACCATTGACATCCATCACATGGCCAAAGACAAAGCGACTCCCATGTACTTCTTCCAATCGGCATTGATAACGACAAGGTACATACGTCCTTCGGCTCATTCACATGCATGCATCATGATATTACCTGCACTCCTTATTCCTTCCATAGTACTGTGACTATTAATTTGATATCATGCATGTTTAATCTACAACTCATTTGGATCGATTTCAGCGAGATGGGTTCCCGGTCGGCGGCGCGTCTGCTCCATGCAAATGGATAAATACTCGTGTTTTCCCTCATAGATCTTCATGATGCAATCTACTCCGATGACAAATACGATGACTACTAGAGCGACATGATTTACCCATCATGCAATAAACACGCACAAAAAACTTGAAACTACTTACTCTGATGATGTACTCTTTTTAATTAATTATTATTCTTCTTTGTCTTGTAATCTAGTTTAAAATGAATTGTGCTTTATTTTATTATATACTTATTTTCTTAATGCACCGTACCCTTTTTTATTCTTCTTTTTGAACAATTATACATCGTTTGTAGTAGCTCCAACACAAAAAGGTGTGTATACTCCATAAAAAAATGGTATATACACCAGTGGTTCTCAACAAGTATGTACTTCATAAAGAAGTAGGGATATACTCCATTGAAAAGTATATACTCCATCGAAAAAAGAAGTGTAAACCTTCTCAAAAAAATTAAAAGTGGTATATACTCGCGCGCAAGCAAGTATCTTATACACCCTGTATGTGCTCTCCATAAAGGTAGTCATCGTATATATCCTGTCAGCATAATGTGGTATATACTCGTTCAAACAAGTTAAGAAGTATATACTCTCACAAAAACAATGTGAAAGATGACGTTGTTTCAAAAAAAATGTGAAAGATGCCATATACTGTAAGTACATGCATGTGTATACAAGTAAAATCTGGGTATGTGCATACACAAATGTACTGCACTTCAAATATCCATCCGTGAGAATAAAGTCAAATATACCTTATCTAGTGTAGTGTACCAGATGCCTTATCGCATGTTCAAAAAAAAAAGTTCATGCAATGGTTGCATGCAACGAAAAGTAATCAATCATCTGGTTGCTCCTAATTTCTAGCAATCAGGTATGCATGTGGTTTGCATGGCTGGTTACGGTTAGTGTTATTGGAGGGTGGGAGTACATACTCCCCGGAGTATAAAAGAGGAGTCCTATATATATATATAGAGAGGGAAAATGCATACTACTACCGGATGTAACTACACCTGTTTCTTATATACTATCATATGGTAGTATATATTCTACTTTATTATTTTTATTATATTTATATTTTTTTGAGCATCAGTAGGACACAAGCGCTCATATATACGCGCATACACTCACCCCTATGAACGCACACAAGCACAACCTACCCGTATGAGCACCTCCGAGAGACTGGGCCGGCATATCATCTTGAGATTTACGAAGTCACCGTAGGCGCCTCGTCGTCGACGGGAACGTTTCCTCCCACTGAAAGCGCATCGTCGGAAATCCTGAAATAAATCCAGGAATAATGCGAGCACCAGAATTTGAACCCTGGTGGGTTGGGATACCACTGTCCACCTAACCAACTCAACCACTACTACTCCAAACTGAGTTATATAATTTTTTTTGCAAGTGAGCTTATTGTTGTATTGTATTTGTGAAATACATACATATTTATACGCAAAATTAAGTATGCACAAAATATGATATATACTACCAAAAAAGTAGTACATATACTACCTAAACATTCATATATGCTACATACTACGCGTACATACTCTCCGATATGATATATACTACCTAGAACATACGAATATGTATGCTTGAGTGTAGAATATACTCCCTCCGTTTCTAAATATAAGTCTTTGTAAATATTCCACTATGAACTACATACGAATGTATATAGATGCATTTTAAGTATAGATTCACTCATTTTGCTCCGTATGTGGTCTATAGTGGAATCACTCCAAAGACTTATATTTAGGAATAGAGGGAATATATATTAACGCTAAACTAAGCGTGAGCGTAGAATAGCTTATTCTACACCTCAGTAACAGTACATACAAAATATAGTAACACAGTATGTAAAATATAGTAATCTTCGCAAATGTGAAGTAAATTACAACTTAGGTAGTAAAAAATATATTTTCCACCGTTTTACTAGATTATATATATATATATATATATACACTTACTCTGCGATTTGATAGATAATACATATAACATACAAAACTCAAATGTAGAAACATCTGTCTTATATATATAATGTGTGTGTGTGTGTGTTTTCCATTAAAAAAAGTATATGCATGTATTACAAATAATGTTGTGAGGATATATCTCATTGTTTAATTAAATACATGCATATATGAAAAAAATTGTATCTGAGCCCATACTTT
The DNA here is from genome assembly GCA_021605145.1 of Aegilops bicornis. Taxonomy (NCBI): domain Eukaryota; kingdom Viridiplantae; phylum Streptophyta; class Magnoliopsida; order Poales; family Poaceae; genus Aegilops; species Aegilops bicornis. The sequence continues at coordinate 449,300,233 of CM038669.1, forward strand.
TTTAAACATATTAAAAATATCTTCATATTTGTACATATAAAATAATATATTAAAAAATAGTACATACTACATAAAAAGTAGGATATATACTATCCAAAAATTTCTTATATATTACTCCCTCCGTCCCATAATATAAGAGCGTTTTTTACACTACACTAGTGTCAAAAACGCTCTTATATTATGGGACGGAGGGAGTACATATTTTGAGATAGTTTACCCGCCTTGCTGCCTTTATATACTACATATTATGCGTACATAATCTCAATTTTGAAAGATACTACATACAACATAGAAAACTCACGTGAGGGTAACTACCACCGGTGATACGAAACATTTGTCTTATATATATAATGTGTGTGTGTTTTCCATAAAAAAGTATATGCATGTATTTTACGAATAATGTTGTGAGGATATATCTCATTTTTTAATTAAATACACGCATATACTTTTTACAAGAGAATAAACAATAAAATAAACATAAAATAAAAAACCACAAAAATAAAAATGGAACGGAAACCAGAAAAAGAAGCCCAAAAACTGGCCCAGCCCATCAGCGGGGTACAAGAATTGGCTCTTGGCGCGGCACCTGCGGGCTCGATTCAAATGGTGCATATTTTCTCCGGAAGCTTCTAGCACTCTCTCGAAGGTTCCCTCCTGTCAACTCCGGACCTCTGAGTCCTTGTTGGTCTGGCGTCGCGCATACATGTCCGGAAGGTCAGGCGTGGACGCGTAGTGGAGGGAGGAGGGCAAGAAGCCAAGAAGAGTTTCTCCAGGAGCACACCCGCAGGGTGTTCGTCCGAATGCCGCAACGGACATGCCATCGGCACAGTAGCAGTGGCGGCTATGTCAATTTCCTCCGGATGCTTCATCAGGTGCACCTGTATTTTGCTTGATCCTTATCAGCATTGTTCGTCGATCTGCTGCAAATTGCATTGCTTTTGTTGTTCACCATGCGCTGTTTTTACATGATAGCTGGAATGCTGGCGGCCATGTTGAGCTTTGATTCTACACTTCTTTGGCTTCCTGCCTAAATGCCCGGTTTCAGTATGTTAATGCGAATTTATGAAAGTTGCTACCAGTGAGACAGTGTCAAGTATTAACACACTGACACACAATCGTTTTTTTTAACCGTGAACACGTACATTATCCTCTCAAAGAAGAAATATACTCACAAGATCACTATTTACATTGTGAAGGTACGACCGTACTAGTCACTGCGATGCCGTGTCCTCAGGAGGGGTGCCTTGTACAACAAAGGGGTGTCATTTCCTTATTTTCCATGTGTGTTCTGTACACGCTCTGCATTTACAAAAGTTGATCTATGTTCGCTCTTCTCTTTTCTTTTGCGCCCTTCACAAGGGGATCCATGCCTGTAATAGCAATTTATTCTTGGTGTAAATGCTAGAAGAACATGAATGGCACCTCATAAGATTCATGGTATGCTACTGAGTACTGACCTTGATTAACCCGGTTTCAGTTCCACAGAAAATGATGTCGTTTGCGGTGAAGATGCTCGTTATCTTACTCCCTGCAGGCAGCCTTCCAACTTTCTGCTGCTTCTCTCTCAACCATATCTGTCGATACCAATAGGCAGAAGCATAATCAGGTTGGCAAGTTCTGTAATTTTGTTATTAAGACATCAGAGTGAAACAGGTGTACTAGTATGGCATGACACATATTGATATATAGATTAGTGTAACCAAAATAATGATGATAATAATAATAGTAATAATCTTTCTTCAGATAACAATACTAATAATAAACATATTACCTGAATGACACTTGGGCTTTTATTGCAGGTCAAGTAGACGAAGTCCTCCACCACTGCCATTGCCTCTAGATTTGTTCCCTTTGGCATTGGCATTGTCATCGTGGGCTTGCATCGCCTTTTCCAGTCCTGTTCCGAAGTAGTACCATGTTTAGCATTTTGTTCTTCATGTGATGGCTGATGGTTTTGAGAGGTCAACTGAACATTACCTTCATGGCTGATCCTTCCACTTGAGAACCAGCACAGTACATCCAATCTTTATATACTACTATGGAGCTAATTGGTTGCTTGCTGATTCTCCAGCTTCTTGTAGGCGCTCTTATCTCAATCTTCGATTCTACTGATACATCTAATTCCTGATAACATGTTTTGTGTTTCAGATACCATGTTTTTATATGCTATTACCATCATCGACTAACAAAACTAACCTGTATACTCAAGTCTCCGCAGCCGAGGTAAGCTTTGCCCTGAGCAAGAGCTAGGGATTTTACATGCTTGCTCTTGTAAAATGTCTGGGTGCTTCTTGCTGAACAAGAGAACTGTGGAAGTAAAAGGAATGCAAAGTAAAAACAGTGTTGTTGCTATACACCCCATCAGGTGAGATAATTTCTGGAGCATAGGAAGCAAATGCACACCTTCAGAACGTTTTTATGTGTAAGTACAATAATTTTGTCACCGTAAATATCAAACTTCTGCACAGCCTCTTTTATTTGAAATACCTCAACACACTCAAACTTGCGCTGTGCCATTTTCCATACCTGCAAAGGAGCATCATTTTACCCGAACAAAGGAGCATATTAGTTAATAATTTGTGATTACTTTTCCTTTATGGTTGATTGCAGTTCCTACCCGAATAGATTTGTCAGCTGATCCGCTCAAGAGATTTTGTCCAGTTTCTGATAATGCAAAACACGTGACTGCTTTCTTGTGCTCTTTAACCTCTCTGATGATTACTGCTCTCTGGCCTTTTATATCCCATGCCTGTGTAGGAACACCCAAGTATTAGGAATTTAGTTAGCAAACTATTACAGTGTTACTCTCGTTTGAATAGATGATTTTTAAGGAGAAAAACCATAGATTATTCCTAATTATGAATTAACTATTGCCATGCAAATATATGTGTGTTACTTTTGTTTAAGGCAAATATGTGTGACTTATGAGTTGGAAAGTACGTATCTACTGAGATATGGAACATATCATTACCCTGATGGTGCCATTGAAGTAACCAACAAAGAGCTGCCCTCTAAAGAATGTTATAGCAGTTGCTGCTCCATTGCCAGGTTGACCAATCTCTAGGATTTGTGTATGTACACATGATACACACTGCACTGACAACTTCAGACAATTAGATTTCATGTAAAAGTAAAGCTTTGAGAAGGAGAACTAGAGTCGAATAATTCTTATTACATTTGCATTATAGCTTCTGGAAAATCCTAAAGCACATGTTCTTGAGTTTAGAAGGGAAAAAAGGACCACGCTAAAATTATAAATATACGTAGATGTCCATTTTAATATTGGTGCCATCTTTTATTTAAGATAGTATAATTCATCTTTATTACTCCCTCCGTCCCACAATATAAGATGTTGTTACATCCAATATGTAATATTGGATGTAACAAGACCTTATATTGTGGGACGGAGGGAGTATAAGTTAAAGACGAATATGAACCATCAAGTTTTTGCTCACAGATTTGATTCAGAAAGGAAGGAGAGGAAAATAAGTAAATAAAACATGACTTAATTTTAACAGTACTCACTGGTTTCCTAGGGAGGTAGTAATCTGTAACTTGAAGTAACTCCTCAGCCATCCATGTGAATGATGAAAGCCTCCTAAGGGATTCTCGCGAACCCTCTGACAAGCTCATCAGCTTTTGCTTACCTGACGTTAGGGAAACAGATCACTTCTTTGGAACATATTAATTTGACTATTATTGTGTTACAAACTTAGGCTAGTTGACTCTACATTTAAAATCAACATAATGCGCAATGTACTAGTTAGTCAATACCAAACCATTCAACTTTAAGTCTAATAAATAGGTACAAGAAACTCTCCTTACCTTTTCCAGAGGTGTAGTTATATACACACATGCACGCTAGAACCCTTTCATCAAGCTCGCATCCCGGATGAAGGTGGTGCACTGTGTCAAGCAATAAGATCTCACAAGCGTAATATCTTATATCATTTTCACCAAGGGAAGCCAGCTCGCTTGCAAGCCATGCGGCGCATACTAGGCAGTCGTGTGAGGTTCCCTTCACCTTGCTTTGCAATCCTTTGGCTAGTGCACTGATAAATGGCGCTCCTATTCCTATAATTGCTCGTGCAAATTTGTTGCTCCATGAGCTTATTTCTGTATCCTGCATCATATTTTTACTCGTCAATTAAAACTAGTTTCTGTTATGCTAGCAAATAATGAATATTTTATACTTGACCTGAAGGCAAGCATCCTGCCAGTCGATGTTTCTGATCATATTTCTATGAGATTTTGAGGTGAGAAGACCTGCTTTCTTTGAGAGCCATGCAGCAGTGTAGGATTCTCCTGACCAGGAATAAGTCCCTCCAAGATTTGACAGAAAAGACGCTGCTAGTGCTTGTGCAGTGAAATTTTCTTGAGATGATAGAGATTCCAGTAGGACCTCCACTGCTTCGTCTTTGAAGACACTCCTTCCATCTGGGTTTTCCTGCAAAAACAGAAAATAAACTGTCATTTCCAATAATTTAAGGTCACTGCAGTGCTGTGGCTGTTTAAATACGTATTTACTTCTTTTTGGAATCAAGGGCAGGAGCTCTGCCTCATTTGATTAACAGAAAAAAAGAGAAGACAAACGCCAACATAAGCTGGGAGACGGTGCAGTTAAAAAAGGTGGGTGTCAATGCATTGTGACCCTTAAAGTTCATTCTAGCTAGTCTGCAGCATATCATCTGTTGTTTCTATGGACCAGAAGAAAAATGATTGTTCAGATCAGGAGCATCTGGGATAGTAGGAATACCAGCATATCCAATTGAAGGAGAAGATTAGCCGCTAAAACCCGTTGCTCAGGTTCAGTTTGATGGAGGCAGGCCACCAATGTATGCATAATAGCAATGCCTCCTAGCTGCCATATTTTTTGTAGCAAAGAAATTGCAGAGGACCTAAAGGTTGACACAATTGGACAAGTTATTATGGCAAAGGTTTAACAACTGAGCCTTATCGGGGTGTGGATCATACCGAGGAATCTGAAGAATCTCATGGAAGTATTCAAGCGCAGCGTGCCGACCGCTGCTCTTTCCTTCTGAGAAGGTGAAGGAAAGGTTCCACTGGAGTAGCCTGTGACAGAAACTTCTTACAGTTTCCGCTAAGTCGCACACACCTGACGAGAATAGCTGCCAGGGCCATGCCTTCTTCCAAGTTGTTGTTCTTTGCAACATCAACAAGCTTAGAGAGAATAGGAGGAGAGCTGATTGTGGCCAAGTGAACATTATTCGTTACATAGTCAAATGCTGTCACCAAGATCTCAATGAGAGCTATCGATGCGGATGTTGGCGATAGTGGAAGCAGCGTAGGCCATTTTTGGGTGGCAGAATTACAGGCCACGTGTAGAAGTGAAGGTAACAGCTCCAAGTTTTTTATCTCTGAAGGTGAAGGATCCAATAAATATATCAGAATGACCGCTTCATGCACATCTCTCTTCAACACAGTGGCTAAATTGGATAAATAGAAGTCTTTCCTCTTGATGTCTCTCATTACATTCCTATCTTCAGATATCATAAGCACTAGAACATAGACTGATGCTCTGATCACTTTATCCTTCTTGTCTGTTGAAATGCTATCAAACAGTTGTTCAAGGATGTCTTGCCTTACTGACGGTTTGTGTCTCACTTCAGATGTATGGCTCAGCAGCTGCCATATAGTTGTGGCTTCTGAGCTGGCATCTAGGCAGCTTTCTAGCCCGTCAGAAACCAATAGTTTTGACACCGCCTTCTCGAATCTTTCAAGAAAATCAACCTGACTGTTGTTCCCGCTGCGCGAGCTAGCATCGCTCCAGTCATCACTGTTTGAGAAAGGTTTGAATTTCCTACTCATGCTTCCTCGAGACACTAGGTCGGATAGAGCACTTCTCTTGATGAATTTGGTTGAGAAGTTGCTGAAGCACCTGAGATCATGTCTGGGCGTGCATTGTGGAGAAATGTCATCCTTGTTAAAATAGTTGGACACAGCGTATGAGTCTGCATTGTGCAGATCGAAGACGGAAGTTGACAGATTGTTCGGTGAGCCTTGTGATCTGCTTAATTGCAAGTTGTTTGGTTGCATCTCAGTGTCATCGACAATGTAAGGTGGAGATTCAGGAGCATATATCATTGCATTCTCAGGAGAAGTGCACCATGTTAGACTCTTGTTGTGGCATGATCTACCCAACAAAAGAATGTGTTAGGATGGCAATACTCGGCAGTATAAAAGATGAAGTCGAATGCAGTAGCACCTTTCATGGAGTTTACTTGACAAGAAATCTGCATCAATAGGCATAATCTTTGCTGACCTCCCTTTGTCATGTAGAGCTGCCTGCTTCAGATGAATTATTAAACGCCATTAAACTCTAAGGGCTGCGCCAGCATATCTAATTTTTTGCAGCTAAGGTACAAATTCTGTTACCCCACATACTAATGTTACAAAGTTCCGCTTACAATTGCAGGAAAGGATTTCACTAATTTTTGCTGGATAACAGTTGTGCTATTTTTAGGTGTCTGTCACAAACAAAAATGTTGGAGAACATTCAAATAAGGGATAGCTGTTCTTTTGATAATGATCTGAAACCACAGTACCTGTTCTAAAGAAAATGCGAACACAGAACTCTCTTCGCCATTATAATTTGCAATGAGTGGTAGGATTTGCATGTCGTACCTCGCTGTCGCTTGCTTCGCTAGAATCAAGATGCGAGTAGAATGAAACCGGGGAGTCGGACTGGGCCTCCTCGAGCATCTCATGGAGGCACCTGCTGTCAGAGCTCCCCTTGGCATCTTCCTGGAACTCCTGATCGGCACAGCTGAGAAAGTACTTCAGCTCGGCGAAGCCACCATGACCGCTGAAGTTGGAGACGGAGGCCGTGCTCTTCTCCTCATATCCGATCCATTGGGCCGTCGTCTCCTGCAGAAATGTCAAGTCCACCTCAGCTCTAAAACACAGGTAACTCCTCAACTCACCTGCATATACATGCCCTGCATTTACAGAGACATGTGTGCTAAAGTACATCACTTGCCTCAGAGACATTTCTCCATCTTGGAGTCATAGAGCCTGCAGATTTTCCCAGCTGAAAGCACCTGTCCATGGAGGTATGTATGTATGTTACTACTATAGGAGTATAGAGAAGCAGAAGGTGCTGTGCAACCATGACACCATCTACTGGTCTGTCTCTGAAGTATATATAGCAGTGTGATGTAGCACCACTCAAGATGATGTCTCTAGATGGTGTTAAAATTTGTAGGCATGCGGCTGGTGTTGGTGTGGGTCAGGATGGTTTAGTGTGCATGCTTGTCTCAAGCTGCTAGTGGAGAATCTTTGCTTTGCTTCAGAAACTCGTCAGGAATTTGGAGATGGCATGCCGGTAAAAAAGGTGTGTCAGTCAAGTTCCTTTTCGGAATCCCTTTTGCAAAAAGGATTAGTCCTGGGCTGATCTCTCCCTCCCTTTTTTCTTTTTGCCACATCGCAGGGACATGCTAGAGAAAGTGCTCTACAGAATCAAGAAGGAAAGAAAAAAAAATGAGCAAAAGGAATGAGGAAACTCCCTATCGGCTCTTTTGGAAATCACAAGGTGGTATCCACACGAATTCCGGGCCTCTTTGGTTTGCCGGATCTCACATTTTTTATAGGACGGAAAGCTACAGGAATTAGCACCAATGATGTAAAATACACCACAAGAAGAAAAAAAATCATAGATAGAGGATTGAGTGGATGCAATTTTTCCTCTAGAACAGAGTTGAAACGAATTCTTAGGAAAAAATCTGAATGATTCCAATCATGCGAACCAAATGAGAAATGACCTTCACAAGAAAAGAAAAGAAAAGAAAAGAAAAACTTAGGATCAAATCCTCCAAAACTTCTATAAAATTCCTTTGAATCAAAGATGATTTCCCAATAGTTTGATTACAAAGAAATGCTGCAGTCCAAATGATCTTCGAGCTGAGGTAGGGTACTAATAGAGAATTATATCTATGGTCCAAGAAAAGAACTTCACATTTATGGAGATGGAAAGGAAATTAGCAAGAGAAGAAAAGAGAAAAAGTGAAAGAGACATTGCCACATTGGACAAAACTGCAGCAGCAAAATCTTTTCCACGAGATGAGAAGGGGCCGCACCACATCACGACCCTATCATGAAAAAGCCCCCTGTTCACTTTCCAGCACCCCTCGTCAGCATGGTGTGTGTACAGTACGATGTACGTATACCGTATACGTGTGTGCGCGTAACAGTTAATCAGTTATAGTCCAGCGTATGTATGTGCATACGCACTGTGAACGTACGGCTTGCATGTGAGTACCGTTATAACTGTCTCGCGGTAAAACATGGGTTCCCATCCCACGCTCGCAACGGCTCACTCACCCGCCACCGTCGGCCGAGGCACCGCCGTCGGGCGCGGCGGCCACGACCCTGTAGTACATGAGCCAGTCCTTGTACCGCCTGGCGGCCCGGCGCGCCGCGTCCTCCTCGCTGGCGCCGGCGCCGCCGGCGCGCGCCAGCACAGCCTCGTCGAACAGCCCGTCCCAGAGCGCGCGGGGCGCGAGCCCGCCGCCGGCCAGCGCGGCGGGGGAGACGAGCACGGCCTGCAGGAAGTGCGCGGCCATCTGCCACGCGTCCCCCTGCGCCGCCCGCACCAGGGCCAGGTAGAAGTAGGCGCACGCGGCCACGACCCGGTTGTCCCGCCCCGCCGTCCGCCCCTCCTCCGGCAGCAGCGCGGGCGCCTGCAGCGCCGCCTCGACGTCGTGGAGGAGCCCCGCGTCTCAGGCGCGTCCGCGGAGGCCGCGGACGGGAGCGAGTCGATGGCGCCCTGCAGCGCGGCGAGGACGGCGTCGTCGTCGTCGCCGTCGGCCGAGGAGGCCGGGCGCGGGGAAGGCCCTACGAGCAGCTTGACGCACCGGCGCCGCGTGGCGAGGAGGTCGGCCGGGTCGGCGAGGAGCGCGGCGAGGTGGTGGCTGAGGAAGGAGATGAGGGAGCAGATGGAGGCGTGCGGCGGGAATGCCGTCGCCGTCGCTGTCATCGTCGGCACTGTCTGTAACTCCGGCTCCTCCTCCGGGTGGAGTGGTTCTCGGGTAGATAAGCGCTTGCATGCGCGAGAGTGAAAGAGAAATGCACAGGCGTGCCACCGGCTACTCGGAGAGAGAGAGAGGGGACGGACGATGCACTTGGCGCGCACGGACAATGTTGGGTAGGTATGCGAGGAGGTAGCTGGTCCTTCCTTCCTTCCTTGATGTCATGTGGTCATGTGGAGATAAGCGTGGTGGATTACTACTGCTTCACAGGGGGAAGAGATTTGGTTTTTGCGGTTAAATGAACGGAAGCATTTCTTAAATGGATCTCAGAGGAGGAAGGAGTAATAAACAGTGACTTCGGCTGGGTAGATCGATACTTCTTCTGGGTCACGAGGTGCGGCCTACACGTACGTCTCTGCTCCACGATTCAGAGGATAGATAGAGTCGAACTCTGCTGGGTGGTGTCACGGGTACTCCACCTCAGTCCGCAGTTGATTGAAACATGTGTAGCAAGTCAAGTTTTTTTGTTGTTGAGGGAAGCAAATTAAGCTTTTACTAGACTATAAAGTTGCATTTTCCAGAACCGATGGGAATTAACTTAAGAAACTTCCAGTCAACTTAGACATAGACGGATCAACTTTTTAAGTGAAAGACCTTTGTTGACTTCAGATTGAGTCCAACCAAAGCTCCCGGTATCTGCATCTGAATGCACACAACCAATGACATGCAAACCAACTATACTAAATGGGAAACTCGCTAAGTACATGAACTACTCTGACCTAGTGCTTGCCAGGTGCCTTAGCTCAATCCGGAAGGAGCGAATCCAACTCATACTTGAGTGAGCAGAGCTCTGCCATACATGAGCGTGACTGTTAGAAAGGCGCTTCTGCTAATTAGTAGTAATGGTCCATGCTTATCAAAATATGTACACCTGGTGAGGGACATCGAAAGGGATATCTCATTAGCTAAAACTAATCACGAGCAAAACCATGCCACTCATATCCTCGCTTTTGTGCATCATTTTTGAACGGTCGTGGCGAAACAGACGAGATCGACGCAAAACACGGCGTAACTAACAGCATGTAGGGCAGATGTGGCACGACAAAGCGACAACGCATACCAGTTACACTTGCACATCAGCTCTGCCGCACCGTACGTGTCCGTTGGTTGTCACATGGTCTCAAGGACGTCCGGAAGTCGACTAGATCCAGCATTCCACATTTCGCCCGGTTGCCTTGGATTTTGCGGTCTTCAATGATCACATGCGGCCGTTCATCCTTGTATGAACATGTATATGAACACTTGTTACTTTTTTTTACTGCGAGACTATTCTTCCATGGCAGATTTAACGGCACAATTTCTCCCCGAGAGCCTGAGAAATGTTCTTACTGAAGTGCGCACAGTGATCTGGTGGGCGATGACTCTACGTAATTATGTACGTACTGTGCTATACTTGTTGTCTACTGCAGTACGTTCGTGTCAAAGCATACACTCCTTATCCTCGGACAAGTCACGAGAGGTCAGACAGATCTTTACCACAGAGCTGTAAGAGTGACCGACTCTTTGCCTTGTCAGAATTTTGTCTGGTAGCTAGGGCGTAGGTGTTGGATGGGTACGCACTACGACTTGTTCGCATCTCATATGGGTTTTTATACATATTTCTCTGCCTTTTATAAAAATACGATATATCATTGGCATATTTAAAAAAAAAAAGTTTTGTCTGGTAGTAGGTCGATGCTGTAATTTGTAAGGTTATACATTAGTGGTTGGATTAATGACCGTACATTCGATTCTCACGGCACACATGCACGTCGTGTGGGTGCGTGATGTGCCGCTGCAATCATCGGAACGGGAGAAGACCCGTGCATGCATGCATGGAACAGTACTGTTCTTTTATTTATTATTTATTTATTATCCTTTTCCCTTTGCGGGTGAAAGAAAAACCCTATTCTTTCAGCAGGTGGATTCTTCTGTAATTCTGACAGAGCGTTTTAGACGCACCTACTTATAGCTGGCGAATAAAAAGATTATGTACTCCCTCCAAGGCTCCGATTCAAAATAAGTGTCGCGGTTTTGAACTGAGGTTAGTATACGCATCCACTTGAAGATTACCATGAAAAAAAGATGAAAACAATATACGACTCGAGCTGCTCTAGGTGTTTTGCGGTTGTTAAATGGCCAGCGGGGATGTTGGAATTTGCTTGTGGGTTTTTGGCCCAAAGCTTAACTAAAATTCTGAAATTCTCTTGGCTCATTCATGCACACATGTGAATGGAGTAAGTGAGCCTAAAATTTAGTCCCACCTCATAAGTTGAGAGAGAGTTGCACCTCTTTATAAGATGAGTTCTTTTACCATTTGTATGAGCATGAGAAGAGGAGACCTACACGCGCGCTCCTCCTCCTCCTCCTTGTTCCAGATCAATTGCGCCGCCAAGCAAGTCTTCTAATCCCTCCTTTCGGCGTGCACCGATCTGTTCATCTGCTATGCTAGTTCGCATGATCAGTTTAATCTCTGCTACTGTAGCCATAATTTATTTTTTATTTATTCAAATTAAATCTCGTAATAATTTGCTCATATTTCCAACAGGGGAATGAACGATATGAATCACACGATTCACACCCACACACCCGACCCAAGGACGCTTGTACAAACCCACTTAATTTGCTTGTGGTGTGATCTTATCCTACGTACCAGCATGCAGCTGGCCTACGAGGCGAAAGAAACTAAAAGGCGCCTCGTCACAAGCTGTATCGACATGTTGGCCCCGATCTTGGCCGCATGCAAAAGGGGGCTCGAACAAACCACGCATGGAATTATTGGGCTGCTCCTTTTGCGACGTACAAAGCGTCTGGAAAAAGGTTTGCTAACCCCAACAACGGCCGAATTTCGTGTTTTGACCTTTTTTAAAAGAAAATCGGAATCTGACCCCAGTTCAGAAAAATTTCAGGATCTGATCCTTTTGCCTACCGCCAGAGGGCCTGTTGGTAGGATTACGTGGCCTACCGCTATACCCTACGGCGGTAGGCCATTTAACAACGGCCGTAGTTGGCGGCCCATTGGCGTGGAAAAAGACCTCTGGCCATCCCTCTGACGGTGAGTTCTTTGGAGCCTACCGACATACCCTCTGGCGGTAGGGTCACGTTACAGATAAGGTGGGGAGGGGCTGGATACCCCCCTCCTCAACCACTCATTCAGCCTACATCACCTCTCCACCGAAGTTCAACTCCCCCCCTCTTTCTTTGAAGCATAAGAGCCTCCCAAATCTCTCTCATTTGTTTGAGATTTCTCCGGTGGATTCTTACCATTTTCATCACTCAAGGTGGCTCTCTCATTTCCCCTCATTTTGATTGGTTGATATCTTTGTTTACTTTGCATTTGCTCATTTGATTGCAAACCCTAGCTCATCATTTTCGTGTGGTCAAATCAATTACTATGATCCATTTAGGTTTATGTTTGTGGTTTCCTTATGTATGATGTGCTTAGAATTGCTTGTAGAAAAGTTTGTGTGCCTAGATCTAGTGCTAGTCTTAATGTACATAATGGGGTTAGGTTATGCTTAAGAAAGCAATTAAAGCTAAGTTACTTTAATAGCAACTTTTGAATTGTAGGATGGCACCGTTCGCTTTCTTTGAAACTTCTCACGAGGCGGGCGCGAACCGTGAACGCGAATTGATTGAGGAAAAGATGAACTTGTGGATCGAAGCCATTGATGCGTTGAATGCGAGTGTAGGGCCTTTTCATATAATTATTTCAATAAAGACCGTTCAAAATTTTATAACAAAAAGGAGAGGCGATGAAGAAGCTCAAGGCGGCGGAAAAAATTGTAGGCGTGATCTTGCAATGCAAATTACATTGTGTGCGACAACAATGAGAATATGCTGAGATAGACATGGGCAATCATGGTTAGGTCATTGATTGGTTAGTTCGCCAACCATTCTCGTCGGATGAGAACCGTGCATCTCGTTGGGCATGGGTCAAAGAAAGAAATGATGTTATTTGTTGCAACCCGGGACCGTACGCCGCATAGTATTGCATGAGGCTATGTAATCTTTGTCATTTGAACTATAATGACATGTACCCTATGCTTGGTCGTCGTTTGAACTACTATAACTTGTACCCTTAACATTTGAACTCATTAAGAACCTGGTGTTGTATGTCATATCAAGTTACCAAGTGTTGTACTCTACTTAATTTATTTTATGTTTTTGTTTATGTCATCTTGAACCCGTATGTTCATTTAGGATGGACAATCGATCCATGACTATGAACATAGCGTGTGAGAAGATCATGGCGGAGCGACACCGTTGCTTGAAGAAGGAATGTGAAGCATGGTTGAAGAGTTGTGATGAGGCAAATGCGGCCATGAAGGATTTCAGCAAGTATCACTTTATCGAGGAACCTTCTGATGCTAAGGAGAAAAAGCATTCCAAAAGCTTGTGAAGGAGAAAGAGAGGATGCTTGATCACCGCAAGGCCAGGAATATGCTTGCAGACACGCTTTGGCGATTGAGATTATGCGTTCACTGCAAGCAAAGAAGAATTCCGTGAGATGGACTTGAGGAAACCGGGCAGGTCACAGGATGGGCAATCAAGCAGGCGTGTCGAGAGGCGAATGGTGTGTTGGGTCATTGGGCAGGATCCACGGACTTTCAAGCTAAGCGTAATCAAAGGGCGTGACGATCAAATTGAGCGTCGATAAGTATGAGGCTTATGTTACCTGTTTAGAACATGTGTCGTCGAGCTTGAGCTATTAGTTTGAACTGATGTCATTCGAACCGGGTCATGTTTTAATTAGTTTGAACATGTGCTATTCGTGGATGTAATGAACTATGTTGAGTTGAATTATGTATGTGCTTGCGAGATAGAATTGGGTATATTATGCTAACATTACGACACATATGGGGCAAAAGCAGGAGAGAGGAGGACTAGACCCTCACGCCCCAGTCCTGGCGGTAGGGTCCGAACTCCGCCATGGCACATGGCGGTAGGGTCCGTCCTACCGCCACGGTCTTGGGTTCTTCGTCACGTAACCGTTGCCCCCTACCGCCATGCAACTTTGGCGGTAGGGTCCGACAATCTACCGCCATGGCCTGTGGCGGTAGGGTCCGATCTACCGCCACGGTCTTGGGTTCTTCGTCACAGAACCATTGCCCCCCTATCCATGCATCCTGGCGGTAGGGTCCAAGACCTACCGCCATGGCCTGTGGCGGTAGGGTCCGATCTACCGCCCAGGTCTTGGGTTCTTCATCACGTAACCGTTGCCCCCCTACCGCCATGCAACCTGGCGGTAGGGTCCAGAACTCTACCGCCATGGCCTTTGGCGGTAGGGTTCTAACTCAAACAGAGCACTACGTTACATATATCCCACTTCTCTTCACAAAGACACCAGTTTTTCAATAAAAATCATGAAAAATCCCAGAATACACTAACAAACTAAATTCATTCACAACACATTGCAAACATCTTCACACCAAATTCAATACAAATGGCAAACTCATTCACGACAAGTTGACGACACATGGCTTTTTGCCTTAGTACTACATAGTTCATGAAAAATTTGGCATGGCTTCATCCGGTTACATGACGAGTCCACCGAAGGCGACGGCTTTACTGAGTCATACGGGGCCATTTCCCCTTCCTGTCACGTGCCTCATCCTCCTCTTGTGCCTTGCGAGCTCTTGCAAGCTTTCTTGCCCTCTCCTCCTCACGAGCAAGCTTAAGCTTGGCGTGCCCTCTCCTCCTCGCGTTGCTTCCGCTCCATCCTCTCTTTTTGACGACGCTCTTCCTCCAAGCCTCTTTGAAACCTTTCTTCGAACAACCGTTGGCGCCTAAAACAATCTTCTAATTGGTCCTTTTGGATATCTTTTGGCACTTCATGATCTTGTTGGGGAACGTAGCAGAAATTCAAAATTTTCTACGCATCACCAAGATCAATCTATGGAGATTCCAGCAACAAGAGGGAAGGAGAGTGCATCTACATACCCTTGTAGATCGCTAAGCGGAAGCGTTCAAGAGAACGGGGTTGAAGGAGTCGTACTCATCGTGATCCAAATCACAGGAGATCCTAGTGCCGAGCAGACGGCACCTCGCGTTCAACACACGTACAGCCGGTGGCGTCTCCCACGCCTTGATCCAAGCAAGGAGAGGGAGAGGTTGAGGAAGACTCCGTCCAGCGGCACTGGCAGGCGTGGTGGTGATGGAGGAGTGTGGCAATCCAGCGAGCTTCGCCCAAGCACCACGGGAGAGGAGGAGGAGGAGGAGGCAGGCTGCGCCAATAGAGGAGAAACTCATGTGTTGGGCAGCCCCCAAGCCTCAAGTATTTATAGGGGAGAGGGAGGGGCTGCGCCCCTCTAGGGTTCCACCCTAGGGGCGGCCAGCCCCAATCCCATCTGGGTGGCGGCCAGGTGGAGGGAGAGGAGGCGCACGGTATGGGCCCTAAGGCCCATCTCGCCCTTAGGGTTTGCCCTCTCCTCTCCTTAGCGCCTTGGGCCCCTTGTGGGGCGCACCAGCCCACACAGGGCTGGTTCCCTCCCACACTTGGCCCATGCAGCCCTCCCGGGGTTAGTGGCCCCACTTGGTGGACCCCGGGACCCTCCGGTGGTCCGATGCGTTCTGGGAAAAACCCGAAACTTTTAGGTGACCAAAACATGACTTCCCATATAAATCTTTACCTTGGACCATTCCGAACTCCTCGTGACGTTCGGGATCTCATCCGGACTCCGAACAACATTCGGTAACCACATACAAACTTCCTTTATAACCCTAAGCGTCGCCAGACCTTAAGTGTGTAGACCCTACGGGTTCGGAGACATGTAGACATGACCGAGGCGTTCTCCGGTCAATAACCAACAGCGGGATCTGGATACCCATGTTGGCTCCCACATGTTCCACGATGATCTCATCGGATGAACCACGATGTCGAGGATTCAATCAATCCGTATTCAATTCCCTTTGTCTAGCGATATTGTACTTGCAGAGATTTGATCGTCGGTATGCCGATACCTTGTTCAATCTCGTTGCGGCAAGTCTCTTTACTCGTTCCGTAACACATCATCCCGTGATCAACCCCTTGGTCACATTGTGCACATTATGATGATGTCCTACCGAGTGGGCCCAGAGATACCTCTCCGTTAACCGGAGTGACAAATCCGATCTCGATTCGTACCAACCCAATGTACACTTTCGGAGATACCTGTAGTGCACCTTTATAGCCACCCGATTCGTTGTGACGTTTGGTACACCCAAAGCATTCCTACGGCATCCGGGAGTTTCACAATCTCATGGTCTAAGGAAAAGATACTTGACATTAGAAAAGCTTTAGCATATGAACTACACGATCTTTGTGCTAGGCTTAGGATTGGGTCTTGTCCATCACATCATTCTGCTAATGATGTGATCCCGTTATCAACGACATCCAATGTCCATGGTCGAAACCGTAACCATCTGTTGATCAACGAGCTAGTCAACTAGAGGCTTACTAGGGACATGGTGTTGTCTATGTATCCACACATGTATCTGAGTTTCCTATCAATACAATTATAGCATGGATAATAAACGGTTAGCATGAACAAGGAAATATAATAATAACCAATTTATTATTGCCTCTAGGGCATATTTCCAACAGTCTCCCACTTGCACTAGAGTCAATAATCTAGTTCACATCGCTATGTGATCAACACTCATAGGTCACATCTCCATGTGACCAACATCCAAGAGTTTACTAGTGTCACTAAACTAGTTCACATCATCATGTGATTAAGACTCAATGAGTTACGGGGTTTGATCATGTTTTGCTTGTGAGAGAGGTTTTAGTCAACGGTGCGCAACATTCAGATCCGTATGTACTTCGCAAATCTCTATGTCATATTGTAAATGCTGCTTCCACGCTCCACTTGGAGCTATTCCAAATGGTTGCTCCACTATACGTATCCGGTTTGCTACTCGAGTCACTTTCGGATAGGTGTTAAAGCTTGCATCGACGCGTACCCTTTACGCCGAACTCTTTATCACCTCCATAATCAAGAAACATGTCCTTATTTACTCCAAGGAAAATTTTGATCATTTGTCCAATGATCCATTCTGGATCACTCTTGTACCCCCTTGCCGGACTCATGGCAAGGCACACTTCCAGTCACGGTACACATCATAGCATACTCTGAGCCTATGTCTGAAGCATAGGGGCGACCTTCGTCCTTTCTCTCTCTTCCGTCGTGGTCGAGCTTTAACTCTTAACTTCATACCTTACAACTCAGGCAAGAACTCCTTCTTTGGTAATCCATCTTGAACACCTTCAAGATCATGTCAAGGTATGTGCTCATTTGAAAGTACCATTTAGCGTTTTTATCTATCCTCATAGATCTTGATGCTCAATGTTCAAGCAGCTTAATTCAGGTTTACTATTGAAAAACACTTTTCAAATAACCCTATATGCTTTCCAGAAATTCTACATCATTTCCGATCAACAATATATCATTCACATATACTTATCAGAAATTCTATAGTGCTCCCACTCACTTCTTTGGAAATACAAGTTTCTCACAAACTTTGTATAAACCCAAAATCTTTGATCATCTCATCAAAGCGTACATTCCAACTCCGAGATGCTTACTCCAGTCCTTAGAAGGATTGCTGGAGCTTTGCATACTTGTTAGCATCTTTCAGGATTGACAAAACCTTCTGGTTGTATCACATACAACCTTTCCTCAAGTATAACGCCGAGGAAACAATGTTTTGACATCCTATCTGCAAGATTTCATCAATCATGCAGTAATTGCTAATCCAATTCCAACAGACTCTTAGCATCGCTACGAGTGAGAAAGCCTCACCGTAGTCAACTCCTTGAACTTGTCGGAAAACATCTTTAACGACAAGTCGAGCTTTCTTAATGGTGATACTTACCATCATTGTCTGTCTTCCTTTTAAAATCCATCTTTACCCAACGTCCTTACGACCATCAAGTATTTCTTCCAAAGTCATGGATCCTCTCTCGGATTTTATGGCTTCTAACCATTTATCGAAATTTGGGCCCACCATCGCTTCTCCATAGCTCGTAGGTTCATTGTTGTCTAGCAACATGACCTTCAAGATGGATTACCGTACCACTCAAGTAGTACGTATCCTTGTCACCCTACGAGGTACGGTAGTGACTTGATCCGAAACTTCATGATCACTATCATAAGCTTCGACTTCAATTGGTGTAGGTGCCACAGGAACAACTTCCTGTGCCCTTGCTACACACTTGTTGAAGTGACGGTTCAATAACCTCATCAAGTCTCCACCATCCTCCCACTCAACTTTCGAGACAAACTTTTCCTCGAGAAAGGACCCGATTCAAGAAATAATCCCTATTGCTTTCGGATCTGAATTAGGAGGTATACCCAACTGTTTTGGGTGTCCTATGAAGATGCATTTTATCCGCTTTGGGTTCGAGCTTATCAACCTGAAACTTTTTCACATAAGCGTCGCAACCCCAAACTTTTAAGAAACGACAACTTAGGTTTCTCCAAACGGTGTCGTCTCAACGGAATAACGTGGTGCCCTATTTTAAAGTGAATGTGGTTGTCTCTAATGCCTAACCCATGAACGATAGTGGTAATTCGATAAGAGACATCATGGTACGCACCATATCCAATAGGGTGCAACTATGATGTTCGACACACCATCACACTATGGTGTTCGGTAGGTATTAATTTGTGAAACAATTTCCACAATGTCTTAATTGCGTGCCAAAGCTCGTAACTCAGATATTCATCTCTATGATCATATCATAGACATTCTATCCTCTTGTCACGAAGATCTTAAACTTCACTCTGAAATTACCTGAACCATTCAATAATTCAGACTTGTGTTCCATCAAGTAAACATACTCAACATCTACTCGAATCATCTGTGAAGTAAGAACATAACGATATCCACTGCGTGCCTAAGCACTCATTGCACTGCACACATCAAAATGTGTTACTTCAACAAGTTGCTATCTTGTTCCATCTTACTGAAACCGAGGCTTTTCAGTCATCTTGCCCATGTGGTATGATTTGCATATCTCAAGTGATTCAAAATCAAGTGAGTCCAAACGATCCATCTGCATGGAGTTTCATCATGCGTATACACCAATAGACATGGTTTGCATGTCTCAAACTTTTCAAAAATGAGTGAGTCCAAAGATCCATCAACATGGAGCTTCTTCATGCGTTTTATACCAATATGACTTACATGGCAGTGCCACAAATAAGTGGTACTATCATTACTATCTTATACCTTTGGCATGAAAATGTGTATCACTACGATCGAGATTCAATAAACCATTCATTTAGGTGCAAGACCATCGAAGGTATTATTCAAATAAATAGAGTAACCATTATTCTCTTTGAATGAATAACCGTATTGCGATAGACATAATCCAATCATGTCTATGCTCAACACAAACACCAAATGACAATTATTCAGGTTTAATACTAATCTTGATGGTAGAGGGAGCGTGCGATGTTTGATCACATCAAACTTGGAAACACTTCCAGCACATATCGTCAGCTCACCTTTAGCTAGTCTTCGTTTATTTTGTAGCTCTTTTATTTCGAGTTACTAACACTTAGCAACCGAACCGGTATCTTAATACCCTAGTGCTACTAGGAGTACTAGTAAAGTACACATTAACATAATGTATATCCAATATACTTCTATCGACCTTGCCAGCCTTCTCATCTACCAAGTATCTAGGGTAATGCTGCTCCAGTGGCAGTTCCCCTTAGTCCAGAAGCACTTAGTCTCGGGTTTGGGTTCAACCTTTGGTTTCTTCACTAGAGCAGCAGCAGATTTGCCGTTTCATGAAGTATCCCTTCTTGCCCTTGCCCTTCTTGAAACTAGTGGTTTCACCAACCATCAACAATTGATGCTCCTTCTTGATTTCTACTTTCGCGGTGTCAAACATCGTGAATACCTCAAGGATCATCATATCTATCCCTGATTTGTTATAGTTCATCACGAAGCTCTAGCAGCTTGGTGGCAATGACTTTGGAGAAAACATCACTATCTCATCTGGAAGATCAACTCCCACTCGATTCAAGTGATTGTTGCACTTTCGGACAATCTGAGCACAAGCTCATCGATTGGGCTTTTCCTCCCTTAGTTTGCGTGCTAAGAGAATTGTCGGAGGTCTTATACCTCTTGGCGTGGGCACGAGCCTGAAATCCCAATTTCAGCCCTCGAAACATCTCATATGTTCCATGACGTTTTGAAAACGTCTTTGGTGCCTCAACTCTAAACCGTTTAACCGAACTATCACGTAGTTATCAAAAGCGTGTATGTCCGATGTTTGCAACATCCACAAACGACGTTTGGGGTTCAAAGACACTGTGGCGGTGCATTAAGGACATAAGCTTTCTATTGTCCGCATAATCGCTCATCACAACTTTCAACTATATTTTCTCTTGGAACATATCTAAAACAGTAGAACTAAAGCGCGAGCTATGACATAATTTGCAAAGGGATTTTGACTATGTTCAGGATAATTAAGTTCATCTTATGAACTCCCACTCAGACAGACATCCCTCTAGTCATCTAAGTGATTACATGATCCGAGTCAACTAGGCCGTGTCCGATCATCAGTGAACATCTTCATGTGATCGTATCTACTATACGACTCATGCTCGACCTTTCGGTCTCTGTGTTCCGAGGCCATGTCTGTACATGCTAGGCTCGTCAAGTTAACCCTAAGTGTTTCGCATGTGTAAATCTGTCTTACACCCGTTGTATGTGAACGTAAGAATCCATCACACCCGATCATCACGTGGTGCTTAGAAGCGACGAACTTTAGCAACGGTGCATAGTTAGGGGAGAACACTTCTTGAAATTGTTGTAAGGGATCATCTTATTTACTACCGTTGTTCTAAGTAAACAAGATGCATAAACATAATAAACATCACATGCAATTATATATAGTAGTGACATGATATGGCCAATATCATATAGCTCCATTGATCTCCATCTTCAGGGCTCCATGATCATCATCGTCACCGGCATGACACCATGATCTCCATCATCGTGATCTCCATCATCGTGTCTTCATGAAGTTGTCTCGCCAACTATTACTTCTACTATTATGGCTACCGGTTAGCAATAAAGTAAAGTAATTACATGGCGTTGTTTAATGACACGCAGGTCATACAATAAATAAAGACAACTCCTATGGCTCATGCCGGTTGTCATACTCATCGACATGCAAGTCGTGAATCCTATTACAAGAACATGATCAATCTCATACATCACATATCATTCATCACATTCTTCTTGGCCATATCACATCACATAGCATACCCTGCAAAAACAAGTTAGACGTCCTCTAATTGTTGTTTGCATGTTTTACGTGGCTGCTATGGGTTTCTAGCAAGAACGTTTCTTACCTCATAAAACCACAACGTGATATGCCAATTGCTATTTACCCTTCATAAGGACCCTTTTCATCGAATCCGTTCACTAAGTGGGAGAGGCGGCACCCGCTAGCCACCTTATGCACCAAGTGCATGTCGGTCGGTGGAACTGTCTCACGTGAAGAGTACGTGTAAGGTCGGTCCGGCCGCTTCATCCCACAATACCGTCGAAACAAGATTGGACTAGTAACGGTAAGCATATTGAACAAAATCAACGCCCACAACTACTTTGTGTTCTACTCGTGCAAAGAATCTACGCAATAGACCTAGCTCATGATGCCACTTTGTTGGGGAACGTGGCGAGAAATTCAAAATTTTCTACGCATCACCAAGATCAATCTATGGAGATTCTAGCAACAAGAGGGAAGGAGAGTGCATCTACATACCCTTGTAGATCGCTAAGCGGAAGCGTTCAAGAGAACGGGGTTGAAGAAGTCATACTCATCGTGATCCAAATCACCGGAGATCCTAGTGCGAGCAGACGTCACCTCCGCGTTCAACACACGTGACAGCCCGGTGGCGTCTCCCACGCCTTGATCCATCAAGGAGAGAGGGAGAGGTTGAGGAAGACTCCGTCCAGCAGCAGCACAACGGCGTGGTGGTGATGGAGGAGTGTGGCAATCCAGCAGGGCTTCGCCAAGCACCACGGGAGAGGAGGAGGATGAGAGGCAGGGCTACGCCAATAGAGGGAGAAACTCATGTGTTGGGCAGCCCCCAAGCCTCAAGTATTTATAGGGGAGAGGGAGGGGGCTGCGCCCCCTCTAGGGTTCCACCCTAGGGGCGGCCAGCCCCAATCCCATCTGGGTGGCGGCCGGTGGAGGAGAGGGAGGCGCACGGTATGGACCCTAAGGCCCATCCGCCCTTAGGGTTTGCCCCTCTCCTCTCCTTAGGCGCCTTGGGCCCCTTGTGGGGCGCACCAGCCCACACCGGGCTGGTTCCTCCCACACTTGGCCCATGCAGCCCTCCGGGTTAGTGGCCCCACTTGGTGGACCCAGGACCCTCCCGGTGGTCCCGTGCGTTCTGGAAAAACCCGAAACTTTTCCGGTGACCAAAACAGGACTTCCATATATAAATCTTTACCTCCGGACCATTCCGAACTCCTCGTGACGTCCGGGATCTCATCCGGACTCGAACAACATTCGGTAACCACATACAAACTTCCTTTATAACCCTAAGCGTCATCGAACCTTAAGTGTGTAGACCCTACGGGTTCGGGAGACATGTAGACATGACCGAGACGTTCTCCGGTCAATAACCAACAGCGAGATCTGGATACCCATGTTGGCTCCCACATGTTCCACGATGATCTCATCGGATGAACCACGATGTCGAGGATTCAATCAATCCCGTATTCAATTCCCTTTGTCTAGCGGTATTGTACTTACCCGAGATTCGATCGTCGGTATGCCGATACCTTGTTCAATCTCGTTACCGGCAAGTCTATTTACTCGTTCCGTAACACATCATCCCGTGATCAACCCCTTGGTCACATTGTGCACATTATGATGATGTCCTACCGAGTGGGCCCAGAGATACCTCTCCGTTAACCGGAGTGACAAATCCCAGTCTCGATTCGTACCAACCCAACAAACACTTTCGGAGATACCTGTAGTGCACCTTTATAGCCACCCAGTTACGTTGTGACGTTTGGTACACCCAAAGCATTCCTACGGTATCCGGGAGTTGCACAATCTCATGGTCTAAGGAAAAGATACTTGACATTAGAAAAGCTTTAGCATATGAACTACACGATCTTTGTGCTAGGCTTAGGATTGGGTCTTGTCCATCACATCATTCTCGCTAATGATGTGATCCCGTTATCAACGACATCCAATGTCCATGGTCGTGAAACCGTAACCATCTGCTGATCAACGAGCTAGTCAACTAGAGGCTTACTAGGGACATGGTGTTGTCTATGTATCCACACATGTATCTGAGTTTCCTATCAATACAATTATAGCATGGATAATAAACGATTAGCATGAACAAGGAAATATAATAATAATCAATTTATTATTGCCTCTAGGGCATATTTCCAACAGATCTATCCAGCTGAAGTACTTGCATAGAGGAGGCGGTGACTGCATATAAAACGGATGTTAGTGATGGCACACAGTTGAGAGTAACTTGTTACTTCTCTAGCATACCGGTGGAAGGTCATAGGCGTTAGTTGGAAGCGCACGATCGTAAGCATAATTGGGGCAAACAAAATATCTCCTTCCTTCGGTCCATGACTTCTTTCGGTCGGTGGACTCCTTCACCTTGCAAACATCTCCACACCAACATGGCGGAATCTTCACATCCTTCTCCTTCACCTTGTCCAAAGATGCGTCCTTCCACTTGTGTGGCATGTCTTCATGGTGAGCACACGGTGGCCTTGTCATGGAACCGGATGAAGCCATGCCCTACAACAAATAAAGATGTTAAGTCTAAATATGAACACATTGACATGTAAAGAGGCAAATATATCAACACATGCATGAACATATTAAAAGTAGTACCATTCACATTATTTAACCATCCGGATTGAGCAACACGTCGATAGGCCTTCCCTATCAACCCGACGTGTCCTAGAACCACCGGATACACGGCCACGGGCCCCTACAAGGCTAGTCCTTCCTCCACGGCCATGGCTCCCTCCAAGGCTAGTCCTTCCTCCACGGCCGCCCCCCTCCAATGTTAGCCCTTCCTCCACGGCCACGGCCCCCTCCAAGGCTACTGCTCCGTCCACGTGTTTGACTAGTGCCCGTGTTGGTTCTTCGTTTCTTGCATGTCCTAATGTTGTGTCCTGTGTCATTGCATTCTCCACAATTGTTGTTTTCCGGTGGCTCCATGAAATGACCACTACAAATTGCTTCATTCCAGTGTATCCAGCTAGATCATCCATGTCACTCCGCAATCTCTTCTTTCTTCTTCTTCCCCTCATAGGCACCATGAGTGCGGGATCTGGCACAATGTCCGCCCAACATACTCAGGCCACCGTGAGGCATCAAGGAAAGAGATTGAACCGAGGCGCCCACGCCAACCTTGTTCTTTCCAATGTAAACTTCGTGCAACCGCACCGTTGTGCCATCGGATACGTTCATGTTTCTCACCCGTCTTTGTGGTCATCAAATGCGAGCAAGGCCAATGATACTTGTGTGGCCTCTCACACTGGCACCAACGGTTTTTAAGGCGCACCTCGTAAGCAACTCCACCGTAAGACCTATCGTCCCTTGTTGTCCCACCCGTTTCGTCGATTTGATAGATCATTTCTTTTTCATTATATGTGATCACTTGTTGTTTGGCAGACTTGCGCGCTTGATGCAACAACCAATCATGAACCTTTAATGGATAGTCCATCTTTTCCCCAATCCACTTGGCCGTGCTTGCGTAATGCTTTAGGAAGTACTCATTGAGCTTGATGAAAGTGTACTTGAGTATTGCGGTCACCGGCAAGGAACGGACACCCTTCAACACATTGTTGAAGCATTCCACCATGTTGCTTGTCATGTCCCCATATCGCATACCTCCTTCATCGTGATGCTGCGTGACCACTTTTCCTTCTCCGGAAAGTGCCTAACCAAGAATTCTTTCCCCTTTGTTCTTCTCCAAAGCCTCGAGGAGTTTATCATATCGGGTCTTGAATGTGGCGGTGTTGAAAGCAACGCAAACAAGGGTAAGGTCTTTGCAAAACTCCTTGCTCTTGCATGCCCGGTAAAAGTTTGCAACAAAGTGTCTCATGCACCAACGGTGTTGAAGCTTTGGAAGACCGAATATCAACGCTCTATTGCTTTGAGAATCCCATGATGGCGATCCGATATAATGCATACCTCTGCTGCCTATCACCTTGGTTCTCACATGCTCCATGAACCACTCCCAATTATCATCGTGCTCAAGGCACCAAGGCAAATGCCACCGCAACACGTTATCATTTGAAGAGTGGGCCATCGCCACCATCAATGTTCCCTTGTATTTGCCGGTCAAGAATGTACCATCTATAGACAACACCGACGAAAATACGTGAATGCCTCAATGCATTGTCCAAAGCTCCGAAGGCACGACGAAACACTCCGCAATTGACTCCACCCGATGGCGCATTCCGGGTTTCGATGAGCAATTGCTGCCAACATCTTGGGGAGAATGTTATATGCGGCCTCATAATCACCATGCAACATCCTAATAGCGTTTGCCTTCGCCATCCATGCCTTCCCGTACTTGACCGGGTCTCCGAATTGTTCCTCAATCGAAGACATGAGACACTTGACCTTCACGGTTGGATCATGTGCTATTTGATGCAACAATTTATATCCTAGATACTCCGACGTGAGTTGATGGTGTCCTTTGCTTTGGTCGGCCTTGTCCGGGGGTACGCACGTGTGAGTGCCAACATGACTCTTCAAGACCCATTCGGTTTCTTTGATTTTTCTACCGCGGACCATCCATTTGCAACCTTCTTTGTCACATTTGACCGTATACCGAAGTTTTTGATTTGAATGACCAACAACAAACGGCCTATGGTTCCTAATGGCATAGTCACACAACCATATCTTAAACTCTATCAAAGAACCAAACTTGATGCCTTTCTTCAAATGAGCATTCTCATCCTCATTTTCTGGTCGAGGATCACTAAATTTGGGGCACGGCGTTGGCTCGGACAACCACAATCTCCCCACCATCAACGACTGCATTGTCCGCAAGACTCACATCTCTAAACAAAGACAACCCTCTCTCCTTGCCGGTCACCTTCTTGTAGATTTCGTTTTCTTGCGCAGTCAACCCATCCTCATCCAACTCTTACTCCGGACCCTCGTCATCCGAGTTATACCCACACATACGGTTATAAGGGAGGGTACGGTCCATGTCTTGTTGCGGCACAATGACATCCAAGTTACCAATTGGATTGTAATGGATCTCTTCATTCTCCGAGTAAACATCCTCCTCTAGAGCAACAATAGCATCATCATCAACATGAGGAATAGCATCTTCTTCAACATGAGGAATAGCATCATGACGGAGTACTATGGCGCTAAGCGTTGATATGATCTTCATTGGGTTGGCTACTTGGTGGTTGGCTAGAAGAATTGGGGACATACACCTCGGCACCGTCATCATACATGGGGAGGATGCATTGCGGTTGAGATCAATTTGCAAAGGAGGAGGAGGATCAACCTTTGTGGCAAAGATCTCAAGAGACTTGTCTTGTGATGCGTCTACTTTTTCCTTGTACACATTCCAATGCAATTGGGAGGTGATGGGCATACTCTTTAATCGGGACTTTACTCCCAATCCAACGTCATACCTCCCAATAAGCTTAACCTCGGCATTTGGGTCATTCCAATGTAAGACGCTTCTCACTTGAACTACAAGATCATCAAAGCTTGGACTTGTATCAAAAACCATAGCCTCTTCCCTTCATCGTCATTTCCAAGCATAAATGTCGACTTGTCCAAATAATGAACGTTTACGAGCTTATGCATCTAAGAAAATGGGAAGAATATAATCAATCCATATATGTCATCCAACCAACACAAATGGACAAATGAACGAAATTTTGCATAACTACTATTCATACTAAAGTTAACCTAACAATTAACCACTAACCCTAACCATAACCCCTAACATAACCACTATAACCCTAACCCCCAACATAACCACCAACATAACCACCAACATAATTACCCAACATCCCTAACCCTAACCCTAACACCAACCCCTAACATAGCCACAACCCTAGCCATAAATGCATCATAAATGCACACAACAACATCAACACCTAGGGTTTGCAATAAGTTGACCAAATCAACACAAAACAAAGATCTCAACCAATCAAAAGAAGGGGAATGGGGAGGTACCTTGGGTGATGAAAATGCTCGGATCCACCGATGAAATCCCAAGCAAATGGAGTGGATCTAGGGGGGGTTGTGAGGGGGAGAGAGGGGAAGAGGAGGCGAGCACGGGAAGAAGATGAGTGGGGAAGAAGAGTGGTGGTGGGGCCCACAAACCAGCCCCTTCCCACCTTATCCGTAACACAGGACCCTATCGCCAGAGGGTATGGCGGTAGGCTCCAAAGAACTCATCTGTTGTAGGGATGGCGGTAGGCCCTTTTCCACGCCGTCGTGGTACATGCCGGGCCGTCGATTAAATGGCCTACCGCCGTAGGCTATGGCGGTAGGGCACGCAATCCTACAGCCAGGCCCTCTGGCGGTAGGCAAAAGGGTCAGATCCCGAAATTTTTCCGAACTGGGGTCATATCCCGATTCTCTTTTCAAAAAGGGTCAAAACATGAAATTTGGCCCCAACAACAACCTGGACATGCATGAGCATGGTGTATGTACGCACGCACACATGCACGGCACACCCACTTTGTCGAGATCTTCCAAGACAGCAAACTTTGGTTCGTACTATATTGCCGTTGTAGTGGATTATTGAGTTTTCCTCTTGTGTGCCGAAAAACAAACTTCGGTATTACATGGATCATTTATGTGGATTATGTGGAAGAATTTGACCATCGTTTTCTTCAAGGACGTAGAGTTCCTTACCTCAAGCTCATATGAGCTTGGGTGAATGATAAAATTCAGAAAAAATATAATTATTTTAATAAACATTGATATGTGTTTCACATGTGTGTAAATTTTCACGGTGGAACCTCATTTGTACATGTCTAGGTAAAAAAACCGATGCTCCAAAAAGACAGTTTTTGGTAGCATTGATTTTGTTTTTTTTTTCTCACACCTACACGAGTGTGATTTCATCGTAAGCATGTTAAAAACACATCACTGTTTGTTGTAAAAGAATTCAAATTATTCAAAAATTGTATTCTTGAGGATTTTTACTGTGCATCCAAGCTCACATGAGCTCGAGCTAAGGAGAGGACTTTCGCATCTTCAATGGCCAAACGACTTTCTTCCCCCTCTCGCCAAAGGTTCCATCGTCCTATGGCGGATCTCCCTGTCCCTCCCTCGCCAACCTAGGTGATCATTTGCCCAAGTGATACGCATGCCTTACTTCCTTTTTCTCAAAACATTCGGCATAAAACAGCCTAACATATACTCCCTCTGTAAAGAAATATAAAATAGAGAAAAACAAAGCATCGTGATCGTGTGCCCGTTTAGGCATGATAGTGCGTTGTCGTCGGCGCTGTCAAAAGTCTGAAATGATCCACACTTGAAAGTCATTTTTGATAAAAGTCATACAACGTTACATTTCAGAAGGAGATTAAAAAAAGGCAGGCTAGCAGCATAGCATTTTCTGGGAAACACACCCTGCGTGTGCACACACGCGGAATGGCCGGATGTAGAAAATCAAGGGGCCCTGCATCACGAGCTCCTCCCAACGGCAAGAAAAGGCCAGAATGACTTTTGATTAGTAGGAGTAGTACACTTTGCATGGCATAACGCTCCAAGGGTCACAGGACGATTCCTTCCTTGGGCAAGGCCAGTCCAGTCCAGGACGCAACGCAGCGGATCCACGGGTGGAGTACGTAGATGTGGAAGGGAATGGGCAACAGTTACTTATGCGAGTCTACTAATAGTAGATCGGGCAACGACACGTACTGCCGGCGCTCTGCTTCCAGAACACGCCCGTGCACGCACAAGAATCAACCAGTCACATTGCCCATGTCGATTAAGTGTACGTTTTTTCGTCTCGTGGCTGCATGCATTGCATGGCGACCTGAATCGCATGCACGCTGCACGCATCATGAATGCATTCCGAATCCTGCACTGCGGAGTAAACGGAAGCTCTGGAAACAACTGTTAGTAAGTGCAGATTGTTGCACGTGTGTGAATTTCCGGCGATCCCGAAGGAAGGAACGGCGCGGTGGACTGAAATTGGTGCCGTCCCTAGACGTCGCCCGCCGAAAATGCGTGTCGAGAGGAGACTAGGCACGCACGCTCGTGACGCATAGACTTTGGGAAGCAATTGTCCGATCCGAATCCGATGCCGTGAGGAGGAGGGGCAGCAAACAGCGATGGAACGTAACTATCGGTCTACCACACAGACACAGCATCAATTATCAGTACCGAGACTTGAACCTCAGCCAAGCAGCGGCATGGGGAATCCGTACCGTACAGGGGAGAACAAGAGGATGACAGCCCGGTGACACGCGGGGAAGACCTTCCATGCCATGCAACGCTACCATGTAGAGTACTCCTACTAGAAACAAAGCTGGGCCATGTATGATGTTCTCTCAAGACTACATATTGTTGTTTTTTAAGAAAGAAAGCTTCAAAGTTAGGCCAGAGTTCCATTGCTGTAAGGGCACCTCCAATGGTGGATTCCTACCCCGCCTTTGTGGGCGTGTTTGGTTGCCGTGCGCTACAGTACCTACATTGCATACCCTTTTCCACTCAGTCTGACTCTAGAAAAACATCATATGCGACATCTGCGAGTTATTTGGTTGCCTGCATATGGATTTCCTGCATTAGGAGATCAACTCTGACAAGTTGTTTGGTTGTCTGCATTGTCTCAGCGCATGCAACTACACGTTGTTTGGTTGCCCGCATGGGATATGATTAAGAGCTAACACTTACACTTAGTGTTGGAAATATGCACTAGAGGCAATAATAAATTAGTTATTAGTATATTTCCTTGTTCATGATAATCGTTTATTATCCATGCTATAATTGTATTGAAAGGAAACTCAGATACATGTGTGGGTACATAGACAACACCATGTCCCTAGTAAGCCTCTAGTTGACTAGCTCGTTGATCAACAGATAGTCATGGTTTCCTGATTATGGACATTGGATGTCATTGATAACGGGATCACATTATTAGGAGAATGATGTGATGGACAATACCCAATCCTAAGCATAGCACAAGATCGTGTAGTTCGTTTTGCTAGAGCTTTTCCAATGTCAAGTATCTCTTCCTTAGACCATGAGATCGTGTAACTCCCGGATACCGTAGGAGTGCTTTGGGTGTACCAAACGTCACAAAGTAACTGGTTGACTATAAAGGTGCATTACAGGTATCTCCAAAAGTGTCTGTTGGGTTGACACGGATCGAGATCGATTTGTCACTCCGTATGACGGAGAGGTATCACTGGGCCCACTCGGTAGTACATCATCATAATAAGCTCAAAGTGACCAAGTGTTTGGTCACGGGATCATGCATTACGGCATGCGAGTAAAGTGACTTGCCGTAGCGAGATTGAACGAGGTATTGGGATACCGACGATCGAATCTCGGCAAGTAAAATACCGATTGACAAAGGGAATAGTATACGAGGTTGATTGAATCCTCGACATCGTGGTTCATCCGATGATATCATCGAGGAGCATGTGGGAGCCAACATGGGTATCCAAATCCCGCTGTTGGTTATTGCCCGAGAACCGTCTCGGTCATGTCTGCATGTCTCCCGAACCCGTAGGGTCTACACTTAAGGTTCTTGACGCTAGGGTTGTATGAATATGAGTACGCAGCAAACCGAATGTTGTTCGGAGTCCCGGATGAGATCCCGGACGTCACGAGGAGTTCCGGAATGATCCGGAGGTAAAGATTTATATATAGGAAGTCTTATTTTGATCGCCGGAAAAGTTTCACGCGTTATCGGTATTGTACCGGGAGTGCCGAAAGGGGTCCGGGGGTCCATCGGGGGTCCACCTGCGGGGGCCACATGGGCTGTAGGGTGCGCCTTGGCCTATATGGGCCAAGGGCACCAGCCCCAAGAGGCCCATGCGCCAAGATATAAGAAAAGGGAGAGTCCTAAAGGGAAGGCACCTCCGAGGTGCCTTGGGGAGGATGGACTTCTCCCCTCTTCGCCGCACTCCCTTCCTTGGAGGAAGGGGCAAGGCTGCGCCCTCCCCTCTCTTGCACCTATATAAAGGAGGGAGGGAGGAGGTGGCCCCACCAAGCCCTTGGCGCCTCCCTCTTGCTACACCTCCTCCTCCTTCCGTAGTTGCTTAGCGAAGCCTCGCCGAGTTCTGCTGCATCCACCACCACGCCGTCGTGATGTGGATCATCATCAACCTCTCCTTCCCCTTGCTGGATCAAGAAGGAGGAGACGCCATCCGCTCCGTGCGTGTGTTGAACGCGAGGTGTTGTCCGTTCGGCACTAGGTCATCGGTGATCTGAATCACGGCAATGCGACTCCATCATCCCCGTTCCATTGAACGCTTCCGCATGCGATCTACAAGTGGTATGTAGATGCAATCACTCTCCCATGACTCGTTGCTTAGATGAACTCATAGATGGATCTTGGTGAAACCGTAGGAAATTTTTTAATTTTCTGCAATGTTCCCCAACAGTGGCATCATGAGCTAGGTCTATGCGTAGTTCTCTATTGCACGAGTAGAACACAATTTGTTATGGGCGTAGATGTTGTCAACTTTCTTGCCGCTACTAGTCTTATCTTGCTTCAGCGGTATTGTGGGATGAAGCGGCCGGACCGACCTTACACGACGCTTACGTGAGACCGGTTCCACCGTCCGACATGCACTAGTTGCATAAGGTGGCTAGCGGTGTCTGTCCCTCCCACTTTAGTTGGAGCGGATTTGATGAAAAGGGTCCTTATGAAGGGTAAATAGAAGTTGACAAATCACGTTGTGGCTTTCACGTAGGTAAGAAAACGTTCTTGCTAGAACCCTATTGCAGCCACGTAAAACTTGCAACAACAATTAGAGGACGTCTAACTTGTTTTTGCAGCAAGTGTTTTGTGATATGATGTGGCCAAAGCTGTGATGAATGATGAATGATATATGTGATGTATGAGATCATGTTCTTGTAATAGGAATCACGACCGCATGTCGATGAGTATGACAACCGGCAGGAGCCATAGGAGTTGTCTTTATTTTTGTATGACCTACGTGTCATTGAAGAACGCCATGTAAATTACTTTACTTTATTGCTAAACGCGTTAGCCATAGAAGTAGAAGTAGTCGTTGGCGTGACAACTTCATGAAGACACGATGATGGAGATCATGATGTCATGTCGGTGACAAGATGATCATGGAGCCCCGAAGATGGAGATCAAAGGAGCTATATGATATTGGCCATATCATGTCACTACTATATAATTGCATGTGATGTTTATTATGTTTATGCATCTTGTTTACTTAGAACGGCGGTAGTAAATAAGATGATCCCTCATAACAATTTCAAGAAAGTGTTCTCCCTAACTGTGCACCGCTGCTAAAGTTCGTTGCTTCAAAGCACCACGTGATGATCGGGTGTGATAGATTCTTACGTTCATATACAACGGTGTAAGCCAGATTTACACACACGCAGTAACACTTAGGTTAACTTGACGAGCCTAGCATGTATGCATATGGCCTCGGAACACAAGAGACCGAAAGGTCGAGCATGAGTCGTATAGTAGATAATGATCAACATGAAGATGTTCACCGATGATGACTAGTCCGTCTCACGTGATGATCGGACACAGCCTAGTTGACTCGGATCATGTAATCACTTAGATGACTAGAGGGATGTCTATTCAAGTGGGAGTTCATGAGATGAACTTAATTATCCCTGAACATAGTCAAAATATATTTGCAAATTATGTCGTAAGCTCGTGCTTTAGTTCCACTGTTTAGATATGTTCCTAGAAAAATATAGTTGAAAGTTGACAAGAGCGATTATGCGGACAAGAGAAAGCTTATGTCCTTAATGCACCGCCTTCGGTGGGAACCCCAAACATCGTTTGTGGATGTTACGAACATCGGACATACACGCTTTGATAACTACGTGATAGTTCGGTTGAACGGTTTAGAGTTGAGGCACCAAAGACGTTTTTCAAACGTCGCGGAACATATGAGATGTTTCGAGGGCTGAAATTGGGATTTCGAAGCTCGTGCTCACGTCATGAGGTATAAGACCTCCGACGATTTTCTTAGCCTGCAAACTAAGGGAGAAAAGCTCAATCGTTGAGCTTGTGCTCGATTGTCTCGAGTGCAACAATCACTTGAATCGAGTGGGAGTTGATCTTCCGGATGAGATAGTGATGTTTCTCCAAAGTCATTTCCACCAAGTTGTTAGAGCTTCGTGATGAACTATAACATATCAGGGATAGATATGATGATCCTTGAGGTATTCGCGATGTTTGACACCGCGAAAGTAGAAATCAAGAAGGAGCATCAATTGTTGATGGTTGGTGAAACCACTAGTTTCAAGAAGGGCAAGGGCAAGAAGGGATACTTCATGAAACGGCAAATCAGTCATGCATCTAGTGAAGAAACCCAAGGTTGAACCCAAACCCGAGACTAAGTGCTTCAGAATGAGAGGAAATGTACACCCAAGGTAACCACCCTAGATACTTGGTAGATAAGAAGGCAGGCAAGGTCGATAGAAGTATATTGGATATACATTATTTTAATGTGTACTTTACTAGTACTCCTAGTAGCACCTGGGCATTAGATACCGGTTCGGTTGCTAAGTGTTAGTAACTCGAAATAAAAGCTACGGAATAAGTGGAGACTAGCTAAAGGTGAGCTGACGATATGTGTTGGAAGTGTTTCCAAGGTTGATATGATCAAGCATCGCACGCTCCCTCTACCATCGAGTTTGGTGTTTGCGTTGAGCATAGACATGATTGGATTATGTCTATCGCAATACGGTTATTCATTTAAGGAGAATAATGGTTACTCTGTTTATTTGAATAATACCTTCAATGATCTTGCACCTAAAAGAATGGTTTATTGAATCTCGATCGTAGTGATACACATTTTCATGCCAAAGATATAAGATAGTAATGATAGTACCACTTACTTGTGGCACTACCATGTAAGTCATATTGGTGTAAAACGCATGAAGAAGCTCCATGTTGATGGATCTTTGGACTCACTCGTTTTTGAAAAGTTTGAGACATGCAAACCATGTCTATTGGTGTATACGCATGAAGAAACTCCATGCAGATGGATCGCTTGGACTCACTTGATTTTGAATCACTTGAGATATGCAAATCATACCACATGGGCAAGATGACCAAAAGCCTCGATTTCAAAGAAGATGGAACAAGATAGCAACTTGTTGGAAGTAACACATTTTGATGTGTGCAGTCCAATGAGTGCTTTGAGGCATGCAAAGTGAATATCGTTATGTTCTTACTTCATGATGATTTGAGTAGATGTTGAGTATATTTACTTGATGAAACACAAGTCTGAATTATTGAATGGTTCAAGTAATTTCAGAGTGAAGTTGAAGATCATCGTGACAAAAGGATAAAATGTCTATGATATGATCATAGAGATGAGTATCTGAAGTTACGAGCTTTGGCACACAATTAAGACATTGTGGAAATTGTTTTACAATTAATACCGCTCGAACACCATAGTGTGATGGTGTGTCCGAACATCATAGTTGCACCCTATTGGATATGGTGCGTACCATGATGTCTCTTATCGAATTACCACTATCGTTCATGGGTTAGGCATTAGAGACGACCACACTCACTTTAATAGGTCACCACGTAATTCCGTTGAGACGACACCGTTTGAACTATGGTTTGGAGAAACCTAAGTTGTCGTTTCTTAAGAGTTTGGGGCTGCGACGCTTATGTGAAAAAGTTTCATCGTGATAAGCTCGAACCCAAAACGGATAAATACATCTTCATAGGATACCCAAAATGGTTGGGTATACCTCCTATGTCAGATCCGGAAGCAAAAGTAATTGTTTCTAGAACGGGTCCTTTCTCGAGGAAAAGTTTCTCTCGAAAGAATTGAGTGGGAGGATGGTGAAGACTTGATGAGGTTATCGAACCGTCACTTCAACTAGTGTGTAGCAGGCACGTGAAGTTGTTCCCGTGGCACCTACACCAATTGAAGTAGAAGCTTATGATAGTGATCATGAAGTTTCAGATCAAGTCACTAACGTACCTCGTAGGGTGACAAGGATGCGTACTACTTCATAGTGGTACGCAATCCTGTCTTAGAGGTCATGTTGCTAGACAACAATGAACCTACGAGCTATGGAAAAGCGATGGTGGGCCCGGATTCCGACTAATGGCTTGAGGCCATAAAATCCGAGAACGGATCCATGACTTTGGAAGAAATACTTGATGGTCGTAAGGCCATTGGGTACGGATGGATTTTGAAAGGAAGATGTACAATGATGGTAAGAATTACCATTAAGAAAGCTCGACTTGTCGTTAAGATGTTTCCGACAAGTTCAAGGAGTTGACTACGGTGAGGCTTTCTCACTTTCGTGGCGGTGCTAAGAGTCCTGTTGGAAATGGATTAGCGATTCGCATCATTCATGAAATCTTGCGTATAGAATGTCAAAACATTGTTTCCTTTGATGCTTTTCTTGAGGAAAGGTTGTATGTGATACAACCGTAAGGTTTTGACAATCCTCAAGAACGCTAACAAATATGCAAAACTCCAGCAATCCTTCTAAGGACTGGAGTAAGCATCTCGGAGTTGGAATGTGTGCTTTGATGAGATGATCAAAAATTTTTGGGTTTATACAAAGTTTATGAGAAACTTGTATTTCCAAAGAAGTGAGTGGGAGCACTATAGAATTTCGATGAGTATATGTCGTTGACATATTGATGATCGAGAAATGATGTCGAATTCTTCGTAAAGCATATAGGGTTATTTGAAAAGTGTTTTCAAGTGAAAACCTGGATTAAGCTACTTGAACATTGAGCATCAAGATCTATGAGGATAGATCAAAACCTCTCAATGGTACTTTCAAATGAGCATATACCTTGACATGATCTTGAAGGTGTTCAAGATGGATCGATCAAAGAAGGAGATCTTGCACGAGATGTAAGGTATGAAGTTAAGACTTAAAGCTCGACCACGGCGAAAAGAGAGAAAGGACGAAGGTCGCCCCTATGCCTTAGACGTAGGCTCTCAAAGATGCTATGTTGTGTACCGCACCGAAGTGTGCCTTGCCATGAGTCGGTCGAGGGGTACAAGAATGATCCAGGAATGGATCATTGGACAATGATCAAAATTGTCCTTGGAGTAAATAAGGACATGTTTCTCGATTATGGAGGTGATAAAGAGTTGGCGTAAAGGGTTACGTCGATTGCAAGCTTTAACACCTATCCGGTGACTCGAGTAGCAAACCCGGATACGTATAGTGGAGCAACCATTTGGAATAGCTCCAAGTGGAGCGTGGAAGCAGCGTTTACAATATGACCTAGAAATTTGCAAAGCACACACGGATCTGAAAGGTTCGCACCCGTTGACTAAAACCTCTCTCACAAGCAAAACATGATCAAACCTCGTAACTCATTGAGTCTTAATCACATGATGATGTGAACTAGTTTCTGAGACACTAGTAAACTCTTTGGATGTTGGTCACATGGCGATATGACCTATCGGTGTTAATCACATGACGATGTGGACTAGATTATTGACTCTAGTGCAAGTGGGAGATCTGTTGGAAATATGCCCTAGAGGCAATAATAAATTAGTTATTAGTATATTTCCTTGTTCATGATAATCGTTTATTATCCATGCTATAATTGTATTGAAAGGAAACTTCGAGGATACATGTGTGGGTACATAGACAACACCATGTCCCTAGTAAGCCTCTAGTTGACTAGCTCGTTGATCAACAGATAGTCATGGTTTCCTGATTATGGACATTGGATGTCATTGATAACGGGGTCACATTATTAGGAGAATGATGTGATGGACAAGACCCAATCCTAAGCATAGCACAAGATCGTGTAGTTCGTTTTGCTAGAGCTTTTCCAATGTCAAGTATCTCTTCCTTAGACCATGAGATCGTGTAACTCCCGGATACCGTAGGAGTGCTTTGGGTGTACCAAACGTCACAACGTAATCGGGTGACTATAAAGGTGCATTACAGGTATCTCCAAAAGTGTCTGTTGGGTTGACACGGATCGAGACTTGGATTTGTCACTCCGTATGACGGAGAGGTATCACTGGGCCCACTCGGTAGTACATCATCGTAATGAGCTCAAAGTGACCAAGTGTTTGGTCACGGGATCATGCATTATGGTACGAGTAAAGTGACTTAAACGAGATTGAACGAGGTATTGGGATACCGACGATCGAATCTCGGGCAAGTAAAATACCGATTGACAAAGGGAATAGTATACGAGGTTGATTGAATCCTTGACATCGTGGTTCATCCGATGATATCATCGAGGAGCATGTGGGAGCCAACATGGGTATCCAGATCCCGCTGTTGGTTATTGCCCGAGAACCGTCTCGGTCATGTCTGCATGTCTCCCGAACCCGTAGGGTCTACACACTTAAGGTTCGGTGACGCTAAGGTTGTATGAATATGAGTACGCAGCAAACCGAATGTTGTTTGGAGTCCCGGATGAGATCCCGGACGTCACGAGGAGTTTCGGAATGGTCCGGAGGTAAAGATTTATATATAGGAAGTCTTATTTTGGTCGCCGGAAAAGTTTCGCGCGTTATCGTATTGTACCGGGAGTGCCGAAAGGGGTCCGGGGGTCCATCGGGGGTTCCACCTGCCCCGGGGGGCCACATGGGCTGTAGGGGGTGCGCCTTGGCCTATATGGGCCAAGGGCACCAGCCCCAAGAGGCCCATGCGCCAAGATATAAGAAAAGGGAGAGTCCTAAAGGGAAGGCACCTCAGGGTGCCTTGGGAGGATGGACTCCTCCCCCCTCTTTAACACCCCTTCCTTGGAGGAAGGGGCAGGCTGCGCCCTCCCCTCTCTTGCACCTATATAAAGGGAGGGAGGGAGGTGGCCGCACCTGAAGCCCTTGGCGCCTCCCTCTCTGCTACACCTCCTCCTCCTCCCGTAGTTGCTTAGCGAAGCCTGGGAGTTCTGCTGCATCCACCACCACGCCCGTCGTCTGCTGGATCATCATCAACCTCTCCTTCCCCCTTGCTGGATCAAGAAGGAGGAGACGTCATCCGCTCCGTACGTGTGTTGAACGCGGAGGTGCTGTCCGTTCGGCACTAGGTCATCGGTGATCTGAATCACGGCGAGTACGACTCCATCATCCCCGTTCCATTGAACGCTTCCGCATGCGATCTACAAGTGGTATGTAGATGCAATCACTCTCCCATGACTCGTTGCTTAGATGAACTCATAGATGGATCTTGGTGAAACCGTAGGAAAAATTTTAATTTTCTGCAATGTTCCCTAACTTTTAGCACACAGGGGTAAGAGCTAGCAGATGAAGGGGGAGAAGAAATGCAGTGTGCGCCGGACCATGGCGACTGCGGTGGATAGTGGCCGTGGCGCCGTGTCCGACATGACGAGCATGGAGTCGTGACGAGCGACCCCGTCGGCGGCACGGCGAGCGACACCGTCGGCAAACTAGTTGCGGTGCTCGCACAAAGACAGTGGACAGAGGAGGAGAATAAAGTGCTCGCGCCATGGTATCGTCAGTGCAGTGGACGAGAGAGGAGGCCGAGATGATCGACGCCGGAAACGACTCCAGTGGGGCGAGAGAGAGGAGGTGAAGATGATCGACCCCGTCGGCGGCGCGACGAACTGCGATATCTTGTGAAGGCGGAAGGACACAAAAAGCGATATCGCGCGCCATTGCAGCGTCAGTGCAGTAGGAGAACGACAGAGAGTAGGCCGAGATGAGCGACATCGAAAACGACTCTAGTGTAGTAGTGTTCGGGAACGTAATATTTCAAAATTTTGCCTACGATCACGCAAGATCTATTTAGGAGAAGCATAGCAACGAGCGGGGAGAGTGTGTCCACGTACCCTTGTAGACCGAAAGCGGAAGCGTTTAGTAACGCGGTTGGTGTAGTCGAACGTCTTCGTGATCCAACCGATCAAGTACCGAACGCACGACACCTCCGCAATCTGCACACGTTCAGCTCGGTGACGTCCCTCGAACTCTTGATCCAGTTGAGTCCGAGGGAGAGTTTCGTCAGCACGACGGCGTGGTGATGGTGATGATGAAGTTACCGACGCAGGGCTTCGCATAAGCACTACGATAATATGACCGAGGTGGAAAACTGTGGAGGGGGGCACCGCACACGGCTAAAGATCAACTTGTGTGTATGGGGTGCCCCCTCCCCCGTATATAAAGGAGGGAGGAGGGGAGGGCCGGTCGGCCCCTAGGGCGCGCCCCCAAGAGGGGAATCCTACTAGGACTCCAAATCCTAGTAGGAATCCACCAAGAGGGAGAGAGGGGGAAGGAAGGAAGAGGGGGAAGGGAAGGAAAGGGGGTGCCGCCCCCTTCCCCTAGTCCAATTCGGACCCAAGGGGGAGCGCGCGGCTAGCCCCTCCTAGCCCTTCCTCTCTTCCCACTAAGGCCCATAGAGGCACATTAGTTCTCCCGAGGGTTCCGGTAACCCCTTCCGGCACTCCGGTTTTAGCTGAAACTCTTCGGAAGACTTTCGGTGTCCAAACAACATGGTCCAATATATCAATCGTCATGTCCGTGATCTCATCCGGGACTCCGAACAACCTTCGGTACATCAAAACACATAACTCATAATACAAATTGTCATCGAACGTTAAGCGTGCGGACCCTACGGGTTCGAGAACTATGTAGACATGACCGAGACACATCTCCGGTCAATAACCAATAGCGGAACCTGGATGCTCATATTGGCTCCTACATATTCTACGAAGATCTTTATCGGTCAAACTGCATAATAACATACGTTGTTCCCTTTGTCATTGGTATGTTACTTGCCCGAGATTTGATCGTTGGTATCATCATACCTAGTTCAATCTTGTTACCGGCAAGTCTCTTTACTCGTTCCATAATGCATCATCCCATAACTAACTCATTAGTCACATTGCTTGCAAGGCTTATAATGATGTGCATTAACGAGAGGGCCCAGAGATACCTCTCCGACAATCGGAGTGACAAATCCTAATCTCGATCTATGCCAACTCAACAAACACCATCGGAGACACATGTAGAGCATCTTTATAATCACTCAGTTACGTTATGACGTTTGATAGCACACTAAGTGTTCCTCCGGTATTCGGGAGTTGCATAATCTTATAGTCATAGGAACATGTATAAGTCATGAAGAAAGCAATAGCAATAAACTAAACGATCATAGTGCTAAGCTAATGGATGGGTCTTGTCCATCACATCATTCTCTAATGATGTGATCCCGTTCATAAAATGACAACACATGTCTATGGCTAGGAAACTTAACCATCTTTGATTAACGAGCTAGTCTAGTAGAGGCATACTAGGAACACTTTGTTTGTCTATGTATTCACACATGTACTAAGCTTCCGGTTAATACAATTCTAGCATGAATAATAAACATTTATCATGATATAAGGAAATATAAATAACAACTTTATTATTACCTCTAGGGCATATTTCCTTCAAGTAGCACGCGGGCAAGGAGATCAAGGGGAAGGGCTTCGACGTCGAGAGGGACAGATATGAGGGCTCTGAGCAGAGGACAGAGGAGCTCGACATGGCGGCGTCAATGCAGTAGACTGCTGTTCAAAGAGAGATGAAGCTACGACTGTCGAAACCAAAAACTTACAACACAAATGTTGTGAGGAACTGCGAGATTAGGCTGCTGGTCAAAGAAAATTTCAAATGATTGATCGTGCGCGACGAATCTGACAAAATTCGTCCAGAATAGCTCCAAACAGGAACACGAGATTAAGAACTTACGGCCGACGAAACTACGAACCGATCGCCTGAATGGAACCGTAGCATCGAAGTGCATCTTTTTCATGTAGAGCTTACCACGAATCGAAACATCGTTGTGTAGATTAGAGGGGCATGGAAGAGAGGAGATTAGAGAGGAGCTTACTGGAGGTTGAAGAAGACACCACCTAAACACCTCGCATCCCTCCCGTTTCTCCTCGTGCAGGGGCCCGCTAGTTGCGCTTCCGCTCGGCCTGGCTCGGGAGAAACTGCCGATCGAAGCATTTCCAGCGAGCCAGGCCCAGAGGTGCTTGAAGAAGCGTGCAATGCGGGCCCAATATGTATGTGGGCTACCAAACAGGTTGGATCCTTCCTGCGCGGGCCTGGTCGAGGGGTATGCAGGCAACCAAACACGTCATGTATGTCTGGGTAGAACAGTTTGGACACCTTTAGGCCTTGAACACGGACACATATATTGGGTCAGATACGTGTCGACGTCCGAAATTGCCCAGTTCAACCCCAAATTAAGGGGTGGAGTAGGGGAGTCCAGACGTTCTGCCACGTCGGTTTGACCACCCGGCCCCACTTGCTCTTTACCTGGATCTCACCTCACACTCTCATTCTCACACCACTCTCCTCCTCTCTTGAAACCCTAGCCACATCGCATTGCTTTCGGTCATTGCCCCGTCGCAATGGGCAAGAAGATGACGCCGGAAGAGCTCGCCCGCAACCGCACAGCGGTATTGTCGCGCCACCACAATGACGGATCCGGTGGCAGAGAGAGCCCAGGCTGCAATCCATGGTGGCGTGGAGACACGTGGCGGCCACGCGCGCAAGGCGGTGGAGGTGGCGCGAGTGCGACATTGCGGCTTGGGCGGCTTCCGCAACTAGCGTGACGGCGACGATGCTTTCATTCCGGCTTCCGCAACGGCGATGATGCTTTCATTGGTCTAGAAAGCTATGCGTATAAGGTCGCTATTTAGTCTAGTTTAGTTTTAGTTTAGGTTAAATTCTGATGTAATATATCGAACTAGTAAAATTTCTTCAATCTTGCATGAAATATAGTGAGCTAGTCTAAATTTCATCTAAATTTACTGTTTGAAATATTTGAAATTTAAGGGCCAGCTTTGGAGGACCGGC
This sequence comes from Aegilops bicornis, assembly GCA_021605145.1. Lineage (NCBI taxonomy): Eukaryota > Viridiplantae > Streptophyta > Magnoliopsida > Poales > Poaceae > Aegilops > Aegilops bicornis. The sequence goes on from CM038669.1 coordinate 449,342,262, forward strand.
GCCCGACAGCCATCCACAAATACCTCCAAACTGTGCCTATGGACATTTGAGAGCATCCGCTTGATGAATGCCCTAATGGGTAATGGCTTGACCAATGACTTTCTTCAAAGCGTTCGAAGATGCTATTCAGCAGTGACCGTAGCTGAAATGTCATCTCTGGCCCTGCAGGTCATCTTCATGTCATGGTACCATTTAGTATAAACTTATTTGCAATGATAATGAGCCACTAGTAATTTCCTATCGGAAAAATCCAATGCCAACAAAATGAAGACTAAACAACCAATTCAATTGGAAAGCGCAACCCACACGAATCAATTTAAGTGCGACTTATTGGTTGATGACAACTTCTAAAAGTAAGCATCAATGAGAACTGGGAAGTACACATTTCTGGCCAATTTTTTTTTTACTGAAATCACTTAGCAGATCATGAAAGTTTAGGACAGCCAAGCCTACCACGGAACAATAGAGCGTCACAACACCGATGCTTGTTTAGATGCAAGCGCATTTCCCAGTACAGAATCCTGAGAGATCCAAGGTACATAGCCACATAACAAGACAAACCCCAGGTGCCTACAAAACTCTGTCCTCTGCATGCCTGCTCTCCATCATTTCAAAGTTTCAAATCAAAACAAACGCACTACCATAAAATCTCAAGTCTCAGCTCGAATGAAACATGATATGAATTAATGATGAACCCCAGGCAGCAGAAATCAGTAAATAAATCCTCCAAAAACCGTACCAATTCATCCAGGAAAAACTTTATGGTTCCAGTGACTTGCCTGGGTAACGTGATTTAGGGCGGCTAGAAATCGTTCTCAAGACAGAGTAGGCAAAACATGATGGCTTGTACTACTTGCGAAAAGGAATACAAGTGCTGCACCTATGTTGTTGACCACTACTATGACAGACGGCAGGAAATGGTCTTATTATAACTAGCCTATCAGTGACGCTTGCACAGTGGATAATGCAAACCTCCCCTATTTCAACGTAGACAGGATCTCCTCGGAAGGAATCTCAAGCGTAGCTCCGGCATGTGCCTTCTCAGGCTTCACAACTGCAACACCAAGTAAATGAATTGTCAGAACTAACCAACACAGCAGCTCGTAGTAGTAAACAAAAGATATGCAACCTTTGGTAATGCCTTATTATCTATATACCACATACAACAACGGATCAACATTTTAAGGGTTTACATAGCAGTATAGTGTTACTATAGTTTACTTCATCAAAGAGCGAAATCTGAAATCAATTGGTACAAGACTGTTGCCTGGACCCTGGAGCTGTCAGTACTATGGTTCTCCACATAAGGAAGTCACAAGCAAAGCACAAGTGAAGCCAATACTAGTCTGGAAAAAACAGTTTTCCATCATTAGCACCCTGCACAGCCATGGTTGTTGGCATGAGGTGTAACCTGGACCACTGCGACCAGATACAACAAGCAGTACTGATGTATTGCTACAGCCAAAACAAGGCCAGGGAATACTATGACAGTGTGATCCAGAGTATTGGTGATAACCATGGAACACGATCCCAATAATTAGAAAACTGCATTTATTGCAGATTCCTTGAACAAGAGGTGTCTGGTTTTGTAAAACGGGCTAATGCTACCCCAAAACCTTAACCTGCCTTTACCTTGAGCCTGTTCCTGCTCTTTTGGGTCAGCGATAAAAGGTCAATGTCAAAAAAATAGACAGATGTGTTTCCTCGTTTCAATCTTAATATAATATGGCCTTCAGTTTCAAATTCAATATTTCAATGCCAGTAAAAAGATACACTGCAAAGAATATACATGCTACAAATCAGCTTTCAACTCGATATGTATCGGCAACATAAAAAAATTGGTGGCTCATTTGGCCATTAATTACTCTCTGCAATCTGTATAAACCATAACTACATTTTTGCCCTTTAGAGAAACCTTAACACAATAATTGTCTAAAGCTCAAGCACATAGTAAAATCACTGTGGAGTGAAAGAGGGGAGAACAGTACTAGATCGATTTTACAGGGGCAACTTTCATATGTTCCTGCCATTTAATTGTGAGATTGCTGCGAAGATGAAAAACATACGACTGGATTATATGCTTGTGTGCGTGAGTGCTTCCATTATCTGAGATCTGTGCACTCTCTCACCACGCATTTACTGACATGGGGTAGAGAATATGCACAAATCTCAAGGCAGGAGGTACGTTTTATGGGTGAGATAGTGGAAGCACTCTCGGATACATACAAGTATAGATGTTTTTTCCTAAGGGAGACTTCACTATTAATACTGTTACATTAAGCAATGTGTTATAAAAAAAATACATGACAAATGATAAATTAGGTTATATTATTAAAAAAAAAATGAGTAACAAACAGAACATATGTAAATGTTAAGAGTAGAATATTCAACGAGTTGCTTGTAGCTTTTCGCAGTCAATATATTTGTGCACTTTTCATTCATCAACAACTTCGTGAATACAGCAACATGGTGAAAGTCTCCTCACTTTGGGCCATTAGTTGGGAGTTTAAGGTAGGTTAAAGTGCATGATCACTAATAACCTACAAACAGGAATTTGCTAAAGAGCACTTCTCACACTCTTGACTCAATAAACACAATTTAACCATGGCATGTGGTTAAAAGATGGCATGCTACTGAATTAGTTAAAGTTTTAAACAAATGAAACCGTTCCAAGAAGAGATTCGAAAAAATTTCTGTACTAGTGTCCTGTAAAATGCATTGCAATTCCCATGCATGATCGAAACAGGAACTAAATCATTGGAACAGATCAACGGGAAGTGTGCACTCTTCCACCAACATCAGCTGTTATAGGGCACTAGTTCTTGCACCACCTTGGGTCCTAATGCTGTACAACAATAATCTTTGCAACCACTAAGCTCAAGCCTCCATTATCACTGACTTTGGCTATGGTGCTTCTGGGCTACTTGAACTGCCATCAATGGAGGGAGGATGCAGAGGAGCCAGGTTATCAGAGCAAAGCACCTTCCAAAGGATTGGAATCCATTTTCATGGCATGGTAAGACAAGTTAATCCATTTCGAAGGGCATGGGTCCATCTGGACCTTATGTCTTTAGCTATAATATGTCACATTAACATTCTGCCCTCAAACCATGCCAAGTTGCAAACTTCATCCTAAGGCGGTAAGGCCTAACATGTCGTTCTTCTAGGGCTGTTGTTCAGTTAAAGCTGGAAAATCGCATTGGTATTGTGTTGCACCGTTTAAATCTAGTATCCTATCTATCACTACAAATTACAGCCAGGCATGAATCAGTAAATCCAGCAGTTCCAAGCGGTTAAACCCCACGCGAGAGCAGCCGATCAAGTAAAACCAGTGCATAGGCTTATATTGTCTTGGTGAAATGCCACTTCATGTAGCCTGAATAATAACAGTATTTACATCTAATGGTACTTCTAAAGAACATCATTACTGTTAAGAGCTACTGAAGATTTCTAGCAGATATGGTACAAACTAGCAACTTCAATTTTTATTTGTACTTAAATACCTTTAGGGTTCGACATCTTATCTGTTTCAGAAAATTCGAATGTTACAATACCCACTCTGTAACTATCTGAAACATTTTATGAACCGAGCACTGCAGTTATCTTAGGGTCAGCGTCAATGTGCCCAATTAGCAACACCCCTGCTCCTCCGATCCTACCATCTTCAACTCCTAATTCGAGCCTACTCAGCGCTAATTCACATAGCGACTGCTTCTAAGATGAACACGCAACGAAATATTTCAAAACCCTAAGATCCCAAACAGAAAGCATGCATCACAATCCAAGCGATATGTGGCGATTTGCATATATGACAATGGTAGCATTACCGAAGGATCCGGAGGGTGAGCGCTTGGCCTGGACGATCATGTTGGCGATGAAGTCCGCGGCCTCGCGGGCCTCGGAGAGGGCGCGGACGGCGTCCTCCGATCCCGGGGCGAGGCCGCGGTGATCCTCGAAGCGGCGCCGGATCTCTACCGCCGACTCCGTCAGCATCAGCTGGTCGCCTGAGAACGTCCGCCGCGCCGCCCGCAACACCGCCCGGTACGCCGCCAGCCCCTCCGCCGCCGCCGCCATTTTTTAGAGACGAAGAGGTGTGTGGCCTCGAGGCGTTGTAGTGGCACAAGATTCTGCAAGCGCTTTGGCCATCCACGCCGACTAGCGTTTTAACTTATAACCCCCCCCAAAAAATCACCCTTTGTTTGTCCCTAAAAAATATATTACTCTTTGTTTATCCCTAAAAAAAACTTATGGCTGCGTTTGGGAGCTCAGTTTTTTTAAAAGTATTTGAAGAATACTATAATCTTCTTAGAAACCACAGTTTTCAAAACTTTGAGGTGTCTAGCTTCAACAAATAGCCTTGACCACTTTTTTTCTAAAATGAAGAAGAAAACATAGGTTTTTAGAAACTAAAGTTTCATTGTGAAAGGATCGATATAGTTGACTGTGGGGGGGGGGGGGGGGGGGGGAATAGGCAAAAAAAAATTTTTAGCTTTTATTTTTAAAATTAAACTTTGCGTCAAAGTAGGTTGTCTAGATATGCAACTATGTGAGCAACCTATATGATGCAACAATAACAAGCACAAGAGCAAGCAAGGGATACAACACAATATAGCTTGCACAAGTAAGGTGAGAGATAACCAAGAGTGGAGCTGGTGGAGACGAGGGTGTGTTACCGAAGTTCCTTCCCTTTGAGAGGAAGTACATCTCCGTTGGAGCGATATAGAGGCACAATGCTCCCCAAGAAGCCACTAGGGCCACCGTATTCTCCTCACACCCTCACACAACGCGAGATGCCGTGATTCCACTATTGGTGCCCTTGGAGGCGGCAACCGAATTTTTACAAACAAGGTTGGGGCAATCTCCACAACTTAATTGGAGGCTCCCGACGACACCATGAAGCTTCACCACAATGGAATATGGCTCCAAGGTGACCTCAGCCGTCTAGGGTGCTCAAACACCCAAAAGTAACAAGATCCGCAAGAGATTAGTGGGGGAATCAAATTTCTCTTGGTCGAAGTGTAGATCGGGGCCTTCTCAACCAATCCTTAGAAAATCAACAAGTTTGATTGGCTAGGAAGAGAGATCGGGCAAAAATGGAGCTTTGACCAACAATGAAGCTTGGAAGGGAAGAGGTCAGCCCTAGGAAGAAGAAGACCCCCCACCCCTTCCTTATATAGGGGAGCAAAAATCCAACTGCTTTTACGCTTGACCCATGACTAAGCGGTATTACCGCTCCTTGAGCGGTACTACCGCTTAGGGCGGTACAACTCCAAGACAGCCTAAGACTACACAGAGTGTATCTACAGTAGTGTCATTGAGCGGTACTATTGTCGACCCGAGCGGTACTACCGCTTTGGGTCTTAGTCCAAGATGCGTGATGTAGTAGAGGGTGCCGAGGCGGCGATCGTGCCAAGCGGTACTCTTGTTCTCATCATGACTCTACTATCCCTTGTGGCAAAGTGGGAACGGAACCTTGCATGTAAGAAATGTTGGGGAACGTAGTAATTTCAAAAAAAAATCCTACGCACACACAAGATCCAGCTAGGTGATTGATAACCCACAAGTATAGGGGATCAATTGTAGCCTCTTTCGATAAGTAAGAGTGTCGAACCCAGCGATGAGCTAAAGGTAGAACAAATATTCCCTCAAGTTCTATCGACCACCGATACAACTCTACGCACGCTTCACGTTCGCTTTACCTAGAATAAGTTTAAAGCTAGAAGTACTTTGTAGGTGTTTTTGAATAGGTCTACAAGAAAATAAAGAGCGCATAAATAAAAAGTAGGGGATGTTTAGATAAAGACACAACTAAATTAGTTTTAGTAGAGAGATTTTTGTCACGAGAAAGTTATTTGTCCCTAAGCAATCGATAACTAGATCGGTAATCGTTATTGCAATTTTATACGAGGGAGAGGCATAAGCTAACATACTTTCTCTACTTGGATCATATGCACTTATGGTTACAACTCTAGCAAGCGTCTGCAACTACTAAAGATCATTAAGGTAAAACCCAACCATAGCATTAAAGTATCAAGTCCTTTTTATTCCCATACGCAAATAACCTACTTATTCAGGTATGCGCTTCTGTCACTCACGCCACCCACCATAAGCAAATCATGAACATATTGCAAACCCTACAACGAGGATCCCTCACGCTTGCGCGACACTGAGAGCACCATAGGACAGCACCAATAATAAAACATGCAACTCAAACCAATCACGATCATCAATTAACCCATAGGACAAAACGGATCTACTCAAACATCATAGGATAGCCATACATCATTGGGAAATAATATACAACGTTGAGCACCATGTTTAAGTAGAGATTACAGCGGGTAAAAGAGGGGCTACACCGCTGCATAGAGGGGGGAAGAGTTGGTGATGATGGCGGTGAAGTTGTTGGTGAAGATTGCGGTGATGATGATGACCCCCGGTGGCACTCCGGCCATCGAAGCGTAGGGGAGAGAGCCCCCCTCCTTCTTCTTCTTCCTTGACCTCCTCCCTAGATGGGAGAAGGGTTTCCCCTCTGGTCCTTGGTCTCCATGGCATGGGAGGGGCGAGAGCCCCTCCGAGATTGGATATGTCTCTCTGTCTCTCTCTGTTTCTGCGCTCTCAAATCTGGCCTTTCACCGTTTCTTTTATAACCAGAGATCCGTAACTCCGATTGGGCTGAATTTTGGACACGATCTCTATCCGGAAATTAGCTTTCTTGCGGCGAAAGAAGGGCTCCAACTGCCTTTACGGGTGGCCACGAGGGTCCAGTGCGCCTGCCTCGTGGCCCCTCGGGCATCGTATCGCGTTGATTCTTCTTCCCAAAAATCACAAATATTCCAAAAAAAATCTCCGTCATTTTTTATCCCGTTTGGACTCTGTTTGATATGGATTTTCTGTGAAACAAAAAACATGCAACAAAGCGAGGAACTGCACCGGCAATCGGATCAATATGTTAGTCCCAAAAATAGTATAAAAAGTTGCCAAAAGTATATGAAAGTTGTAGAATATTGGCATGGAGCAATCAAAAATTATAGATACGACAGAGACATATCAGCATCCGCAAGCTTAATTCCTGCTCGTCCTCGAGTAGGTAAATGATAAAAAAGATAACTTTTGATGTGGAATGCTACCTAGCATAATCTTGATCACATAATCTAATCATGGCATGAATATTAAGACACGAGTGATTCAAAGAAATAGGCTATCATTTGACATTAAGACAATAATACTTCAAGCATACTAACCAAGCAATTATGTCTTATCAAAATAACATAGCCAAAGAAAGCTCATCCCTACAAAATCATATAGTCTGGCTATGCTCCATCTTCACCACACAAAGCATTCAAATCATGCACAACCCCAATGACAAGCCGAGCAATTGGTTCATACTTTTTAACACGCTTCAGCCTTGTCAACCCTCACGCAATACATGAGCGCAAGCCATGGACATAGCACTATGGGTGGAATAGAATATGATGATGGAGGTTTGTGTGAGAAGACAAAAAAGGAGAACGTCTCACATCGACGCGGCTAATCAACGGGCTATGGAGATGCCCATCAATTGATGTCAATGTGAGGAGTAGGGATTGCCATGCAACGGATGCACTAGAGCTATAAGTGTATGAAAGCTCAAACTGAAACTAAGTGGGTGTGCATCCAACTTGCTTGCTCATGAAGACCTAGGGCATTTGAGTAAGCCCATCATCGGAATATACAAGCCAAGTTCTATAATGAAAATTCCCACTAGTATATGAAAGTGATAACTCAAGAGACTCTCTATATGAAGAACATGGTGCTACTCTGAAGCACAAGTGTGGTAAAAGGATAGTAACATTGCCCCTTCTCTCTTTTTCTCTCATTTTTTTATATTTTTTTATATATTTTTTCTTTTTTTGGTGGGCTTCTTTGGCCTCTTTTTTTATTTGGGCTTCTTTGGCCTCTTTTATTTATTTTTAAAGTCCGGTGTCTCATCCCGACTTGTGGGGGAATCATAGTCTCCATCATCCTTTCCTCACTGGGGCAATGCTCTAATAATGATGATCATCACACTTTTATTTACTTACAACTCAATATTACAACTCGATATTAGAACAAAGATACGACTTTATATGAATGCCTCCGGCGGTGTATCGAGATGTGCAATGATCTATCGTAGCAATGACATCAAAAAACGGACAATCCATGAAAACATCATGCTAGCTATCTTACGATCATGCAAAGCAATGTGACAATAAATGCTCAAGTCATGTATATGATGATGATGGAAGTTGCATGGCAATATATCTCGGAATGGCTATGGAAATGCCATGATAGGTAGGTATGGTGGCTGTTTTGAGGAAGATATAAGGAGGCTTATGTGTGATAGAGCGCATCGTATCACGGGGTTTGGATGCACCGGCAAAGTTTGCACCAACTCTCGGGGTGAGAAAGGGCAATGCACGGTACCGAGGAGGCTAGCAACGATGGAAGGGTGAGAGTGCGTATAATCCATGGACTCACAATAGTCATAAAGAACTCATATACTTATTGAAAAAGTTTATTAGCCCTCGAAGCAAAGTACTACTACGCATGCCCCTAGGGGGATAGATTGGTAGGAAAAGACCATCGCTCGTCCCCGACCGCCACTCATAAGGAAGACAATCAATAAATAACTCATGCTCCAACTTCGTTACATAACGGTTCATCGTACGTGCATGCTATGGGACTTGCAAACCTCAACACAAGTATTTCTCAATTTCACAATTACTCAACTAGCACGACTCTAATATGCCAGGACCCCAATTCCAAGTCACATCGATCTAGCCAGTAACACCTCATATCACTTTGCGGCCTCACGCACGGTATTCCCACGGGTGTCGCCTTACCATGGCCCGGGACCGTTTGCGCCTTTTGGCTCACCATATGATAGTGTCGCTAGCATCCATATGACAGAGAACCCGGCCGACATGACTAGTCGTGAACCCAAAGTGGCACTAACTTACGGAACAGTATACATGAATCAACATTGAGCATGTTGGTCGCCAGCGTGAATCCGGCTGTAGCACTGGCTAATGAGGACTCGGTGAACCGGGCTGTAGCAGGCTAGGTAGGACTCCAGATGTCACCGCGTGACATTTCCCTGAAGGGACAGACACATGAACGAAGTCAATCACATGCCGGCCAGTCAAGTGTTCTGGAGCAGTAGTGCTGGGCTAGCAGGACTCCGGTGAACCAAGCTGTAGCGGACTACTATGGCTCATGAAAGCACAAGACTACATTTCCCCATAAGAGAGGCTACCAAGGATAAACAACTAGGTTGTTGGATCCCACACATACCAAGCATTTCAATCATACACACAATATGCTTGATATGTGTAAATACAACATGGCATCACAACATAACTCTACAACTCAAGTATTTATTCATTAGGCTCCGAGGAGCCAAGTGTTACAAACATGGGTCTCATGACCCAACATTCAGAGCATACAAGTCAAAGCACATGCGGAAGCTTAACATGTCTGAGTATAGACATCTACAAATGAAAAAGGCTGAGAAGCCTGACTATCTGCCAGATCCTGCCGAGGGCACAAGATCGTAGCCGAGGTATCAAGCTAAACGTCAAGACCACACGGAACTACTAGCGAGACTGACGCCTCTCTCGCAAAAACATAAAATAGGCAAACGTGAGTACAAATGTACCCAAAGAAGACTTACATCGTAACTATCTACATATGCATCGGTATCAAAAGGGGTGGTGGAGTTTAACTGCAGCAAGCCAGCTTGACTCAAAGGGCTATCCTAAACTATGACTGCAAGTAACTCTTTTGAGGTGGCGCACACGAGTCCACATATTCACCATTCAATACACCACTATGGATCCGCTCCGGTCTCCCTACGAGAACGCCATCCATAGAACTCACGCTTATCTTGCGCATTTTGAGTATCCACTTTCACTTGTCTATGAACTGTTATAGGCAACCCGTAAGTCCTTTACATGGACACGACCATTCAATAGAATGATGTTAACCCTGCAGGGTGTACTTCTTCACACACGCTCTCGCCACTTACCGCCATGTACACGTCATGTATCTCGGCAACCTTCAAGCGGAAGCTTTGGCGAGGGTGTCGGCCACGCCTACCTAAACACTCAAGTCTCTAGTCCGTGTTTATCGCCTATTCAGGTTCCATCCGCAGGAGTCCGCCAAAGTTTCCACATACGACTTGAACGATGTGAGCAGGGTTCCCGAGACACCAAACGGGCGCTCGGTACACTGCCACGTGCCTACCGCATCACAGCCCACCTCATGGGTCAGCCACACGGCCTCCAAAGATACTACAAATACCGAAACTACTTGCAACTCCTGGACAGAGGACATGCGTGGTTAAGAAGCCGAGAGGGTCCATTGGTTTCGGGATCAATGCATGGTAGTAGCTGTTCATGGATCACAAACACAGATCTCAGTTCCCGAGGACGGCTTCAATGAGACAACCCACCATGTACTCCTACATGGCCTCTCACCGCTACCTTTACCAAATCGTGTTAACACACTTAGCTCACACACAGTAGGACATGTTCATCACCATTCCAATTCATCCCTGATGAATCAGACACGACTCAACTCTAAGCAAGAGCAAGCATGACAAACAAGTATGAATGAGTAGGCACATCGTGGCTCAAACAACTCCTACTCATGCTAGTGGGTTTCATCTATTTACTTGTGGCAATGACAGTCATGCATGGAAAAGGGGTTCAGCTACCGCAACATGTAACAATTGAATCGATGTTATCCTAATGCAGTAAAAGAGAGCAGGAGCGAGAGAGTGGGATTGTATCGGAATGAACAAGGGGGTTTTGCTTGCCTGGCACTTCTGAAGATAGTATAGCTCTTCATCGGTGTCATCGAACTCATCGTCGAAACCACGTCTATTGAAGGGGACAAATACCGGCAACAGAGAAGAAACACAATCAATGCAATGCACATTCACATGAATGACATGTCATGTTAAGGTACTGAATTCACCTAATGCAATATCTAGCCAAGTTAATTGAAGTGGAATTCAAACGAGGTTAAACTCCAACTCCAAATGCTAGTTCATAAATTGCCCGAATCATGATTTATCCTATTCAGTGAGGTTAAATTGTTCAAATATTCATGAAAGTGCCATAAACAGATTCTTCATATTTTTCTGATAATTTTTCATATATAAATTATTTCATTTGGAGTTACGGTTTATTTTCTATGGTTTTATGAAGTTTATAGCATTTTCTGGAATTTCCTGGATTATTTTTAATCCAGAAAAGGATTAACTGCGTCAGCCTGACGTCTGTGTGACAAGGTCAACTGAGCTGTTCTGGGTTAAAACTGACCAGTGGGTCCCACTAGTCAGTGACACGGTGCTGGCCAGGGTCACTGACAGGTGGGCCCGCTCAACATTGACTTGGCCAAAGTCAAAGTTGACAAGTGGGGTCCGCGGGTTTAGCACTAATCTAAACAGAAAATTAGAGTAATCTAAGCAGGATCGGGGACCCACATGGCAGTGGCTCTAGGAGGTTAATTAGTGGGCATTAGTAGCTAATCCACCCCACCATGTCATCATCGCCGGAGATCAACCGGCGACGAACACAGCCGACGGCGGAGGATCGCCATGCTCTCGCTACAGGGCACCATTCCACACATGGTTTGTGGCTATGAGTTCCTGGGGTTCTCGCGCTTCCGATGAGACAAGTGGCATCGCCGGAGATGGCCTGAATCGACGGCGGTGTCTGTTTGCGCGGCGGCCGGAGTTCGGCAAAGACGGGTTCGGGCGTTGCTCGAAGCGAACCACCAGCTAGCGCTAGCTAAGCTCGTCTTGACCACGGGCTCGTTGGACGCTGGCGCATGACCAAATGGTCACCGGAGTGACGCCGGCGTCGAGCTCGTGAGATGGTGGGTTTCGGCCTTGACGGAAACAGCGGCTAGAGGACACGCTGGAGTGTGATAACAGGGGGTAGAGAGAGAAGCTCACGGCGGGGCTAGCAGAGGCGACGACGAGGTCGGAGAAGCGCTGTGGCCGACGAATCAACGATGACGGTGACGAAGAAGAGGCGGCGATGGAGATGATGGGGGCAGCGCTCTGCTACTCCTGGTGTTGCATGCATCAATGAGGCGATGAAGAGCGGGACAGCGGAGCATCTGGACCGGCCGGAGAAGCGAGTGGGAGGCGGTGGATGCGCCGGTGCTCGTCGGCGTTCTTGGGCGCCCACAAACAGAGAGAGCAGAGGGAGAGAGGCTGCAAGTGAGGGGAAAGAACCAGGGGGCTCGGGTGTCTCCAGGCGCTCGGTCGAGGACGGGGGAGGAAGCAGGAGGTGGCGGGGAGACGTGGCCACGGCCGTCTGAGATGCGGGCACGCAGCAGCTCCTACTGGCAGGAGCTTGAAGAAGCTCCTGGCGGTTGGGCTGGGCTGTCAGCCGTGGGCTGAAAGCAGTAAGTGGGCTCTTTGCCAAAGTTAGTTTCCTTTCTCTCTCTATTTTCTGTTTTCTATTTTGTTTCTCTGTTTTGAATTTGGTTTGCTAACCAAATGTTTTTTGTAGCTTCTGAGATTTATTGTAGATGCAATATGGATTATTCCAAAGCTCCACAAAATGTTTCAAAATCATTGGAGCAATAAAAACAATTATAGGATTTATTTGCTCCAACTCAAATACAATATGAGTTAATTCAAAAATCCAAAAATGTCCTAGAAAAGTGTGCACCATTTTTGGCAGAGGTTCTAGACCAATTCAAAAATGATGAAAATTTATGTAGGGCATTTTGGGTTCATTGAGAATATTTTTTTAACTTGAACCTAGTTGAGTTATTTTGGTGCTAGGGTTTGTTCACCCCCAATTCAAGTTTCAAAAACTTAAACATGATGCATGGGTGCAGTTGCAACTATTTGCAGGCAAAATCTAGGGATGTGACAAATCACCCCCACTAAACAAGAATCTCGTCCCAAGATTCAAGACGTGAGGTAAGAAGATAAAGGGGACACTAAATCTCACAAACTTCATGATCCAATTGCCCTTCTCGAAGAAGTTGATTCATTGCCTCATATTGATCTTGACGTCTTTGCTTTCGAGATCTTCATCCAACACGATGACGACAGAAAGAGACTCTATAGAAAACGATCTCCTCGAAGACCGAGCACTCAAGATCAACTCATGGAATGAGACGTGGAAACATATCTTGATTTGGTACACAAAACACACATCAGAGGGATAGAGAGAACATATGGTTAGGCAACACTCACATGCTTAGGTAGGATGGGGCATAGGTTTCAAGGTAGCGAGGGGTTGATTGCCATGATTCCGTAACGGGGCACCTTAGAGAAGGTGAGTCGTAGAATTAATCTTTGAAGTGGCAAAAAGTAATACTTTTGATACAGAGATTGTTGAAACTCTCTATACCAGCGTAAGGAAAATCACAATCGATTGTTTGATAGAGTTTGAAAGAGCGGCATACTCAGACTATAATGGATGATGTGGACTACCTTGTTGAAGACAATGCAATGGATGATTTTGCTTATCATCAGGAATGGATGGGACCCACGGTAGACTGGCACAACGGCGGGTGCAAGCTGGGAACAAAAATGCAAATGCTGGGAATGTTTCAACCATCATATCCGCCGGAGATTCAGATCTGGTTGGTGTCAGGATATTCCAGACTCATCAAGTCCAGAAAGAAAAACGAAGGTTTGCAACAAAAATCGACGAGATGACGTTGCGAGATTCTCGGGAAATGAACTACGATAGCAAGCTCGAAAACATGAGCTGGTTCTGATACTTACCTGTGAACATGCTGTCCAAGACAAGCATGACCACATAGTAGTCTTACAGCAAGCACTACCGAGTTCGGGTAGAAACCATCATTGAGGATATCGAAGTCTTGTGCATTACCATGGATTAGCCGTTAACTTATTTTCCTAGAACAAATCAATCAGTGGCTTGGTGTGCTAGGTATTCATATAGAATGAAGGTTGCAAGTCTCCAGACCATAGAATACTTCGCACGTATGCATGACTGACTTGGGATAATTCCAGAGGAAGTGAAACAAACTTTCTCAAATTCACGGCGGCAACTTGCATCATATGCACGTGAATTAGAGGAAGTCACTTCTTCCATCAAAACATAAACTTCATGAGCTAGCACGAAGAAAATGCTTTCAAAAGTTTCCAACACTAACTCAGATGTTCAACATGAATCATGGACAAGATGAAAATTTTGTCAATGGGCTCAACAACAAACCATCCAGGCTTCCATATAGATGGAATTCCAGAGCTATGTGAACAAGGCGGTAGTATTGGTCAGACCCAAAAGATATAATGGTGTATGCTCGAGGGACAATCACGAGTAAGACAACATTACGAATATCGTTGGTTCTAACTTGATTTAACGATGGCCCACACTCAAATCAAGGTTTGGGCAAGACGATAGGTTCAACAACTGATCATGAGGACCAATCGATGAAGAAATCATCTTCCTACAACAACACACAAACACAAGATATCCCTTTGGAAATGAACTAAGTTAGGCAAAGCTTTTATCTTCCAACTCTCCAAGTTGTTGTCTAGCTCAACCAGCTAGCTCAGGGATATTCAACACAGATTCTTGGAGAAGGGGTGGTTTACAAGAAACCAACTTGATCACGAACTCAACATAGCGGTCAGGTGACAACCTGGTAATACTTCCGAGAAGATAATCGGAAAATCACGAACCACCAATATGCTATTAAGCTCAAGAACAATCTTGCTTTTCGGGGCAAGACGATATGATCAAGAGAGCGAGGGACTAACACAATCCTAACTCATTGATCGAAGAGTGCACCAGGAAAAATGGACTAGGTTGCACGATAAATCTTAGAATGATAATTCAATACCATCACGCTAAGAATGAACTATTCTCCATTAACTACCAGGCAACACGGTTGCTAGGGGTATTGATTTCACACATCATGGTTCACTTGTCGGCATTCCGGTTGTGACAACACGAAACCGGGGAATGAAAAATGATGGCAAGAAGTATCACTGCGTCAAGAATTCATGAGAGATGCTGCAATTCTCATGGCAATCCTGACATAAAGGGGGTAATACTCCGAGGTAGAACAGAACAAAAGCTGGATTGGCATTTTGATCTGCGGAATACAACTACTTTGACCAGTCCAAGAAATGGATGAGGTGCTGGAGTTTGTTTCTCCTAGTAATTCTCAGAATAGGCTTGACGGACCACAAGAATAATAGGCATCGATAACACGATGCACAACTAGTCCTGACTATCAATTGATAGACAGAGGTCAGAATACAACTAAAGAGAGACAACTCCAAGGAACATATGGTTTTCTGAGTTGCAGATGCATAGATTTAGTATGTCAAACAAGTTCAACATATTTCTTCCAGATAATCCATGCAGAAAGGTAGGACTAGCAGATTCACAATGCAGAATGGAGAACTCATCAAGAGCACTCTTATTGTGATGTTTTGGTTCAACAAGGAACTTCTGCCATAAGTAGTTCATGGTATTGGAAGAAGGATTTACCACGGACCTCGAGGACTATCGCAAAGGTTACTAATATCCTAAAGGAACTAGCAAACACTATCAACATGAAGTGAGTGGAGTGAATCTCGGGTTCAAAACCCTGGAATAGAATACCTACTAACTAAATGGCATCACGGGATGCTTTCGAGAATGATGGCCAGAATCATCACACTAGGAATATAAAGCATTGCAAAATTACTAGGTGGTTCTCTAGGATGCCTAGGGTCATAACACTAGATCCAACATATATGTCGAGGCAACAGAGTACCTCAACTCACCGATTAGTGTGGTTAATCTGGACCACAAGAAACATCGGGAACGGAAAGAAGGGAGGTGCAAATGCATCAGACTATTTCGAAACCTGGGATGACTAGGACAGTATAACGGCTGTAAATGCTCAAAATATTTGAAACATCCTGCAAATTAGTGGCATGACCACTCAACATCACAATATCAAGGTTCTGAGGCAACCTATGAACATACGGAAGTAATTGAAACTGAACTAAGACTTGAATCCATCGATCCTATAAGTCTACGGATTAGTAACACGTGATCCTGATAGAAAGATGAGAAGCCTAGTTCTTAATCCCCGTAGAAGAGAAGAGGATGACTCAGATCAGAAAGCCATAGGGTAAAGGAGTGAAAAGAGCCTTACGTTCCCTTCCACAATCAATTCCCTTACATAACTAAATAATTTCTAGACTCAACTTCGACCAGTTTGTCTTGGTAATCCTACAGGGGCTCTAATACGAAAGCTGTCAGGACCTAGATTCCAAGTCACATCGATCTAGCCGGTAACACCTCATATCACTTTGCGGCCTCACGCACGGTATTCCCACGGGTGTCGCCTTACCATGGCCCAGGACCGTTTGCGCCTTTTGGCTCACGTATATGATAGTGTCGCTAGCATCCATATGACAGAGAACCCAGGCCGACATGACTAGTCATGAACCCAAAGTGGCACTAACTTACGGGAACATGCATACATGAATCAACATCGAGCATGTCGGTCGGCCGACGTAGAATCCGGGCTGTAGCACTGGCTAACAGGACTCGATGAACCGGGCTGTAGCAGGATAGGCAGGACTCGGATGTCACCGCGTGACATTTCCCCGAAGGGACGGAACCAGAACGGCAAGTGAATCACATGTCGGCCGATCAAGTGTTCCGGAGCAAGAGTCTTTGGGCTAGCAGGACTCCGGTGAACTGGGTCAGAAGTGACTACTATGGCTCATGGAAGCACAAAACTACATTTCCCCATAAGAGAGGCTACCAAGGATAAACAACTAGGTTGTCGGATCCCACACATACCAAGCATTTCAATCATACACACAATATGCTTCATATGTGTAAATACAACATGGCATCACAACATAACTCTACGACTCAAGTATTTATTCATTAGGCTCCGAGGAGCCAAGTGTTACAAACATGGGTCTCATGACCCAACATTCAGAGCATACAAGTCAAAGCACATGCGGAAGCTTAACATGTCTGAGTATAGACATCTACAAAAGAAAAAGGCTGAGAAGCCTGACTATCTGCCAGATCCTGCCGAGGGCACAAGATCGTAGCTGAGGTATCAAGCTAAACGTCGAAGACCACATGAAACTACTAGCGAGACTGACGTCTCTCTGCAAAAACATAAAATAGGCAAACGTGAGTACAAATGTACCCATCAAGACTTACATCAGCACTATCTACATATGCATCAGTATCAAAAGGGGGTGGTGGAGTTTAACTGCAGCAAGCCAGCTTGACTCGGTGGCTATCCTAAACTACGACTGCAAGTAACTCTTTTGAGGTGGCGCACACTATGGATCCGCTCCAGTCTCCCTACGAGAACGCCATCCATAGCACTCGCGCTTATCTTGCGCATTTTAGAGTATCCACTTTCACTTGTCTAGTAACTGTTATAGGCAACCCAGAAGTCCTTTACCACGGACACGGCCATTCGAATAGATGATGTTAACCCTGCAGGGGTGTACTTCTTCACACACGCTCTCGCCACTTACCGCCATGTACACGTCATGTATCTCGGCAACCTTCAAGCGGAAGCCTGGCGAGGGTGTCGGCCATGGCCTACCTGAACACTCAAGTCTCTAGTCCAGGTTTATCGCCTATTCAGGTTCCATACGCAGGGAGTCCGGCCGAAGTTTCCACATACGGCCCCGAACGATGTGAGCAGGGTTCCCGAGCACCAAACGTGCACTCGGTACACCGTGCCACGTGCCTACCGCATCACAGCCCACCTCGGGTCAACACAAGACGGCCTCCAGCATACTACAAACACCAGAAACTACTTGCAACTCCTGGACAGAGGACAAGGGTGGTTAAGAAGCCGAGAGGGTCCATTGGTTTCAGGCCCAATGCATGGTAGTAGCTGTTCATGGATCACAAACATAGATCTCAGTTCCTGAGGACAGCTTCAATGAGACAACCCACCATGTACTCCTACATGTCCTCTCACCGCTACCTTTACCAAATCATGTTCACACACTTAGCTCACACACAGTAGGACATGTTCATCACCATTCCAATTCATCCCTGATGAATCAGACCTGACTCAACTCTAAGCGATGGCAGGCATGACAAACAAGCATGAATGAGTAGGCACATCAGGGCTCAAACAACTCCTACTCATGCTAGTGGGTTTCATCTATTTACTGTGGCAATGACAGGTCATGGAGAGGAAAAGGGGTTCAGCTACCGCAACCTGTAACAGTTGAATCGATGTTGTCCTAATGCAGTAAAAGAGAGCAGGAGCGAGGGAGTGGGATTGTATCGGAATGAACAAGGGGGTTTTGCTTGCCTGGCACTTCTAAAGATAGTATAGCTCTTCATCGGTGTAATCGAACTCATCGTCGAAACCACATCTACTGAGAGGGGACAAATACCGGCAACAGAGAAGAAACACAATCAATGCAATGCACATTCACATGAATGACATGTCATTTTAAGGTACCGAATTCACCTAATGCAATATCTAGCCAAGTTAATTGAAGTGGAATTCAAACGAGGTTAAACTCCAACTCCAAATGCTAGTTCATAAATTGCCCTAATTATGATTTATCCTATTCAGTGAGGCTAAATTGTTCAAACATGCATGAAAGTGCCATAAACAGATTCTTCATATTTTTCTGATAATTTTTCATATATAAATTATTTCATTTGGAGTTACGGTTTATTTTCTATGATTTTCTGAAGTTTATATCATTTTCTAGAATTTCCTGGATTATTTTTAATCCAGAAAAGGATTAACTGCGTCAGCCTGACGTCTGTGTGACATCAGCAGGTCAACTGAGCTGTTCTGGGTCAAAACTGACCAGTGGGTCCCACTCGTCAGTGACACGGTGCTGGCCAGGGTCACTGACAGGTGGGCCCGCTCAAGTTGACTTGGCCAAAGTCAAAGCTGACTAGTGGGGTCCGCAGGTTTAGCACTAATCTAAACAGAAAATTAGACTAATCTAAGCAGGCTCGGGGACCCACATGGCAGTGGCTCTAGGAGGTTAATTAGTGGGCATTAGTAGCTAATCCACCCCACCACGTCATCATCACCGGAGATCAACCGGCGACGAACACAGCCGACGGCGGAGGATCGCCATGCTCTCGCTACAGGGCACCATTCCACGCGTGGTTTGTGGCTATGAGTTCCTGGGGTTCTCGCGCATCCGATGAGACAAGTGGCATCGTCGGAGATGGCCTGAATCGACGGCGGTGTCTGTTTGCGCGGCGGTCGGAGTTCGGCAAAGACGGGTTCGGCGTTGCAGCTCGGAAACGAACCAGCTAGCGCGCTAGCTAAGCTCTACGTGCGGCCACGAGCTCATTGGACGCTGGCGCATGACCAAATGGTCACCGGAGTGACGCCGGTGTCGAGCTCGTGAGGTGGTGGGTTTCGGCCTTGACGGAAACAGCGGCTAGAGGACGCGCTGGAGTGGGATAATGGGGGGGGGGGTAGAGAGAGAAGCTCATGGCGGTGCTAGCAGAGGCGACGACGAGGTCGGGGAAGCGCTGTGGCCGGCGATTCGACGACGACGGTGACGAAGCAGAGGCAGCGATGGAGACGATGGGGGCAGCGCTCTGCTACTCCTGGTGTTGCATGCATCGACGAGGCGATGAAGAGCGGGACGACGGAGCATCTGGACCAGCCAGAGAAGCGAGGGGGAGGCGGTGGATGCGGCGGTGCTCGTCGGCATTCTTGGGCGCCCACAATCAGAGAGAGCAGAGGGAAGAGAGGCTGCGAGTGAGGGGAAAGAACCAGGGGGCTCGGGCGTCTCCAGGCGCTCGGTCGAGGACGGGGGAGGAAGCAGGAGGTGGCGGGGAGACGTGGCCACGGCCGGCTGAGATGCGGGCACGCAACAGCTCCTACTGGCAGGAGCTTGAAGAAGCTCCTGGCGGTTGGGCTGGGCTGGCTGCTGGCTGGGCTGAAACAGGTAAGTGGGCTGCTGCCAGGTTAGTTTCCTTTCTCTCTCTATTTTCTGTTTTCTATTTTGTTTCTCTGTTTTGAATTTGGTTTGCTAACCAAATGTTTTTTGTAGCTTCTGAGATTTATTGTAGATGCAATATGGATTATTCCAAAGCTCCATAAAATGTTTCGGAATCATTGGAGCAATAAAAACAATTATAGGATTTATTTGCTCCAACTCAAATACAATATGAGTTAATTCAAAAATCCAAAGATGTCCTAGAAAAGTGTGCACCATTTTTGGCAGAGGTTCTAGACCAATTCAAAAGTTATGAACATTTATGAAGGGCATTTTGGGTTCATTGAGAATATTTTTTTAACTTGAACCTAGTTGAGTTATTTTGGTGCTAGGGTTTGTTCATCCCCAATTCAAGTTTCAAAAATTTAAACATGATGCATGGGTGCAGTTGCAACTATGTGCAGGCAAAATATAGGGATGTGACATAATATCACCGCCTTTATATCGAAAAACTATTGCAAGGAATCAAACACATCATATTCAGTGATCTACAAGTTTTCTGTAGGATTTTATGACTAACCATGTGAATGACCAGTTCGTGTCATCTCTCTAAATAGATATAAGTGAAGCAAGAGAGTTTAATTCTTTCTACAAAAGATATGCCCACACTCTAAGAAATATAAGTGAAGCAAAATAACATTCTACAAATGGCGGTTTTCTATGTGAAGAGAAACATGCAATCCAAACTTCAAATGATATAAATGAAGCACATGAAGCATTCTATAAAGCCATACTCAAAAGATTTAAGTGAAGTGCAATGAGCATTCTATAAATCAACCAAGGACTATCTCATACCAGCATGGTGCATAAAAGAAAAATGAAAACTAAAAGCAAAAGACGCTCCAAGATTTGCACATATCGCATGAACGAAACAAATTCGAGAACATACCGATACTTGTTGAAGAAAGATGGGATGCCTTTCGGGGCATCCCCAAGCTTAGACGCTTGAGTCTCCTTGAATATTTACTTGGGGTGCCTTGGGCATCCCCAAGCTTGATCTCTTGCCTCTCCTTCTTCTCCTCACATCGAGACATCCTCGATCTTCGAACACTTCATCCACACAAAACTCAACAGAAAGCTCGATAAGATCTGTTAGTATAATAAAGCAAATCACTACTCTAAGTACTGTTGCAAACCAATTCATATTTTGTTTTTTCATTGTAGGTACTGTAATATAACTTTTCCATGACTTAATCCACTGATATAAATCGATAGTTTCATCAAAACAAGCCAACTATGCATCAAAAACAGAATCTGTTTTAAACAGGACAGTCTGTAATAATTTGAACATTCACCATACCTCTAGTACTCCAAAAATTCTGCAAAAATTAGGAAAAATAAACAATTTTTATAGAAAGATAGTGCAAAAAGTTTCAGAACCATTTGACGTTCCAGTAAAAAAAATGTAAAATCGCCTTGATGCCAAAGTTTACATCTGCACCGCACAAACCAACAAGCATCGTAAACATCCTAAAGGCAAACCTTGGCACATTATTTTTATAATACAATGGAATTTTACAAGGGGATAATTATTTTTGTTGAAAAGTTTCTGTAATCAAGATTCACAAAGTTTCCGTGAGCATGAACAAAGTTCAAGGAGCTCCCCCACTTCAACAATGCTTGTCTCTCTCACTTTCACTTTCCTTTTTGAAAAGTTTTGGGTTCCCCTCTTTATTTTTTTTGTTTTTAAACTATATAAAAGCAATCAAAAGAAATAAATTACTCTCTAAAACTTCCGGGTTGTCTCCCTGGCAGAGCTTTCTTTAAAGCCATTAAGCTAGGCATATAGTACTCAAGTAGTGAATCCACCCGGATCCCAAGGTATATCAAAGCCAATTTTAATTAACAATGATTTGTAGTTTAGTAGTGAGAACAAAGTAACGTATATCATGCAATGACGAAGTCTAACTCTCTTCCTATGCATCGGCATGTCATAAAATAACAATTCATGCACACATAGTAAAGGCCAATGCATAGTATAAATAGTTTCTTGCAATTTAATCATGTTGGAAACATAGAGAGGTGGAGATATAGTTCCTCTCTCATAATAATTGCAAGTAGGAACAGAAAGCACATGCATATTATACTCATCAAAATCATCATGTGCAACGGTAAAAGGAAACCCATCAATATAATCCTTAATAAGGGCAAACTTCTTCGATATAGTGTAGTCGGGAGAATTCAAAAAGATAATAGGACTATCATGCGTGGGTGAAATAGAAACAATTTCATGTTTAACAAAAGGAACTATAGCAAGTTCATCTCCATAAGAATAATTCATATTGGCATCTTGGCCACAAGCATAGCAAGAATCATCAAAAAGGGATATTTCAAGAGAATCAACGGGATCATAACAATCATCGTAGCATTCATCCTTCGGTAAGCACGAAGGGAAATTAAACAATGTATGAGTTGAAGAGTTACTCTCATTAGAAGGTGGGCACGGGTGATCAATCTGCTCTTCCTCCTTTTGTTCTTTGCTCTCCTCCTCATCTTTTTCATCCAATGAGCTCACAATGTCATTAATTTCTTCTTCCACAGGCTCCTGCAAAATATTAGTCTCTTCTTGGACAGCGGAGACTTTCTCAATAAATTCATCAATATTGGAATTGAATTCATAATTCTCATAGCAATATTTAAGGATAGCTAAATTTTCAGGTCTATAAACAACATCATAAAGATTTCCACACTCTCTGAACAAAGATTCAATTTCATAAGAACCCATAAAAGCAACAAATTCTTCTATTTGTTCCACATCATAGTAATCGTATATACCATTAGCATAAGAAGCCAAGGTTTTATTATCATTAAATTTGCATAAAAAGGGAAGGTGTGGAGCCTTCATCCTGGAGAAACAAGTATAATCATAACTCAAGCATACTTGCCGAGCATACCACTTCAACATATAAATTTGATCCCATAATAGTTTCCCTTTTTGAATCAAGCGATAATCCCTAAAGTATTCACGTTGATCCAACGTGTCTCCCATTACCAGATTGAATGGGGTTTTCTCAGCATTATCAAAGTAGTACATAATATCTGTCACATAACGAGCATAGAGGGTTTTAGGAGGTTCCCCATCTCCATGAGTAGCAAGTACACTAATTCTTTTTGGTATTTCGTGTTCCATATCCATAACTAAAGATAAAGAACAACTAATAACAGCAAATAAAAATTACTTAGTGATAAAGCAAACAAGCACACACGAGAATATTCACCCCACGCTATGACTCACCAAGAACGGGCGCTTTAAAAAGGTCTTGATAACCCACAAGTATAGGGGATCAATTGTAGCCTCTTTCGATAAGTAAGAGTGACGAACCCAACGAGGAGCTAAAGGTAGAACAAATATTCCCTCAAGTTCTATCAACCACCGATACAACTCTACGCACGCTTCACGTTCGCTTTACCTAGAGCAAGTATAAAACTAGAAGTACTTTGTAGGTGTTTTTGGATAGGTCTACAAGAAAATAAAGAGTGTGTAAATAAAAAGTAGGGGCTGTTTAGATAAAGACGCATCTAAATTAGTTTTAGTAGAGAGCTTTTTGTCACGAGAAAGTTATTTGTCCCTAGGCAATTGATAACTAGACCGGTAATCGTTATTGCAATTTTATACGAGGGAGAGGCATAAGCTAACATACTTTCTCTACTTGGATCATATGCACTTATGATTGGAACTCTAGAAAGCGTCCACAACTACTAAAGATCATTAAGGTAAAACCCAACCATAGCATTAAAGTATCAAGTCCTCTTTATTCCCATACGCAAACAACCTACTTACTCGGGTATGTGCTTCTGTCACTCACGCCACCCACCATAAGAAAATCATGAACATATTGCAAACCCTACAGCGGGGATCCCTCACGCTTGCGCGACACGGAGAGCACCATAGGATAGCACCAATAATAAAACATGCAACTCAAACCAATCACGATCATCAATTAACCCATAGGACAAAACGGATCTACTCAAACATCATAGGATAGCCATACATCATTGGGAAATAATATATGGCGTTGAGCACCATGTTTAAGTAGAGATTACATCAGGTAAAAGAGGGGTTACACCGCTGCACAGAAGGGGGAAGAGTTGGTGATGATGGCGGTGAAGTTGTTGGTGAAGATTGCGGTGATGATGATGGCCCCCGGTGGCACTCCGGCGCCACCGGAAGCGAGGGGGAGAGAGCCCCCCTCCTTCTTCTTCTTCTCCATGGCATGGGAGGGGCGAGAGCCCCTCCGAGATTGGATCTGTCTCTCTGTCTCTCTCTGTTTCTGCGCTCTCAGATCTGGCCTTTCACCATTTCTTTTATAACCGGAGATCCGTAACTCCGCTTGGGCTGAATTTTGGACACGATCTCTATCCGGAAATTAGCTTTCTTGCGGCGAAAGAAGGGCTCCAACCGCCTTACGGGGTGTCCACGAGGGTCCAGGCGCACTGACCTCGGGCGCGCCAGCGGCCCTCGGGCATCGTGTCGCGTTGATTCTTCTTCCCAAAAATCACAAATATTCCAAAAAATCTCCGCCGCTTTTATCTCGTTTGGACTCCGTTTGATATGGATTTTCTGAAACAAAAACATGCAACAAACAGAATCGCACCGGCAATCGGATCAATATGTTAGTCCCAGAAATAGTATAAAAAGTTGCCAAAAGTATATGAAAGTTGTAGAATATTGGCATGGAACAATAAAAAATTATAGATACGACGGAGACGTATCAGTGATGCATAGCAATGAGCAGGAGAGTGTGTCCACATACCCTCGTAGACCGAAAGCGGAAGCGTCAAGTAACGCGGTTGATGTAGTCGAACGTCTTCGCGATCCAACCGATCAAGTACCGAACGCACGACACCTCCGCGATCTGCACACGTTTAGCTCGGTGACGTCTCTCGTACTCTTGATCCAGCTGAGGCCGAGGGAGAGTTTGGTCAGCACGAGCGTGGTGACGGTGATCGTGAAGTTACCGACGCAGGGCTTCGCCTAGGCACTACGACAATATTACCGAGGTGGAAATCTGTGGAGGGGGGCACCGCACACGGTTAAGAGAAACTTGTGTGTTCTAGGTGCCCCCTCTCCCCACATATATATAGGTTGGAGGGGGGAAGAGGCAGCCTTAGGGCGCCCCCAAGTAGGCCGAATCCTACTTGGGGTGCAAGCCCAATTCGGCCCCCCTTTCCTTATTTCAGCATATGGGAAGGAAAGAGAAGGGGGAAGAGAAGAAAAGGGTGGAGGCCGAACCCTCCTCCTTCCTTCCTTCTTCCCCTTACTTTCCTCCTACTCCTATTCGGCCTAGGAGGGGCGCACCGGCCCACCAGGGGCTGGTCTGTCCCTCACTTGCCCAATAGGCCCATAACTTTGCCGGCGGGGGGGGGGGGGTTGCCTGGAACCCCTTCCGGTGACCCGATATCACCCAGAACACTTCCGGTGTCCAAATATCATCATCCTATATATGAATATTTACCTCTCGACCATTTCGAGACTCCTCGTCATGTCCGTGATCTCATATGGGACTCCGAACAAACTTTGGTCATCAAATCACATAACTCACAATACAAATTGTCATCGAACGTTAAGCGTGCGGACCCTACGGGTTCAAGAACTATGTAGACATGACCGAAACACATCTCCGATCAATAACAAATAGCGGAACCTGGATGCTCATATTGGCTCCTACATATTCTATGAAGATCTTTATCGGTCAAACCGCATAACAACATACGTAGTTCCCTTTGTCATCATTGCCCGAGATTCGATCGTCGGTATCACCATACCTAGTTCAATCTCATTACCGGTAAAGTATCTTTACTCGTTTTGTAATGCATCATCCTGTGACTAACTCATTAGACACATTGCTTGCAAGGCTCATAGTGATGTGCATTACCGAGAGGGCCTAGAGATACCTCTCCGATACACAGAGTGTCAAATCCTAATCTTGATCTATGACAACTCAACAAACACCATCAGAGACACATGTATAGCATCTTTATAATCACCCAGTTACGTTGTGACGTTTGATAGCACACAAGGTGTTCCTCCGGTATTCGGGAGTTGCATAATCTCATAGTCAGAGGAACATGTATAAGCCATGAAGAAAGCAATAGCAATAAAACTAAACGATCATTATGCTAAGCTAACGGATGGGTCTTGTCCATCACATCATTCTCCTAATGATGTGATCCCGTTCATCAAATGACAACACATGTCTATGGTTAGGAAACTTAACCATCTTTGATTAACGAGCTAGTCAAGTAGAGGCATACTAGGGAGCTCTGTTTTTGTCTATGTATTCACACATGTACTAAGTTTCCGGTTAATACAATTCTAGCATGAATAATAAACATTTTATCATGATATAAGGAAATATAAATAACAACTTTATTATTGCCTCTAGGGCATATTTCCTTCAGTCTCCCACTTGCACTAGAGTCAATAATCTAGTTCACATCGTCATGTGATTTAACATCAATAGTTTACATCTTTATGTGATTAGTTCACATCTCCATGTGACTAATACCCAAAGGGTTTACTAGAGTCTAGTTCACATCTCTATGTGATTAACACCCAAAGAGTGATCATTTTTTGCTTGCGAGAGAAGTTTAGTCAACGGGTCTGCCACATTCAGATCCGTATGTATTTTGCAAATTTCTATGTCTACAATGCTCTGCACGGAGCTACTCTAGCTAATTGCTCTATTTTCAATATGTATCCAGATTGAGACTTAGAGTCATCCGGATCGGTGTCAAAACTTGCATCGACGCAACCCTTTATGATGAACTTTTTGTCACCTCCATAAACGAGAAATATTTCCTTATTCCACTAAGGATAATTTTGACCGCTATCCAGTGATCCACTCCTGGATCACTATTGTACCCTCTTGCCAAACTCATGGTGAGGTTCGCAATAGGTCTGGTACACAACATATCATACTTCATAGAACCTATGACTGAGGCATAGGGAAAGAATTTGCATTCTCTTTCTATTTTCTGCCGTGGTCGGGTTTTGAGTCTTTACTCAACTTCACACCTTGCAACACAGGCAAGAACTCCTTCTTTGACTGTTCCATTTTGAACTACTTCAAAATCTTGTCAAGGTATGTATTCATTGAAAAAATCTTATCAAGTGTCTTGATCTATCTCTATAGATCTTGATGCTCAATATTTAAGCAGCTTCATCGAGGTCTTTCTTTTTAAAAACTCCTTTCAAACACTCCCTTATGCTTTACAGAAAATTCTACATCATTTCTGATCAACAATATGTCATTCACATATACTTATCAGAAAGGTTGTAGTGCTCCCACTCACTTTGTTGTAAATACAGGCTTCATCGCAAGTCTGTATAAAACTATATGCTTTGATCAACTTATCAAAGCGTATATTCCAACTCCGAGATGCTTGCACCAGTCCATAGATGGATCGCTGGAGCTTGCACATTTTGTTAGCACCTTTAGGATTGACAAAACCTTCTGGTTGTATCATATACAACTCTTCTTTAATAAATCCATTAAGGAATGAAGTTTTGATATCTATTTGTTTCATAAAATGTGGCAATTGCTAACATGATTTGCACAGACTTTAAGCATCGATACGAGTAAGAAAATCTCATCATAGTCAACATCTTGAACTTGTCAAAAACCCATTTCGACAAGTCGAGCTTTGTAGATAGTAGCACTACTATCAGTGTCCGTCTTCCTCTTGAAGATCCATTTTATTCTCTATGGCTTGCCGATCATCGGGAAAGTCAACCAAAGTCCATACTTTGTTCTCATACATGGATTCTATCTCAGATTTCATGGCCTCAAGCCATTTTGCGGAATCTGGGCTCATCATCGCTTCCTCATAGTTCGTAGGTTCGTCATGGTCAAGTAACATGATCTCCATAACAGGATTACCGTACCACTCTGGTGCGGACCTTACTCTGCTGACCTACGAGGTTCGGTAGAAACTTGATCTGAAGTTTCATGATCATCATCACTAACTTCCTCATTGATTGGTGTAGGAATCACTGGAACCGATTTCTGTGATAAACTACTTTCCAATTCGGGAGAAGGTATAGTTACCTTATCAAGTTCTACTTTCCTCCCACTCACTTCTTTCGAGAGAAACTCCTTCTCTAGAAAGTATCCACTCTTAGCAACGAATATCTTGCCTTCGGATCTGTGATAGAAGGTGTACCCAACTGTCTCCTTTGGGTATCCTATGAAGACACAATTCTCCGATTTGGGTTCGAGCTTATCAAGTTAAAGCCTTTTCACATAAGCATCGCAGCCCCAAACTTTAAGAAACGACAACTTGGGTTTCTTGCCAAACCATAGTTCATATGGCGTCGTCTCAACGGATTTAGATGGTGCCCTATTTAACGTGAATGCAGTTGTCTCTAATGCATAACCCCCAAAACGATAGTGATAAAACGGTAAGAGACATCATAGATCGCACCATATCTAATAAAGTACGGTTATGACGTTCGGACACACCATTACGCTGTGGTGTTCCAGGTGGCGTGAGTTGCGAAACTATTCTACATTGTTTCAAATGAAGACCAAACTCGTAACTCAAATATTCGGCTCCGCGATCAGATCGTAGAAACTTTATTTTATTGTTACAATGATTCTCCACTTCACTCTGAAATTCTTTGAACTTTTCAAATGTTTCAGACTTATGTTTCATCAAGTAGATATACCCATATCTGCTCAAATCATCTGTGAAGGTTAGAAAAATAACGATAACTGCTGCGAGCCTCAACACTCATCGGATCGCATACATCAGTATGTATTATTTCCATTAAGTCAGTTGCTCGCTCCATTGTTCCGAAGAACGGAGTTTTAGTCATCTTGCCCATGAGGCATGGTTCGCAAGCATCAAGTGATTCATAATCAAGTGATTCCCAAAAGCCCATCAGCATGGAGTTTCCTCATGCGCTTTACACCAATATGACCTAAATGGCAGTGCCACAAATATGTTGCACTATCATTATCAACTTTGCATCTTTTGGCATCAATATTATGAATATGTGTATTAACTACGATCGAGATTCAATAAACCATTCACCTTGGGTGTATGACCACAGAAGGTTTTATTCATGTAAATAGAATAACAATTATTCTTTGACTTAAATGAATAACCGTATTGCAATAAATATGATCCAATCATATTACGCTCAACGCAAACACCAAATAAAATTTATTTTAGGTTCAACACTAATCCCGAAGGTAAAGGGAGTGTGCGATGGTGATCTTATCAACCTTGGAATCACTTCCAACACACATCGTCACCTTGCCCTCAACTAGTCTTTGTTCATTTTGTAACTCCTGTTTCGAGTTACTAATCATAGCAACTGAACCAGTATCAAATACCCATGGGCTACTATGAACACTAGTAAAGTACACATCAATAACATGTATATCACATATATACTTTTGTTCACCTTGCCATCCTCCTTATCCGCCAAGTATTTGGGGCAGTTCTTCTTCCAGTGACCATTTCCTTCGCAGTAGAAGCACTCAATTTCAGGCTTGGGTCTAGCTTTGGGCTTCTTCATGGGAGCGGCAACTTGCTTGCCATTATTATTGAAGTTCCCTTTCTTTCCCTTGCCCTTTTACTTGAAACTAGTGGTTCTGTCAACCATCAACATTTCATGCTTTTCTTGATTTCTACCTTCGTCGATTTCAGCATCACGAAGAGCTCGGGAATCGTTTTTGTCATCCCTTGCATATTATAGTTCATCACAAAGTTCCAGTAACTTGGTGATAGTGACTAGAGAACTCTGTCAATCAATATTTTATCTGGAAGATTAACTCCCACTTGATTCAAGCGATTGTAGTACTCAGACAATCTGAGCACATGCTCCTTTGGTTGAGCTATTCTCCTCCATCTTGTAGGCAAAGTACTTGTCAGAGGTCTCATACCTCTCGACTCGGGCATGAGTCTGAAATACCTATTTCAGCTCTTGGAACATCTTATATGCTTCGTGGCATTCAAAAAGTTTTTGAAGTCCCGGTTCTAAGCCGTAAAGCATGGCGCACTAAACAATCAAGTAGTTATCATACCGAGCTTGCCAAACGTTCATAACATCTGCATTTGCTCCTGTAATAGGTCCGTCACTTAGCGGTGCATCAAGGAAATAATTCCTCTATGCAGCAACGAGGATAATCCTCAGAACACGGACCTAGTCCGCATCATTGCTACTATCATCTTTCAACATAGTTTTCCTCTAGGAACATATAAAAAATAAACGGGGAGCTACATCGCGAGCTATTGATCTACAACATAGTTATGCAAATACTACCATGGCTAAGTTCATGATAAAGTAAAGTTCAATTAATCATATTGTTTAAGAACTCCCACTTAGATAGACATCCCTCTAATCATCTAAGTGATCACGTGATTCATGCTACCTCTTGAGCACTGTGTTGGTTTTCCCTTGAAGAGGGAAGGGTGATGTAGTAAAGTAGCGTAAGTATTTCCCTCAGTTTTTTAGAAACAAGGTATCAATCCAGTAGGAGGTCACACTCAAGTCCCTTGCACCTACACAAACAAATAAGAACCTCACAACCAACGCGATAAAGGGGTTGTCAATACCTTCACGGTCACTTACGAGAGTGAGATATGATAGAGATGATAAGATAATATTTTTGGTATTTTATGATAAAGAGTAAAAGTAAAGAAAGCAAGTAAACCGTAATGGAAATAACAAGAGATTAATATGATGAAGAATAGACCCGGGGGTCATAGGTTTCACTAGTGGCTTCTATCAAGATAGCATAAGTATTACGGTGGGTGAACAAATTACTGTCGAGCAATTGATAGACTTGAGCATAGTTATGAGAATATCTAGGTATGATCATGTATATAGGCATCACGCCCGTGACAAGTAGACCGAAACGATTCTGCATCTAGTACTATTACTCTACACATCGACCGCTATCCAGCATGCATCTAGAGTATTAAGTTCATAAGAACAGAGTAACGCTTTAAGCAAGATGACATGATGTAGAGGGATAAACTCCTGCAATATGATACAAACCCCATCTTTTTATCCTCGATGGCAACAATACAATACGTGCCTTTGCTGCCCTAACACACTGGGAAAGAACACCGCAAGATTGAACCCAAAGCTAAGCACTTCTCCCATTGCAAGAAAGATCAATCTAGTAGGCCAAACCAAACTGATAAGAGACTTGCAAAGATATATTGTTCATAGATAATCTTGATCATAAACCCACAATTCATCGGATCTCGACAAACGCACCACAAAAGAAGATTACATCGAATAGATCTCCAAGAGAATCGAGGAGAATTTTGTATTGAGATACAAAGAGAGAGAAGAAGCCATCTAGCTAATAACTATGGACCCGAAGGTCTGAGGTAAACTACTCACACATCATCGGAGAGGCTATGGTGTTGATGTAGAAGCCCTCCATGATCAATGCCCACTCCGGCAGACGCCGGAAAAAGGCCCCAAGATGGGATCTCACGCATGTACAAGGTTGCGGCGGTGGAATTAGGTTTTCGTGGTCGCTATGATGGTTTCGGGTACGTAGGTATATATAGGAGGAAGAAGTAGGTCGGTGGAGCCACGAGGGGCCCACGAGGGTGGAGGGCGCGCGGGGTAGGCGCGCCCCCTACCTCGTGGCCTCCTCGTCTGTTGCTTGACGTCCACTCCAAGTCCTCTGGATCACGTTTGTTACAAAAATCACGTTCCCGAAGGTTTCATTCCGTTTGGACTCCGTTTGATATTCTTTTTCTACGAAACAATGAAATAGGCAAAAAACAACAATTTGGGTTAGGCCTCCGGTTAATAGGTTAGTCCCCAAAATAATATAAAAGTGTATAAATAGGCCCATTAAACATCCAAAACAGAATATATAATAGCATGGAACAATAAAAAATTATAGATATGTTGGAGACGTATCAAGCATCCCCAAGCTTAATTCCTGCTCGTCCTCGAGTAGGTAAATGATAAAAACAGAATTTTTGATGTGGAATGCTTCTTAGCATAACTCTCAATGTAAATCATTTTATTGTGGCATGAATATTTAGATCCGAAAGATTCAAGATAAAAGTTTAATGTTGACATAAAAACAATAATACTTCAAACATGCTAACCAAGCAATTATGTCTTATCAAAATAACATAGCCAAAGAAAGCTTATCCCTACAAAATCATATAGTTAGGCTATGTTTCAACATTATCACACAAACGTTCTCATCATGCATAACCCCGATGACAAGCCGAGCAATTGGTTCATACTTTTAACGCGCTTCAGCCTTTTGAAATCTTACGCAATACATGATTGCAAGCCATGGATATAGCACTATGGGTGGAGTAAAGTATAATGATGGAGGTTATGAGAGAATACAAAAAAGGTAGAAAGTCTCACATTGACGCGGCTAATCAATAGGCTATGGGGATGCCCATCAATTGATGTCAATGAGAGGAGTAGGGATTGCCATGCAACGGATGCACTAGAGCTATGAAAGCTCAACAAAAGAAACTAAGTGGGTGTGCATCCAACTTGCTTGCTCATGAAGACCTAGGGAATTTTGAGGAAGCCCATCATTGGAATATACAAGCCAAGTTCTATAATGAAAAATTCCCACTAGTATATGAAAGTGACAACATAGGAGACTCTCTATCATGAAGATCACGGTGCTATTTTGAAGCACAAGTGTGGAAAAAGGATAGTAAAATTGTCCCTTCTCTCTTTTTTTCTCATCATTTTTTTCTTTTTTTTCTTTAGGCCTTCTCTCTTTTTTTTTCTTTGGCCTTTTTTTAGTCCGGACTCTCAACCCGACTTGTGGGGGAATCATAGTATCCATCATCCTTTCCTCACATGGGAAAATGCTCTAATAATGATGATCATCACACTTTTACAATTACAACTCAACAATTACAACTCAATACTTAGGACAAAATATGACTCTATGTGAATGCCTCCGGCGGTGTACCGGGATATGCGATGAATCAAG
Source organism: Aegilops bicornis (assembly GCA_021605145.1). NCBI lineage: Eukaryota > Viridiplantae > Streptophyta > Magnoliopsida > Poales > Poaceae > Aegilops > Aegilops bicornis. The sequence continues at coordinate 449,375,232 of CM038669.1, forward strand.
AGTGACATGTATGAAAAAATTATGAATAGTGGTTTTGCCACAAAATACGATGTCAACTACATGATCATGCAAAGCAATATGACAATGATGAAGCGTGTCATAATAAACGGAATGGTGGAAAGTTGCATGGCAATATATCTCGGAAAGGCTATGGAAATGCCATGATAGGTAGGTATGGTGGCTATTTTGAGGAAGATATAAGGAGGCTTATGTGTGATAGAGCGTATCATATCACGGGGTTGGGATGCACCGACGAAGTTTGCACCAACTCTCAAGGTGAGAAAGGGCAATGCGCGGTACCGTAGAGGCTAGAGAATTGTGGAAGGTTGAGAGTGCGTATAATCCATGGACTCACATTAGTCATAAAGAACTCATATACTTATTGCAAAAGTTTATTAGCCCTCGAAGCAAAGTACTACTACGCATGCCCCTAGAGGGATAGATTGGTAGGAAAATATCATCGCTCGTCCCCGACCGCCACTCATAAGGAAAACAATAAAAGAACACCTATGTTTAAAAATTGTTACACAACTTTTACCATACGTGCATGCTACGGGACTTTCCAACTTTAACACAAGTATTTTTCAATTTCACAATTACTCAAATAGCACAATCTAATATTACCACCTTTATATCTGAAAACACTTATCAAGTATCTAACTTCTCATGATATTTAATGAACTCAATATGGAAGATTAATTTCATGATTAAAGCAAATTACCATGCTGTTTAAGACTCTCAAAATAATATAAGTGAAGCATGAGAGTTCAATAATTTCTATAAAATACAACCACCGTCGTGCTCTAAAAGGTATATGTGAAGCACCAGAGCAAAAACTATATAGCTCAAAAGATATAAGTGAAGCACATAGAGTATTCTAACAAATTCAATCATGTGTCTCTCTCAAAAGGTGTGTACAGCAAGGATGATTGTGGCAAACTAAAAACAGATACTCAAATCATACAAGACGCTCCAAGCAAAACACATATCATGTGGTGAATAAAAATATAGCTCCAAGTAAATTTCTTGATGGATGAGGATTTAAAGAGGGGATGCCTTCCGAGGCATCCCCAAGCTTTGGCTTTTTGGTGTACTTGGATTTACCTTGGGGTGCCTTGGGAATCCCCAAGCTTAGGCTCTTGCCACTCCTTGTTCCATACTCCATCAATTCTTTAACCAAAACTTGAAAACTTCACAACACAAAACTTAACAGAAAATCTCATGAGCTCCATTAGCGAAAGAAAAGAAAACGCCACTTCAATGTACTGTATTGAACTCATTATTTATTTATATTGGTGTTAAACCTACTGTATTCCAACTTATCTATGGTTTATAAACTATTTTACTAGCCATAGATTCATCAAAATAAGCAAACAACACACGAAAAACAGAATCTGTCAAAAACAGAACAGTCTGTAGTAATCTGTAACTAACGCAAATTCTGGAATTCCAAAAATTCTCACAATAGGAAAACCTAGAAAATTTGTTTAATGATATGTTGCAATTGGAATCAGTATTTTATCACGTTCTTGTGATTTTTAACAATTGTTTTCGTGAACAGAAAGTTTCTGGAATTTTCAGCAAGATCAAATAACTATCATCCAAGAAGATCCTATAGGTTTAACTTGGCACAAACACTAATTAAAACATAAAAACAAATCTAACCAGAGGAAATATCAAAGATTTATTGAATAACAGCAAGTAAAAATATAGGGTTGTCTCCCAACAAGCGCTTTTCTTTAAAGCCTTTCAGCTAGGCATCGATAATTTCGATGATGCTCACATGAAAGACAAGAATTGAAGCACAAAGAGAGCATCATATAGCATGTGAAAAACATATCTAATTCTAACATACTTCCTATGCATAGGCATCTTATAGTCAAACAAATTATCATAGCAAGCAAAAATTAGCATATGCAAGGGAGAAGAAAGAGACGATAGCAATCTCAACATGACGAGAGGTAATTTGGTAAGATCAAAATTTCTACAACCATATTTTCCTCTCTCATAATAATTACATGTGGGATCATAAGTAAATTCAAAAAAATAGCTATCACATAAAATATTTTCAACACGATCCACATGCATGCAAAGTTGACACTCTTCCAAAATAGTGGGATTAACATTAACTAAAGTCATGACCTCTCCAAACCCACTTTTATCAAAAATGAAGTAAGACTGAACATTCTCCAAATATGTGGGATCTAAAGTTGACACTCTTACAAACCCACTTTAAATAATATTGCAAACACTATTATCAATCTTATATTCATCATGGGGCTTAAATAAATTTTCAAGATCATAAGAAGAATCACCCCAATCATTATCATTGCAACTAGTAGTAGACGTAGCAAAACTAGCATTCCCAAGCTTAGGGTTTTGCATATCGTTAACACAATTGACATTAATAGAATTTATAATAACATCATTGCAATCATGCTCTTTATTCAAAGATCTATCGTGAATCACTTCATAAAGCACTTCATCACAATTTTCAGATTCATGGATTTCAAGCGAAACCTTATAAAGATAATCTAGTGCATCTAAATCACTAGGAATTGGTTCATCATAATTGGATCTCTTAAAAAGATTGGAAAGCGGATGAGGATCCATAAATCTTAGGTTCTCCGTTTAGCAATAAATACACAACTATTCCAACCAAACGAGCAAACGAGCCAAGTAAGACATTAAATCAAACGAAAAGATGAACAAAAGAAGGGCGAATAAAACGGCAAGGGTGATGTGGGGGAGAGGAAAACGAGAGGAAAATGGCAAATAATGTAATGCGAGGGATAAGAGTTTGTGATGGGTACTTGGTATGTCTTGACTTGTGCGTAGACTCCCCGGCAACGGCGCCAGAAATGGCTCGTTGTCGGGAGTTCAAATCTTGACTTGACTTTGCGTAAGCCTCCCCGGCAACAACGCCAGAAATCCTTCTTGCTACCTCTTGAGCACTGCGTTGGTTTTCCCTTGAAGAGTAAAGGGTAATGCAGTAAAGTAGCGTAAGTATTTCCCTCAGTTTTTGAGAACCAAGGTATCAATCCAGTAGGAGGTCACGCTCAAGTCCCTTGCACCTACACAAAACAAATAAGAACCTCGCAACCAACACGATAAAGGGGTTGTCAATCCCTTCAAGGTCACTTACGAGAGTGAGATCTGATAGAGATGATAAGATAATATTTTTGGTATTTTATGATAAAGAGTAAAAGTAAAGAAAGCAATTAAACAGTAATGGAAATAACGGGAGATTAATATGATGGGGAATAGACCTGGGGGCCATAGGTTTCACTAGTGGCTTCTCTCAAGATAGCATAAGTATTACGGTGGGTGAACAAATTACCGTCGAGCAATTAATAGAATTTGAGCATAGTTATGAGAATATCTAGGTATGATCATGTATATAGGCATCACGTCCGTGACAAGTAGACCGAAACGATTCTGCATCTAGTACTATTACTCCACACATCGACCGCTATCCAGCATGCATCTAGAGTATTAAGTTCATAAGAACAGAGTAACGCTTTAAGCAAGATGACATGATGTAGAGGGATAAACTCATGCAATATGATATAAACCCATCTTTTTATCCTCGATGGCAACAATACAATACATGCCTTGCTGCCCTCACATCACCGGAAAGGACACCGCAAGATTGAACCCAAAGCTAAGCACTTCTCCCATTGCAAGAAAGATCAATCTAGTAGGCCAAACCAAACTGATAATTCGAAGAGACATGCAAAGATAACCAATCATACATAAAAGAATTCAGAGAAGATTCAAATATTGTTCATAGATAATCTTGATCATAAACCCACAATTCATCGGATCTCGACAAACGCACCACAAAAGAAGATTACATCGAATAGATCTCCAAGAGAATCGAGGAGAACTTTGTATTGAGATCCAAAGAGAGAGAAGAAGCCATCTAGCTAATAACTATGGACCCGAAGGTCTGAGGTAAACTACTCACACATCATCGGAGAGGCTATGGTGTTGATGTAGAAGCCCTCCGTGATCAATGCCCCCTCCGACAGGACGCCGGAAAAGGCCCCAAGATGGGATCTCACGGGTACAGAAGATTGCAGCGGTGGAATTAGGTTTTCATGGTCGCTTCTGATGGTTTGGGGGTACGTAGGTATATATAGGAGGACGAAGTAGGTCGGTGGAGCCACGAGGGGCCCATGAGGGTGGAGGGCGCGCCTGGGGGGGGGGGGGTAGGTGCACCCCCTACCTCGTGGCCTCCTCGTCTATTGCTGGACGTCCACTCCAAGTCCTCTGGATCACGTTTGTTCCAAAAATCACGTTCCCGAAGGTTTCATTCCGTTTGGACTCGGTTTGATATTCTTTTTCTGTGAAACACTAAAATAGGAAAAAAAAACAACAATTTGGGCTGGGCCTCCGGTTAATAGGTTAGTCCCCAAAATAATATGAAAGTGTATAAATAAGCCCATTAAACATCCAAAACAGAATATATAATAGCATGGAACAATCAAAAATTATAGATACGTTGGAGACATATCAATTCATATCAATTAAACCATGTCCGATCATCACGTGAGATGGAGTAGTTTTCAATGGTGAACATCACTATGTTGATCATATCTACTATATGATTCACGCTCGACCTTTCGGTCTCAGTGTTCCGAGGTCATATCTGCATATGCTAGGCTCGTCAAGTTTAACCCGAGTATTCTGCGTGTGCAAAATTGTGTTGCACCCGTTGTATGTGAACGTAGAGCTTTTCACACCCGATCATCACGTGGTGTCTCGGCACGACAAACTGTCGCAACGGTGCATACTCAGGGAGAACACTTGTACCTTGAAATTTAGTGAGAGATCATCTTATAATGCTACCGCCATACTATGCAAAATAAGATGCATAAAGGATAAACATCACATGAAATCAATATAAGTGATATGATATGGCCATCATCATCTTGTGCCTTTGATCTCCATCTCCAAAGCACCGTCATGATGACCATCGTCGCCGTCTTGACACCTTGATCTCCATCGAAGCATCATTGTCGTCTCGCCAACTATTGCTATCAATGCACCATCACTACCGCTTAGTGATAAAGTGAAACAATTACATGACGATTGCATTTCATACAATAAAGCGACAACCATATGGCTCCTGCCAGTTGCCGATAACTGTGTTACAAAACATGATCATCTCATAAACAATTTATATCATCACGTCTTGACCATATCACATCACAACATGCCCTGCAAAAACAAGTTATATGTCCTCTACTTTGTTGTTGCAAGTTTTACGTGGCTGCTACGGGCTTAGCAAGAACCGTTCTTACCTACGCATCAAAAACCACAACAATTTTTTGTCAAGTGTGATGTTTTAACCTTCAACAAGGACCGGGTGTAGTCACACTGAGTCAACTAAAGTTGGAGAAACAGACACCCACTAGTGTCAGGACCGGATTTTCGGGATATTAATTTCCTAGAAAATGGCCCTTGGGCTCACCAGCCCCAGGATTACTGTTAGCTGGCGAGGCACCAACTTGATACAGAAACTCCAAGCAAAATACATAATATGTAGTACAAGACCATTCTGGCCTATGAGTACAACAATTGGTTTCTACTGGCTGATGGCGGAAGCAGTTTGGGGTCTTTCAGCGTCTATGGGACTCCATTTCCCACAGGAACAACTAACCAGGGTAACTCCTATCTTCGAGGGGCTGCTGTCACCATTGCGTGGGTTCCGGGCTGTCATCGCATCGCTCCTCTTAAAGCAAGAAATCTGGCCAAGACAATAGCCAGGGACAAGCCAGTGAGTACTTTTGAATGTACTCGCAAACATTATGAACATAGGTATAATATAACAAATTGTATTAGGCTCTAAAATATACTATGATCACAACGTTAGTCACGAAATAATAATCCATGATGCACGCGAGCGGGGTTATTTATATATAACATGAATATGCAATACTGGAGTAGAAATAGAATGCACTGATCGGGTGTCTGAAGCGATGCCTCGAAAGGATAATAATATAAAACATGCCTCAATCGGGCGTCTGAGCGACGCCACATAAAGGGCTTATAAAGTAAAAAATAACAAGCATGCCACAGTCGGGCGTCAAATACACCACAAAAGGGCTTATAAATAAAAGGAATAACAAGCATGCCACGATTAAGGCCTCAAATGACACCACATAAAGGGCTTATAAATAAAAGGGATAACAAGCATGCCACAGTCGGGCATCTGTGCGACACCACATAAAGGGCTTATAAGAGAGTAATAATTCAAATAATGTAAATGGTTAGTCCACAATAATAATAGTCATAACCATCATATGTCACAGGTCATAATCAATGTTCTGGCTTAGCAGTTTTTCCTCCGAAGACCGACACTAAGACCGAAACTTGACCCATCCCAGACTGTAGTCATTAACCATGGACACGGCTATTCGAATAGATGTTTAATCTCTGCAGAGGGTGTACTCTTTACCCACGAGTAACAGATTTCTTTAGTCCATCGGGACTAATTCCGTCAATGGTCTTTTAGTTGAAAACACACCTGACCGCACACACCAGCCTAACTCACCAGTGTCTGGAATCACCCATGACACCCATTTAAGCAAAACTCTAAGTGGGGAGGCTACAACCTCGATTAGCATGGGATCACAAAATTTATAACGCGCGCAAACTAGGGGAGCTACCTCCTCGGCTCCAACCGGAAACACCCATGCCCCCGGACCAAGTGGCATGCCTACCGGATGCAGCCGGCATCTTCCACCACGGCCTCTCTGTACGGTGTGTGCTAGGAAGGGGTTGACAACTTACTGAACCGTACCCTACCTATGGCAGGGACAAGTGGTAGTAAGAAACAAGTATGGGGGTTACTAGAACAAGACTCGATCTATGGCTGACTCAGGAGATTTAAGTATTCCCTGCATGATTAGCAAGACAAGTATAATTCAACCAACAGACAGAATCACCACTCATCATACCTCATCATGCCATACCAGACACAACCGTCTCGACGGAGGACTAGAGACAAGCCCGTGTCTACCCAAGACAGAGGCCTTACCGGATTCCTTCCGGTATGCATGAAAGGCATACGATGGTGAGTACTATCACAACGTATCAAATTCCAATAGCACGGAATCATCAATATGCACTTATGAGTATGTTCATATCATCACCTAAAATAACGAAAACTCCTAAACGAGGGGTGTTGTAACCGTATCAGACAACATGTGGCAATATTATGCCAGGGTTCAGAATGCTTGCCTTCAAGATGTGGAGAGGCAGGGTGCATTCCAAAACTTTTGAAAGTTGCCTTCCTCTTCAAAAATCCTATTTTTGAAAATATTCAAATTAACACAAACTTTTAAAATAGTACAAAAAGTTTTCCTAATTATTTTTGAAATAAATCTTAAAATAAACTAGGTGAAATTTGAGAGAGGTAGGAAAAAGAATCAACTCATTTGGAGTTATATTTAAAAAGTTATAGCCAGTCAAAGATTAGTCAAATTTTTGTTTTTTAAATAAAACAGAAAAAGAAAACCGTTTCAAAATAAAAATACGTCGAAGACGTACTCTGGGTTTACGCCTTCACTTAATCTAGCGTGGACCGGTTCGTGGTCACTGACAGTGGGTCCCCTGGGCCCACTGGTCAGGTTTGACTAGTCGCCCCCGCCTCCTTCCTCCTCTGGCCGAACAGAGGCGGGGCTCCGGTGATCGACGCCGGCGATTGGCGCCTCCTCGCGGGGTTCCGAGGGCGGGGATGGATCCGCCAGTCCACGGCGGTCCTCCCGGTGGTCGACAGGCTGGCGGGGACGAAGGGAGCCGCCGGCGGCGAGCTCCGCGGCGGAGGTGGCTTCGGGAGGATTTTGGGGGTTTGGGCGACGGTGGTTCCCGGTCGGGTTTGAGAGGCTGGGCAGCTCCGCACGGTCAAGGGGAGTCGGGTGGTGGTGCTAGATAGACGGGGGAGGGCCTGCTCGCGACGAACGGAGCCGGAGAGTGGCGGCGGCCGAACTGGCCGGAGGCGAGGAAGACGGCCTCCCACCGCCGATCGCCGGGCCGGGGGCCTTTAGGGGATGGCACAAGGTTGCCTGGGTGTCCGGATGGGCTCGGGGCTCCTTTTATAGCGCGATTAGGTCGGTTCTGCGGCGGCCGGAGATAAGATCGACGACGAACCGCCGTTCTGTAGCTGCAGGGCGACGTGGCGGCGGTGTACGCTAGCAGACGAGCTCGTGGATGAGCTCGAGCTATTCTGTGGCAGCCGCACACGCAGATGGTTTCGGGCGGCGCCTGGCCCATGGCGAGAACTCATCGTGGTCGGGCCGCTAGCTGCCACGGCCGACCTGACGGCGACGCTGTGGAGCTCCAGGGGCGGCCTGGAGGGTGCTGGTGAGTGGATGAGGACGGGCGTGGCTCTGCAGGTGAGAAAAGGCCAGGGGCCAAACGCGGTGACCGCGGCGCACGACGCAAAACGCTACTGGCCTGGCGCGCCAACAAGACGCACGCCAGGTGCTCGACGAAATGCCAGCGCGTGTTAGAGAGCTCGGATGAACACAAAGTGCTCGACAGAATGTCATGGGCATCTAGGCATCCCTTGGGGTGGCCAAAAACTCCAGATCATAGTCTCTTTAGATGCTAAAGAGGGTGGTAAGGTTAGTTTGTCAAAGATAGAAACTTGTTAGTGCAAGTTTTTGAGAAAACCAAGACCGGATGTAAAACTAAAGGCTATCATTTCGTGGACCAAAAATATTCCAATGGGTCCACTCTCCTGGACTTAAGGGTTTGGTAGGGAAGACTATAAGCAGGTTTTTGAATCATGGCCAACCGAGCAAAATAAAATGGGGTTGCAGTAGAAAATGCCAAACTGGACCCGAGAGCAAAAGAGGATGTTTTGCTCAGATTTTCCAAAGAACACCAGTGGATTTTTGCATAAAGTTGAATAATATAATCCTACTAACATCCCCTAATTTTGGTGGAAGTTTTAAAGAAATATTTAAATAGGTTGTAGTGCAATTTTACCAAATGGACCAGTTTTGAAAACTAGGGGTAGAGCTTAAAATCTCCAATGAATAAAAGATATTTTTGCATCAGAGTGATTTAAAAACATCACATGATATCCCCAAATTTTGTTGAAAATTTTAAATGCATTTATCAAATGGTTGCAGTGCAAAAGAGGCCCTAAAACTTATGAAAAATCATTTTCAAGAGAAATATAGCTCAGGGAAAATACTTGTATAAATAATTCTACTGATAAAAGAAATGTTTCAAGAGAGGGTATACAAGTCCTATAATATTTTGAAAAGTTTCCACTTGGGGTGAAACCTCACAATATTAAAGAAAAGAGGGGTTCTGAATTCAAAAGAAAATCCAGAAAGTAAAAATTTTAATCTCCTGGCAAAATTTTAATAAACAAAACATGGTTAAATTTTTGGGGTGTTACAACACTACCCCCCTTAAGAAAAAATCTCGTCCTCGAGATTTGCTAAAAGCTGTTCTGAACAAATATTACTCTTACCAAAAAAAATATCCTACTTATGCAATAAAATGTGGCTACAGTGAGAGGGCAATAAGTGGTGTAAAATTACGGTGTGGAACGCTGGTGCTGCGTGGAAAAGCCATGGTTTGGGGAAAACGAGAGATTTCTACGTCGGATACAGTAAATTCAGAATAAATTCTAAATTTCTAAAATACGATGGTCGTACCCGAGAGCACAGTGCTCTTTCTGGCTGACAGGTGGACCCGGGGCCCACTGTCGGCCTCTTCTTCTACCTCTGGCTCTCTCTTCTTCCTCTCTCTCGCTTTCCCGCTTTCTCCACCGCGACGTCTAGCGCAGAGGGCATCTAGGCTGTCATGTAGTGCGCGGCGTTAGCTGCCGGCAGCGTGCACTCACCTCGCTGGGCCAGTGCTGTCGGCCTTCGTCATGGATTCGCCTCCGAACACCGGCGATCGAGCGGCGGCGCCGTGGACCTCGCCCACCGTACACCGATCTCGAGCTATAAAATGACCGCGGTGCTCCTTTCTTCTTCCTCACACCTGGCCTCGCTTCTCCTTCTCCTTCATTTCTGTTTGCAGGAGCTCGATACGAGGCTCTAATGGCGGGGGTGACGCCGTACTGGTGCATGATCCTGGTGTGCGGAGGGCTGGCGGCATTGCTGGGGTTCTCCGTGCTCCTGTGCGCGATGATCCTCGATGATCGTCGTGATGCTGCCGCTCGAGTGTTAGCTCTCCGCGGTGGCGGTGATCATGAGGATTAAGTGCGGTCTCGGGCGCTAACTGTTGTCAGTGTGCTGGGGGCAGCTTGTACCCGAGTGATTACCCACTAACCTCTCCTTCAGAGGTGATCAGTTAGGTGTAACATGTGTATGTGCATTAGCAATTAGTGCACGAGGTCGAGTGGTTGCGGTTGTGAGCCTGTTGTGGTGCTGCGCAAATAAAAATCTATGTCGCAAAGAGATATATGCCGTGACAACTCAGGGAAAACAAAAAATCTCACTTCAGAATTTACCGAGAGTGGAAACAGTTAATAATTTTTTTTACCGCAGTAAAAACAACTCACATTAATTGAAACTAAAAATTTAATTCATCACACAAATTTAGGACACAACGCTTAAGTTGCAACACATACATAAATGCTGGAACAATGAACATAGCAGTGACGTCTACAACGAGAACGGTAAATGGACAGGGTCCTGAGAAAACGTCTCTGGTACTGGGGCACACTCTTCTTCTATCGGGGGAAGCGGATTGACTAGTCGATGGATGCGCCTCTCCTAGTCGGGCCTCAGTGGCCTACCAATGGCGATCTGAGGATTTAAATCGGCGAGGCTCTGAAGATAACCCATTACTCACTGGGTCAAATGCTCTTGAGCGATGACATACTGGGCAAGGTTGGCCAGTACTGGGTCTCTCTCAATTCGTCCACCGGGAAAAGATGCTACTTCTCCGGGTGCTGCACGACTCGGGAAGTAATAATACCCCCGTTCGCTAGCATAGGGTACCGCGTATTGAAGGCGAGCAAGCGCTTCGTACACAACAACTTCTATGGCCATGTGCGGAGTCGGCATAGATTTCCCGATGAAGGAAACTTCCGTTGGGTCTTGGTTCGGGTTTGCGGGAGGGATGTGCACCACTGCCCAATATTTCGAGGTGGATGGGGTGATCCTCGATTTGAGCAACTCATACTGGGGTGGAAGGATAGAGCTCATGGTACTGCATGTAAAGTCCCACAATATTTTGACAAAACTACCTGGGGTTGCATCTGGAGTTCTCAGATAAATGCTAGGGCTCGGCATGGCAATGGAAATGGTTGTGAGTGGTGCTCAAGGTGAGGGATACTTGGCAAGGTCACGAGGTGGCCTTCTATATAGCATCTGGGCTGGCTCATTTACCGCGGTGATGGGTAACTAGTTTGTCGAGTCTGCTCTATGGGGTCGGGGTCAATGCTACAGATGCACCTATCTCACAAAAGTGACGAATTACTGTGGGTGTCGTCGGGGTGGTTTTGGTAGCTGTGCCAGGAATTAAAATGCAACCGCACGCTAACATATTTATGCATGGCTACTATTTAAAACAGAGGCACACAAGTAGGCTGCGATAATTGTGGCGATACAGGATCACATAATTATAGGGCGTAGGAGTACCAAGGCTTGGTACTACTCGTGTGACTCAGTCTACCTCGTTAATATCTAAGCGGGCGTGTCTTGTGGACGCCGAGGCTTCTCCTCGGGTTTCACCGTCGGGGTTAGCTGGAGGGGGTTGAGGAACTGCGGGGTCGGGGTAGCGATGATGACCATCGCGGGGGTTGTTGGCCACGGTCCCGTTGGAGCGTGTTCCCAAAAGGCGACGGAGTACTTCTGGGGACACCAAAGCACCTTGGTCGATGGCTGGGGCAGTCCTCAAGGACTCAATCGGTTGTACGAACAACACGACTGGGTTGTCGGCGTCGGGCTCATTCTCTCTTCTTGCCGGGCTCGGCGAACCAGTCCTCCACGAGCTGCGATCAGATCAAGGGTGATTTGATCGAACAGTTCCTCTAGTGCACTTACATAGCGCACCAGATGCAACAATGTAGGATCCGTCTCGTGATCTCCATTGGCAACTTGCGGTGGCCTACAATACCCGTCACGGTTAGGGTAGTAGTAGAACGAGCGACAGTTAACTCTGGGCAACAAGTGCCGGAGTTGAACTATGGCCTCTCGAGCAGCTATTTGGATGGCTTGTGGCTCAAAGGAAGTTGTCCTTCCGATGAACCTGTAGGGGCGTTCTGGTGATAGACCCCTACCATAGATATGCACAGTGGCCCAGAATTGACGACTCTCACCGCTCATGTGTCCTTGGTACACAACATATTCTGGGGGCTCTTCTAATGCGTAGGCATGGCGGGTGAGGTTTGCGAGCACGGTCACAAAACCTCCAAGGTTGGTTGCTGTGGTCTCATTGTGCACGATGGGTCCAGGCATTATGGCTCGGTTTGAGGAAGAGGCTGTGCTAAGCTGGGTTGAGGCTAGCGTGCCCTTTTTTATAGAAAAAGGGGACGGAGTCTTCCTTCGCACGCTTGTGAATAAGATGTTTTAGGTGTCGATCACTGGCGCGTGATCGACAGGCTAGGCTGATAGGTTGGGCACCGACTGCCAAAAGGTGTCGGGTCACTGTGTGGCTATCTTACACGAGAAGCTTGGCTGGGGTCAGGTTAAGGTCTGGTGGGTTGGTTAACCTAAGTTTTTTGACCTGGCTAAGATAGGCTTAGCGAATGGTCAGCCTGGCTCTGATACCAAGTTTGTCAGGACCGGATTTTCGGGATATTAATTTCCCAAAAAATGGCCCTTGGGCTCACCAGCCCTGTGGATTATCAAGTAATGGGCGAGGCACCAACTTGATACAGAAACTCCAAGAAAAATACATAATATGTAGTACAAGACCATTCTGGCCTATGAGTACAACAATTGGTTTCTAGTGGCTGATGGCGGATGCGGTTTGGGGTCTTTCAGTGTCTATGGGACTCCATTTCCCACAGGATGTAACATCCCAAAAATTCTAACCTTGTTTTATAAATTAAAATTTTTGCCAGGAAAACTTAAACTTTTATTTCCTGCATTCTCTTTTGATTTAAGAACCTTTCTGTTCTTTATTTTTATGGAGTTTTTACCCCTAGTGAGAATCTGCCAATTATTTTATTAGACTTGCTTACCCTCTCAAGAAAAACACCTCTATTATCAGTGGATTTATTTGCATAAATTTTTGCTCTCTGAGCTTTATTCCTTAAAGTGATTTTTATTAGTTGAAGCCCTATTTTGTACTACAACCATTTGATAAATTTATCCAAAATTCCAACCAAAATTTGGGGATGTCATGTGATGTTTTTAAATCACTTTTATACAAAAATATCTTCTGTTCATTGGAGATTTTGAGCTCTACACCAACTTTTTAAATCTGGTCCAGTGAGCAGATTTGCACTACAACCTATTTAAAAATTTCTTTAAAACTTCCACCAAAATTATGGGATGTTAACAGGAGTATATTATTCAACTTTCTGCAAAAACCCAGTTTGGTTCTTTGAAAATTTTGAGTGAATCAACCTCATTTCCATTCTGGTCCAACTTGTTGATTTGTACAGTAACCGCATTTTATGTTGCTCTGTTGCCCATGATTCTTCCAAATGCTTATAGTCCATCCTGCAAAACCCCTTAGTCCAAGAGAGTGAACCCATTGGCATATTTTTAGTCCATGTAATGACAGACTTTAGTTTCTGACTAGATTTGGTTTTCTCAAATCTTTGCACTAGCAAGTTTCTATGTTTGGCAAACTAAACCTACCACCATCACCTACACCCAAGGAGACTAGGATCTGGAGGTTTTGGCCACTTCAAGAGCTGCCTAGATGCCTCTAGCATTTTGCCAAACACCTGGTATGCTTGGCCAGATTTGGCATGATTTTAGTTTGCAATATGAACTTGATCCACCGACCCAGCAACCTTGTCCACTAAGCCCCTAGCTACTCATAACCTAGGTCTGTAAATTGCCAGCCTCACCCTAGCCCTGTGGCATGCAATGGCATTTCGTCAAGCAGCTAGCGTGCGTGCTCTGGGCGCGCCCAGAGCACACGTTTTGCACGCGTGCACCGAGCCGCCGCGTCTCGCCGCCCACCCAGCGCCTGCTCGCCCTTGGCCTCTCGCAGCCAAGACGACCGCCTCCTCCCTCGCCCGGCCATACAGCGCCCTACTGGCGCCCGTCGTCAGGTCGGCCACGGCAGCTAGCGGCCGGCCACAGAGGGCTCTGCCACGGACGGCGCCGCCCAAGCCATTCGCGCGCACCAGCTCGCCCCTTGAACAATATGGAGCTCGTCGGGGTGCGCCGGCCAACTCCACGTCGCCCTGTCCACTACAGAGAGGTGGTTCGCCGGCGACCTTATCCACCGCCGCGGGAACCGACCTCGGCCGCCTATTTAAGGAGCCCCGCACCTCTCCGAGCCCTCAGGCAACCTAAAGCCAATCCATTAGAGCTCTCGTAGCCAGCAATCGAACCGGGAAGGCCATCTTCCCCGTCTCCGTCCAGCTCGGCCACCGCCGCCTCCCGGCCCCGTCCGTCATGACCAAGCCCCCTCCCGTCCATCCAACACCACCAATCGACTCCCCTTCGTCTTGCGGAGCCGCCCAAACCTCCGACTGTGACGGAGAGCCACCGTAGCCCCAAACCCACTTTGCTACCGAAGCCGCCGGCCACCGCGAAGCTCGTCGACGGCGAATCTCTCCACCCCGGCGACCCAACCACCACCAGGAGGACCGCCCCGGTCTGGCGGATCCATACCCGCCTCGAGAACCCGCAAGGAGCCACCACCGCCGGGCGGCGATCGCCGAGTCCCGCCCCGCTCGGGCAGGAGGAGGAGGGAAGAACGATCGTCAAACCTGACGGTGGGTCCCCAGACCCACTGTCAGCGACCCACGCGCCGTCCACGCTGGATAAGTGGAGGCGTAAACACCAGAATACGCCTTCGACGTGGTCAGTTCGAAACGTTTTTCTTTTCTCTCTTAAAAAACAGATTTGACCAAAACTTTGACTGGCTCTAACTTTTTAAATATAACTCAAAATGAGTTGATTCTTTTTCCTACCTCTCTCAAATATTGTCTAGTTTATTTTCAGATTTATTTGAAAAAATTTCAGACAACTCTTTTGTACCACTTTTAAACTATGTGTTAATTTGAATATTTTCAAAAATAGAATTGTCGGAGAGAGAAGAAAACTTTCAAAGTTTTGGAACACACCCTGCCTCCCCACAACTTGAAGGCAAGCATTCTGAACCCTGGCATAATATTGTGTGTGTTATTTACACGGTTACAACACCACCTCGACATGGAATATCCGTTATTTTATATGATGATAGGTTCCTACTCCTGAGTGTATGTCGATGATTTCATACTGTTGGAGTTTGATATGTTTGTGATAGTAGTCACCATCATATGTCTCACATGCATACCGGAAGGAATCCGGGAAAGCCGCTGTCTTGGGTAGACACGGGTTTGTCCCTAGTCCTCCGTCGAGACGGTTGTGTCCTGCATTTACATGATGAGGTATAACGACTGGTGATTCTGTTTGTTGGTTAAAGTATATATTGTTATACTAATCATGCAGGGAACACTTAAACCTCCTGAGTCGACCATAGATCGAGTGTTGTTCCGGTAACCCCCATACTTGCTTCGTACTACCACTTGTCCCTGTCATAGGTAGGGTACGGTTCAGTAAGTTGTCAACCCCTTTCCTAGCACACACCGCATGTAGAGGTCATGGTGGAAGATACCGAGGCATCCGTAGGCATGCCACCGCCCGGGGCATGGGTGTTTTCGTTGTAGCCAAGGGGTAGCTCCCCTAGTTTGCGCTGTATAAATTTTGTGATCCCATGCTAAGTCGAGGTTGTAGCCTCCCACTTAGAGTTTCGCTTAACGGGTGTCGTGGGAGATTCCGCATAATCGTAAGTTAGGCTGGTGTGTGCGGATAGGTGTGTTTTCAATTAAAAGGCCGTAGACGGAATTAGTCCCGATGGACTAAAGGAATCCGTTACTCGTGGGTAAAGAGTACACCCTCTGCAGAGATTAAATCTATTCGAATAGTTGCGTCCATGGTTAAGTACTACAGTCTGGGATGGGTCAAGTGTCGTTCTTAGTGTCGGTCTTCGGAGGAGAAACTGTTAAATCAGAACTTGGATCATGACTCGTGACTTGTGATGATCAGGATTATTATTTATTATGGACTAACACATTATATTATTTGAATGATCGGGTATCCCTGGGATGGTTCTACCTCCTGGATATTTACTGTGATTCTTTATGATCCCTTTATGTGGTGTCGCTGAGCCCGACTGTGGCATGCTTGTTATTTATTTACCTTATAAGCCCTTTATGTGGTGTCGCTCAGACGCCCGACTGTGGCATGCTTGTTATATATTTACTTTATAAGCCCTTTATGTGGTGTCACTGAGACGCCCGACTGTGGCATGCTTGTTATTTATTTACCTTATAAGCCCTTTATGTGGTGTCGCTCAGATGCCCGACTGTGGCATGCTTGTTATATATTTACTTTATAAGCCCTTTATGTGGTGTCGCTCAGACGCCCTGTGGCATGCTTGTTATATTTTTTACCTTATAAGCTCTTTATGTGGTGTCGCTCAGACGCCCGACTGAGGCATGCTCGTTATTTGCTAACCTTTCGAGGCGTCGCTTGCATAATTCGATCGGGTGCATTTTATCACTACTGTTATTGCATATTCATGTATATAAATAACCTGCTTGCATGCATCGTAGATTTTATTTTATGGTGACCGTTGTGATCATAGAATATTTCAGAGCATATTTATTATTTGTTATATTATACCCGTGTTCATAATGTTTATGTAGTACATTCAAAGTACTCACTGGCTTGTCCCTGGCTATTGTCTTGGCCAGATCCCTTGCGTGGAGAGGAGCGTTGCGAAGACAGCCCCGGGACCTAAGCCATGGTGATGGCAGCCTCGCGAAGATAGGAGTTAACTTGGTCAGCTGTTCCTGTGGGAAATAGAGTCCCATAGACGTTGATGATCCACAATCCGCTTCCGCCATCAACCACTAGAAACCAATTGTTGTACTCATAGGCCAGAATGGTCTTGTACTACATATTATGTATTTTGCTTGGAATTTCTGTATCAAGTTGGTGCCTCATCACCTAACAAGAATCCTGGGCTGGTGAGCACAAGGGCCACTTTCTGGAAATTAATATCCCGAAAACACGGTCCTGACAAACTTGGTATCAGGGCCAGGCTGACCATTGGCTAATCCTATCTTAGCCAGGTCGAAAAACCTAGGTTAAACAAACCACCAGTCCATAACCTAACCTCGGCCAAACTTCCCGTGTAAGATAGCCACACAGTGAGCCTGACACCTTATGATAGTCGGTGCCCAACCTATCAAACTAACCTGTCGATCATGTGCCAGTGACCGAAGCCTATAATGTCTCATTCGCATGCGTGTGAAGGAAGGCTTCGCCCCGTTTTTCTATAAAAAAGGGCATGCTAGCCTCAACCCAGCACAGCACAGCCTCTACCCCAAACCGAGCCATAATGCCTGGCCCCATCGTGCACAATGAGACCACAGCAACCAACCTTGGAGGTTTTGTGACCATACTCGCAAACCTCACCCGTCGTGCCTATGCGGTAGAAGAGCCTCCCGAATATGTTGTGTACCAAGGATCCATGAGCGGTGAGAGCCACACCTGGGCCACAGTACACATCTACGGTAGGGGTCTGTCGCCAGAACGCCCCTACAGGTTCACCGGAAGGACAACTTCCTTTGAGCCACAAGCCATCCAACTAGTGGCGCGCGAGGCTATAGTTCAACTCCGGCACTTGTCGCCCAGAGTTAACTGTCGCTCGTTCTACTACTACCCCAGACGTGAAGGGTATGGTAGACCACCCCAAGTTGCCAACGGAGATCACGAGACGGATCCTGCATTGCTGCACCTAGTGCGCTATGTAGGTGCACTAGAGGAACTGTTCGATCAAATCACCATTGATCTGATCGCAGCTCGTGGAGAGCTGGTTCGCCGAGACCCGACAAGAGGAGAGGACGAGCCCGACGCCGACAACCCAGTCGTGCTGTTCGGACACCCAATCGAGTCCCTGAGGTCTGCCCCAGCCATCGACCAAGGTGCTTTGTTGACCCCAGAAGTGCTTCGTCGCCTTTTGGGAACACGCTCCAACGGGATTGTGGCCAACAATCCCCGAGATGGTCATCATCGCTATCCCGACCCTGCAGTTCCTTAACCACCTCCAGCTAACCCCGACGGTGAAACCCGTGGAGAAGCCTCGACGTCCACAAGGCACGCCCGCTTGGATATAAACGAGGTAGACTAAGTCACTCGAGTAGTGCCGAGTCTCAGTGTATCCACATCTTATAATCGTGCGACCTTGTAAATAAACGCAGCCTGTTGTTGTGCCTCTGTTTTAAATAGCAACCTTGCATAAATATGTCAGCATACGGCTGTATATTTTCCGGGCGCATCTACCAAAACCAACCCCGAAGGCATCCACAGTAACACGTCACTTTTGTGAGATATGTGTATCTATGGCTTTGACCCCGACCCCATGAGAGCAGAACAGACAAACTAGTGCCCCTCACCGCGGTACATAACCCAGCCCGGATGCTTTATAAAAAGGCCACCTCGTGACCTTGCCAAGCACCCCTCACCTTGTGCACCATCCTCACAACCATTTCTTGCCATGCCGAGCCCTAGTCTTTAGCTGAGAACCCCAGATGCAACCCGGTAGCTTTGTCAAAATATTGTAGGACTTTACTGCAGTACCATGGGTTCTACCCAGCCACCCCAAAGACGAGCTGCTCAAATCGAGGATCACCCCATCCACCTCGAAATATTGGGCAGTAGTACACATCCCTCCCAGAACTCAAACCAAGACCCAACGGAAGTCTCCTTCGTGGGGAAATCCATGCCAGCTCCACAAATGGCCATAGAAGCGGCTGCACACGAAGCGCTTGTCCGCCTTCGATTCGCGGTACCCTATGCCAGTGAAAGAGGGTATTATTACTTTCCGAGCCGTGCAGCACCCGGAGAAGTAACATCTTTCCCCGGTGGACGAATTGAGAGAGACCCAGTACCGGCCAACCTGGTCCAATACGTCATCGCTCAAGAACGTCTGACCCAGCGAGTAACGGGTTATCTCCAGAGTCTCGCGGATTTAAATCCTCAGATCGCCATCGGCAGACCACTGAGGCCCGACCAAGAGAGACACATTCATCGGCTGGTTAATCCGCTTCCCCCGATAGAAGAGGAGTGTGTCCCAAAGATTAGAGACGCGTTTTCTCGGGACCCTGTCCAGTTACCGTTTGCATTATAGACGTCACTGCTGTGTTTATTATTGCAACATTTATTTATATGTTGTAACTTATGCGTGGTACCCCGAGTTTGTGCGGCGAGTAAATTATTTAGTTTCTATTAATGTGAGTAGTTTTTGTTGCGGTTTAACTCTAAAATTTACTAATTTCTCTCGCGAAAAATCCTAGAGTGAGATTTCTTTTCCCTGAGTTGTTGCATCGTATATCTTCTCACGACTTGGAATTTTTGTTCACGCAGCACCATGGCAGCAGACCCACAACCACTCGAACACTTACACTGCTTGCAAAACACGTAACCGTGTTGCATCTCACCGACCACCTCCCTAAACGCACCACAGTCTCCAAAGGAGAGATTAGTGGATAATCATCCGGGTACAAGTTACCTCCGGCACACCAACACCAGTTGGCACCCGACATCACACCTAGTCCTCGTGATCACCGCCACCGCGGAGAGCCAACACCCGAGCGGCAACATCGCGACGATCATCGAGGATCATCGCGCACAGGAGCACGGAGAGCCCCAACACTGCCGCCAGCCCTCCGCACACCAGGATCACGTACCAGTCCGACACCACCTCCGCCATTAGAGCCTCGTCTCGAGCTTCTGTAAGCAGTAATGGAGGAGAAGAAAGGAGAAGGAGAAGCAAGGCCAGGTGTGAAGGAGAAGAGAGGAGCACCTCGGCCATTTTATAGCTCGAGATCGGTGTACGGTGGGCGAAGTCCACCAGCGCCGCTCGTCGCCCGATCGCCGGTGTTCGGAGACGAATCCATGAAAGGCCGACAGCGCACTGGCCCGCGAGGTGAGTGCACGCTGCGCCGGCAGCTAGCACGCCGCGCACTACCGCAGTACGGCCTAGGTGCCCTACGCGCTAGGCGTCGCCGGTGGAGAAAGCACGGGAAAGCGCGCGGGAGAGAGGAAGAAGAGAGAGCCAGAGGAAGAAGAAGAGACTGACAGTGGGCCCTGGGTCCACCTGTCAGCCAGAGGGAGCACTGTGCTCTCGGGTGCGACCAGCTATTTTAGAAAATTTAGAATTTACGGTAACCAGCGTAAAAATCGCCCAACCCTAGATTTTTCCATGCAGCGCTAGTGTCCCACATGGTGGTTTTACACCACTTATTGCTCTCTCACTGTAGCCGCATTTTTTTACCGCTTAAGTAAAGTGGTTATTTCTGTAAATGGTAGGAGTAATGCTTTTCAAAACAACTTTTAGCAAATCTCGGGGACGAGATTTTTCTTAAGGGGGGTAGTGTTGTAACACCCCAAAAATTTTAACCTTGTTTTATAAATTAAAATTTTTGCCAGGAAAACTTAAACTTTTATTTCCTGGATTCTCTTTTGATTTCGGAACCTTTCTGTTCTTTATTTTTATGGAGTTTTTACCCCTAGTGAGAACCTGCCAATTATTTTATTAGACTTGTTTACCCTCTCAAGAAAAACACCTCTATTATCAGTGGATTTATTTGCATAAATTTTTGCTCTCTGAGCTTTATTCCTTAAAGTGATTTTTATTAGTTGAAGCCCTATTTTGTACTACAACCATTTGATAAATTTATCCAAAATTCCAACCAAAATTTGGGGATGTCATGTGATGTTTTTAAATCACTTTTATACAAAAATATCTTCTGTTCATTGGAGATTTTGAGCTCTACACCAACTTTTTAAATCTGGTCCGATTGGGCAGATTTGCACTACAACCTATTTAAAAATTTCTTTAAAACTTCCACCAAAATTATGGGATGTTAACAGGAGTATATTATTCAACTTTCTGCAAAAACCCAGTTTGGTTCTTTGAAAAATTTGAGTGAATCAACCTCATTTCCATTCTGGTCCAACTTGTTGATTTGTACAAAGAACCACATTTTATGTTGCTCTATTGCCCATGATTCTTCCTCATGCTTATAGTCCATCCTGCAAAACCCCTTAGTCCAAGAGAGTGAACCCATTGGCATATTTTTAGTCCATGTAATGACAGACTTTAGTTTCTGACAAGATTTGGTTTTCTCAAATCTTTGCACTAGCAAGTTTCTATGTTTGGCAAACTAAACCTACCACCATCACCTACACCCAAGGAGACTAGGATCTGGAGGTTTTGGCCACTCCAAGAGCTGCCTAGATGCCTCTAGCATTTTGCCAAACACCTGGTATGCATGGCCAGATCTAGCATGGATTTTAGTTTGCAATATGAACTTGATCCACCGACCCAGCAGCTGTTGGGGAACGTAGTAATTTCAAAAAATTTCCTACGATCACGCAAGACCATGGTGATGGCATAGCAACGAGAGGGAAGAGTGTCCGTCCACGCACTCGTGAGACCGAAAGCGGAAGCGTTATAACAACGCTGTTGATGTAGTCGTGCGTCTTCACGATCCGACCGATCCAAGCACCGAACGTGACGGCACCTCCGAAGTTCTCGCACACGCTCAGCTCGATGACGATCCCCGGACTCCGATCCGGCAAAGTGTGATGAGTTCCACAAGACGACGGCGTGATGACGATGTTAATGCTCCACCGACGCAGGGCTTCGCCTAAGCACCGCGATGATATGACTTTTTCCGGCGCAGGGCTTCAGCTAAGCTCTACGACGATATGACCGAAGTGGAATATGGTGGAAGGGGCACCGCACACGGCTAAGGAAAGATCCGTAGATCAACTTGTGTGTCTTGGGGTGCCCCCGCCTCAGATATAAAGGAGCCAAGGGGAGGTGGCCGCCCAAGGGGAGGCGCGCAAGGAGTCCTACTCCTCCCGGGAGTAGGACTCCCTCCAATCCTAGTTGGATTAGGATTCCTGAGGGGAAGAGAGAGAGGGGGCCGGCCCACCTTTCCTCGTCCTACTAGGACGCGGGGACGGGGGGGGGGGCGTGGCCACCTAGGGCTGCCCCTTCTCCTTTCCTCCAAGGCCCACTATGGGCCCATGTAGTTCCCGGGGGGTTCCGGTAACCTCCCTACTCTTAAATTCCGATTTCACTCGGAACCTTTCCGATGTCCAAATGTAGGCTTCCAATATATCAATCTTTATATCTCGACCATTTCGAGACTCCTCGTCATGTCCGTGATCACATCCGGGACTCCGAACAACCTTCGCTGCATCAATACTTATAAACTCATTATGAACTGTCATCGAAACGTTAAGCGTGCGGACCCTACGGGTTCGAGAACTATGTAGACATGACCTAGAACCATTCTTGGTCAATAACCAATAGCGGAACCTGGATGCCCATATTGGTTCCTACATATTCTACGAAGATCTTTATCGGTCAAACCGCATAACGACATACGTTGTTCCCTTTGTCATCGGTATGTTACTTACCCGAGATTCGATCG
Organism: Aegilops bicornis; assembly: GCA_021605145.1. Lineage (NCBI taxonomy): Eukaryota > Viridiplantae > Streptophyta > Magnoliopsida > Poales > Poaceae > Aegilops > Aegilops bicornis. The sequence goes on from CM038669.1 coordinate 449,397,907, forward strand.
TCGGTATCCAATACCTAGTTCAATCTCGTTACCGTAAGTCTCTTTACTCGTTCCGTAATACATCATCTCACAACTAACTCATTAGTTGTAATGCTTGCAAGGCTTAAGTGATGTGTATTACCGAGAAGGCCTAGAGATACCTCTCCGGCAATCGGAGTGACAAAACCTAATCTCGAAATACGCCAACCCAACAAGTACCTTTGGAGACACCTGTAGTACTCCTTTATAATCACCCAGATTACGTTGTGACGCTTGGTAGCACCCAAAGTGTTCCTCCGTAAACGGAGTTGCATAATCTCATAGTTACGTAAACATGTATGGGTCATGAAGAAAGCATTAACATACTAAACGATCAAGTGTTAAGCTAATGTAATGGGTCATGTCAATCAGATCATTCTACTAATGATGTGACCTTGTTAATCAAATAACAACTCTTTGTTCATGGTTAGGAAACATAACCATCTTTGATTAACAAGCTAGTCAAGTAGAGGCATACTAGTGACATACCGCTTGTCTATATATTCACACATGTATTATGTTTCCGGTTAATACAATTCTAGCATGAATAATAAACCTTTATCATGATATAAGGAAATAAATAATAACTTTATTATTGCCTCTAGGGCATATTTCCTTCAGCCTCCCACTTGCACTAGAGTCAATAATCTAGATTACAAAGTAATGATCCTAACACCCATGGAGTCTTGGTGCTGATCATGTTTTGCTCGTGGAAGAGGCTTAGTCAACGGGTCTGCAACATTCAGATCCTTATGTATTTTGCAAATCTCTATGTCTCCCACTTGGACTTGGTCCCGAATGGAATTGAAGCGTCTCTTGATGTGCTTAGTCCTCTTGTGAAATCTGGATTCCTTTGCCAAGGCAATTGCACCAGTATTGTCACGAAGATCTTCATCGGTCCCGATGCACTAGGTATGACACCTAGATCGGAAATGAACTCTTTCATCCAGACTCCTTCATTTGCTGCTTCCAAGCAGCTATGTACTCCGCTTCACATGTAGATCCCGCCACGACGCTTTGTTTAGAACTGCACCAACTGACAGCTCCACCGTTTAATAAAAACACGTATCCGGTTTTCGATTTAGAATCGTCCGGATCGGTGTCAAAGCTTGCATCGACGTAACCATTTACGACTAGCTCTTTGTCACCTCCATATACGAGAAACATATCCTTAGTCCTTTTCGTGTATTTCAGATGTTCTTGACCGCTGTCCAAAGGATCCATTCCTCGATTACTTTGGTACCTTCCTGCCAAGCTTATAGCTAAGCACACGCCAGTCTGGTACACAACATTGCATACATGATAGAGCCTATGGCTGAAGCATAGGAACATCTTTCATTTTCTCTCTATCTTCTGCTTTGTGGTCGGGCATTGAGTCTTACTCAATCTTACACCTTGCAACACAGGCAAAAACCTTTCTTTGCACGATCCATTTTGAACTTTTTCAAAATTTTATCAAGGTATGTGCTTTGTGAAAGTCCAATTAAGCGCCTTGATCTATCTCTATAGATCTTGATGCCCAATATGTAAGCAGCTTCACCGAGGTCTTTCATTGAAAAACTTTTATTCAAGTATCCTTTTATGCCATCCAGAAATTCTATATCATTTCCAATTAATAATATGTCGACCACATATAATATCAGAAATGCTACAGAGCTCCCACTCACTTTCTTGTAAATACAGGCTTCCCCAAAAGTCTGTACAAACCCATATGCTTTGATCACACTATCAAAGCGTTTATTCCAACTCCGAGAGGCTTGCACCAGACCATAAATTGATCGTTGGAGCTTGCACACTTTGTTAGTACCTTTTGGATCGACAAAACCTTCTGGTTGCATCATATACAACTCTTCTTCTAGAAATCCATTCAAGAATTCAGTTTTTACATCCATTTGACAAATTTCATAATCATAAAATGCGGCAATTGCTAACATGATTCTGACAGACTTAAGCATCGCTACGGGTGAGAAAGTCTCATCGTAGTCAACCCCTTGAACTTGTCGAAAACCTTTCGCAACAAGTCGAGCTTTGTAGACAGTTATATTACCATCGGCGTCTGTCTTCTTCTTAAAGATCCATTTATTTTCAATGGCTTGCCGATCATCGGGCAAGTCAACCAAAGTCCATACTTTGTTTTCATACATGGATCCCATCTCAGTATTTCATGGCTTCCAGCCATTTTATGAATCTGGGCTCACCATCGCTTCTTCATAGTTTGTAGGTTCGCCATGGTCAAGTAACATGACTTCCGAATAGGATTACCGTACCACTCAGTGCGTATTTTACTCTGGTTGACCCTCACGAGGTTCGGTAGCAACTTGTTACGAAGCTTCATGATCATCATCATTAGTTTCTTCACTAATTGGTGTAGTTGTCACAGAACCATTTCTTGTGATGAACTACTTTCCAATAAGGGAGCAGATACAGTTATCTCATCAAGTTCTACTTTCCTCCCACTCACTTCTTTCGAGAGAAACTCTTTCTCTAGAAAGGATCCAAATTTAGCAACGAAAATCTTGCCTTCAGATCTGTGATAGAAGGTGTACCCAACAGTCTCCTTTGGGTATCCTATGAAGACACATTTTCCGATTTGGGTTCGAGCTTATCTGGTTGAAGTTTCTTTACATAAGCATCGCAGCCCCAAACTTTAAGAAACGACAACTTTGGTTTCTTGCCAAACCACAGTTCATAAGGCGTCGTCTCAACGGATTTTGACGGTGTCCTATTTAACGTGAATGCGGCCGCCTCTAAAGCATAACCCCAAAACGATAGCGGTAAATCGGAAATAGACATCATAGATCGCACCATATCTAGTAAAGTACGACACGACGTTCGGACACACCATTTCTCCGTGGTGTTCCGGTGGCGTGAGTTGCGAAAACTATTCCACATTGTTTCAAATGTAAACCAAACTCAGAACTCAAATATTCTCCTCCGCGATCAGATCGTAGGAATTTTATTTTCTTGTTACGATGATTTTCCACTTCACTCTGAAATTCTTTGAACTTTTCAAATGTTTCAGATTTGTGTTTCATTAAGTAGATATACCCATATCTGCTCAAATCATCTGTGAAGGTGAGAAAATAACGATACCCGCCACAGGTGCCTCAACATTCATTGGACCACAAACATCGGTATGTATGATTTCCAATAAATCTGTTGCTCGCTCCATAGTTCCGGAGAACGGCGTTTTGGTCATCTTGCCCATGAGGCATGGTTCGCAAGTACCAAGTGATTCATAATCAAGTGATTCCGAAGTCCATCAAGATGGAGTTTCTTCATGCGTTTTACACCGATATGACCTAAACGGCAGTGCCACAAATAAGTTGCACTATCATTATCAACTCTGCATCTTTTGGCTTCAACATTATGAATATGTGTATCACTACCGTCGAGATTCAACAAGAATAGACCATTCTTCAAGGGTGCATGACCATAAAAGATATTATTCATATAAATAGAACAACCATTATTCTCTCGATTTAAATGAATAACCGTCTCGCATTAAACAAGATCCAGATATAATGTTCATGCTCAACGCGGCACCAAATAACAATTATTTAGGTCTAAAACTAATCCCGAAGGTAGATGTAGAGGTAGCGTGCCGACCGCGATCACATTGACTTTGGAACCATTTCCCACGCCGCATCGTCACCTCGTCCTTTGCCGGTGCTCGTCTATTCCGTAGTCCCTGCTTCGAGTTGCAAATATTAGCAATGTAACCAGATTATCAAATACCCAGTGCTACTACGAGCTCTAGTAAGGTACACATCAATAACATGTATATCATATATACCTTTGTTCACCTTGCCATCTTTTTTATCCGCCAAATACTTGGGGCAGTTCCGCTTCCAAAGGTCCGGTCGCTTGCAAGAAAACACTCGATTTCGGGCTTAGGTCCAGACTTGGGTTTCTTCTCTTGATCAGCAACTTTCTTGCTGTTCCTTTTGAAGTTTCCTTCTTCTTCCCTTTGCCCTTTTCTTGAAACTAGTGGTCTTGTTGACCATCAACACTTGATGCTCTTTCTTGATTTCTACCTCCATGACTTTTAGCATTGCGAAGAGCTCAGAATTGTCTTAGTTATCCCTTGCATATTATAGTTCATCACAAAGCTCTTGTAGCTTGGTGGCGATGATTGGAGAATTCTGTCAATGACACTATCATCCGGAAGATTAACTCCCAGCTGAATTAAGTGATTGTTATACCCGGACATTTTGAGTATGTGCTCACCGACGTAACTATTCTCCTCCATCTTGCAGCTATAGAACTTATTGGAGACTTCATATCTCTCAATCCGCATTTGCTTGAAATATTAACTTCAACTCCTGGAACATCTCATATGCTCCATGACGCTCAAAACGTCGTTGAAGACCCGGTTCTAAGCCGTAAAGCATGGCACACCGAACTATAGAGTAGTCATCAGCTACCGCTTTGCCGGACGTTCATAACTTCCGCTCAAGATTCGCAGAGCAGTTCGCTACCCAGCGGTGCTTCCAGGACATAATTTTTCTCAGGCAGCAATGAGGATAATCCTCAAGTTACGGACCCAGTCCGTAATTGCTACCATCATCTTTCAACTTTGCTTTCTCAAGGAACGCATTAAAATTCAACGGAACAACAAAGACGAGCCATCTATCTACAAGAAACATAGACAAGCAAAATACTATCGTGTACTAAGTTCATGATAAATTTAAGTTCAATTAATCATATTAAAAACTCCCACTTAGATGTACATCTCTCTAGTCATCTAAGTGATCACGTGATCCATATCAACTAAACCGTGTCCGATCATCACGTGAGACGGAGTAGTTTCAACGGTGAACATCACTATGTTGATCATATCTACTATATGATTCACGTTCGACCTTTCGGTCTCCGTGTTCCGAGGCCATATCTGTTATATGCTAGGCTCGCCAAGTTTAACCTGAGTATTCGCGTGTGCAACTGTTTTGCACCCGTTGTAGATGGACGTAGAACTTATCACACCCGATCATCACGCGTGGTGTCCGGGTACTACGAACTTTGGCAACGGTGCATACTCAGGAGAACACTTCTTGATAATTTTAGTGAGAGATCATCTTATAATGCTACCGTCAATCAAAGCAAGATAAGATGCATAAAGGATAAACATCACATGCAATCAATATAAGTGATATGATATGGTCATCATCATCTTGTGCTTGTGATCTCCATCGCCGAAGCACCGTCATGATCACCATCGTCACCGGCGCGACACCTTGATCTCCATCGTAGCATCGTTGTCGTCTTTGCCAATCTTATGCTTCCACGACTATCACTACCGCTTAGTAATAAAGTAAAGCATTACATCGCGATTGCATTGCATACAATAAAGCGACAACCATATGGCTCCTGCCAGTTGCCGATAACTCGGTTACAAAACATGATCATCTCATACAATAAAATATAGCATCACGTCTTGACCATATCACATCACAACATGCCCTGCAAAAACAAGTTAGACGTCCTCTACTTTGTTGTTGCAAGTTTTACGTGGCTGCTACGGGCTGAGCAAGAACCGTTCTTACCTACGCATCAAAACCACAACGATAGTTTGTCAAATAGACTCCGTTTAACCTTCTCAAGGACCGGGCGTAGCTACACTCGGTTCAACTAAAGTTGGAGAGACAGTCTTCCAGAAGCCATCTATGTGCAAAGCACGCCGAGGGAACCGGTCTCGCGTAAGCGTCACGCGTAAGGTTGGTCTGGATCGTCTCGTCCAACAATACCGCTGAACCAAAGTATGACATGCTGGTAGGCAAGATGACTTGTATCGTCCACAACTCACTTGTGTTCTACTCGTGCATATGACATCAACGCATAAAACCAGGCTCGATACCATCGCTTGGGGAACGTAGTAATTTCAAAAATTTTCCTACGATCACGCCAAGACCATGGTGATGGCATAGCAACGAGAGGGAAGAGTGTCCGCCCACGCACTCGTGAGACCGAAAGCGGAAGCGTTATAACAACGCGGTTGATGTAGTCGACGTCTTCACGATCCGACCGATCCAAGCACCGAACGTACGGCACCTCCGAGTTCTCGCACACGCTCAGCTCGATGACGATCCCGGACTCGATCCAAAGCAAAGTGTCGGGATGAGTTCCACAAGACGACGGCGTGATGACGATGTTGATGCTCCACCGACGCAGGCTTCGCCTAAGCACTGCGATGATATGACTTTTTCCAAGCAGGGCTTCGCCTAAGCTCTACGACGATATGACCAAGTGGAATATGGTGGAAGGGGCACCGCACACGGCTAAGGAAAGATCCGTAGATCAACTTGTGTGTCTTGGGGTGCCCCTGCCTCAGATATAAAGGAGCCAAGGGGAGGTGGCCGCCCAAGGGGAGGCGCACCAAGGAGTCCTACTCCCTCCGGGAGTAGGACTCCCCCTCCAATCCTAGTTGGATTAGGATTCCCGGTGGGGGAAAGAGAGAGCGGGGGGCCGGCCCACCTTTCCTAGTCCTAATAGGACTAGGGGAAGGGGGGGGGGCGCGGCCACCTAGGGCTGCCCCTTCTCCTTTCCTCCAAGGCCCACTATGGGCCCATGTAGTTCCCGGGGGGTTCCGGTAACCTCCCGGTACTCAGAAATTCGATTTCACTCGGAACCTTTCCGATGTCCAAATGTAGGCTTCCAATATATCAATCTTTATGTCTCGACCATTTCGAGACTCCTCGTCATGTCCGTGATCACATCCGGGACTCGAACAACCTTCTGCATCAATACTTATAAACTCATTATGAACTGTCATCGAAACGTTAAGCGTGCGGACCCTACGGGTTCGAGAACTATGTAGACATGACCTAGAACCATTCTTGGTCAATAACCAATAGCGGAACCTGGATGCCCATATTGGTTCCTACATATTCTACGAAGATCTTTATCGGTCAAACCGCATAACGACATACGTTGTTCCCTTTGTCATCGGTATGTTACTTACCCGAGATTCGATCGTCGGTATCCAATACCTAGTTCAATCTCGTTACCGGTAAGTCTCTTTACTCGTTCATAATACATCATCTCACAACTAACTCATTAGTTGTAATGCTTGCAAGGCTTAAGTGATGTGTATTACCGAGAAGGCCTAGAGATACCTCTCCAGGCAATCGGAGTGACAAAACCTAATCTCGAAATACGCCAACCCAACAAGTACCTTTGGAGACACCTGTAGTACTCCTTTATAATCACCCGATTACGTTGTGACGTTTGGTAGCACCCAAAGTGTTCCTCCGGTAAACGGGAGTTGCATAATCTCATAGTTACAGAAACATGTATGGGTCATGAAGAAAGCATTAACATACTAAACGATCAAGTGTTAAGCTAACGGAATGGGTCATGTCAATTAGATCATTCTACTAATGATGTGACCTTGTTAATCAAATAACAACTCTTTGTTCATGGTTAGGAAACATAACCATCTTTGATTAACAAGCTAGTCAAGTAGAGGCATACTAGTGACATACTTTGTTTGTCTATATATTCACACATGTATTATGTTTCCGGTTAATACAATTCTAGCATGAATAATAAACCTTTATCATGATATAAGGAAATAAATAATAACTTTATTATTGCCTCTAGGGCATATTTCCTTCAGCAGCCTTGTCCACTAAGCCCCTAGCTACTCATAACCTAGGTCTGTTAATTGCCAGCCTCACCCTAGCCCTATGGCATGCAATGGCATTTCGTCAAGCAGCTAGCGTGCGTGCTCTGGGCGCGCCCAGAGCGCACGTTTTGCACGCGCGTGCATCGAGCCGCCGCGCCTCGCTGCCGCCCACCCCGCGCCCGTTCTGGCCCTTGGCCTCTCGCCTCCAGCACGACCGCCTCCTCCCTCGCCGCAGAGCCGCCCCTGGCACCCTACAGCGCTGCCGTCAGGTCGGCCACGACACCTAGCGGCCGGCCACAGAGGGCTCTGCCATGGACCGCGCCGCCCAAGCCATACGCGCGCGCCAGCTCGCCCCTTGAACAGTATGGAGCTCGTCGGGGTGCGCCGGCCAACTCCACATCGCCCTGTCCACTACAGAGAGGCGGTTCGCCGGCGACCTTATCCACCGCCGCGGGAACCGACCTCGGCCGCCTATTTAAGGAGCCCCGCAACTCTCCAAGCCCTCAGGCAACCTCAAGCCGATCCATTAGAGCTCCCGTAGCCAGCAATCGACCCGGGAAGGCCATCTTCCCCGTCTCCGGCCAGCTCGGCCACCGCCGCCTCCCGGCCCCGTTTGTCACGACCAAGCCCCCTCCCGTCCATCCAACACCACCAATCGACCCCCCTTCATCTTGCGGAGCCGCCCAACCCCCCGACTGCGACGGAGAGCCACCGTAGCCCCAAACCCACTTTGCTACCGAAGCCGCCGGCCGCCGCGAAGCTCGTCGACGGCGACTCCCTCCACCCCCGGCGACCCAAACACCACCAGGAGGACCGCCCCGGTCTGGCGGATCCATACCCGCCCTCGGAACCCCGCAAGGAGCCACCAATCGCCGGCGGCGATCGCCGGAGTCCCGCCCCCCGCTCGGGCAGAGGAGGAGGGGGGAAGAACGACTGGTCAAACCTGACCAGTGGGTCCCCAGGACCCACTTTGTCCCGGCTACTGCGCCGTCCACGCTGGATAAGTGGAGGCGTAAACACCAGAATACGCCTTCGACGTGGTCAGTTCGAAACGTTTTTCTTTTCTCTATTTAAAAAAAACAGATTTGACCAAAACTTTGACTGGCTCTAACTTTTTAAATATAACTCCAAATGAGATGATTCTTTTTCCTACCTTTCTCAAATATCGTCTAGTTTATTTGAAAAAATTTCAGACAACTATTTTGTACCACTTTTAAACTATGTGTTAATTTGAATATTTTCAAAAATAGGATTGTCGGAGAGAGAAGAAAACTTTCAAAGTTTTGGAACACACCCTGCCTCCCCACAACTTGAAGGCAAGTATTCTGAACCCTGGCATAATATTGTGTGTGTTATTTACACGGTTACAACACCACCTCGACACGGAGTATCCGTTATTTTATATTATGATAGGTTCCTACTCCTGAGTGTATGTCGATGATTTCATACTGTTGGAGTTTGATATGTTTGTGATAGTAGTCACCATCATATGTCTCACATGCATACCGGAAGGAATCCGGAAAGTCATTGTCTTGGGTAGACACGGGTTTGTCCCTAGTCCTCCGTCGAGACGGTTGTGTCCGGTACGGCATGATGAGGTATAACGAGTGGTGATTCTGTTTGCTGGTTAAAGTATATATTGTTATACTAATCATGCAGGGAACACTTAAACCTCCTAAGTCAACCATAGATCGAGTCTTGTTCTGGTAACCCCCATACTTGCTTCGTACTACCACTTGTCCCTGTCATAGGTAGGGTACGGTTCAGTAAGTTGTCAACCCCTTCCCTAGCACACACCGTACAGAGAGGTCATGGTGGAAGATACCGGAGGCATCCGGTAGGCATGCCACCTGGCCCGGGGGCATGGGTGTTTTCGGTTGTAGCAGAAGGGGTAGCTCCCCTAGTTTTGCGCGCGGTATAAATTTTGTGATCCCATGCTAAGTCGAGGTTGTAGCCTCCCCACTTAGAGTTTCGCTTAACATGTGTCGTGGGTGATTCCAGACACCGTAAGTTAGGCGTGTAAAAGCATAGGTGTGTTTTCAATTAAAAGGCCGTAGACGGAATTAGTCCCGATGGACTAAAGGAATCCGTTACTCGTGGGTAAAGAGTACACCCTCTGGAGAGATTAAATCTATTCGAATAGCTGCGTCCATGGTTAAGGACTACAGTCTGGGATGGGTCAAGTGTTGGTCTTAGTGTCGGTCTTCGGAGGAGAAACTGTTAAATCAGAACTTGGATCATGACTCGTGACTTGTGATGATCAGGATTATTATTTATTATGGACTAACCCATTATATTATTTGAATGATCGGGTATCCCTGGGATGGTTCTACCTCCTGGATATTCACTGTGATTCTTTATGAGCCCTTTATGTGGTGTCGCTGAGCCCGACTGTGGCATGCTTGTTATTTATTTACCTTATAAGCCCTTTATGTGGTGTCGCTCAGACGCCCGACTGTGGAATGCTTGTTATATATTTACTTTATAAGCCCTTTATGTGGTGTCGCTGAGACGCCCGACTGTGGCATGCTTGTTATTTATTTACCTTATAAGCCCTTTATGTGGTGTCGCTCAGACGCCTGACTGTGGCATGCTTGTTATATATTTACTTTATAAGCCCTTTATGTGGTGTCGCTCAGACGCCCGACTGTGGCATGCTTTTTATATATTTACCTTATAAGCCCTTTATGTGGTGTCGCTCAGACGCCCGACTGAGGCATGCTCGTTGTCGGTGTCAAAACCGGCGGATCTCGGGTAGGGGGTCCCGAACTATGCGTCTAGGCGGATGGTAACAGGAGACAAGGGACACGATGTTTTTACCCAGATTCGGGCCCTCTCGATGGAGGTAATACCCTACTCCTGCTTGATTAATATTGATGATATGGGTAGTACAAGAGTAGATCTACCACGAGATCAGAGGCTAAACCCTAGAAGCTAGCCTATGGTATGATTGTTGTTCGTCCCCACGGACTAAAACCCTTCGGTTTATATAGACACCGAATAGGGTTAGGGTTACACAGAGTCGGTTACAATGGTAGGAAATCTACATATCTGTATCGCCAAGCTTGCCTTCCACGCTAAGGAAAGTCCCATGCGGACACGGGACGAGGTCTTCAATCTTGTATCTTCATAGTCCAGGAGTCCGGCCAACGATGATAATTCGGCTATCCGGACACCCCCTAATCCAGGACTCCCTCAGTAGCCCCTGAACCAGGCTTCAATGACGACGAGTCCGCGCGCATATTGTCTCTGGCATTGCAAGGCGGGTTCCTCTTCCGAATACTTCATAGAAGATTTTGAACACAAGGATAGTGTCCGGCTCTGCAAAACTAGTTCCACATACCACCGTAGAGAGAATAACTTTTGCATGGATCTGCTGACATATTCCGCGGCGTGACATCACACCACGGCCAGGCCTTTATACGAATCATTTTTATTGTCCACCTCAGCGCGTTTAGCGAGGCGGTTTCCTTGGCACGTCTTATCAAAGCGGAGATCGTGCCCCCTTATTCCGGGATTCCCATCAATACGGACGTGGGTAACCCATCCGCGCCATTGATTACGGCGCTTGGGAGATAAGCGAGTTTTACCAAGCTGGCGGGGGACGCATAGCTTCGTCCGTCCATATAAGGGGATAAGGATCCATATTTTCACCTACGCCTTCTTTCTCCTTTGCTCATCCATTTCCAAGCACTCGAGCTCCAGCGCCCAAGTCCGCACACCCCACCTCAACCTTCTCCAACTATGTCCGGAGCGGGAGGTAGGTGGATGGCCTCCTCCGTTACGGAGGGGCACATCAAAAAGCTGCGGAAGGCCGATACTTGTCCAAATGACATCGCAGACCGGCTCCCCGACGAGGGGCAGCTCATTCCAACCCCTGTGCCCCATGAGAGGGTGGTGTTTCTCACCCACTTCCTCCGTGGACTAGGTTTTCCACTTCACCCATTTGTCCGGGGCTCATGTTCTACTACGGCTGGACTTCCACGATCTGGCCCCAAATTTCATCCTCAACATCTCGGCGTTCATCGTCAGTGCGAGGCCTTCCTTCAGATCCAGCCCCACTTCGCTTATGGCTTAAGATCTTGATGTCAAGCCGAAGGTAGTGGGCGGCCGCCAAGCTTGAGTGCGGAGGTACCATGGTTGGCAAGATGGCCAAAGCCCTATGGCTCGAGGGCTCCTTTGTGGAGACCATAAAGGGGTGGCAATCGGGGTGGTTCTACATCACCGAGCCGCGCGACTCTCAATGGGTGGCGGCCCCCGAATTCCGATCTGGCTTCCCCATGTGGCTCACATCATGGAAAGAGACGGGCCTGTCGTGGGGTGATTCGGACGAGCTATCCGGACTCCAAACCCGCGTCCGAAACCTGGTGGACAAGAATCTCAGGCTTGTCAACGTTATCCAGGTGATGCTTGTTGGTGAACGTTGCAGAAAATAAAATTTTTTCTATGGTTTCACCAAGATCCATCTATGAGTTCTACTAAGCAACGAGTCAAGAGAGAGAGTTTGCATCTACATACCACTTGCAGATCGAGCACGGAAGCGTTCGAGGGAGTGGTGATGATGAAGACGTTCCCAACGTGATTCCGATCACCGATGACCAAGTGCTGAACGGACAGCACCTCCGCGTTCAACACACGTACGGAACGACGGCGTCTCCTTCGTCTTGATCCAGCAAGGAGGAAGGAGAGGTTGAGGAAGATCACTCCAATGGCAGCACGACGGCGTGATGCAGATGGAGGGACTGTACTCCGGCAGGGCTTCGCCAAGCGTATGCGGAGGAGGAGAGGTGTTGGGGAGGGGAGGGGCTGCGCCTTCAATGGTGTGTGCAGCCCTCCCCCACCCCTCTATTTATAGGAGGAAGGGAGAGGGGGCTGGCCCCCTCTAGATGGCATCTAGAGGGGGGGCGGCGGCCAAGGGGAGGAGGAAAGGGGTGGCTTGCCCCCCAAGCCAAGGGGGCGCCTTGCCCCTTTTAGGGTTTCCTCCCCAAGCCCTAGCCGCATGGGCCTAGGTGGGAGGCGCCCAGCCCACCAGGGGCTGGCTCCTCTCCCACTTAGCCCATGTGGCCCCCCGAGGGGTGGCCCCTCCAGTGGACCTCCTAACTCTCCCGGTAGCCCGGTACATTACCGGTATGCCCCAAACTTTCCGGAGTCCGTTTAACCACTTTCCATATATAAATCTTTACCTCCGGACCATTCCGGAACTCCTCGTGACGTCCGGGATCTCATCAGGACTCGAACAACATTCAGTAATCACATACTTGTCTTCCTCTTAACCCTAGCGTCACCGAACCTTAAGTGTGTAGACCCTACGGGTTCGGGAGACACGCAGACATGACCGAGACGATCTCCGGTCAATAACCAACAGCGGGATCTGGATACCCATGTTGGTTCCCACACGCTCAACGATGTAGTCATCTGATGAACCACGATGTCGAGGGTTCAAGCAACCCCGTATGCTATTCCCTTTGTCGACGGTATGTTACTTGCCCGAGACTCGATCGTCGGTATCCCAATACCTCGTTTAGTCTCGTTCACGGCAAGTCACTTTACTGCATCAGTAATGCATGATCCCGTGACCGGACACTTGGTCACTTTGAGCTCATTATGATGATGCACTACCGAAAGTGGGCCCGGTGATACCTCTCCGTCATACGGAGTGACAAATCCTGTCTCGATCCGTGTCAACCCAACAGACACTTTCGGAGATACCGTAATGCACCTTTATAGTCACCCGATTACGTTGTGACGTTTGGTACACCCAAGGCATCCCTACGGTATCCGGGAGTTACACGATCTCACGGTCTAAGGAAGAGATACTTGACATTGGAAAAGCTCTAGCAAAACGAACTACACGATCTTTGTGCTATGCTTAGGATTGGGTCTTGTCCATCACGTCATTCTCCTAATGACGTGATCCCGTTGTCAATGACATCTGATGTCCATAGTCGGGAAACCATGACTATCTGTCGACCAACGAGCTAGTCAACTAGAGGCTCACTAGGGACGTATTGTGGTCTATGTATTCACACGTGTATTACGATTTCCGGATAATACAGTTATAGCATGAATTAAGACAATTATCATGAACAAGGAAATATAATAATAATGCTTTTATTATTGCCTCTAGGGCATATTTCCAACAGTCTCCCACTTGCACTAGAGTCAATGATCTAGTTTACATTGTGATGAATCGAACACCCATAGAGTTCTGGTGTTGATCATGTTTTGCCCGTGGAAGAGGTTTAGTCAACGGATCTGCGACATTCAGATCCGTATGCACTTCTAAATTTCTATGTCTCCATCCTGAACATTTTCACGGATGGAGTTGAAGCGACGCTTGATGTGCTCGGTCTTCTTGTGAAACCTGGCTCCTTGGCAAGGGCAATAGCTCCGGTGTTGTCACGAGAAGAGTTTGATCGGCCCCGACGCATTGGGTATGACTCCTAGGTCGGTGATGAACTCCTTCACCCAAATTGCTTCATGCGCTGCCTCCGAGGCTGCCATGTACTCCGCTTCACATGTAGATCCCGCCACGACGCTCTGCTTGCAGCTGCACCAGCCATCGCTCCACCATTCAACATATACACGTATCCGGTTTGTGACTTAGAGTCATCCAGATCTGTGTCGAAGCTAAGCGTTGACGTAACCTGCTATTTACGAGCTCTTCGTCACCTCCATAAACGAGAAACATGTCCTTTGTCCTTTTCGTGTACTTCAGGATATTCTTGACCATTGTCCGGTGTTCCTTGCGGGATTACTTTGGTACCTTCCTACCAAACTTACGACAAGGTTTACATCAGGTCCGGTACACAGCATGGCATACATAATAGATCCTATGGTCGAGGCATAGGGATGACACTCATCTCTTCTTTATCTTTTGCCGTGGTCGGGCATTGAGCTGAGCTCAATCTCACACCTTGCAATACTGTGCAAGAACCCCTTCTTGGACTGATCCATTTTGAACTTCTTCAAAATCTTTTCAAGGTATGTGCTTTGTGAAAGACCTATGAGGCGTCTCGATCTATCTCTATAGATCTTGATGCCTAATATATAAGCAGCTTCTCCAAGGTCCTTCATTGGAAAAACACTTATTCAAGTAGGCCTTAATGCTGTCCAAGAATTCTATATCATTTCCCATCAAAATTATGTCATCTACATATAATATGAGAAATGCTACAGAGCTCCCACTCACTTTCTTGTAAACGCAGGCTTCTCCATAAGTCTCAAGATAAACCCAAACGCTTTGATCATCTCATCAAAGCGAATGTTCCAACTCCGAGATGCTTGCACCAGCCCATAAATGGATCGCTGGAGCTTGCATACTTTGTTAGCATTCTTAGGATCGACAAAACCTTCCGGCTGCATCATATACAACTCTTCCTTAAGATATCCGTTAAGGAACGCTGTTTTGACGTCCATCTGCCATATCTCATAATCATAGTATGCGGCAATTGCTAACATGATTCGGACGGACTTAAGCTTCGCTACGGGAGAGAATGTCTCATCATAGTCAATCCCTTGAACTTGCCGATAACCTTTAGCGACAAGTCGAGCTTTATAGATGGTGACATTACCATCCGCGTCCGTCTTCTTCTTAAAAATCCATTTGTTTTCTATCGCTCGCCGATCATCGGCAAGTCACCAAAGTCCACACTTTGTTTTCATACATGGATTCTATCTCGGACTTCATGGCTTCTAGCCATTTGTTGGAATCTGGGCCCGCCATCGCTTCTTCATAGTTCGAAGGTTCATTGTTGTCTAACAACATGATTTCCAAGACAGGGTTGCCGTACCACTGCAGTGCGGAACGCGCCTAGTGGACCTACGGTTCAGTAGCAACTTGATCCGAAGTACCTTGATCATCATCATGAATTTCCTCTTGATTGGTGTAGGCATCACAGAACATTTTCTTGTGCTGCACTACTATCCTGTTCGAGAGGTAGTACTTCATCGAGCTCTACTTTCCTCCCACTTACTTCTTCGAGAGAAACTCTTTTCGTAAAGGTTCCGTTCTTGGCAACAAAAATCTTGCCCTCGGATCTTAAGTAGAAGGTATACCCAATGGTTTCTTTAGGGTATCCTATGAAGACGCATTTTCGGACTTGGGTTCGAGCTTTTCAGGTTGAAGTTTCTTGACATAAGCATCGCATCCCCAAACTTTTAGAAACGATGACTTAGGTTTCTTCCCAAACCATAATTCATACGGTGTCGTCTCAACGGATTTAGGCGGTGCCCTATTTAAAGTGAATGTAGCTGTCTCTAGAGCGTATCCCCAAAATGATAGCGGTAAATCGGTAAGAGACATCATAGACCGCACCATATCCAATAGAGTGCGACACGACGTTCGGACACACCATTATTACCGAGGTGTTCCAGCGGCGTTAGTTGTGAAACGATTCCACATTTTCTTAAGTGTGTACCAAATTCGTGACTTAAATATTCTCCTCCACGATCTGATCGTAAGAATTTTATCTTTCGGTCACGTTGATTCTCTACTTCATTCTGAAATTCCTTGAACTTTTCAAAGGTCTCAGACTTGTGTTTCATCAAGTAGACATACCCATATCTACTCAAGTCATCTGTGAGAGTGAGAACATAACGATACCCTCCATGAGCCTCAACGCTCATTGGACCGCACACATCGGTATGTATGATTTCCAACAAGTTGGTTGCTCGCTCCATTGTTCCGGAGAACGGAGTCTTGGTCATCTTGCCCATGAGGCATGGTTCGCATGTGTCAAATGATTCATAATCTAAAGACTCCAAAAGTCCATCAGCATGGAGCTTTTTCATGCGCTTGACACCAATGTGACCAAAGGCGATTACCACAAGTATGTGGGACTATCGTTATCAACTTTACATCTTTTGGTATTCACACTATAAACATGTGTAATACTACGCTCGAGATTCATTAAGAATAAACCATTGACCATCGGAGCATGACCATAATACATATCTCTCATATAAATAGAGCAACCATTATTCTCGGATTTAAATGAGTAGCCATCTTGCATTAAACAAGATCCAGATACAATATTCATGCTCAAACTTGGCACCAAATAACAATTATTAAGGTTCATAACTAATCCCGTAGGTAAATGAAGAGGTAGCGTCGACGGCGGCGATCACATCGACTGGAACCATTCCCGACGCGCATCGTCACCTCGTCCTTTGCCAGCTTTCGCTTATTCCGCAGCTCCTGCTGTGAGTTACAAATATGAGCAATGGCACCGGTATCAAATACCCAAGAGTTACTACGAAAATCGGCAAAGTACACATCAATTACATGTATATCGGATATACCTTTGGTGTTGCCGGCCTTCTTATCCGCTAAGTATTTGGGGCAGTTCCGCTTCCAAAGTGACCCTCCCTTGCAATAAAAGCACTTTCGGTCTCGGGTTTGGGTCCATTCTTTGACTTCTTCCGGCAACTTGCTTACGGGCGCGGCAACCTCCTTGCCGTCCTTCTTGAAGTTCTTCTTACCCTTGCCCTTCTTGAACTTAGTGGTCTTATTGACCATCAACACTTGATGTTCTTTCTTGATTTCAACCTCGGCTGACTTCAGCATAGAGAACACTTCAGGAATGGTCTTTACCATCCCCTGCATGTTGTAGTTCATCACGAAGCTCTTGTAGCTTGGTGGGAGCGACTGGAGGATTCTGTCAATGACCGCCTCATCAGGGAGGTTAATATTCAGCTGGGTCATACGGTTGTGCAACCCAGACATCTTCAAGATGTGCTCACCGATGTAACTGTTTTCCTCCATCTTACAACTATAGAACTTGTCGGAGATGTCATATCTCTCGACCCGGCGTGAGCTTGGAAAACAAGTTTCAGCTCCTCGAACATCTCATATGCTCCGTGATGCTCAAAACGCTTTTGGAGCCCGGTTCTAAGTCAGAAGCATGCCGCACCGAACGAGGGAGTAATCATCGGTAGCGAGTTTGCCAAGCATTCATAATGTCTTGGTTCTGCAGACGGAGGCGTCACCTAGCGGTCCTTCTAGGACGTATTGTTTCTGGCAGCTATGAGGATGATCCTCGTGTTCCGGACCCAGTCTGTATAGTTGCTGCCGTCATCTTTCAGCTTGGTTTTCTCTAGGAACGCGTTGAAGTTCAAGTTGACATGAGCGTTGGCCATTTGATCTACAAGACATATCATTTAAAAGTTTTTAGACTAAGTTCATGATAATTAAGTTCATCTAATCAAATTTAAATGAACTCCCACTTAGATTAGACATCCCTCTAGTCATCTAAGTGTTACACGATCCGAGTCGACTAGGCCGTGTCCGATCATCACGTGAGACGGACCGGTCTCATCGGTGAACATTCTCATGTTGATCGTATCTTCCATACGACTCGTGTTCGACCTTTCGGTCTCTCGTGTTCCGAGGCCATGTCTGTACATGCTAGGCTCGTCAAGTAAACCCCAAGTGTTTTCGCGTGTAAATCTGTCTTACACCCGTTGTATGTGAACGTAAGAATCCATCACACCCGATCATCACGTGGTGCTTAGAAACGACGAACTTTGGCAACGGTGCACGCTTAGGGAAACACTTCTTGAAATTTTTGTAAGGGGTCATCTTATTTACTACCGTCGTTCTAAGTAAACAAGATGTATAAACATAATAAACATCACATGCAATTATATAGTAGTGACATGATATGGCCAATATCATAAAGCTCCATTGATCTCCATCTTCGGGCTCCATGATCATCTTGTCACCGCATGACACCATGATCTCCATCATCATGATCTCCATCATTGTGCCTCCATGAAGTTGTCACGCCAACGACTACTTCTACTTCTATGGCTAACGCGTTTAGCAATAAAGTAAAGTAAGTTACATGGCGTTCTTCAATGACACGCAGGTCATACAAAAATAAAGACAACTCCTATGGCTCTTGCCGGTTGTCATACTCATCGACATGCAAGTCGTGATTCCTATTACAAGAACATGATCTCATACATCACAATGTGTCATTCATCATTCATCACAACTTGGCCATATCACATCACATGTCAATTGCTGCAAAAACAAGTTAGACGTCCTCTAATTGTTGTTGCATCTTTTACGTGGCTGCAATTGGGTTCTAGCAAGAACGTTTTCTTACCTACGAATAACCACAACGTGATCTTGTCAACTTCTATTTACCCTTCATAAGGACCCTTTTCATCGAATCCGCTCCAACTAAAGTAGGAGAGACAGACACCCGCCAGCCACCTTATGCAACTAGTGCATGTTAGTCGGTGGAACCGGTCTCACGTAAGCGTCACGTGTAAGGTTGGTCCGGGCCGCTTCATCCCACAATACCGCGGAAGCAAAGATAAGACTAGTAGCGGCAAGTAAATTGACAAGATCCACGCCCACAACTAATTGTGTTCTACTCGTGCAAAGAGAACTACGCATAGACCTAGCTCATGATGCCACTGTTGGTGAACGTTGCAGAAAATAAATTTTTTTTCTATGGTTTCACCAAGATCCATCTATGAGTTCTACTAAGCAACGAGTCAAGAGAGAGAGTTTGCATCTACATACCACTTGCAGATCGAGCACGGAAGCGTTCGAGGGAGTGGTGATGATGAAGACGTTCCCAACGTGATTCCGATCACCGATGACCAAGTGCTGAACGGACAGCACCTCCGCTGTTCAACACACGTGCGAACGACGGCGTCTCCTTCGTCTTGATCCAGCAAGGAGGAAGGAGAGGTTGAGGAAGATCACTCCAATGGCAGCACGACGGGCGTGATGCGGATGGAGGGATCAGATTCTCAGGGCTTCGCCAAGCGTATGCGGAGGAGGAGAGGTGTTGGGGAGGGGAGGGGCTGCGCCTTCAATGGTGTGTGCAGCCCTCCCCCCCACCCCTCTATTTATAGGAGGAAGGGAGAGGGGGCCGGCCCCCTCTAGATGGCATCTAGAGGGGGGGGCGGCCAAGGGAGGAGGAAAGGGGTGGCTTGCCCCCAAGCCAAGGGGGGCCCTTTGCCCCTTTAGGGTTTCCCTCCCAAGCTCCTAGTCGCATGGGCCTAGGTGGGGAGGCGCGCCCAGCCCACCAGGGGCTGGCTCCCTCTCCCACTTAGCCCATGTGGCCCCCCCGGGAGGGGTGGCCCCTCCCGGTGGACCTCCGGAACTCTCCCGGTAGCCCCGGTACATTACCGGTATGCCCCCGAAACTTTCCGGAGTCCGTTTAACCACTTTCCATATATAAATCTTTACCTCCGGACCATTCAAGAACTCCTCGTGACGTCCGGGATCTCATCCGGGACTCCGAACAACATTCGGTAATCACATACTTGTCTTCCTATTAACCCTAGCGTCACCGAACCTTAAGTGTGTAGACCCTACGGGTTCGGGAGACACGCAGACATGACCGAGACGATCTCCGGTCAATAACGAACAGCGGGATCTGGATACCCATGTTGGTTCCCACACGCTCCTCGATGTTGTCATCGGATGAACCACGATGTCGAGGGTTCAAGCAACCCCGTATGCTATTCCCTTTGTCAGACGGTATGTTACTTGCCCGAGACTCGATCGTCGGTATCCCAATACCTCGCTTAGTCTCAAGTCGCAAGTCACTTTACTCGCATCAGTAATGCATGATCCCGTGACCGGACACTTGGTCACTTTGAGCTCATTATGATGATGCACTACCGAGTGGGCCCGGTGATACCTCTCCGTCATACGGAGTGACAAATCCTGTCTCGATCCGTGTCAACCCAACAGACACTTTCGGAGATACCTGTAATGCACCTTTATAGTCACCCGATTACGTTGTGACGCTTTGGTACACCCAAGGCATTCCTACGGTATCCGGGAGTTACACGATCTCACGGTCTAAGGAAGAGATACTTGACATTGGAAAAGCTCTAGCAAAACGAACTACACGATCTTTGTGCTATGCTTAGGATTGGGTCTTGTCCATCACGTCATTCTCCTAATGACGTGATCCCGCTTGTCAATGACATCGATGTCCATAGTCGAAACCATGACTATCTCGTCGACCAACGAGCTAGTCAACTAGAGGCTCACTAGGGACGTATTGTGGTCTATGTATTCACACGTGTATTACGATTTCCGGATAATACAGTTATAGCATGAATTAAGACAATTATCATGAACAAGGAAATATAATAATAATGCTTTTATTATTGCCTCTAGGGCATATTTCCAACAATGCTCATCCGCCGGATTCTCCCATGCCAACAACGGGCCTTCAAATTGTGGGAGTTCGATCCGGCACAGCACCCAACTCCGAAAAGGCTCTTCGACACTACGTATGAAGATGCCTGGAAGGTGCTGTTCAAGGGCGCCGAGGCTCCCACATCCGCCATCAAGATCGCGGATTCAGCTCATGACGTCAAGCCAGCGAGCTAAGTTATTTTACCCTTTATGGGACTCTTTTTTCATAGTTTGACTCTATGCAGGATCTAAAACTCCCTAACCTTTAACAGGACTGGCTGAAGACGTCCGGACAGATTAACTATCCGGCCCCTCTGCCAGAAGACCCAGCGGACGCCCGATTGACGGGGCAGCTGGCTCCGGAACCTCACGTGGTGCCGGAGAAGAAGGCCAAGAAGAAGGCCACGGGAACTCGAAGGAGCTCCCGACGCCAGGGGCTGTCGGACTCATCGCCGGACAACCCTGAGGCGGAATCCTCCTCTGAGGAGGAGGAGGAGGAAAAAGAAGCCTCTCCCACAGCGGGGGGAGAGAAGAAAAGGAAGGCCGCCCCAACTGGGGAGGCCGAAGGGTCCAAGAAGGGAAGGACCCTTCCTCCGGACTTCTCCACCAACGCCGACAACGACGAGGAGGAGTGGCCAACAAGGGCCAAGCCCCTGGTGAGATCGTAAGTGTCCGGATACCCATGGCTTTTTTTTGATTGCATAGTGTTCTCTAATGTCGAACAATCATGCAGCCCGCCCAAGGACGAGCTCGCCGCTTCATCGAGCGGCTCCCTGAATTCGTCGGATGTGAATAGTACTTCACTTCCGACCGCCTCCTCCCCTCGTGACGCAGACGACACCGCGGTGGAGTCCCAAAAGGCCCAGCCAGGAGGAGGTGGTCTGGAGGCGCCGCCAAGGCGACCTCCCGGACTCGGGTGCAAAGGGGCGAAACCCCGAGGGCTCTAAGTCCGGCCCTGTCTTGGGACTCCGTCAGAACAACCGGTGGTTCCGAAGTCCGGCAAGCGGCCCCTTCGTAAGAAGGGTAAGACTATGACGCCGGTAACCTCCGTCCATCCGGAGGCACCGGATAGCTTCCTAGAGGCGCTTAATGGCGCCTCCATCGACGAGGAGCACCGCACTGTTATGAGTGTGGTGATCCAGAAAGTTCAGTCCGCCAAGAGCGGGTTGGTGAAGCCTGTACCAGCCTTCTAACAGGCTTTGAGGTAAGTTTAGAATATGTAAAAATATTACCGCATAGATAGTAGCCCCTGATGCTTAGTTCGGTGTTCGGAAAGAAAAGCCGGACTAAGGATCTAAAAAGATATACGCAGGAGTCTAACATAAGTATGTCAATATGGGAATGCAGGCTCTTGCTGACCTCTGCCCAAGACCGACTACGGAGGTCAATGCATTGAAGAAGAGCCTCGGCGGTCCGAGAACGAGCTCGGCCTTGCCAAGAAGCAGCTCGAGGACAGGGAAGGTAAGCAATACCTTATTAAAGAAATACCTTATAGAAAGGATTCGGTTGCAAAAGATGACAGGAATAACGTGGTTATTGTAGGGGCCACGAACGAGGTGGCGACCCTGAAGGAAGCGGTGTCCACGGCCGAAAGCAAAGCGGCCGCGGAGCACACCGAGCGAGAGAAGCAGGAGGCGCGGGTGGCGGAGGTGCGGCAAGAGCTCCAGGCTCTCGTGGAAAAACATGAGAGTTTGGAGCATGTCTCGAAGACTCGAGTGTCTGAGCTCGCCTCGGCTCTTGAGAGTGCCAAAGCCGCTAAGGCCGAAGCCCAAAAAGCCCTCCAAGAGATTGAATCATTAAAGAAGATAGCGGCGGGTAAGGCATTCTTTATGCAAAGCAAGCATGTGAAAGTGAATTACCTATTACTTACCCGGATTCGGAGCTCTTCAGGAGCATTCACAGATTTGCCCCGTAGTGTGTCTGATGCTGCCGCGTTCTACCGCGCCAAGGAGGGGAGCTCGACGGAAAAGGTGTTCTGGTCTCAATATGCTGAGGCCGGACATCCGGTGCCCCTAAGCGACCAGCTGAAGCAGCTGGTCGAGCTCCACAAGGTCGCCGAACAAGCCATGAAGGGCCTCATAGTTCGGCTGTGGCCATTGGGAGCCATGCACAGGAGCTACTTTTGGGCTAGTGCGGCCGGTGGACGCCTTTGTCCATGGATTGAAGTCATCAAGCGCTCCGTCTACATTGAAGGTGCCTGTCGGGCCTTGCCCGTGCTAAAGTGCACTTTGGGGCAAGCTGGATCTTGAGAAGCTTGTGACGGACCAGACCAAGAAGGGCAAGGAGCATCGCAAGCCCGAAATGTACTATGAGGGCATCATGACGGGTGCCCGCCTTTTAGCGGGTGAATGCTCCAGAGATGTAATTTTTGAATAGACTCGCATTTGTTATCCTGTACGCTGAAAACTTGTTCATATGCGCTAAGCAACGCTTGTTAATTTAAAATATTACCTTCTGTGCGGCCGTTTATCAAATTTGAGAGATGGCAAGTCGTTGGCTTCAGCCCCCATGCCACGAGTGCTGGGGTGTTCGGAATAAACTTGAGCGCTCTTGTTCCCATTCTTGGGTCCGTCGAGGGAGGTGGTCAACAGAACGAACAAGGCAACTGGACTTATAGTGCTTGAACACTCTCACTTAGCCATAGAATTCTATAATTTTAAATTTCGGCGAAGCCCCTAGTATTCGGATGACCGAGTTCGGGGAGCTATCCACGCCTTGGCCGGACAATGCCGGTTCCTCGCTCTAAGCGGCATAAGTCTTTAGGGACTCGAAGAAACCTCTCGAACAGCGACCGGTTCTCGCCTTATCATGACGGTCAGTTTTAGCTTTCTCCACTGAGGTGCTCAACCCAGCTCAACCGGGGCACAATCGCAGTGGTTCTCCCAGCGCTACCTTAGCCGATATAACGGAACGTAAGGTACCAAAACATGGGAGCCGGAAACCCAACTATTGACCCAAGACATGATTCGAGCCGATGCATATAATGCTATAAGTTCGGGTGCCGCACTTGTGAAAGTGTTCGGACTTGTCACACCATGTTTTTGGGGTACATAAGTCCTCGGTGTATTGGCCGTACCAAATTATGCAGGTGCAACATGTCATGAAATGAACATATATATAGATAAAGAAAGGAGTGCAATAATAGGCAAAAGCTATGTATTGTTTATTCAAAAGGTATTGCAATGAAAGCGAGCGATACAAATAGCGCGATAAGCAAGGGATGGGACTATTTAACATGTCCCCTCCGAGGGTAAGCTGCGGGATGGTATGTAAAACAGGTATAATGCTCGTAGTAGAGACCACTGGACACTCGGCGTAACTACGCTTCCACAGCTGTTGCATTGTGAGTTCGGCAATTCTAGTGCGGACGGGGCTTCGGAAACGGAGTCTTGAAAGTAAGAAAAAGAAAAAGAAAAAGTGACACAATCGGAGCCCCCGTGCGGTTGAGCCGCGTGCAGGCGTGCCGTGGTCGTGCCCTCCCTTATGCCCATGGTATCTCCAGGGCGTAGTTATGTATGCGCGTAGTACGGGCTTCGCAATTTCGCGAGGGCTGGGGTTGGGGCCGGATTACTCTGGCGTGCTCGGATCGTGCCAGGCGGTCTTGTTGTAGGTTACTCCGGGCGCGCTTGACGGTGGCCGGACATTTAATAGCCGGGCTCGAGAATTGTTGTGAGAGGCTGCTTTGCACCTCCACCGCGAGGGCCGCCGTGTGCTCCTCCGTTCGGCGAGAGCGTTCGGTGTTTCCATTGACCGTGATTACTCCTCGAGGGCCTGGCATCTTGAGCCTGAGTATGCGTAGTGCGGCACCGCATTGAATTTTGCAAATGCGGTTCGTCCAAGCAGTGCATGATAGCCGTTGCGGAACGGGACTATGTCAAAGATTAACTCTTCGCTTCGGAAGTTATCCAGGGATCCGAAGACCACTTCGAGTGTAACTGAGCCTGTACAATTGGCCTCTACACCTGGTATTACGCCTTTAAAGGTCATCTTTGTGGGTTTAATCCTTGAGGGGTCTATGCCCATTTTTGCGCCGTATCCCGATAAAGCAGTGTTCAGGTTGCTACCGCCGTCCATCGGGACTCTAGTGAGGTGAAATCCGTCGATGATTGGGTCAAGAACCAATGCGGCGAATCCGCCGTGACGGATGCTAGTGGGGTGGTCCTTCGATCAAAGGTGATCGGGCAGGAAGACCATGGGTTGAACTTTGGGGCGGCCCGGCTCCATCGCGTATCGTCCCTTAGTGCACGCTTCCGCTCCCTTTTGGGTATGTGGGTTGCGTATATCATGTTCACCGTCCGCACTTGTGTGGGAAAGCCCTTCATCCTCTATTGTCCGGGCGGTCGGGCTCTTCCTCGTCATCGCTATGCAGCCCCTTGTCGTTGTTTTCGACGCTTAGCTTGCCTGCTTGCTTGAACACCCAACAATCCTGTTGGTGTGGTTGGCTGGTTTTCGGGGTGCCATGTATCCGCACAAGCGATCGAGTATTCAGTCCAAGTTGGGCCCGGGCCACAGGTATTTCTTTTGAATGGCTTCTTCCGCTGACCAGGTTTAGAGCCTTTGAATCCGGCTTTTACTGTCGTATCTTCAGCATTATCACCGTTAATCTGGCGTTTATGCTTGTTGCGACGCCGACCGCCATTGCTGTCCTTGATATCCGAACTACCGTGGTGTTTGGCCAAGTTGTTGCTTCGAGCTAGCCGTTGTCCTCTCCGCCGCAAAATCGGGTCATGAGTGTGGTGAGGGCTGCCATGCATATCAGCTTTTCATGTCCTAGGTGACGGGCTAGACACTCGTCGCGGATGTTGTGTTTGAAGGCTGGTAGCGCTTCTGCATCCGGACAGTCGACGATCTGATTTTTCTTTGTTAGGAACCGTGTCCAGAATTGTCTGGCCGATTCTTCTGGCTGCTGAATTATATGGCTAAGGTCATTCTGGTGGTCGCACATATGTGCCCTGGAAGTTATCAAGGAATGCGGCTTCCAGGTCCTCCCAACAACCGATTGACTCTACTAGCAAGCTGTTGAGCCAATGCCGAGCTGGTCCTTTAAGCTTGAGTGGGAGGTATTTGATGGCATGTAGATCATCACCGCGGGTCATGTGGATATGGAGGAGATAGTCCTCGATCCAGACCGCAGGATCTGTGGTACCATTGTATGATTCGATGTTTACGGGTTTGAAGCCCTCGGGGATTTGATGATCCATTACTTCATCTGTGAAGCATAGTGGGTGTGCGGCGCCTCTGTATTGGGCTATATCACAACGTAGCTCATATGAGCTTTGTCTACTGTGTTCGGCCCGGCCGGGTTTGCTGTAGATCGATCTTGTATGCTTTGCCTTATCCTCCAATATGTCTCGCAAGTCCGGCGCGTTTTCCCATGCCTTGGTACTTTTTGAGCGGCGTCGGGGCATGGCTTGAGCGAAGGGCGAGAGGCTTCTGTCACGCTGACCACGGGGTGGCCGGTCTGCCATGTCGTGTCTTTGGTGGCGTGGTTGCTTCCTCCTCTGATCGAGGCAACGGCCTGCGTTTGGGGTAGCTGTTGGGGGGCGTTCGAGTTCATACTCTTTGGCTGCAAGGACTTCAGTCCATCTGTCAGCTAGCAGGTCTTGGTCAGCTCTAAGCTGTTGCTGCTTTTTTCTTGAGGCTGCTTGCCGTGGCCATGAGCCTGCACTTAAAATGCTCTTGTTCGACGGGGTCCTCACGGCACGATTTAATTCGTCGTCGAGGCTTGCCTCGCCTTCTGAGGGGGCGCATAATTATCGTACTCTACCTCTCTTTTACGCCGCCTTTGTCATGCGGACTTGCTTCTCCCTCCTCCTTCGCCGAGTCCTGCTGGAGGGGTCATCTTCAACCTTGTCCGGTATTATTGTCTCCCGTGCCGGAATCACCGTTTTTGTTGTGGCGGGATTTAGAGCGGCGCCGCTGACGCCGGCGCTTGGGCTGCTTCTTGGATGGGTCATCCTCCGTTGTTCCATCGCCGTTCCCATCTTTTGGGATGTCCACCATGTATATGTCGTATGACGAGGTGGCCTTCCAGTGCCCTGTAGGCGCTGGTTCTTGGTCGTCTCCAGCATCGTCGTCCATACCGTCGGTGTCTTCGGAGTCAAAGTCGAGCATGTCGGTTAAATCATCGGCAAGGCTACAAAGTGGGTGGTGGGTGGGCGTTGAATTTCTTCGTCGTCCGCATCCCAACCTTCCCGACCGTAGTCCGGCCAGGCTCTCCCGATAAAGAGAGAGACTTTAGTGAATTCAGGATGTCGCCAAAGGGCGAGTGCTGAAAAGATGTCCGTGTGATGAACTCCATAACCGCGCCCAATCGGATTCGATTGGTGGGCGCGGAGGGTTCGGAGTCCGGAGAAGAGTCCGGCACACAGGAGTCACGAGCCGCAAAGGACGGATGATGTTCGCTCAATTGTCGTGGAGATTTCAGCCACCGAGGCGGTGTCCAACCAACCGTCCTCGATCGGCGAAACCGGCTCCGGATTAAGGGTCGGAGCGGATACTGGTGCGGCCTCCAGGGCGCTGTTCGGCGGCAGAGCTAGATCGTACCCATTGAGACAGTGCGGCGCGCTCGGCTGCGGCTCGAATTCGTCGAAGATCAAGTCTCCGCGGACATCGGCCGTATAGTTCAAGCCTCCAAATTTGACCTGATGGCCAGGGGCGTAGCTTTCGATCTGCTCCAGATGGCCTAGCGAATTGGCCCGCAGTGCAAAGGCGCCGAATACGAAGATCTGTCCGGGGAGAAAAGTCTCACCCTGGACTGCGTCGTTGCTGATGATTGAAGGTGCCATCGGGCCTATAGGTGACGGCTACAGAGGAACTCTCAATGAAAGCACCAATGTCGGTGTCAAAACCGGCGGATCTTGGGTAGGGGTCCCGAGCTGTGCGTCTAGGCGGATGGTAACAGGAGACAAGGGACACAATGTTTTTACCCAGTTCGGGACCTCTCGATGGAGGTAATACCCTACTCTGCTTGATTAATATTGATGATATGGGTAGTACAAGAGTAGATCTACCACGAGATCGAGAGAGGATAAACCCTAGAAGCTAGCCTATGGTATGATTGTTGTTCGTCCCTACGGACTAAAACCCTTCGGTTTATATAGACACCGAATAGGGTTAGGGTTACACAGAGTCGGTTACAATGGTAGGAAATCTACATATCCGTATGGCCAAGCTTGCCTTCCACGCCAAGGAAAGTCCCATGCGGACACGGGACGAGGTCTTCAATCTTGTACCTTCATAGTCCAGGAGTCCGGCCAATGATGATATTTCGGCTATCCGGACACCCCCTAATCCAGGACTCCCTCACTCGTTATTTGCTAACCTTTCGAGGCGTCGCTTCAGACACCCGATCGGTGCATTTTATCACTACTCTGTTATTGCACAAGCCAGTGAGTACTTTTTAATGTACTCGCAAACATTATGAACACAGGTATAATATAACAAATGATATTAGGCTCTGAAATATACTATGATCACAACGTCAGTCACGAAATAACAATCCATGATGCACGCGTGCGGGGTTATTTATATATAACATGAATATGCAATACGGGAGTAGAAATATAATGCACTGATCGGGTGTCTGAAGCGACGCCTCGAAAGGATAACAATATAAAACATGCCTCAATCGGGCGTTTGAGCGACGCCACATAAATGGCTTATAAAGTAAACAATAACAAGCATGCCAAAGTCGGGCGTCTCAGCGACACCACAAAAAGGGCTTATAAATAAAAGGAATAACAAGCATGCCACAGTCGGGCGTCTCAGCGACACCACATAAAGGGCTTATAAATAAAAGGGATAACAAGCATGCCACGATCGAGGCGTGCATGCGACACCACATAAAGGGCTTATAAGAGAGTAATCACGGTGAATATCCAGGAGGTAGAACCGTCCAGGGATACTCAATAATTCAAATAATGTAAATGGTTAGTCCACAATAATAATAGTCATAACCATCATATGTCACAGGTCGTAATCAATGTTCTGGCTTAGCAGTTTTTCCTCCGAAGACCGACACTTGACCCATCCTAGACTCTAGTCCTTAACCATGGACACGGCTATTCAATAGATGTTTAATCTCTGCAGAGGGTGTACTCTTTACCCACGAGTAATGGATTTCTTTACTCCATCGGGACTAATTCCATCTATGGTATTTTAGTTGAAAACACACCTGACCGCACACACCAGCCTAACTCACCAGTGTCTGGAATCACCCATGACAGCCTTTAAGAAAAACTCTAAGTGGGGAGGCTACAACCTCGATTAGCATGGGAGCACAAAATGTATAACGCAGAAACTAGGGGAGCTACCCCTCGGCTCCAACCGAAACACCCATGCCCCGGACCAAGTGGCATGCCTACCGGATGTACCGACATCTTCCACCATGGCCTCTCGTCACGGTGTGTGCTAGGAAGGGGTTGACAACTTATCGAACTGCACCCTACCTATGGCAGGGACAAGTGGTAGTCTGAAACAAGTATGGGGGTTCTTTGGAACAAGACTCAATCTACGGCCCGACTCAGAGGTTTAAGTATTCCCTGCATGATTAGCAAGACAAGTATAATTCAACCAATGCAGAATCACCACTCATCATACCTCATCATGCCATACCAGACACAACCGTCTCGACGGAGGACTAGAGACAAGCCCGTGTCTACCCAAGACAGAGGCCTTACCGGATTCCTTCCGGTATGCATGAACGGCATATGATGGTGAGTACTATCACAACGTATCAAATTCCAATAGCACGGAATCATCAATATGCACTTATGAGTATGTTCATATCATCACCTAAAATAACAAAAACTCCGAAATGAGGGGTGCTGTAACCGTATCAGACAACATGCGACAATATTATGCCAGGGTTCAGAATGCTTGCCTTCAAGATGTGGAGAGGCAGGGTGCATTCCAAAACTTTTGAAAGTTGCCTTCCTCTTCAAAAATCCTATTTTTGAAAATATTCAAATTAACACAAACTTTTAAAACAGTACAAATTTTTTTCCTAATTATTTTTGAAATAAATCTTAAAATAAACTAGGCGAAATTTGAGAGAGGTAGGAAAAAGAATCAACTCATTTGGAGTTATATTTAAAAAGTTATAGCCAGTCAAAGATTAGTCAAATTTATGTTTTCTTAAATAAAACAGAAAAAGAAAAAGGTTTCAAAATAAAAATACTTCGAAGACGTACTCTGGGTTTACGTCTTCACTTAATCCAGCGTGGACCGGTTCTTGGTCACTAACAGTGGGTCCCCTGGGCCCACTGGTCAGTTTTGACCAGTCGCCCCCGCCTCCTTCCTCCTCTGGCCGAACGGAGGCGGGGCTCCGGCGATCGACGCCGGCGATTGGTGGCTCCTCGCGGGGTTCTGAGGGCGGGGATGGATCCGCCAGTCCAGGGCGGTTCTCCCGGTGGTCGACAGGCTGGCGGGGACGAAGGGAGTCGCCGGTGGCGAGCTCTGCGGCGGAGGTGGCTTCGGGAGGATTTTGGGGGTCTGGACTACGGTGGTTCCCGGTCGGGTTTGAGAGGCTGGGCAGCTCCGCACGGTCAAGGGGAGTTGGGTGGTAGTGCTAGATGGACGGGGGAGGGCCTGCTCGCGACGAACGGAGCCAGAGAGTGGTGGCGGCCGAACTGGCCGGAGGCGAGGAAGACGGCCTCCCGCCGTCGACTGCTCGCTTTGGGGGCCCTAGGGGGTTGGCACGAGGTTGCCTGGGTGTTCGGTTGGGCTCGGGGCTCCTTTTATAGCGCGATTAGGTCGGTTCCGCGGTGGCCGGAGATAAGATCGACGACAAACCACCGTTCTGTAGCTGCAGGGCGACGTGGCGGTGGTGTACGCTAGCATACGAGCTCGTGGATGAGCTCGAGCTGTTCCAGGGGCAATTGGAGTGCGCGTATGGCTCGGGCGGCGCCGTCCATGGAAGGAACCTACTGTGGCCGGCCGCTAGCTGCCACGGCCGACCTGACGGCGGTGCTCTGGAGCTCCAGGGGCGGCTTGGAGGGTGCTGGTGAGTGGATGAGGACGGGCGTGGCTCTGCAGGTGAGCAAAGGCCGAGGGCGACAGCGGCGACCGATGCGCGCGCGCGCGCGTGCAAAGCAACGATGCTCTGGGCACGCCCGGCCATACGCCGGTGTTGACGAAATGCCCGGTAGCGTGTTAGAGAGCTCGGATGATGCTGGTAGTTAACAGGCCTGGGTTAGGGTTAGCTAGGAGCTTAGTGGACAAGTTAGTTAGGTCAGGGGATCAAAGCTCACAATGCCAACTAAAAATCATGCCAAATCTGGCTATGCACACAAAGTGCTCGACAGAATGTTATGGGCATCTAGGCATCCCTTGGGGTGGCCAAAACCTCGAGATCATAGTCTCTTTAGATGCTAAAGAGGGTGGTAAGGTTAGTTTGTCAAAGATAGAAACTTGTTAGTGCAAGTTTTTGAGAAAACCAAGACTGGACAGAAACTAAAGGCTATCATTTCAGGGACCAAAAATATTCCAATGGGTCCATTCTCCTGGACTTAAGGGTTTGGTAGGGAAGACTATAAGCAGGAAAAAGAATCATGGCCAACCAAGCAAAATAAAATGGGGTTGCAGTAGAAAATGCCAAACTGGACCCGAGAGCAAAAGATGATGTTTTGCTCAGATTTTCCAAAGAACACCAATGGGTTTTTGCATAAAGTTGAATAATATAATGCTACTAACATCCCCTAATTTTGGTGGAAGTTTTAAAGAAATATTTAAATAGGCTGTAGTGCAATTTTACCAACTGGACCAGTTTTGAAAACTAGGGGTAGAGCTTAAAATCTCCAATGAATAAAAGATATTTTTGCATCAGAGTGATTTAAAAACACCACATGATATCCCCAAATTTTGGTGAAATTTTTAAATGCATTTATCAAATGGTTGCAGTGCAAAAGAGGCCCTAAAACTTATGAAAAATCATTTTCAAGAGAAATATAGCTGAGGGAAAATACATGTTATAAATAATTCTACTGATAAAAGAAATGCTTCAAGAGAGGGTATACAAGTCCTATAATATTTTGAAAGTTTCCACTTGGGGTGAAAACATCACAATATTAAAGAAAAGAGGGGTTCTGAATTCAAAAGAAAATCCAGAAAGTAAAAATTTTAATCTCCTGGCAAAATTTTAATAAACAAAACATGGTTAAATTTTTGGGGTGTTACAACTAGCCACCTGTGTGCGAAGCATGTCAGTAGAACCTGTCTCGCGTAAGCGTACGCGTAATGTCGGTCTGAGCCGCTTCATCCAACAATACCGCCGAATCAAAGTGTGACATGCTGGTAAGCAGTATGACTATTATCGCCCACAACTCTTTGTGTTCTACTCGTGCATATAAAATCTACGCATAGACCTGGCTCGGATGCCACTATTGGGGAACACAGTAATTTCAAAAAATTTCCTACGCACACGCAAGATCCATCTAGGTAATGCATAGCAACGAGCGGGAGAGTGTGTCCACCTACCCTCGTAGACCGAAATCGGAAGCGTTAAGTAACGCGGTGGATGTAGTCGAACGTCTTCGTGATCCAACCAATTGGTGTAGGAATCACTGGAACTGATTTATGTGATAAACTACTTTCCAATTCGAGAGAAGGTATAGTTGCCTTATCAAGTTCTACTTTCCTCCCACTCACTTCTTTCGAGAGAAACTCCTTCTCTAGAAAGTATCCACTCTTAGCAACGAATATCTTGCCTTCGGATCTTTGATAGAAGGTGTACCCAACTGTCTCCTTTGGGTATCCGATGAAGACACAATTCTCCGATTTGGGTTCGATCTTATCAGGTTGAAGCTTTTTCACATAAGCATCACAGCCCCAAACTTTAATAAACGACAACTTGGGTTTCTTGCCAAACCACAGTTCATATGGTGTCGTCTCAACGGATTTAGATGGTGCCCTATTTAACGTGAATGCAGTTGTCTCTAATGCATAACCCCCAAAACGATAGTGATAAAACGGTAAGAGACATCATAGATCGCACCATATCTAATAAAGTACGGTTATGACGTTCGGACACACCATTACGCTGTGGTGTTCCAGCTGGCGTGAGTTGCGAAACTATTCCACATTGTTTCAAATGAAGACCAAACTCATAGCTCAAATATTCGCCGCCTCGATCAGATCGTAGAAACTTTATTTTCTTGTTACGATGATTCTCCACTTCATTCTGAAATTCTTTGAACTTTTCAAATGTTTCAGTCTTATGTTTCATCAAGTAGATATACCCATATCTGCTCAAATCATCTGTGAAGGTTAGAAAAATAATGATAACTGCTGCGAGCCTCAACACTCATCGGATCGCATACATTAGTATGTATTATTTCCATTAAGTCAGTTGCTCGCTCCATTGTTCCGGAGAATGGAGTTTTAGTCATCTTGCCCATGAGGCATGGTTCTCAAGCATCAAGTGATTCATAATCAAGTGATTCCCAAAAGCCCATCAGCATGGAGTTTCCTCATGCGCTTTACACCAATATAACCTAAACGGCAGTGCCACAAATATGTTGCACTATCATTATCAACTTTGCATCTTTTGGCATCAATATTATGAATATGTGTATTACTACGATCGAGATTCAATAAACCATTCACCTTGGGTGTATGACCACAGAAGGTTTTATTCATGTAAATAGAATAACAATTATTCTTTGACTTAAATGAATAACCGTATTGCAATAAATATGATCCAATCATATTATGCTCAACGCAAACACCAAATAACATTTATTTTAGGTTCAACACTAATCCCGAAGGTAAAGGGAGTGTGCGTTGGTGATCTTATCAACTTTGGAATCACTTCCAACGCACATCGTCACCTTGCCCTCAACTAGTCTTTGTTCATTTTGTAACTCCTGTTTCGAGTTACTAATCATAGCAACTGAACCAGTATCAAATACCCAGGGGCTACTATGAACACTAGTAAAGTACACATCAATAACATGTATACCACATATATACTTTTGTTCACTTTGCCATCCTTCTTATCCGCCAAGTATTTGGGGCAGTTCCGCTTCCAGTGACCATTTCCTTCGCAGTAGAAGCACTCAGTTTCAGGCTTGGGTCTAGCTTTTGTCTTCTTCATGGGAGTGGCAACTTGCTTGCCATTATTATTGAAGTTCCCTTTCTTTCCCTTGCCCTTTTACTTGAAACTAGTGGTTTTGTCAACCATCAACATTTGATGCTTTTCTTGATTTCTACCTTCGTCGATTTCAGCATCACGAAGAGCTCGGGAATCATTTTCGTCATCCCTTGCATATTATAGTTCATCACAAAGTTCCAGTAACTTGGTGATAGTGACTAGAGAACTCTGTCAATCAATATTTTATCTGGAAGATTAACTCCCACTTGATTCAAGCGATTGTAGTACTCAGACAATCTGAGCACATGCTCACTGGTTGAGCTATTCTCCTCCATCTTGTAGGCAAAGTACTTGTCAGAGGTCTCATACCTCTCGACTCGGGCATGAGTCTGAAATACCTATTTCAGCTCTTGGAACATCTTATATGCTCCGTGGCATTCAAAAAGTTTTTGAAGTCCCGGTTCTAAGCCGTAAAGCATGGCGCACTAAACAATCAAGTAGTTATCATACCGATCTTGCCAAACGTTCATAACGTCTGCATTTGCTCCTGTAATAGGTACGTCAATTAGCGGTGCATCAAGGACATAATTCCTCTGTGCAGCAACGAGGATAATCCTCAGATCACGGACCTAGTCCGCATCATTGCTACTATCATCTTTCAACATAGTTTTTCTCTAGGAACATATAAAAAATAAACGGGGAGCTACACCGCGAGCTATTGATCTACAACGTAGTTATGCAAATACTACCATGACTAAGTTCATGATAAATTAAAGTTCAATTAATCATATTATTTAAGAACTCCCACTTAGATAGACATCCCTCTAATCATCTAAGTGATCACGTGATTCATGCTACCTCTTGAGCACTATGTTGGTTTTCCCTTGAAGAGGAAAGGGTGATGTAGTAAAGTAGCGTAAGTATTTCCCTCAGTTTTTTAGAACCAAGGTATCAATCCAGTAGGAGGTCACACTCAAGTCCCTTGCACCTACACAAACAAATAAGAACCTCGCAACCAACGCGATAAAAGGGTTGTCAATACCTTCACGGTCACTTACGAGAGTGAGATATGATAGAGATGATAAGATAATATTTTTGGTATTTTATGATAAAGAGTAAAAGTACAGAAAGCAAGTAAACCATAATGGAAATAACTGGAGATTAATATGATGAAGAATAGACCCGGGGGCCATAGGTTTCACTAGTGGCTTCTCTCAAGATAGCATAAGTATTACGGTGGGTGAACAAATTCTTTGTCCAGCAATTGATAGAATTGAGCATAGTTATGAGAATATCTAGGTATGATCATGTATATAGGCATCACGTCCGTGACAAGTAGACCGAAATGATTCTGCATCTACTACTATTACTCCACACATCGACCGCTATCCAGCATGCATCTAGAGTATTAAGTTCATAAGAACAGAGTAACACTTTAAGCAAGATGACATGATGTAGAGGGATAAACTCATGCAATATGATACAAACCCCATCTTTTTATCCTCGATGGCAACAATACAATACGTGCCTTGCTGCCCCTGCTATCACTGGGAAAGGACACCGCAAGATTGAACCCAAAGCTAAGCACTTCTCCCATTGCAAGAATGATCAATCTAGTAGGCCAAACCAAACTGATAAGAGACTTGCAAAGATATATTGTTCATAGATAATCTTGATCAGAAACCCACAATTCATCGGATCTCGACAAACGCACCGCAAAAGAAGATTACATCGAATAGATCTCCAAGAGAATCGATGAGAACTTTGTATTGAGATCCAAAGAGAGAGAAGAAGCCATCTAGCTAATAAGTATGGACCCGAAGGTCTGAGGTAAACTACTCACACATCATCAGAGAGGCTATGGTGTTGATGTAGAAGCCCTCCGTGATCAATGCCCACTCAGGTAGGGCGCCGGAAAAGGCCCCAAGATGGGATCTCACGGGTACAGAAGGTTGCGGCGGTGGAATTAGGTTTTCGTGGTCGCTTATGATGGTTTGGGGGTACGTAGGTATATATAGGAGGAAGAAGTAGGTCGGTGGAGCCACGAGGGGCCCAGAGGGTGGAGGGCGCGCCTGGGGGGGGGGGGGGGTAGGCGCGCCCCCTACCTCGTGGCCTCCTCGTCTGTTGCTTGACGTCCACTCCAAGTCCTCTGGATCACGTTTGTTACAAAAATCACGTTCACGAAGGTTTCATTCCGTTTGGACTCCGTTTGATATTCTTTTTCTGCGAAACACTGAAATAGGCAAAAAAAAACAACAATTTGGATTGGGCCTCCAGTTAATAGGTTAGTCCCCAAAATAATATAAAAGTGTATAAATAGGCCCATTAAACATCCAAAACAGAATATATAATAGCATGGAACAATAAAAAATTATAGATACACTGGAGACGTATCAAGCATCCCCAAGCTTAATTCCTGCTCGTCCTCGAGTAGGTAAATGATAAAAACAGAATTTTTGATGTGGAATGCTTCTTAGCATAATTCTCAATGTAAATATTTTTATTGTGGCATGAATATTTAGATCCGAAAGATTCAAGATAAAAGTTTAATGTTGACATAAAAACAATATTACTTCAAACATGCTAACCAAGCAATTATGTCTTATCAAAATAACATAGCCAAAGAAAGCTTATCCCTACAAAATCATATAGTTAGGCTATGTTTCAACATTGTCACACAAACGTTCTCATCATGCATAACCCCGATGACAAGCTGAGCAATTGGTTCATACTTTTAACGCGC
Organism: Aegilops bicornis; assembly: GCA_021605145.1. NCBI lineage: Eukaryota > Viridiplantae > Streptophyta > Magnoliopsida > Poales > Poaceae > Aegilops > Aegilops bicornis. The sequence continues at coordinate 449,434,568 of CM038669.1, forward strand.
TTCAGCCTTTTCAAATCTTACGCAATACATGAGCGCAAGCCATGGATATAGCACTATGGGTGGAGTAAAGTATAATGATGGGGGTTATGAGAGAATACAAAAAGGTAGAAAGTCTCACATTGACGCAGCTAATCAATAAGCTATGGAGATGCCCATCAATTGATGTCAATGAGAGGAGTAGGGATTGCCATGCAACGGATGCACTAGAGCTATGAAAGCTCAACAAATGAAACTAAGTGGGTGTGCATCCAACTTGCTTGCTCATGAAGACCTAGGGCATTTTGAGGAAGCCCATCATTGGAATATACAAGCCAAGTTCTATAATGAAAAATTCCCACTAGTATATGAAAGTGACAACATAGGAGACTCTCTATCATGAAGATCACGGTGCTATTTTGAAGCACAAGTGTGGAAAAAGGATAGTAACATTGTCCCTTCTCTCTTTTTTTCTCATCATTTTTTCTTTTTTTTCTTTAGGCCTTTTTTTTCTTTGGCCTTTTTTTAGTCCGGACTCTCAACCCGACTTGTGGGGGAATCATAGTCTCCATCATCCTTTCCTCACATGGGACAATGCTCTAATAATGATGATCATCACACTTTTATTATTTACAACTCAACAATTACAACTCAATACTTAGGACAAAATATGACTCTATGTGAATGCCTCCGTGATGTACGGGATATGCGATGAATCAAGAGTGACATGTATGAAAAAATTATGAATAGTGGCTTTGCCACAAAATACAATGTCAACTACATGATCATGCAAAGCAATATGACAATGATGAAGCGTGTCATAATAAACGGAATGGTGGAAAGTTGCATGGCAATATATCTCAGAATGGCTATGGAAATGCCATGATAAGTAGGTATGGTGGCTGTTTTGAGGAAGATATAAGGAGGCTTATGTGTGATAGAGCGTATCATATCACGGGGTTTGGATGCACCGGCGAAGTTTGCACCAACTCTCAAGGTGAGAAAGGGCAATGCGCGGTACCGTAGAGGCTAGAAAATTGTGGAAGGTTGAGAGTGCATATAATCCATGGACTCACATTAGTCATAAATAAATTATATACTTATTGCAAAAGTTTATTAGCCCTCGAAGCAAAGTACTACTACGCATGCCCCTAGAGGGATAGATTGGTAGGAAAAGACCATCGCTCGTCCCCGACCGCCACTCATAAGGAAAACAGTAAAAGAACACCTATGTGTAAAAATTGTTACACAACTTTTACCATACGTGCATGCTACGGGAGTTTCCAACTTTAACACAAGTATTTTTCAATTTCACAATTACTTAACTAGCACACTCTAATATTACCACCTTTATATCTCAAAACACTTATCAAGTATCTAACTTCTCATGATATTTAATGAACTCAATATGGGGGATTAATTTCATGATTAAAGCAAATTACCATGCTGTTTAAGACTCTCAAAATAATATAAATGAAGCATGAGAGTTCAATAATTTCTATAAAATACAACCACCGTCGTGCTCTAAAAGGTATAGGTGAAGCACTAGAGCAAAAACTATATAGCTCAAAAGATATAAGTGAAGCACATAGAGTATTCTAACAAATTCCGAATCATGTGTGTCTCTCTCAAAAGGTGTGTACAGCAAGGATGATTTTGGAAAACTAAAAAACAAATACTCAAATCATACAAGACGCTCCAAGCAAAAGACATATCATGTGGTGAATAAAAATATAGCTCCAAGTAAATTTACTGATGGATGAGGACGAAAGAGGGGATGCCTTCCAGGGCATCCCCAAGCTTTGGCTTTTTGGTGTACTTGGATTTACCTTGGGGTTCCTTGGGCATCCCCAAGCTTAGGCTCTTGCCACTCCTTGTTCCATACTCCATCAATTCTTTACCCAAAACTTGAAAACTTCACAACACAAAACTTAACAGAAAATCTCATGAGCTCCATTAGCGAAAGAAAATAAAACACCACTTCAATGTACTGTATTGAACTCATTATTTATTTATATTGGTGTTAAACCTACTGTATTCCAATTTATCTATGGTTTATAAACTATTTTACTAGCCATAGATTCATCAAAATAAGCAAACAACACACGAAAAAACAGAATCTTTCAAAAACAGAACAGTCTGTAGTAATCTGTAACTAACGCAAACTTCTGAACTCCAAAAAATCAGCCAAAATAGGAAGGCCTAGGAAATTTGTTTATTGATCAGAAGCAATTGGAATCACTATTTTATCACGTTCTGATGATTTTTAACAATTGTTTTCGTGAACAGAAAGTTTCTGGAATTTTCAGCAAGATCAAATAACTATCATCCAAGAAGATCCTATAGGTTTAACTTGGCACAAACACTAACTTAAACATAAAAACAAATCTAACCGGAGGATAGATCTAAGATTTATTGAATAACAGCAAGTAAAAATATAGGGTTGTCTCCCAACAAGCGCTTTTCTTTAAAGCCTTTTAGCTAGGCATCGATAATTTCGATGATGCTCACATGAAAGACAAGAATTGAAGCACAAAGAGAGCATCATATAGCATGTGAAAAACATATATAATTCTAACATACTTCCTATGCATAGGCATCTTATAGTCAAACAAACTATCATAGCAAGCAAAAATTAGCATATGCAAGGGTGAAGAAAGAGACGATAGCAATCTCAACATGACGAGAGGTAATTTGGTAAGATAAAATTTCTACAACCATATTTTCCTCTCTCATAATAATTACATGTGGGATCATAAGTAAGTTCAAAAAAATAGCTATCACCTAAAATATTTTCAACACGATCCACATGCATGCAAAGTTGACACTCTTCCAAAATAGTGGGATTAACATTAACTAAAGTCACGACCTCTCCAAACCCACTTTTATCAAAAATTACGTAAGATTGAACATTCTCCAAATATGTGGGATCTAAAGTTGACACTCTTCCAAACCCACTTTCAATAATATTGAAAACACTATTATCAATCTCATATTCATCATGGGGCTTAAATAAATTTTCAAGATCATAAGAAGAATCGCCCCAATCATGATCATTGTAACAAGTAGTAGACGTAGCAAAACTAGCATCCCCAAGCTTAGGGTTTTGCATATCATTAACACAATTGACATTAATAGAATTTATAATAACATCATTGCAATCATGCTTTTTATTCAAAGATCTATCGTGAATCACTTCATAAAGCACTTCATCACAATTTTCAGATTCATGGATTTCAAGCGAAACCTTATAAAGATAATCTAGTGCATCCAAATCACTAGGAATTGGTTCATCATAATTGGATCTCTTAAAAAGATTGGCAAGCGGACGAGGATCCATAGATCTTAGGTTCTCCGTTTAGCAATAAATACACAACTATTCCAACCAAATGAGCAAACGAGCCAAGTAAGACATTAAAGCAAACGAAAAGACGAACAAAAGAAGCGCGAATAAAACGGCAAGGGTGATGTGGGGGAGAGGAAAATGGCAAATAATGTAATGCGAGGGATAAGAGTTTGTGATTGGTAATTGGTAAGTCTTGACTTGTGCGTAGACTCCCCGGCAACGGCGCCAGAAATGGCTCGTTGTCGGGAGTTCAAATCTTGACTTGACTTTGCGTAAGCCTCCACGGCAACAGCGCCAGAAATCCTTCTTGCTACCTCTTGAGCATTGCGTTGGTTTTCCCTTGAAGAGGAAAGGGTAATGCAGTAAAGTAGCGTAAGTATTTCCCTCAGTTTTTGAGAACCAAGGTATCAATCCAAAGAGGAGGTCACGCTCAAGTCCCTTGCACCTACACAAACAAATAAGAACCTCGCAACCAACACGATAAAGGGGTTGTCAATCCCTTCACGATCACTTACGAGAGTGAGATCTGATAGAGATGATAAGATAATATTTTTGGTATTTTATGATAAAGAGTAAAAGTAAAGAAAGCAAGTAAACAGTAATGGAAACAACGGGAGATTAATATGATGGGGAATAAACCCGGGGGCCATAGGTTTCACTAGTGGCTTCTCACAAGATAGCATAAGTATTGCGGTGGGTCAACAAATTACTGTCGAGCAATTGATAGAATTTGAGCATAGTTATGAGAATATCTAGGTATGATCATGTATATAGGCATCACATCCATGACAAGTAGACCGAAACGATTCTACATCTAGTACTATTACTCCACACATCGACCGCTATCCAGCATGCATCTAGAGTATTAAGTTCATAAGAACAGAGTAACGCTTTAAGCAAGATGACATGATGTAGAGGGATAAACTCATGCAATATGATATAAAACCCATCTTTTATCCTCGGTGGCAACAATACAATACGTGCCTTGCTGCCCTCATCCTTTGGAAAAGGACACCGCAAGATTGAACCCAAAGCTAAGCACTTCTCCCATTGCAAGAAAGATCAATCTAGTAGGCCAAACCAAACTGATAATTCGGAGACTTGCAAAGATAACAAATCATACATCAAAGAATTCAGAGAAGATTCAAATATTGTTCATAGATAATCTTGATCATAAACCCACAATTCATCGGATCTCGACAAACGCACCGCAAAAGAAGATTACATCGAATAGATCTCCAAGAGAATCGAGGAGAACTTTGTATTGAGATCCAAAGAGAGAGAAGAAGCCATCTAGCAAATAACTATGGACCCGAAGGTCTGAGGTAAACTACTCACACATCATCGGAGAGGCTATGGTGTTGATGTAGAAGCCCTCCATGATCAATGCCCCCTCCGACAGGACGCCGGAAAAGGCCCCAAGATGGGATCTCACGGGTACAAAAGGTTGCGGCGGTGGAATTAGGTTTTCATGGTCGCTTCTGATGGTTTGGGGGTACGTAGGTATATATAGGAGGACGAAGTAGGTCGGTGGAGCCACGAGGGGCCCATGAGGGTGGAGGGCGCGCCTGGGGGGGGGGGGAGGCGCGCCCCTACCTCGTGGCCTCCTCGTCTGTTGCTTGACGTCCACTCCAAGGCCTCTGGATCACGTTTGTTCCAAAAATCACGTTCCTGAAGGTTTCATTCCGTTTGGACTCCGTTTGATATTCTTTTTCTGTGAAACACTAAAATAGGCAAAAAAACAACAATTTGGGCTGGGCCTCCGGTTAATAGGTTAGTCCCCAAAATAATATGAGAGTGTATAAATAAGCCCATTAAACATCCAAAACAGAATATATAATAGCATGGAACAATCAAAATTATAGATACGTTGGAGACATATCAATTCATATCAATTAAACCATGTCCGATCATCACGTGAGATGGAGTAGTTTTGAATGGTGAACATCACTATGTTGATCATATCTACTATATGATTCACGCTCGACCTTTCGGTCTTAGTGTTCCGAGGCCATATCTGCATATGCTAGGCTCGTCAAGTTTAACCCGAGTATTCTGCGTGTGCAAAACTGGCTTGCACCCGTTGTATGTGAACGTAGAGCTTATCACACCCGATCAACACGTGGTGTCTCGGCACGACAAACTGTCGCAACGGTGCATACTCAGGGAGAACACTTGTACCTTGAAATTTAGTGAGAGATAATCTTATAATGCTACCGCCATACTATGCAAAATAAGATGCATAAAGGATAAACATCACATGCAATCAATATAAGTGATATGATATGGCTATCATCATCTTGTGCCTTTGATCTCCATCTCCAAAGCACCGTCATGATGACCATCGTCGCCGTCTTGACACCTTGATCTCCATCGAAGCATTGTTGTCGTCTCGCCAACTATTGCTATCACGACCATCACTACCGCTTAGTGATAAAGTGAAACAATTACATGACGATTGCATTTCATACAATAAAGCGACAACCATATGGCTCCTGCCAGTTGCCAATAACTGTGTTACAAAACATGATCATCTCATAAACAATTTATATCATCACGTCTTGACCATATCACATCACAACATGCCCTGCAAAGACAAGTTAGACGTCCTCTACTTTGTTGTTGCAAGTTTTACGTGTCTGCTACGGGCTTAGCAAGAACCGTTCTTACCTACGCATCAAAAACCACAACGATTTTTTGTCAAGTGTGATGTTTTAACCTTCAACAAGGACCGGGTGTAGTCACACTGATTCAACTAAAGTTGGAGAAACAGACACCCACTAGTGTCAGGACCGGATTTTCGGGATATTAATTTCCCAAAAAATGGCCCTTGGGCTCACCAGCCCCAGGATTACTGTTAGCTGGCGAGGCACCAACTTGATACAGAAACTCCAAGCAAAATACATAATATGTAGTACAAATGCATTCTGGCCTATGAGTACAACAATTGGTTTCTAGTGGGTGATGGCGGAAGCGGTTTGGGGTATTTCAGCGTCTATGGGACTCCATTTCCCACAGGAACAGTTGACCAGGGTAACTCCTATCTTCGAGAGGATGCTGTCAACATTGCGTGGGTCCCGGGCTGTCATCGCATCGCTCCTCTTAAAGCAAGAAATCTGGCCAAGACAATAGCCAGGGACAAGCCAGTGAGTACTTTTGAATGTACTCGCAAACATTATGAATATAGGTATAATATAACAAATGATATTAGGCTCTGAAATATACTATGATCACAACGCCAGTCACGAAATAACAATCCATGATGCACGCGAGCGGGGTTATTTATATATAACATGAATATGCATTACAGGAGTAGAAATAGAATGCATTGATCGGGTGTCTGGAGCGACGCCTCGAAAGGATAATAATATAAAACATGGCTCAATCGGGCGTCTGAGCGACGCCACATAAAGGGCTTATAAAGTAAAAAATAACAAGCATGCCACAGTCGGGCGTCTCAGCGACACCACAAAAAGGGCTTATAAATAAAAGGAATAACAAGCATGCCACAGTCGGGCGTCTCAGCGACACCACATAAAGGGCTTATAAATAAAAGGGATAACAAGCATGCCACAGTCGGGCATCTGTGCGACACCACATAAAGGGCTTATAAGAGAGTAATCACGGTGAATATCCAGGAGGTAGAACCGTCCAGGGATACTCAATAATTCAAATAATGTAAATGGTTAGTCCACAATAATAATAGTCATAACCATCATATGTCACAGGTCGTAATCAATGTTCTGGCTTAGCAGTTTTTCCTCCGAAGACCGACACTTGACCCATCCTAGACTCTAGTCCTTAACCATGGACACGGCTATTCGAATAGATGTTTAATCTCTGCAGAGGGTGTACTCTTTACCCACGAGTAATGGATTTCTTTACTCCATCGGGACTAATTCCATCTATGGTATTTTAGTTGAAAACACACCTGACCGCACACACCAGCCTAACTCACCAGTGTCTGGAATCACCCATGACACCCGTTTAAGCAAAACTCTAAGTGGGGAGGCTACAACCTCGATTAGCATGGGATCACAAAATTTATAACGCACGCAAACTAGGGGAGCTACCCCCTCGGCTCCAACCAGAAACACCCATGCCCCGGGACCAAGTGGCATGCCTACCGGATGCAGCCGGCATATTCCACCATGGCCTCTCTGTATGGTGTGTGCTAGGAAGGGGTTGACAACTTACTGAACCGTACCCTACCTATGGCAGGGACAAGAGGTAGTACGAAACAAGTATGGGGGTTACTGGAACAAGACTCGATCTACGGCCGACTCAGGAGGTTTAAGTATTCCTTGCATGATTAGCAAGACAAGTATAATTCAACAAACAGACAGAATCACCACTCATCATACCTCATCATGCCATACCAGACACAACCGTCTCGACGGAGGACTAGAGACAAGCCCGTGTCTACCCAAGACAGAGGCCTTACCGGATTCCTTCCGGTATGCATGAAAGGCATACGGTGGTGAGTACTATCACAGCGTATCAAATTCCAATAGCACGGAATCGTCAATATGCACTTATGAGTATGTTCATATCATCACCTAAAGTAACGAAAACTCCGAAACGAGGGGTGTTGTAACCGTATCAGACAACATGCGACAATATTAAGCCAGGGTTCAGAATGCTTGCCTTCAAGATGTGGAGAGGCAAGGTGCATTCCAAAACTTTTAAAAGTTGCCTTCCTCTTCAAAAATCCTATTTTTGAAAATATTCAAATTAACACAAACTTTTAAAACAGTACAAAAAGTTTTCGTAGTTATTTTTGAAATAAATCTTAAAATAAACTAGGCGAAATTTGAGAGAGGTAGGAAAAAGAATCAACTCATTTGGAGTTATATTTAAAAATTTATAGCCAGTCAAAGATTAGTCAATTTCTGTTTTTTTAAATAAAACAGAAAAAGAAAAATGTTTCGAAACAAAAATACGTCGAAGACGTACTCTGGGTTTACGCCTTCACTTAATCCAGCGTGGACCGGTTCGTGGTCACTGACAGTGGGTCCCCAGGCCCACCGGGTCAGCTGACCATCGCCCCGCCTCCTTCCTCCTCCGGCGAGCAGGCGGGGCTCCGGCGATCGACGCCGGCGAAATTGGCGGCTCCTCGCGGGGTTCTGAGGGCGGGGATGGATCCGCCAGTCCAGGGCGGTCCTCCCGGTGGTCGACAGGCTGGAGGGGAGGACGGGAGTCGCCGGGGGCGAGCTCCGCGTTGGAGGTGGTTTCGGGAGGATTTTGGGGGTCTGGGCTACGGTGGTTCCCGGTCGGGTTTGAGAGGCTGGGCAGCTCCGCACGGTCATGGGGAGTCGGGTGGTGGTGCTAGATGGACGAGGGAGGGCCTGCTCGCGACGAACGGAGCCAGAGAGTGGCGGTGGCCGAACTGGCCGGAGGCGAGGAAGACGGCCTCCCGCCGTCGACTGCTGGCTGTGGGGGCCCTAGGGGGATGGCACGAGGTTGCCTGGGTGTCCGGATGGGCTCGGGGCTCCTTTTATAGCGCGATTAGGTCGGTTCCGCGGCGGCCGGAGATAAGATCGATGGCGAACCGCCGTTCTGTAGCTGCAGGGTGACGTAGCGGCGGTGTACGCTAGCAGACGAGCTCGTGGATGAGCTCGAGCTGTTCCAGGGGCAGCTGGCGCGAGCGTATGGCTCGGGCGGCACCGTCCATGGCAGGAACCTACTGTGGCGGGCCGCTAGCTACCACGGCCGACCTGACGGCGGCGCTGTGGAGCTCCAGGGGCGGCCTGGAGGGTGTTGGTGAGTGGATGAGGACGGGCGTGGCTCTGCAGGTGAGCAAAGGCCAGGGGCCAGACGCGGCGACCCGTGCGCACGCACGTGCAAAACGCGCGCTCTGGGCACGCCTAGCGCACGCACGCCAGGTTCTCGACGAAATGCCAGCGCATGTTAGAGAGCTCGGATGATGCTGGTAGTTAACATGCCTGGGTTAGGGTTAGCTAGGAGCTTAGTGGACAAGTTAGTTAGGTCAGGGGATCAAGCTCACAATGCCAACTAAAAATCATGCCAAATCTGGCTATGCACACAAAGTGCTCGACATAATGTCATGGGCATCTAGGCATCCCTTGGGGTGGCCAAAAACTCCAGATCATAGTCTCTTTAGATGCTAAAGAGGGTGGTAAGGTTAGTTTGTCAAAGATAGAAACTTGTTAGTGCAAGTTTTTGAGAAAACCAAGACTGGACAGAAACTAAAGGCTATCATTTCAGGGACCAAAAATATTCCAATGGGTCCACTCTCCTGGACTTAAGGGTTTGGTAGGGAAGACTATAAGCAGGAAAAAGAATCATGGCCAACCGAGCAAAATAAAATGGGGTTGCAGTAGAAAATGCCAAACTGGACCCGAGAGCAAAAGAGGATGTTTTGCTCAGATTTTCCAAAGAACACCAGTGGGTTTTTGCATAAAGTTGAATAATATAATCCTACTAACATCCCCTAATTTTGGTGGAAGTTTTAAAGAAATATTTAAATAGGTTGTAGTGCAATTTTACCAACTGGACCAGTTTTGAAAACTAGGGGTAGAGCTTAAAATCTCCAATGAATAAAAGATACTTTTGCATCAGAGTGATTTAAAAACACCACATGATATCCCCAAACTTTGGTGAAAATTTTAAATGCATTTATCAAATGGTTGCAGTGCAAAAGAGGCCCTAAAACTTATGAAAAATCATTTTCAAGAGAAATATAGCTCAGGGAAAATACTTGTATAAATAATTCTACTGATAAAAGAAATGTTTCAAGAGAGGGTATACAAGTCCTATAATATTTTGAAAAGTTTCCACTTGGGATGAAAACTTCACAATATTAAAGAAAAGAGGGGTTCTGAAATCAAAAGAAAATCCAGAAAGTAAATTTTTTAATCTCCTGGCAAAATTTTAATAAACAAAACATGGTTAAATTTTTGGGGTGTTACAACACTACCCCCCTTAAGAAAAAATCTCGTCCTCGAGATTTGCTAAAAGCTGTTCTGAACAAATATTACTCTTACCAAAAAAATCATCCTACTTATGCAATAAAATGTCGCTACAGTGAGAGGGCAATAAGTGGTGAAAAATTACAGTGTGGAACGCCGGTGCTGCATGAAAAAATCCATGGTTTGGGGAAAACGAGAGATTTCTACGTCGGATAAAGGAAATTCAGAATAAATTCTAAATTTCTAAAGTACGCTGGTCGTACCCGAGAGCACAGTGCTCTTTCTGGCTGACAGGTGGACCCGGGGCCCACTGTCGGCCTCTTCTTCTACCTCTGGCTCTCTCTTCTTCCTCTCTCCTGCATGCTTTCCCGCGCTTTCTCCACCGGCGATGTCTAGCGCGTAGGGAATCTAGGCCGTACTGCGGTAGTGCGCGGTGTGCTAGCTGCCGGTACAACATGCACTCACCTCGCGGGCCAGTGCGCTGTCGGCACTGCTCGCTGATTCATCTCCGAACACCGGCGATCGAGCGACGAGCGGCGCTGGTGGACCTCGCCCATCGTACACTGATCTCGAGCTATAAAATAACCGCGGTGCTCCTTTCTTCTTCCTCACACCTGGCCTCGCTTCTCCTTCTCCTTCCTTCTCCTCCATTTCTGTTTGCAGGAGCTCGAGACGAGGCTCTAATGGCGGAGTCGACGCCAGACTGGTGCATGATCTTGGTGTGCGGAGGGCTGGCGGCATTGCTGGGGTTCTCCGTGCTCCTGTGCAAGATGATCCTCGATGATCGTCGTGATGCTGCCGCTCGAGTGTTAGCTCTCCGCGGTGGCGGTGATCATGAGGATTAAGTGCGGTCTCGGGCGCTAATCGTTGTCGGTGTCTTTGAGGGCAGCTTGTACCCCAGTGATTACCCACTAACCTCTCCTTCAGAGGTGATCAGTTAGGTGTAACATGTGTATGTGCATTAGCAATTAGTGCACAAGGTCGAGTGGTTGCGGTTGTGATCCTGCTGTGGTGCTGCGCGAATAAAAATCTATGTCGTGAAGAGAGATATGCCGCTACAACTCAGGGAAAACAAAAAATCTCACTTCAGAATTTACCGAGAGTGGAAACAGTTAATAAATTTTTTTTACCACAGTAAAAACCACTCACATTAATTGAAACTAAAAATTTAATTCATCGCACAAATTTAGGACACAACGCTTAAGTTGCAACACATACATAAAATGCTGGAACAATGAACATAGCAGCGACGTCTATAACGAGAACGGTAAATGGACAGGGTCCTGAGAAAACGTCTCTGGTACTGGGGAACACTCTTCTTCTGTCGGGGGAAGCGGATTGACTAGTCGATGGATGCGCCTCTCCTAGTCGGGCCTCAGTGGCCTACCAATGGCGATCTGAGGATTTAAATCGGCGAGGCTCTGGAGATAAGCCATTACTCGCTGGGTCAAACGCTATTGAGCGATGACATACTGGGCAAGGTTGGCCAAGATCTTGGGTCTCTCTCAATTAGATCCACCGAAAATATGCTACTTCTCCGGGTGCTGCACGACTCGGGAAGTAATAATACCCCCGTTCGCTGGCATAGGGTACCGCGAATCGAGGCGAGCAAGCGCTTCGTAGGCAGCAGCTTCTATGGCCATGTGCGGAGTCGGCATAGATTTCCCCACGAAGGAGACTTCCGTTGGGTCTTGGTTTGGGTTTGCGGGAGGGATGTGCACCACCGCCCAATATTTCGAGGTGGATGGGGTGATCCTTGATTTGAGCAACTCATACTGGGGCGGAAGGATAGAGCTCATGGTACTGCAGGTAAAGTCCCACAATATTTTGACAAAACTACCTGGGGTTGCATCTGGAGTTCTCAAATAAATGCTAGGGCTCGGCATGGCAATGGAAATGGTTGTGAGTGGTGCTCAAGGTGAGGGATACTTGGCAAGGTCACGAGGTGGCCTTCTATATAGCATCTGGGCTGGGTCATTTACCGCGGTGACGGGTAACTAGTTTGTCGAGTCTGCTCTATGGGGTCGGGGTCAATGCTACAGATGCACCTATCTCACAAAAGTGACGAATTACTATGGGTGTCGTCGGGGTGGTTTTGGTAGCTGTGCCAGGAATTAAAATGCAACATACGCTAACATATTTATGCATGGCTACTATTTAAAACAGAGGCACACAAGTAGGTTGTGATAATTATGGCGTCTGAGGATCACATAATTACAGGGCGTAGGAGTACCAAGGCTTGGTACTACTCGTGTGACTCAGTCTACCTCGTTAATATCTAAGCGGGCATGTCTTGTGGACGCCGAGGCTTCTCCTCGGGTTTCACCGTCGGAGTTAATGGAGGGGTTGAGGAACTGCGGGTCGGGTAGCGATGATGACCATCGCGGGGGTTGTTGGCCACGGTCCCGTTGGAGCGTGTTCCCAAAAGACGACGAAGCTCTTCTGGGGACACCAAAGCACCTTGGTCGATGGGTGGGGCAGTCCTCAAGGACTCAATGGGTTGTCCGAACAACACGACTGGGTTGTCGGTGTCGGGCTCATCCTCTCTTCTTGCCGGGGCTCGGCGAACCAGTCCTCCACGAGCTGCGATCAGATCAAGGGTGATTTGATCGAACAGTTCCTCTAGTGCACTTACATAGCGCACCAGATGCAACAATGGAGGATCCATCTCGTGATCTCCGTTGGAAACTTGGGGTGGCCTACCATACCCGTCACGGTTGGGGTAGTAGTAGAACGAGCGACAGTTAACTCTGGGCGACAAGTGTCGGAGTTGAACTATAGCCTCTCGAGCAGCTAGTTGGGTGGCTTGTGGCTCAAAGGAAGTTGTCCTTCCGGTGAACCTGTAGGGGCGTTACGGTGATAGACCCTACCATAGATATGCACAAAGTGGCCCAGAATTGGCGGCTCTCACCGCTCATGGGTCCTTGGTACACAACATATTCAGGGGCTCTTCTAATGCGTAGGCACGGCGGGTGAGGTTTGCGAGCACGGTCACAAAACCTCCAAGGTTGGTTGCTGTGGTCTCATTGTGCACGATGGGTCCAGGCATTATGGCTCGGTTTGAGGAAGAGGCTGTGCTGGGCTGGGTTGAGGCTAGTGTGCCCTTTTTTATAGAAAAAGGGGACGGAGTCTTACTTCGCACGCTAGCGAATAAGACGTTTTAGGTGTCGGTCACTGGAGCGTGATCGACTGGCTAGGCTTATAGGTTGGGCACCGACTGCCAAAAGGTGTCGGGTCACTGTGTGGCTATCTTACACGAGAAGCTTGGCATGGGTCAGGTTAAGGTCTGGTGGGTTGGTTAACCTAAGTTTTTTGACCTGGCTAAGATAGGATTAGCCAATGGTCAGCCTGGCTCTAATACCAAGTTTGTCAGGATCGGATTTTCGGGATATTAATTTCCCAGAAATGGCCCTTGGCTCACCAGCCCCAGGATTACTGTTAGCTGGCGAGGCACCAACTTGATACAGAAACTCCAAGCAAAATACATGATATGTAGTACAAGACCATTCTGGTTTATGAGTACAACAATTGGTTTCTAGTGGCAGATGGTGGAAGCGGTTTGGGGTCTTTCAGCGTCTATGGGACTCCATTTCCCACAGGAATAGCTGACCAGGGTAACTCCTATCTTCGAGAGGCTGTTGTCACCATTGCGTGGGTTCCGGGCTGTCATCGCATCGCTCCTCTTCAAGCAAGAAATCTGGCCAAGACAATAGCCAGGGACAAGCCAGTGAGTACTTTTGAATGTACTCGCAAACATTATGAACACAGGTATAATATAACAAATGATATTAGGCTCTGAAATATACTATGATCACAACGTCAGTCACGAAATAACAATCCATGATGCACGAGAGCGGGGTTATTTATATATAACATGAATATGCAATACGGGAGTAGAAATAGAATGCACTGATCGGGTGTCTGAAGCGACGCCTCGAAAGGATAATAATATGAAACATGGCTCAATCGGGCGTCTGAGCGACGCCACATAAAGGGCTTATAAAGTAAACAATAACAAGCATGCCGCGATTCAAGGCCTCAGCGACACCACAAAAGGGCTTATAAATAAAAGGAATAACAAGCATGCCACGATGCGAGGCGTCAAATGACACCACATAAAGGGCTTATAAATAAAAGGGATAACAAGCATGCCACAGTCGGGCGTCTGTGCGACACCACATAAAGGGCTTATAGAGAGTAATCACGGTGAATATCCAGGAGGTAGAACCGTCCCAAGGATACTCAATAATTCAAATAATGTAAATGGTTAGTCCACAAGAATAATAGTCATAACCATCATATGTCACAGGTCATAATCAATGTTCTGGCTTAGCAGTTTTTCCTCCGAAGACCGACACTAAGACCGACACTTGACCCATCCCAGACTGTAGTCCTTAACCATGGACACTACTATTCGAATAGATGTTTAATCTCTGCAGAGGGTGTACTCTTTACCCACGAGTAACGGATTTCTTTAGTCCATCGGGACTAATTCCGTCTAGGGTCTTTTAGTTGAAAACACACCTGACCGCACACACCAGCCTAACTCACCAGTGTCTGGAATCACCCATGACACCCTTTAAGCAAAACTCTAAGTGGGGAGGCTACAACCTCGATTAGCATGGGATCACAAAATTTATAACGTGCGCAAACTAGGGGAGCTACCCTCTCGGCTCCAACCGGAAACACGCATGCCCCCGGGCCAAGTGGCATGCCTACCGTATGCAGCCGGCATCTTCCACCATGGCCTCTCTGTACGGTGTGTGCTAGGAAGGGGTTGACAACTTACTGAACCGTACCCTACCTATGGCAGGGACAAGTGGTAGTACGAAACAAGTATGGGGGTTACTGGAACAAGACTCGATCTACGGCCGACTCAGGAGGTTTAAGTATTCCCTGCATGATTAGCAAGACAAGTATAATTCAACCAACAGACAGAATCACCACTCATCATACCTCATTATGCCATACCAGACACAACCGTCTCGACGAAGGACTAGAGACAAGCCCGTGTCTACCCAAGATAGAGGCCTTACCGGATTCCTTCCGGTATGCATGAAAGGCATATGATGGTGAGTACTATCACAACGTATCAAATTCCAATAGCACGGAATCATCAATATGCACTTATGAGTATGTTCATATCATCACCTAAAATAACGAAAACTCCGAAACGAGGGGTGTTGTAACCGTATCATACAACATGCAACAATATTATGCCAGGGTTCAGAATGCTTGCCTTCAAGATGTGGAGAGGCAGGGTGCATTCCAAAACTTTTGAAAGTTGCCTTCCTCTTCAAAAATCCTATTTTTGAAAATATTAATATTAACACAAACTTTTAAAACAGTACAAAATTTTTTCCTAATTATTTTTGAAATAGATCTTAAAATAAACTAGGTGAAATTTTAGAGAGGTAGGAAAAAGAATCAACTCATTTGGAGTTATATTTAAAAAGTTATAGCTAGTCAAAGATTAGTCAAATTTCTGTTTTTTTAATAAAACAGAAAAAGAAAAACGTTTCGAAATAAAAATACGTCAGAGACGTACTCTGGGTTTACGCCTTCACTTAATCCAGCGTGGACCGGTTCGTGGTCACTAACAGTGGGTCCCCTGGGCCCACTGGTCAGGTTTGACCAGTCGCCCCCGCCTCCTTCCTCCTCTGGCCGAACAGAGGCGGGGCTTCGGTGATTGACGCCGGCGATTGGCGGCTCCTCGCGGGGTTCTGAGGGCAGGGATGGATCCGCCAGTCCAGGGCGGTCGTCCCGGTGGTCGACAGGCTGGCGGGGACGAAGGGAGTCGCTGGCGGCGAGCTCCGCGGCGGAGGTGGCTTCGGGAGGATTTTGGGGGTCTGGGCTACGGTGGTTCCTAGTCGGGTTTGAGAGGCTGGGCAGCTCCGCACGGTCAAGGGGAGTCGGGTGGTGGTGCTAGATGGACGGGGGAGGGCCTGCTCGCGACGAACGGAGCCGGAGAGTGGCGGCGGCCGAACTGGCCGGAGGCGAGGAAGACGGCCTCCCGCCGTCGACTGCTGGCTGTGGGGGCCCTAGGGGGATGGCACGAGGTTGCCTGGGTGTCCGGATGGGCTCGGGGCTCCTTTTATAGCGCGACTAGGTCGGTTCCGCGGCGGCCGGAGATAAGATCGACGGCGAACCGCCGTTCTGTAGCTGCAGGGCGACGTGGCGGCGGTGTACGCTAGCAGACGAGCTCGTGGATGAGCTCGAGCTGTTCCAGGGACAGCTGGCGCGCGCGTATGGCTCGGGCGGCGCCGTCCATGGCAGGAACCTACTGTGGCCGGCCGCTAGCTGCCACGGCCGACTTAACGGCGGTGCTGTGGAGCTCTAGGGGCGGCCTGGAGGGTGCTTGTGAGTGGATGAGGACGGGCGTGGCTCTGCAGGTGAGCAAAGGCCAGGGGCCAGACGCGGCGACCCGTGCGCACACACATGCAAAATGCGCGCTCTGGGCGCGCCCAGCGCACGCACGCCAGGTGCTCGACGAAATGCCAGCACGTGTTAGAGAGCTCGGATGATGCTGGTAGTTAATAGGACTGGGTTAGGGTTAGCTAGGAGCTTAGTGGACAAGTTAGTTAGGTCAGAGGATCAAGCTCACAATGCCAACTAAAAATCATGCCAAATCTGGCTATGCACACAAAGTGCTCGACAGAATGTCATGGGCATCTAGGCATCCCTTGGGGTGGCCAAAAACTCCAGATCATAGTCTCTTTAGATGCTAAAGAGGGTGGTAAGGTTAGTTTGTCAAAGATAGAAACTTGTTAGTGCAAGTTTTTGAGAAAACCAAGACCGGACAGAAACTAAAGGCTATCATTTCAGGGACCAAAAATATTCCAATGGGTCCACTCTCCTGGACTTAAGGGTTTGGTAGGGAAGACTATAAGCAGGAAAAAGAATCATGGCCAACCAAGCAAAATAAAATGGGGTTGCTGTAGAAAATGCCAAACTGGACCCGAGAGCAAAAGAGGATGTTTTGCTCAGATTTTCCAAAGAACACCAGTGGGTTTTTGCATAAAGTTGAATAATATAATCCTACTAACATCCACTAATTTTGGTGGAAGTTTTAAAGAAATATTTAAATAGGTTGTAGTACAATTTTACCAACTGGACCAGTTTTGAAAACTAGGGGTAGAGCTTAAAATCTCCAATGAATAAAAGATATTTTTGCATCAGAGTGATTTAAAAACACCACATGATATCCCCAAATTTTGGCGAAAATTTTAAATGCATTTATCAAATGGTTGCAGTGCAAAAGAGGCCGTAAAACTTATGAAAAATCATTTTCAAGAGAAATATAGCTCAGGGAAAATACTTGTATAAATAATTCTACTGATAAAAGAAATGTTTCAAGAGAGGGTATACAAGTCCTATAATATTTTGAAAAGTTTCCACTTGGGGTGAAAACTTCACAATATTAAAGAAAAGAGGGGTTCTGAAATCAAAAGAAAATCCAGAAAGTAAATTTTTTAATCTCTTGGCAAAATTTTAATAAACAAAACATGGTTAAATTTTCGGGGTGTTACAACTAGCCACCTGTGTGCGAAGCACATCGGTAGAACCAGTCTCGCGTAAGCGTGCGCGTAATGTCGGTCTGAGCCACTTCATCCAACAATACCGTCGAATCAAAGTGTGACATGCTGGTAAGCAGTATGACTATTATCGCCCACAACTCTTTGTGTTCTACTCGTGCATATAACATCTATGCATAGACCTGGCTCGGATTCCAGTATTAGGGAACGCAGTAATTTCAAAAAAATTCCTACGCACACGCAAGATCCATCTAGGTGATGCATAGCAACGAGCGGGAGAGTGTGTCCACCTACCCTCGTAGACCGAAATCGGAAGCGTTAAGTAACGCGGTGGATGTAGTCGAACGTCTTCGTGATCCAACCGATCAAGTACCGAACGCACGATACCTCACTGATCTACACACGTTCAGCTCAGTGACGTCCCTCGTACTCTTGATCCAGCTGAGGCCGAGGGAGAGTTTCGTCAGCACGACGGTGTGGTGACGGTGATGATGAAGTTACGGACGCAGGGTTTCGCCTAAGCACTACGACAATATGACCGAGGTGGAAATCTTTGGAGGGGGGCATCGCACACGGTTAAGAGAATCTTGTGTGTTCTAGGTGCCCCCTCTCCCCACATATATATAGGTTGGAGGGGGGAAGAGGAAGCCTTAGGGCGCCCCCAAGTAGGCCGAATCCTACTTGGCGTGCAAGCCCAATTCGACCCCCCTTCCTTATTTCAGCATATGGGAAGGAAAGAGAAGGGGGAAGAGAAGGAAAGGGTGGAGACCGAACCCTCCTCCTTCCTTCCTTCTTCCCCTTCCTTTCCTCCTACTCCTATTCGGCCTAGGAGGGGCGCACCAGCCCACCAGGGGCTGGTTTGTCCCTCACTTGGCCCAATAGGCCCATAACTTTGCCGGGGGGGGGGTGCCCGGAACCCCTTCCGGTGACCCGATATCACCCGGAACACTTCCGGTGTCCAAATATCGTCGTCCTATATATGAATCTTTACCTCTAGACCATTTTGAGACTCCACGTCATCTCCGTGATCTCATCCGGGACTCCAAACAAACATTGGTCATCAAATCACATAACTCATAATACAAATTGTCATCGAACGTTAAGCGTGCGGACCCTAAGGGTTCGAGAACTATGTAGACATGACCGAGGCACATCTCCGGTCAATAACCAATAGCGGAACCTGGATGCTCATATTGTATCCTACATGTTCTACGAAGATCTTTATCGGTCAAATCGCATAACAACATACGTTGTTCCCTTTGTCATCGGTATGTTACTTGCCCGAGATTCGATCGGCGGTATTGATACGTCTCCAACGTATCTATAATTTTTTATTGTTCCATGCTATTATATTATCTGTTTTGGATGTTTAATGGGCTTTACTATGCACTTTTATATTATTTTTGGGACTAACCTATTGTCGGTGTACAAAAGTAGGGGCTCTCCTTTTGACCCCTTTACTTGTGCACGGGCAGTCGGAGCCGCCCGCCACGGCCGCGCATAACAGGGCAGGGAAGGGAAGCCAGAGAGAAGCCGGAGGCACAAGACAAATGAAGCAATGACAAGGACCAAGGCCACAAGGATCGGATGGGCAAAGCAGTTTTTCCCGGCAAGGACCCTTGCCGGGGCAGCTCGCCCACGCCAGCCGAGCGAGCCACCCTTGAGCCCACCAACGCTCAACAGATGCATTGGGACAGGGCTCGGGAGGCACCTCCGTTGTGGCATGCAGATCTTTGTGAAGACAAAGCATAGTCAAGATCAAGTGAGGATAGGAAGGCAATCATCCTCACCGAAGAAACCCACAAGACCCCCGGCAAGATCCTTGCCGGGGACGCCTACGCGCCGCGGCAAGACCCTTGCCGGGCCACCCGGCAAGGCCCTCGCCAGGCGCACCAGCAGGGCCGCTGCCGGGCCCGCACCAACCAAGTTTCCACCGCCGTTCGCATGCAGCTGCCGATCCAACCAGCTGGGAAGGCACTTGCGTGGCAACATGCAACCCTTCCTGGAGGCTCCACCATCGCGCCACCTAAGCTGCCTTCCTGCCTACATGGCACCGCATGCATCGCTGGCCAGGGCGCGTGTCGAAGCAAGGAGGAGCGGCGACGGATGGGACGGGCCTCGTCCCCGCCCCCGATAAAGCAAGAGGACACCTAAGCGATGCATTAAATGCATCTTGTCCTGTAATACGAGGGATAACCTCACGACACTGTACCCTTTCCACCTACTGCTTGCCACTGTGGCGACCCCTTTTTCCTATAAAAGGAGGCCCGAGGCGACCAGGAGAAGGATTCGGCTTTTTGGAGCTCGTTACACCTCGTAGCTAGCTCAAGAACTCAGAATACATCGACCAAAGCAGGACTAGGGTTTTACGCATCCTCGCGGCCCAAACCTAGATAAACGAACCGCGTACTCTCTATCAGATCCGCTCTTCTCTCAACCCCGCGCCCCGCAACCGCAGTAGGGATCCTTGTGATCCCATAGGTGTCGTTCCCACCGACATCTTTGGCGCGCCAGGTAGGGGGCGCAGTTGTGAGAATCGGCTTTAACAGCTAGTCTGGCGTTTTCTTCATCGCCATGGCGCCCAAGAAGAAGATGACGGTGGCGGTCGGCTCGTAGGGAGCCGAATGGCCTGTCCCCGACGCTGGCGAAAGCGGACCGGTCGCGGAGAGGACCAGGGGCGCGGCTCGCGAGCACCAACACGACCCCTGCAGCCGGAGCTTGGAAGGCGGCGATGTTCGTGTGCCTGGCAACGGGCCGCACGTCACCAAATCCAAAGATGGAGCCAGGCCCTCCGCAGGCGGCGCGGGGCCCTCCAAAGGCACCGTCGCACCGCCCGAAGGCGATGTGGTGGCCTCGAAGACACCCACGCCGGCGCCCACAGCGCGCTCCTCTCAGGCCGCGCGCGACGGAAGACCGACGAGACTCCTAGCACCCACTACAGCAAGCGCACCTCTTCGGGGTGTTGCGCTCCCGTTTAGGATGTGCCAGAGAGCTCCGCCGGCAAGAGCAAGAAGCCCAGAGCCACGCCACCAGAGACCAAGAAGGTGCCCGTCAAGGAGGACGGTACGGGGAGTTTTTACCATAAGCTCCACCTCGACGGCAAATAGGAAAGCGAGCTCGCCGCCTTCCCGCGGGTGAATGTCGATGTGTTTTCATGGCAAGCCTCAGACATCCCTGGCGTTCCTGTGGAGGTGATTGAGCACCACCTTGCCGCCTGTCCTCATGCGCGCCCGCCAAGCGAAGGTCAGGAGCAAGCTCTGGAGAGGCAGGAGTTCATCACGGAGGAAATCAGAAAGCTAGAGGCGGCAGGTTTGGTGAGAGGAGTACTCAATCCAGCGTGGTTGGCCAATCCGGTAGTGGTGCGCAAGGCAAATGGGAAATGGAGGCTGTGTATTGATTACACAGACATCAATAAGGCCTCCCCAAAGGGTCCTTTCCCGTTGCCGCACATTGACCGGATTGTTGACTCCATGGCTGGGTGTGACCTCTTATCGTTCCTGGACGCGTACTCAGGATACCACCAGATCTTCATGACAAAGGAAGATGAGGAAAAGACAGCATTCATCACCCCGTGTGGTACATATTGCTTTTTACGGATGCCTTTCGGGTTGAATAGTGCTGGCTCGACCTTTGCAAGAGCAGTCCAAATTGGTTTTGAGCCCCAGCTACATAGAAATATGGAAGCTTATATGGATGACTAGTGGTCAAAACCAAGGACAAAGCAACGCTCGTGCAAGATCTGGAGGAAACATTTGGGAACCTGCGCAAGATCAACCTCAAATTGAACCCTGAGAAGTGTGTCTTCGGCGTCCCGTCTGGCAAGCTTCTCGGGTTCTTTGTGTCCCAGCGCGGGATTGAAGCAAACCCAGATAAGATCAAGGCTATCGAGAAGATTGAGGTACCCAAACGGATCAAGGACGTGCGTCGGCTCACTGGCTGCATTGTTACCATGAGCCGGTTCATCTCCAAGTCCGCGGAGCGTGCCCAAGATCTTGAAGAAAGCAGGGCCGATGGAGTGGACCCCAGAGGCCGAGGCAGAGCTGCAAGATTTGAAGAAATACCTCTCCTCTACCCCAGTGCTGGTTGCGCCCAAACCACAAGAACCGTTGCTGCTCTACCTAGCGGCAACGAATCAGGTGGTTAGTGCAGCACTAGTGGCGCAGAGCCAAGCTGATGAGGAGACAACAGCAGCGGCAGAGTCGACGGTTGGCGGGCCG
Organism: Aegilops bicornis; assembly: GCA_021605145.1. Classification (NCBI taxonomy): domain Eukaryota; kingdom Viridiplantae; phylum Streptophyta; class Magnoliopsida; order Poales; family Poaceae; genus Aegilops; species Aegilops bicornis. The sequence goes on from CM038669.1 coordinate 449,456,574, forward strand.
GAACCCTCCCCGGCAGGGCTCAGCCCCGACAAGACTGAGTCCTCGGCAAGGCTCGGCCCCGACAAGACTGGCGCCCGTGCGATGGGACCCACGCGACCAGGTGAAGAAGCGCAGAAGAAGAAAATGGTGCAACACCCAGTTTACTTTGACTCCCTTTGCGAGGGGCTAGGTCGAGGTACTCAGGTGTGCAAAAGCTGCTCTTCGGCCTCCTTATGGCTTCGAGGAAGCTGCGCCATTACTTCCAAGCGCATGAGATCACGGTGCTCACCCGCCTCCCATTGCAACGGATATTGCATGACCCAGATGCAACGGGGAGGATCGTGGAATAGGCCCTGGAGCTGTCAAGCTTCGGTTTAAAGTTCGAAAGTACCTCGACGATTCAGAGCAGAGTCTTGGCGGAGTTTGTTGCAGAATGGACCTCGACGCCCGACGAAGAGGTACAAGAGACCACTCTCCCCGGCAAGGAAACGAGTCGCAATCGATCATGTACTTTGATGGTGCCTTCGCCGCAAGGCACCGGTCTGGTGTGTGTCGCTTGTCGCACTCCACCAAGAGCACCTCAAGTACGTCATCCAGATGCGCTTCCCACGGGAGATGTCAACCAACAACACCGCCGAGTACGAGGGTTTGCTTGCCGGTCTCAGGATCGCGGCGGACCTCGGAGTTAAGAAGCTCATCGTCAAGGGCGACTCGCAGCTCGTCGTCAGGCAGACCAACAAAGATTATCAAAGCCCGTTGATGGAAGCTTACGTAGATGAGGTGAGGAAATTGGAGGAACGCTTTGACGGGAAGTGGAGCATGTCCCTCGAGTGGAGAACGACATCGCCGACTACCTGTCAAAGCACGCTGCCCTCAAGCTACCTGTGGAACCAGGTACTTTTGTGCTTCAGTTAACTCAGCCATCCGTTGAGCCGTCGACCGGGCAGAACAAGCAGAGGAAGCTAGGCCCTGGCAAGTACTTCCCCACCGAGCTCCCCGGAGCCGCCGGTGAAGATTTTGCCATGGATGCCGATCCTGCCACGGGGCGACCAACTCCGGCAGGACCTCAGGTCATGGCCATGGAGGCGGCTGCTCCCGTAGCAGAAGAAATGCCTTTGGTCCTTGTCATCGAGCCACAGACTCCGGCATGGGCACAACACACCGTCCGATTCCTTCAGAAAGGAGAGCTTCGTGAGGAACAGGAAGAGGCGGAAAGAGTAGCCCGCCGGTCTGCCCTGTACCAGTTCGTTGATAACGAACTGTACAGGAGAAGACTGAATGGGGTGAAATTGAAGTGCATCTCCCGGGAGGAAGGACTAAGGCTGTTGGCAGAGATACATGGAGGCATATGTGGCTCCCACATAGGGTCAAGGGCCCTTGCCGGCAAGGCTTTCCGGGAAGGTTTCTTCTGGCCCACCGCCCTCTAGGATGCGACGGCACTAGTAACCAAGTGTGAAGCGTGCCAGTTCCATTCGAAAAAGCTCCATCAACCAGCTCAAGCCCTTCAAACTATCCATCTCTCCTGGCCCTTCTGGGTCTGGGGCTCGACATATTGGGCCCTTTCCCCCGTGTTGTCGAGGGCTTTGAGTACTTGTACGTCGCAATCGACAAGTTCACAAAGTGGCTAGAGGTGGAAGCAGTGAGGAAGGTGACATCGCAGTCAGCCATCAAGTTCTTCAAGGGACTAGTGTGCCATTTTGGGGTGCCCAATAGGATCATCACCGACAACGTCACGCAGTTCACAAGCCATGCCTTCATGCAATACATTGAGGATCTTGACAGCAAGGTCAGTTTTGCTTTCGTGGCACATCCACGGAGGAATGGCCAAGCGGAGAGAGCAAATGCTGAAGTCCTGTGAGGCTTAAGAACGAAGACTTTTGACAGGCTGCACAAGAGTGGAAGGCTATGGATTGACGAGTTGTTGGCGGTTCTTTGGTCGATCAGAACAACGCCAAATCGAGCCACCGGCCAGACACCCTTTGCCCTGGTTTACGGGGCAGAAGCAGTTCTCCCCACGGAACTCATATACGGGTCACCTCGAGTGCTCTCTTATGATGAGCTTGAGCAAGAGCGATTGCGGCAAGATGACGCGACCCTCCTTGAGGAAGATCGTCTCTGGGCGGCTATGAGAGCAGCATGCTACCAGCAAGCCTTGCGCCACTACCATAGCCGCAAGGTTCATGCCCGGAGCTTTGAGGAAGGCGACCTTGTTCTTCGGCACGTTCAGTCGGCCAAGAATTCCAACAAGTTGACACCAAAGTGGGAAGTCCCTTATCGGGTAACACGAGTCACCAGGCCCGGTGCAGTTCGGCTGGAGCCCGAAGATGCCATTCCAGTGAGCAACTCCTGGAACATCGAGCATCTCCGCAAGTTTTACCCATAAGGCGCGGCTTGCCGGGCCTCCCAGAAAGCTACCCTTTTGTACAAGCCTTGCCGGCAAGGCATGTAACCCTTTGTACAAAGCTAGACGCAGACCCTGAGCATAAATAAACGAAGCGCTGGCGCCCTAAGTTATAGCATGCATGCTAGGTTGAGTCTCGTCCTTGGTTAGGGTCGATAGTGCTTAGCGGCGGCTAACCCCTAGCTTAGAGGTCGAGTGCTGGCGTCTCTCGTTTCTTCTCTATCTTCTTTGGTTCGCAGGACACATGAATATCCTTGCCGAGCTGCTTTGGAAGAAAGGGGACGGACCGGCGTACGGGTCCCGGCAAGCCAATACTGCCGGGGGGCTACAAGGGCGAAGATCCACCCGCGGCAAGCCAAAGTTGCCGGGGGCTGCAGATTCAGATAAGTTCTCTATCCCTCATCATGCATTTCATTATGGACTGAGGGATGTGAAACCTCGTTTTATCCTTAGGCTACCGTGCTCTCCTCATTCCGGACCCTAGGACTCGTCTCCTAGGACCGAATTTGGTCGTAGTCGCGGCAGCAAGGAAATAAAACAAGGAGCCTAGGCCCACCTCATCCCTGCCTCCGCCAAGGGCGTGAGAAAGGTCGAGCGAAGTGGGGGGACGGCAAGGTTTGTTGCCGGGCGAAAAAATGTTTATCTTAAGGATAACGAGGATTCACTCCTTGTCGTGGGTTCCACCCGCGAACGAAAATCCCGGCAAACATCCCTTTTTCATTAAAAAACATCCCGTACAGGTACAGTTCATACGAAATGAAAAACATGAGCAAGGGGATTACAAGCTTTAAATTCTACTAAGGCCCGAAGGCTTACAAACTAAAAAAAGAGATAAGGTGCCCGTAATCCCTTTCTTGTCCCTCTCCTCAGGAAATGGAACAAGAAAAGCGGGGAGGGCAAAGGGGCGCCTAGGCGAAGCTACAGTGGCGTAAGACACCAAGAGAACATCTTGGTGGCCGCCCAAGAGCTGGATGGTGATGGCGGCGCTGGAGGCGAGCTTCGAAGACGAGGCGGCAGGACGTCAAGATCTGTGAAGAAGGCATTGGTGCTCACAGATTCGACTTGACGGCCTTGCCGCCCGTCCTCTTCCTCTTCCGCAGCCTCCCAACGCCAGCCGCCCAAGGAGATGACCTCGATAAGTTCAAGGAGTCGGGGACAGGGATGATGGGGTCGCCGTGCCGCCCGGAGCGGCGCCCGACGCCTAGTCGGACCCTTCATCCTGCCGCCCGCTGGCCTCGCCGTCGCTTTCGTTGTCCTCCTCGTCACTCTTGCTCGAGGAGGTATCTTCGTCATCAGAATGGCTCTCCATACAGCACCTTACGCGAGTCCCGAAGTGCCCGAAGATCTTGATGGAAAGGAGGCCACCCTCCATTAGTTTGAAATGGAGAGTGAGCCCATCCATCAAGCTGTGGAGGCGAGCGAAGGTCTTCCACCCTCGATGAAGATACATGACGTGAGGGGCGGGTAACTCGACGTCGGCCCATGTGCAGCTGTTCCTGCAACCCCTCATATGCAGCCGCAACGCCTGCGGCGGATCCAGCTCCATCTCCCGCGCGAATGGGGTCGAGAGGCAAAGGCGATGGCGCGGTGGCCAGTGTAGACTGACGAAGAATTCACAAGGGTTGTCCCCGGCGTGGCCCTCCATCGGAGGAGGGGCTGCTGGCGGAGGCGAGGCTGATCTGCCGCCCCGTCCTCCTCTCCCTCGAGCACCACGACGGCCTCGACCTCGCCTCCCCTTCCTCTAGCGGCGGCTCCGCCAAGAACGAGCTCTTGGGGAGGAGCAACGCGTTGTCTGGCCGAAACCCTCGCCGCCACCGATGAAGCGTCACCACGCCCCCTCGCCATAGCAGAAGGAAGGAAGAAAGAAGAATGGGGAGAGGCAGATGGCGGAGGGTTGAGAGGCACCGTTTCTCCCGCTCCCCTCTTTATAAAGGGGTAGGGGCGAGACTCGGCCGCCCCCTCTCGGTCAATCCGACCCGCTGAAGTGACAGCGAGCGGGGCCGTCGTCCGCCCGCTCCATTGAAGGCGCGTGGGAATCGACCCACGCGCGCGCACGACTTCCCACGTCTCGCGCGCCTGTCATTTGCTCTGCATTATGCATGCAGCAAACGTGGCGCAAGGGGCAGGCGTAGTGGGATGCACGGAGCGACGGTTCCCAAGCGGGGGCAGTAAATGGGAGGCGGCCCTACAGTCCCAAAGAGACACGCAAGCCGCCTCTTTACTATCCACCACAAGGTGACGCCAGCATGCTTCCGTCACGCGCGCGAGCATGACCCCCACGTCGCGCGTTCGACGCGGGTCATGGAGAAGCGCAGCGGACGGACCAGTTACCGCAGTAAAATCCGCCCCTCCTGCCCGCGCACCGTTCTGGGCCTAGCCCAACAACGTGTCGCTCTTATGTGTGGCCCTTGCCCGGGGGCTCCTGTCGGTGTACAAAAGTAGGGGCTCTCCTTTTGACCCCTTTACTTGCGCACGGGCAGTCGGAGCCGCCCGCCACGGCCGCGCATAACAGGGCAGGGAAGGGAAGCCGGAGGCACAAGACAAATGAAGCAACGACAAGGACCAAGGCTACAAGGATCGGATGGGCGATGCAGGTTTTCCCGGCAAGGACCCTTGCCGGGGCGGCCTCAGCGGCCCTGGCAAGATCCTTGCCGGGGCAGCTCGCTCACGTCAGCCGAGCGAGCCACCCTTGAGCCCACCAACGCTCAATGCATTTACGCATTGGGACAGGGCTCGGGAGGCACCTCCGTGGTGGCATGCAGATCTTTGTGAAGACAAAGAATAGTCAAGATCAAGTGAGGATAGGAAGGCAATCATCCTCACCGAAGAAACCCACAAGACCCCTGGCAAGATCCTTGCCGGGGACGCCTACGCGCCACGGCAAGATCCTTGCCGGGCCACCCGGCAAGGCCCTCGCCAGGCGCATGATAACCCACAAGTGTAGGGGATCGCAACAGCTTTCGAGGGTAGAGTATTCAATCCAAATTTATTGATTCGACACAAGGGGAGCCAAAGAATATTCTCAAGTATTAACAACTGAGTTGTCAATTCAGCCACATTTGGATAACTTAATATCTGCAAAGAAAGTATTTAGTAGCAAAGTAGTATGATAGTAGTGGTAACGGTAACAAAAAGAGTAATGAAAGCAAAAGAAATATTTTGTATTATGTAGTGATTGTAACAGTAGCAACGGGAAAGTAAATAAGCGTAAACCAATAAATGGAAAACTCGTAGGCATTGGATCGGTGATGGATAATTATGCCGGATGCGGTTCATCATGTAACAGTCATAACTTAAGGTGACACAGAACTAGCTCCAATTCATCAATGTAATGTAGGCATGTATTCCGAATATAGTCATACGTGCTTACGGAAAAGAACTTGCATGACATCTTTTGTCTTACCCTCCCGTGGCAGCGGGGTCCTAATGGAAACGAAGGGATATTAAGGCCTCCTTTTAATAGAGAACCGGAACAAAGCATTAGCACATAGTGAATACATGAACTCCTCAAACTATGGTCATCACCGAGAAGTATCCCGATTATTGTCACTTCAGGGTTGTCGGATCATAACACATAATAGGTGACTATAGACTTGCAAGATAGGATCAAGAACACACATATATTCATGAAGACATAATAGGTTCAGATCTGAAATCATGGCACTCGGGCCCTAGTGACAAGCATTAAGCATAGCAAAGTCATAGCAACATCAATCTCAGAACATAGTGGATACCAGGGATCAAAGCCTAACAAAACTAACTCGATTACATGATAGATCTCATCCAACCCATCACCGTCCAGCAAGCTTACGATGGAATTACTCATGCACGACGGTGAGCATCATGAAATTGGTGATGGAGGATGGTTGATGATGACGACGGCGACGAATCGCCCTGCCCGGAGCCCCGAACGGACTCCAGATCAGCCCTCCCGAGAGGTTTTAGGGCTTGGCGGTGGCTCCGTATCGTAGAACGTGATGATTTATTCTCTCTGATTTTTCTCTCTCTGAAAGCCAATATATAGAGTTGGAGTTGGCGTCGGAGGAGCTCAGGGGGCCCACGAGGTAGGGGGCACGCCCTGGAGGGGGGGGCGCGCCCCCCACCCTCGTGGACAGGGTGTGGGCCCCCTGGTATTCATCTTTGGCGAGGATTTTTTATTATTTTTTCTAAGATGTTCCTGAGTTTCGTGTCATTCCAAGAACTTTTGTTTTCGCACATAAAACAACATCATGGCAATTCATTTGAAAACAGCGTTAGTCCGGTTAGTTCCATTCAAATCATACAAGTTAGAGTCCAAAACAAGGGCAAAAGTGTTTGGAAAAGTAGATACGACGGAGACGTATCAACAAGACCAAAGGGCCGCCACCGGGCCCGCACCAACCAAGTTTCCACCTGTTAGCATGCAATGCCGACCCAACCATTTGGGCGGTGCACTGTGTGGCAACATGCAACCCTTCCCGGAGGCTCCACCACCGCGCCACCTCACTGCCTGCCGCCTACATGGCACCGCATGCATCACCAGGCCGTATGCGCGTGTCGGGCAAGGAGGAGCGGCGATGGATGGGAAGGGCCTCGCCCCGCCCCGATAAAGCAAGAGGACACCTAAGTGATGCATTAAATGCATCTTGTCTCGTAATGTCGAGGGATAACCTCGCGACACTGCATTTTTTCACCTCCTGCTTGCCACTGTGGCGACCCCTTTTTCTTATAAAAGGAGGCCCGAGGCAACCAGGAGAAGGATTCGGCTTTTTGGAGCTCGTTACACCCCGTAGCTAGCTCAAGAACTCAGAATACATCCACCAAAGCAGGACTAGGGTTTTACGCATCCTCGCGGCCCGAACCAGGATAAACGAACCACGTACTCTCTGTCAGATCCGCTATTCTCTCAACCCCTCGCCCCGCAACCGCAGTAGGGATCCTTGTGATCCAATAGGTGGCATTCCCACCGACACCTATTAACCGAAGGCCCAGTGCAAATTGCTGTTTTTTGCCTATTTCAGTGTTTCATAGAAAAGGAATATCAAACAGAGTCCAAAAGGAATGAAACTTTCAGGAGAGTTATTTTTGGAACAAATGCAATCCAGGAGACTTGGAGTGGACGTCAAGGAAGCAACAAGGTGGCCACGAGGTAGGGAGGCGCGCCCCCACCCTCGTGGGCCCCTCGTGGCTCCACCGACCTACTTCTTTCACCTATATATACTCATATACCCTGAAAACATCCGAGAGCACCACGAAACCCTATTTCCACCACCGCAATCTTACATGCCGTGAGATCCCATCTTAGGGGCCTTTTCCGGCGCTCCGCCGGAGGGGGAATCGATCACAGAGGGCTTCTACATCAACACCATAGCCTCTTCGATGATGTGTGAGTAGTTTACCACAGACCTTTGGGTCCATAGTTATTAGCTAGATGGCTTCTTCTTTCTCTTCGGATCTCAATACAAAGTTCTCCTCGATCTTCTTGGAGATCTATTCGATTTAATTATTTTTGCAGTGTGTTTGTCGAGATCCGATGAATTGTGGGTTTATGACAATATTATCTATGAACAATATTTGGTTCTTCTCTGAATTCTTATATGTATGATTTGTTATCTTTGCAAGTATCTTTGAATTATCAGTTTGGTTTGGCCTACTAGATTGATCTTTCTTGCAATGGGAGAAGTGCTTAGCTTTGGGTTCAATCTTGTCGCGTCCTTTCCTAGTGACAGCAAGGGCAGCAAGGCACGTATGTATTGTTGCCATCGAGGATAAAAAGATGGGGTTTATATCATATTGCTTGAGTTTATCCCTCTACATCATGTCATCTTGCCTAATGCGTTACTCTGTTCTTATGAACTTAATACTCTAGATGCATGATGGATAGCGGTCGATGTGTGGAGTAATAGTAGTAGATGCAGAATCGTTTCGGTCTACTTGTTGCGGACGTGATGCCTATATACATGATCATGCCTAGATATTCTCATAACTATGCACTTTTCTATCAATTGCTCGATAGTAATTCGTTCACCCACTGTAAATTATGCTATCTTGAGAGAAGCCACTAGTGAAACGTATGGCCCCCAGGTCTATCTTCCATCATATTAATCTCCCGTCAACTAGCTATTCCTTCAATCTTTTATTTTTGCAATCTTTACTTTCCAATCTATACCATAAAAATACCAAAAATATTTATCTTATTATCTATATCAATTCTCACTTTTGCAAGTGGCCGTGAAGGGATTGACAAACCCTTTATCGTGTTGGTTGCAAGGTTCTTATTTGTTTGTGTAGGTACGAGGCGACTTGCGTGTAACCTCCTACTGGATTGATACCTTGGTTCTCAAAAACTGAGGGAAATACTTACGCTACTTTGCTGCATCACCCTTTCCTCTTCAAGGGAAAATCAACGCATGCTCAAGAGGTAGCAGGTATCACCATACCTAGTTCAATCTCATTACTGGTAAGTCTCTTTAATCGTTCTGTAATGCATCATCTCGTGACTAACTCATTAGACACATTGCTTGCAAGGCTCATAGTGATGTGCATTACCGAGAGGGCCCAGAGATACCTCTCCGATACACGGAGTGACAAATCCTAATCTTGATCTATGCCAACTCAACAAACACCATCGGAGACACCTGTAGAGCATCTTTATAATCACCCAATTATGTTGTGACGTTTGATAGCACAAAAGTTGTTCCTCCGGTATTCGGTAGTTGCATAATCTCATAGTCAGAGGAACATGTATAAGTCATGAAGAAAGCAATAGCAATAAAACTAAACGATCATTATGCTAAGCTAATGGATGGGTCTTGTCCATCACATCATTCTCCTAATGATTTGATCCCGTTCATCAAATGACAACACATATCTATGGTTAGGAAACTTAACCATCTTTGATTAATGAGCTAGTCAAGTAGAGGCATACTAGGGACACTCTGTTTTTGTCTATGTATTCACACATAGACTAAGTTTCCGGTTAATACAATTCTAGCATGAATAATAAACATTTTATCATGATATAAGGAAATATAAATAACAACTTTATTATTGCCTCTAGGGCATATTTCCTTCAAGAAAACCCCGCAAGCGGTAGTGGGGACGGTAGTACAGGTTGTAGTACCGCCGAAGCAGTACTCCCGCAGTACTACCGCCCGACTACCGTGAATTACAGACAGACACCGAAAGTTGCACGCTCGGGGAAACCCTAAGCGATACTACCACAGAAGTACCAACGGTACTACCATAGGCAAAGGCGGTTCTACCGCTGGCAAGATTCTGAAAACACTACAAAAAACATAGGAAAGGCTCCGGAGATGGGAAGGAGGTTGTGGGTGCATATGGGGTTGTGTACATGTTGATTCCACCCATACCTTTCTGAAGCGGACCCCCTCTTAATAGTAAGGCTTTCCTACGACTCAAATCCACCGAAAAAGAAACGTAGAAAAACCGTCATCTTTGAAAGGCTCTGAGGGGCGTCCAATCGTCTAGTGCCTAGCCATGAGATATCTGAAATGCTCAATGCACACGATTAGTCCGCAAATGCATTGTCATCAATCACCAAAACCACTTAGGGAGAAATATCCCTTACAATCTCCCCCTTTTTGGTGGACTGATGACAATACGGGATTTGCACAAAGAGATATATAATGAGCATTAGCAAACCCAAGAATCTATAAAATATATACAGGCTCCCCCTAGATGTGTGCATTGAATAGATGTGCTTTGGACTGCACAACACACATACTAGGATCAACACTCCCCCTATATTTTATAGACCGAGCAATCCTTGCAAAGATATAAGGGGCACTTAAGCAAGGAAACTAATAAGACAAAAGATCATACATTCACGCACATAGAGACATAATACACTACAAAAAAGGACACTTCTATGATGATATGTGTTTGTCACAGTAGGTCATGTTTTCTGTCATGCATGTACATCCATGACAATTTTATGACAGAGTCAAGATAGTCATACCTGTGCTGTCATAGAAGTGTTCCATGACAGCACCAAAAATATCATCACGGAAGTGTCCACTTCCATGACAATAAATCACGCGTCATAGAAGTGCTTTCCTCAAGGGTGACCCACACGTGGCATGCACCATAACGGCTCACCGTTAAGCTATCGGGTCCGGTCTTGGATCCGATAACCCGTTAACTGCCCGGACCAATGGTGATTTTCCACGTGTAAAATTGTCATTGGTCGGAGGAAACACGTGTCTGCTCCTCGGTGGGCCAGACGTCGCCCGTCCATTGGAGGAGACATGCCAATGATACGCCGACACATGGCAGGGCCCAACAGAGGCCCATATAGGTTAAAAAGGATGGCCCAGTCAAAGGCCCGTAGTACTTACTCAGGTACTAGTGGGCCAGCCCAATAACGACCTATTTAATAAAGGCCCATTTATGGCCTGTAGCCACATCTGGCCTGTTAATTGTTCGCTGAATATTTGTTCCCAATTACAGCCCAGTGAATTTTGGCCTGTTAGAGGCCCGATGTAGACATGGGCCCATTTCATCCCGGTGTGTCTTTCGGACTGGGAATGGCCCGTGCTGCCCATGTGCCATATATGGTCCAGCGCGACATCCAGCCCACTAACGACCCGTGATAAAGGTGGCAACAGTTCAGCCCAACGTGACTTTGGGCCTGTTAAAGGCCTGTCGTATAATTCGGCCCGTTGATGCATGTACTAAGCTTTCGGCCTCTTAAAGGCCCATGATATCAGTGGGCCAACTAAGGCCCAAGATATGTTTCGGCCTGGTAACGACCCATCATATAACTAGGCCAAAAAAGGCCCGGTCTACATTTCAGCCTGTTGAAGGCCCGTCAACGACTAGTGAAAATTGAGGCCCAACATGCATTTCCGCCTACTAAAGGCCCATGGTTTCTTCTGGGCCATAATAGGCCAGTAGAATATTCAGCCTGTTAATGGCCCAACGCTACCTGGGCCAATCTAAGCGCTGGGTCCACAAAAGGCCCAACTAAAATTTGGGCCGAATATAGGCCGGAGTAAGTTGTGGGCCTGGCGCAAAGTGTGAATGCCCCAATGGCCATTCGAGCCCAAGAAAGATGTAGGCTGGCCCAATTGTGGCCCGCTAAAAACCAGGCCTGTTAGAGGCGAGTGTTTCGGCCCGGTCGACTACATCAGACTTTTTTTTAGATAGCGAATGATGGCAGTAACTAGTAGGAATTAAGAACAAACCTACTCTATACAATAAAGAAATTATGGCATAGTAACTTAGGATAAACCTACACTATACAATAAATGATTTATGGTATATTACATCCACTGGGCATAGAAGTTCGCCACCAGTGATCATAAAGCGCAATGAAGAAGCAGATTACAAAAACTGGGCACCATTGCAGTGTAACAAAATAATACTGAACCGAGACCACTTCCAAGACAGTTCAAGAAAGATTAGCCTTGCTGGCAGCAGGCAATAATTTCTTGAAAGCAAAGGCTGTGAGACCGCCTAGCATGTCGGTCATAGCTTCCAGTGTAGCTGTTTAGCAATGAGGTTCTCATTGGTGTTCTCCATAATCTTTCTTAGAGATAGGACTTCAAGTCGAAGTTGAGTTGCGTAATGCCTTCTGCTAGAACTTGGGGCCGAAGAAGTCGAACTGATTCAGACAAAGAAATTTCGTGAGCTTCTCATTGCTAGTCTCAAGTAACTTGAACATCGCATCAAGACAAGACTTTGGGGTTGTCTTGGTATCTTCAAGATGTTTTGCCTTCTTTGCTTTGCAATATATGTTGGGTTTGTCTCACAACCTTCAAGAGACTTGTGCATGCCATCGTGCATATCACCCTGAAACAAGCAGAGAGATGACAGGTTTTCCACGTGTATAAATAAAGATGATAACTGTGCTGTAAATTCCAACCAATTTCAAATTAGAAAATAAAGAGTAAGTTCAAAATATCAATAGCATAATCTGGCATTGTTCATAATGCGGGGAGCTTCACCACACTCTTTGGATTACCATGTCAACATAACAAGCATAGATGAAGGGCAAAGACAATCATTGTATCTATTTTGGTTAATGTGCATGGCATGTTGTTCATATCATCACCACATCAAGAAGATAAAACAGGAGATGACAAGGTGCATACGTGGGCTGCTTCACCACACACTGGATTATAGATCCAGAAAAACAAGCATACATATAGGGAGTATTGAGTAATGTGCATGGTATGAATAAGGAATTTGGTTTTAGAAGTAAAACTTGGAACTTACGGTTCTTGCGAACATGCATTTTGATAGAAACAACAAACTAAACAGTAGTAAACGATAGGGAGTATGAGAAAATTAAACAACAGTTGAGGATAAAGGCTTTAGAAGGACTGACTTACATTAACAGTTAACACCGGCTTTATAATGCCCTTCTCCATGTCAAGGGAAGGATAACTCAAGAATTTCAGCACAAAATCTTCTTCGTAAGCATTGCCTGTACTCTACATTTTGTAGAGAGTAATTGTAGATATGATAATACTGGAAGGGATAGAGGATAATGAAGATAAGATGTAGATTCATGCTACATAATCAACTACCAATCCCTATAAGTACACGTGTTACAGGACAAAATGTACTGCCAAGACCAATGGGCTACACTTTTGCACTGGCATTGTCTGTGTATTCAACTTTTTGGTAAGATTAAATATAGATCTGATATCTTTTAGTAAATGGTGGGCGAAGGAGATAAGATGCAGAATGCTACACGATGAACCAATCCCTCTTCCCATAATACAAGAGTGTTTTGAACACTGGTGTACTGTACAAAACGTTCTTATATTATGGGACGGAGGGAGTAGCTGTTAATGTAAGTACAGTGATAGACGACGTTCAGTCCTTACAATAGGACTGCAGAGCTAAACCTCTTCAAAAGCATTGGCTTGATTCTAAATTTATGTAAGAGTCCATATGGATCTTATAATGTCCACCAAATGGACAATAACAAGGTTAACATGTGCAGTGATGCTACATAATCAAACAACTATGAAAGTAAGTATGGTCATACAGGGCAAGAGTTACTCACAAGAGCAATGCAGTGTGCAGTATAGTTGCAAGATTCCGTGGTCACTTGAGAATGAATGTTATTCTGCTAACAGTTTTTGTACAAGTGAGACGTTAAGGCAAATGCAAAAATGTAGTTCAAATTGTGATGTGATATCATAGACAGTACCTTACGCTGCAGACGAGACCAATGTGTAACAAGATTATTCCAGTCACTGTCGGATAAATGTAGCATCGGAGACTTTACAGAAATTTTGTTTAGAGGCTTGCCATCGAAGTGCGCTTGCCTCAGGTAGGAACAATACTTCATCAACGAGTGCTTGAAAAGCATAACCAACCCTTGCTCGTCTTGACAATCCAGTTTGGTCCTCGCCTATTTAAAAGAATGAAACCTTGTGTCTTCTGTCAGCAGAAACATATGCAGTAATTACCATGAATAACATTAGTACATTACTCACGCGTAAGTTGCAGAGGAAGACTGGAAATTGTTCTATGTCTGCGGTATAATCTTTCCATGAAGGAAAGATGCGCACAAAGTTCCTGACAACAATTTAAGCTTCGTCTTCTAAACTGGGAAGAAATGGAACAGGGGTCCTATTTGCTGCAATTGGGGCTCTCTCTGGTTCGATAAGGGATTTGGCAACTGGATTTGGTGTACTCTTTTACGGAATGAGGGTTTTATGCGTCAGAGAGCTGGTGCTATGTCAATCGACATCATCATACCGCTTGCTACAGCTTGGGGTTTGCTTTGAGTTGGGGCATCGAAATGACCAAAGGTAGTAGGGCTAGAGTCTCGCTACAGTTGGGGTGTTTTATGGTCGTGATATTGCAACTACACCTAATGGGCTATTTGATTTATCAGGTGTCACTACCTTTTCCAAATACTTTGCTTGTGCTCCTGCGTGATCAGCAATCGCCCTCTTCGTTTTGAACGTCTGATACACAAGAACAGCATTTGAATGGATAAATATGGTATGATGACAGATGGAATATGTACTGAAAATGGATAGGCAGGGCGTATTCACATACACGATGTGTAAACTAAGCTAATGACAGTGCAACAAAGTAGAAGCAATGCAAAGCATCAGTTATAAGATATGTGCGACCAATATAACCGTGGAAAGTTAGAGCAAGCACCTTGATGGGTGAATAAGATAGGGCATCTGCCTCTGACTCCTCCACTAGGGAGCTACATTGACTTAGGTCTCCCTCTAGCTCAGAGTCACTGTTAGGATCATATTCTGAGCATGAATCTGTAGGTGGAGAGCGTTTGCATTGCATCAGACTTGATTTCAGTCCCTTAATGCCAAGTTTGACAGCCATGGCATTGTTCTTCTTTATTCTTTTCATGCGTGCAAGCTCATAATCATTATGATGCTATTCAAAATCTGAGATTCATGAAAACATAAAAAGCAGTCAGATTATCTATGGAATGCATTGCGGATTCAACTCGAAGAGTGTCTCCCTATAAACCCCTGCATATGCAAATTTCACCCCCCAACCGTGCTGACCAGACCACACAAAGAAATACAAACCCCTTATGTTTCTATAACAGGCGGACACACATTTCAAAACTGAAGTAGGAACATTAGAATCATATCAAATTTGTATTTGAACAAATAAACCAAGGAACTATGAGTGGCATAATGTTTAGCTTCAAGGGTGGAGTGTTGGTAGTGCGACACAAAGCAAGTAGGCAGATTGTATTCATGTAAAAGATCGTAGCCTATGTAAAAGCTGGAAATGACACTTTCTTTCTATACAATGCAGTGTCCGTTGCCCACACATGATGGAAGAGATCACATAGAGAAATACTATTCACTCATGTCTACGGTTCTAGTATTTTGAAACACGGTGGTCCACCCTAAAAGAATATTGACAACAAATGTGAGAAGGCAAGCATAGGTGTAGTGAATCAATCATTTACTGGTGAGCTCACTAGGACAAGTATGCAGAATTGTAACTGCAGTAAGAGACTGTCGAAAATCTGAATCAAGAAGTTTGTCTAGCACTTACTGTTTGCAACTAATCGACATGAATAATTGGATATCATTTCGAATGAGTAAGAAAGACAAGTAAAATTGTCAACAAACCTGGCCTGCAGTAGTAATATGGGTCAATGTCACTACGACCAACAATACAAAATGACTATTGTTTGTTCCTAGGGCCGGAATTTTGGAACCCTGTGAACTTTACAGGTACTAAAGATTACTGAAATACATCTGAACCATTAAGTGTAGGTAGCACTAAGCACACAACAAACCCTAATGACAGTCCTGCCTAATGAGTAATGAATCAATTAGAAAATGGGTGATGAGGAGTGGCTGCTGAAGTGCTGAGTGTTGAGGACGTATCTCAGGATAAGTCGGGTTGGTGTAGTGGGTGCTGCACGCCTGAGCCCTGAACGGACCGGGAAGGTAGGCATGACGGCGTGCCCGGCCAGCGGTGACGTTGTAGGGCGAGCGGCTCCTGATCTCCTGCTAGCCCAACGTCTCCTCCTAGAGTCATGCCGTCCGGGGACGGCAAGTCGCCGGCGAGGCATGCGACTGGGGGCAAGTAGAGATCGGAAGCGCGCAGCAGAACAGCGGGGAATCGGGGCCTGGGACAACCCAAAATCCCAGGGTGGGCCAGCCCACCGTGGGCACCCTGTAGAGATACACACCAGAGTGGCGAACATGCATTTTCGAAACTAAATTAGGAACATTTAGCTGACCAATTAAACGACTCTGTTTAAATAATATCAGATTCGTATTTGAACAACTAAGCTTGTTTAGCTTGACGGGTGGAGCCGTGCTATTATGACACGAAGCACGTATTCTGATCATATAGTGACCATAAAAGGGGGAAACCCTAAGCATTTTTTTAGCAAAAGAGGGTTTCCCCTCCGATTTCTATTAAAGAAACCACCACGGAACCAACATGATCAGTTAAACCCTAAGCATGATCAATTAAACCGTATTATGACTATGCCATGGCAGATTTAAAGCTGCAAACCGGAGAAATGATATTTAGCATCCATTGTTTGCTTCGAACTAAGAACTAAATTCTAAGAGCTGAAAAGAAAGTAGAGTAACCAAGTTACGATCTATTTTCTGGTTGAGATCAAAAAGTTGAGGAGATATGAAGTACCACCTCTCTTGCGGCGCCGTGTAGGCATCGGGGGTGCGATGGCTGTCGGTGGCGTTGAAGCAGATCTGTGACGGTAGACGGGTTCATCGGGGGATAAGTCCAGTTGTGGTGGAAGAGAAGGTCGTGTGAGCGGCCCTGGCAAAGAGGACGACAGCGCCGATGAAGCGAGAGGACGCGAGGCAAGGCTCTTGGTCTGTCGCCGTGGATGAGAAACGTCCATCTCTAGCAGTGGACGACATGGTCTTGGTAGGCGCTCCGGCATGGTGGAGGACGGTGGCGATGGATGGGGTGGAGGACAGCGGCGATGGATGGGGTGGAGGACGGAGGAGGCTGGTGTGGGGATGGTGTTCTAGCGCAGATGGTGTATGAATGGGAAAATGGAGGGAGAGGTATTTTTGGGACGTGCCTGTCTGAAATATGGGAAAGTTACGAACTTAGCCCATGTTTAAAATTTAGACGTCTCGTCGGTTGGGGATAGATGGTAATCTCGCATCTCGCCAATATTTGCCTAGAGCATTTTCGGGCGAGGAGAGGGTGTTTTGGCACCCATGGTTGGCGCCCATGGTGTATGAACGGGGCTGACAGGTAGGGCGGTTGTGTCACGTCTGAGTGAAGTTACAAACCTGCCCCAATTAAAAATATTTGCCTACATCAATTTCGGCTGAGTCGAGTTTGTTTTGACGCCCACCGTGTATGAATGGGGAAATGGAGGGAGAAACAGAGGTCTTTCAGACGAGCTTAAATCAAATGTGTTTTTCCGCCCATGTTTAGCGCCCACCGTGTCGGAATGGGCTCAGAGGCAGTCGTGTCACGTCTAATTGAAGTTACTAACCTACCCCTATTGAAAGCAGTGGAAATCGGGCCGATGGATTGCCTGTGTAATGGGTATACAGTAATTTCAATCTCCCAAACACTTGGCTGCGGGCAGCCGACGTGGGAGTGGACATTTTGCTGCTTCTTTCGAATTTTGGGACAATAAGCATCCATGTTTACCGTGGCAACTAAACTCGAATCCATTTTGTATTCCTATACGAATCTTTATAAATCATTATATGTGTTTTTATATATCTTCAAAAGCATGACAAAGATGTAGTCCACTGTCATATATGAATATGATTTACAAATGCCGATACTCAAATTCAGAAGCAAGAATCCAGTTTAAGGTGAATTCGAATATTTGGAACACTTTATGTCCAACTCAAATGTCACACGCACCATAATGTGTACTCCCATTTAGATATGTACACAAGCGATGTATCAAGATTCAAATACCGAGTCAATCAACCAAGAATGTACATAACTAACAAACATATAAACACTTATAGAGTATATGGATCAAAAATGTCAACTAACATACATAAGCCAGGCCGCTATACTTTTTTTTGCTAGAACAACATCCTTTTTTAGCGAAGCTACTACAACATCTTTGCCCTTTCCGATGCGTGCCACTTATGGTCCATCTATACTACTATTATTGCTAAATGCAAATTCATCCCGATTGGCATATTTGTAGGTCTGGCATAACAATCAAAATGAAATGTCTCCGAGTCTTATCAATAGTACATACTTGTGCACAAATAAAATTAGAAAAAAAACAATTATTACATGATCTCTAAAACAAATGGTTTGATTGATTACATGAACAAACAACACAAAGGTTATTCAATGATGGAAAGAACATTTCACCTATGATTTACCAAGTGGGAATTTAATTTCCTTTTTTCCTTCAGAACCTTAACAATGGGGCCAGTCTCAGCTTGCTTCGTTTTGAAATCCACCAAATATTTAATGGTTGTCTTGAGTACTACTTGTGATTGTGCTATTTTCTTCCTCAACATGTCAACTTCATCTCTAAGTGCAGAAGCAGAATCTCTTTCTACCACTAGTTTAGCCTCTAGAGCATCAGCAGTTGGCAATTCATGATGCACGATTGGGTCGGTGCCACTACTATGGGATGATACAACGTCCATGGGGACATCGCTATTTGATCTTGGGGTAACCTATTTTGCCATTAAAGTTCCGATTGGATTCCAAAAAGTTGAAGTTAGCAAAACATCTCAACTGGGAGTTATAACAGCAAACCAGTTAAACAAACAAGGAATTAAAGAGTTTCAATTGGATGCTTTGAAAAGTAGTTATTAACATCATTGTAACCGGTTGTTGCAAAGAAAAGCGCTTAAAAAAAACAAGTTTTGCAAAAGGTACCTGTTGTGGCATTGGAGTTTCTCTTGGATCCTGAAAAGTTGAGTAGCCGATAATGTGATTAGAGCAACCGGTTGCGGCGACAAGCGATTAAACAAACAAGTTTTGCAAAAGGAACCTATTGTGACATTGGAGTTTCTCTTGGATCCTGAAAAGTTGAGTAGTCAGTAACTTGATTAGAGCAACAAGTTACATCAGCAAACCTATTACACAAATATATTTTTGAAAATCTACCTGCTGTGCAATTGGACTTCCAATTTGATCCTGAAAACTTGAAGTTGGAAGGATGATTACATCAACAAGTTACAACAGCAAACCAGGTAAACAAGGAAGTTTCTGAAAACATACCTGTTGTGCCAACGGAGTTTCAGTTGGATACTGCAAACTTGAATGTTAGCAATCAATAAATAAAGTTTTGCAAGAGCCGTAAGAAATTAACATCAAACAAGTAAAACTAACCGGTTTTGGCAACGGATTTAATTACACATGAACTAGTAAAACTAACAAGTTCTTGGCAACATATTAAAGTAACAAGTCGGTACCGTTTACCAGCAACATAGACATCTGTAAATTTCTTTGATGTAAGCAAAATGATTCCAACACATATATAAGTTAAAAAGACGGTGTCCCTCATATAAACCTGACAGTTGTCTATCTATGAACATGCAAACATTACTAGTGCTACAAGTGATAACAACAAACCATTTAAACAAGCATGGTATCAGAACGTAAACTACACGTGAATTCTGCTGCACCCTAGAAGTACATATGACCAGCTATCTACGTGCTTAAGTAGCTATTTAAGTTCGTGCAACAGGTAATTATTAACAGTAAGTATCAAACACATAGATAGGCGCAGTCTATAATAGGATTAACAGGTATGGCATTATGTAATCAGTAGCAAACTAAATTAAGCCAAGCAACGTAATTGAACACTTTTGTAATAAGTGGCTAACTAAAATTCCGAGAAGTAGATAACTGAACTTACGCTAGCTCTTTGTACAGGCACACTGCAACTTCTTTTTTAAACACAAGGTTCTACGAAGGAGTCCATGGCATCAATTGCTTGGATATGCAGTCCCAATACTTCTTTCTTCCCACACTGCATTGGTAAGTCAAATGGTTAATCTAGTAAGATGGTGTGTCCTTGATATGTTATATGAGGACGTGTAGTCAGACTAGTTGTAGCCACACACATCACTGCTGGCTTTTCTTTGTATATTTCATGCGATTACATTTGGCATATCGAGATCTAAGCAATCTACAATAGGATGAAAAGACTGACATCCTTCACATATTGGCGAACTCAGTTCATAGAAACAAGCAATTCAACCATTCTGTGGGTAAATCAAAAGCACTACTGGAATATTTTTCACTACCCCAATCATACACACAAAAAGGGGCGACGCCACCATAGGGGCTGGTATGGGCGGCCGCCTCGGGTGGCTGGAAAGTGTGCACCTAGTTTGAGTCGTCCAGGTTGGCCGAGGCTAGTTTTGTTCGGCCCAACGCACAAGCAGGCAATGTAAAAAATGAAGAAAAATGTTTCAATTTGGATGGGCCAATAAGTAAGTGCAAGGCAAGCCTTATAGCAGGCTCGTGGCCCAAACGAGCGCCTCCCATATCGGTCGACAGCGGGAAAAATCCCAATTCGTTCGCTCCAACCTCCAGTCTGGTTCGCTCCTAACCTAGCCGCTGCTGTACAGACTGACACAACACTTCCTCGCACCCTCGTTGGAGGGCGGTCGCTGGGCTTCAATCGAACGGGAGGACAAGAAGATGAAGATCCAACCCAGGGTGTAGCCTGCATGGGAGGCACCGGCGGCAGCACGGGCATGGCATCGAGCTTGTGCGAACGGACAGTCGCAACTTGCAAGAGTAGCATGCGCAACGAGCAGGTACATCACATCCCTGATTATATCTAATTCAACTGTTCAATTTCTGGCCAATAGTTAAAGCTGACGGTGTTGTAAAACTGCTTGTATGTAGGGAATCTATGACAAAATGAAACCAATTTATGCTTATTTTATACTCCCTCCGTCCGGAAATAGTTGTCATCAAAATGAATAAAAGGGGATGTATCTAGATGCATTTTAGTTCTAGATACATCCCTTTTTATCCATTTTGATGAAAAGTATTTTTGGACGGAGGGAGTAACTCCTCCAATCAATACTGAACTGACTGAATTTGATGTATCTAATCAAGTTTCCGGTGCAAACATACAAGCTCATGTTGTTCTTGAGCCTGAAGTGTCTAATGAACAGACTGCTAATGAAGGATTTGATGCAAACATTTTACATGCTCCTAGTGATGAACATATAGTGTCTAATGAGGGATCTAATGCAAGCATTTTGCAAGCTCCCATTGAAGGATTTAGTGTCTAATGATGATCTGCTATGTTGAGAGAGTCATAGAGATTTGCAGGCATTGATGACAAGCAAATTATAGTACATTTTCATGGCTTGAGGAAACATCGAGGCCATCTACCAGAAAGTCCCCGTATCATGACAATGTAGCATAAATACTTTTTCTAATCTGTTGTTTGAAACTATTGGCATACTTGTGCAGGATAGATATATTGATATGCAGTTTGCACACTGGTTATAGGTGCAATTACACCTCGATATTTTCAGCCAGAGAACGAATAATTCAAGCAGGTACATGCCATGTTAGTAGTCTTTGTACACCATGTTGCATTTTATGTTTTTTGGTGCTTGCATCATTTAGTGTTTTATAAACTGAACTACTTTGGATCATTAGCTGGTTTTCAAAGTGCATGTAGTTTCTCATTTCTCAAGTTATGTTGATTTCCGGAGTGCACGTGCCTTCGTATTTTTTAA
This sequence comes from Aegilops bicornis, assembly GCA_021605145.1. NCBI lineage: Eukaryota > Viridiplantae > Streptophyta > Magnoliopsida > Poales > Poaceae > Aegilops > Aegilops bicornis. The sequence continues at coordinate 449,478,123 of CM038669.1, forward strand.
GTTAAATGTTCGCCCCTAGTAACTTGAATTCGTGGATCGGCCACTGCACACAAATCATACACACATGCCAGTACGAATTAAATGAAATGAGGGACTTACGCTAGCTCGTTGTACAGGCTCACTGCAGCTCTGCTTGCTCTTGGGATGTTCCATGTACAAGTCCATGTTACCACTTGCTTGGATGTGCAGGCTTTGTGCTCCTTGCATCCCCCTCTGCATTTTTGACACGGTGAATGGTTGATCAAATAAGAGGAATCAACCTTGCTGTTGTACCTGAGGACAGATACTTACAAGGTTATACATGTGTGCAGGATGTGTACTAGATCCCGTAGCGCCGTCATGCTTCGCTAAAAAATAGTTTTGCTTGTTTCAGATGATATCTCCAGAACAAATAAGAGTTAAAGTCAGAGTTGCATAGGCGTATAAGCTAAGAGAGCAGTGAAAGGATATCCAAACATCGTCAGAATAGTGCACACGGGAGTGATCTGTGGATACCTAGTTCGGGCCGGCGTTTGGGCATGCTCGCCCTAGCTAGAGTCTGGGTCACATCGAGCCGTTGAGGGTGATCTTATTTGGCGTTGGCTGGCAGCGCGGATGCAGATCTTGTGTGGCAGCAGAGTGCTACGATGCGATGGGCGAGGCTGCTGGTGAAGCCCCAACAGCCTCGGAAGCGGAGGTGCGACGATGTGCTCGGTGAAGTAGCCTGATGAGGTGGGAGGCGGCGTCGGAGAAGCGCGCTTGATGCGATGGAAGTCGGTGTCTGTGAGGCACGCCGGATCGTGGCGGCGTTGTCGGTGGACCACCCAGTGCGGTGGACGAGGGCGTAGATGAGGTAGCTCCGGTGCGGTGGTGAAGCGTGACCGTCGTATTCGTCGTCGTCGTCCGACACAGAGGTGGGGAAAGAGACGAGATGAGGGTCGATTCGAACATTGCTTGGGTTGGCGGCGAATTGGGGATCTGAGCAATCTGGGCGCGGAAGGGGACGATGGAGAAGGGAGATTTTACAGGGCTAGAATTGGGGCCACCAGATATTTCAATCCGAAACATGGAAGCGCGGACTTATTTTGTCGTTGTCCTTTTTTTGGGGGAGGGGAGGGAGGGAGGGGGGTGTGGGGCCAGCCGGTCCCTTAACGGCACCGGCCTTGGGGTCACTGACTGGGGGGCCCGCCACCTGTGGGCCCCCCTGGTCATCGACACAACGGTAGGTGCCTTAAGGCACCGAAGCATTGTCCGGGTGGGTGGCTGGGTGCTAAGCCACTGTATGACACACGCGACCACCACGACATGACCCTGGTCTGCGTGGTGCACCTACATTTGAGTGGAGATTTGAGAATGCAAACGAATCTTCTTTCATTTGCAAATGAATCTGTATGTATTACCTTGCCCGTGTTTTCCTTGCAAATAATTAGTCATTCGAAATGAGATACTATAAATTAATTAATGAGGAGTTATTTGAAAAAATCAAACAATATCCACGGTATCCACGCTAACGTGGATTAGAGTGTGTGTCACATAATTAGTTATTTGAATTAGAGTGTGTGTCACATAGCGATCTCCAATTCTAACGTGGATTTCGCATTTCACTGTATCCATGCTACTTTTTTAATACAAATTCATATGTATATGATGAACACCATGGTAGTGAGAAATCTTTTGGATGGATTCAAACATATGACCTACAAAAATAGCACAACAATCGAGTCAATGTCAACTTTTCCAAACCTAGTATGGCACGAATTCAAAATAATTACCCATATGCATGGTCCTCAGTTCAAATCTTACAATGTACACCGAATTGAAACGTCGATATTAAGTCTAGTACTACCTACATTCAAATGTTGTTTTTAGCCCCCCCTCGGCACACACACGCTACATACTTCCTGTATCGGTCAATCTTCCTCTCCTAACCACCTTAGGAAGCTATCGGTTTGCGACACACGTTCATTCTTTCTCTCCATGTTTCGATCTCTAACTCTCTCAACTACACAACCCCCTTTTCCCACTCTGTTACCAAATGTATTTACCTCACACACCCGCCATTGCACCCCATGCTGAGCTCTCTCTCTCTCCCCCTCCCACCCTCTCTCGCTAGATACACGCATTGCCTATCTAGCCCCCAACCTCTCGTGCGCACGCACACACGTTGTCTATCTAGGTCACTCCCTCGAGACCGTCTCACTCTTTCTTCTGCACGGTGGGCCACACTCGCTCAATCTCGCTCTCTTTATCTGAGTCTCGATTAACCTCATTTTCTTTCACACACAAATGATATATCTCCCTGTTCGGGCCTCGATCGACACACTTTATACTCTCTCACGCAGATTGTCTATCTAGGTCAGTCCATCCAAGCCGCCCCCACTCTTTCGACCTCATGGCGGGCCACACTTTCTCAATCTCTCTCTCTCCCTCCCCCCTCTCTCTCTGTCTCTCTTTGTATGTCTCGATTGACGTCGCTCTTTCTCGGGCACAAACGATATATCTCCATGTTTGAGCCCAATTCGACATATTCATATTGTATACTCTCTCACGCACATTGTCTATCTAGGTCACTCTCTCCAACCCGTATCACTCTTTCGATCGCACGACGACCCACACTTGCCCAATCTCTCTCCCTTTATATATGTAATCGATTGACCTTGCTTCCTCCCATGCACAAAATATATCTACATGACTGTGACTGGATCATCTCTCAAGCTCTATCTTACAGCCCTCACCCTTCCCAAAAGCTCAATCAGATAATATCTCTCCAGAGCATATATATCTTTTCAATGAATGCCGGGCAACACTCACTTTGTCTCTCTATCTATATGTCTCTCGATTGACCTCACTTTCTCACGCCGTATCTTCCACACATTGAAGCAACCTCTCCATCCCTCGCAAAGCCGGAGCTATTTACATTGCGAGAGGGACTCCAACCTTGGATTAATTTGTGTAGGCATTTATTCCGGTGGTAGATTATATTTTCGTAGCATTCGGCCCACAACTACTCCAAACACCGTTGCAACCCCCGCACCTCCCCCAATTGATTTCCCTCTGGCTCGGTCATCGCTCTCTCGCACGTCCTTTCTCGCCTTCAACGTCGCACCATGGTATTATTGCAAAAAAACTCTGATTATTACAAATAAGATACAAAACTACACACCGATAGTCCACTTGGAATGGAACAAATTTCAACCCACAAATTAAAGTGCCACAAAGTACACACCGAGGGGCCCACCTGTCATGAAACAAATTTGGACCCATATACAAATTAAAAAATAAAGGACGAGGATCGAACATGCGACCAGGGCCTTCAAGCCGCACGTCAATAGGCAACATACGTAGGACAACAATGTTTGTTGTACCCCCCTTTGTTCATATAATGTTTTTATGTTACCACAGCCTATTTAATGGATAACATGTAATATTATTTTTGGTACATTAGTGGGTCCGGCTCGTTAGCACGTACTATTCGCCTTCACTTACTGGTGGGTTCCATGTGTGCTCTCTCTCCTCCCCTTCTGCGTTTAGACGCACGGGCAAACACGAAGAACTCGCGGGCGATGTTGCCGTTGACCTTATCTGGACGCGTTCACAAGTTACGGCACCAGTTTTACGTACTAGTAGTACTAGTCAATGTCTACGTTCAATGCACGTTAATTTGGAAGTATATTAAGTGCATGCGGATATTAAGTAGGATATTATTTGCGTGTTATTATGTGATTAGCACTATTTTTGGCATGAAATTAACTGCACGCTAAACGTGTTGAGCACTCGACATTGAAGCAGTCTAGGTCGTTGGATGAGAAGGAATACATGTGGCTTGATGACATTTTATATTTAATTTGATATGGCTCTAGCGGAACATTCAATCGATCAAACCATAGATTTCATTCAGTCTGACTCCGACTTTACATTCATACGACAATCGATCTAAAATAAATGGAAATGATAAACGTTCGGATTTTAAGGATGGCAATCCGAACATTTTTCATGGCAAATTTATATTATGCGGCGGCGGCGACGGCGTCTTGCGGTGGGAAGGGGCTTCTTTGCCGTGCTCTGTGTGTCGTCGGGCCACTGACCGACGGCGACGGCGGCGACAGCGACGGAGGCGAAGGCGACGACGGCGTCTTGCGCTGTTGTTGGCGTACTCCTGGTTGTTGGCCCTAGCTTCAAGGAAGGCCACAATGTTCTGGACTTCGGTCTCCAGGAGCGAGTCAACTGGCGGGAAGAGGCGACTGCGTTGGTGCAAGGAAGCGGTCGACGACGGCCATCCATGTCGCTGAGGGGGGGCACTGGCACCTGCGCGGGGACATGTGCTGGCAATGGAGCGGCGGAGACATTCGTGTGCATGGGCACCGGCATGGGCACACACGTCAGTGCACGCGCATGCGCTGGCAGGTGCACAAGCACCGGCACGAGCATGCGCGTCAGTGCACACGCAGGCGCATGTGCTGGCAGGTGCACGGGCGCGTGAAAGTCGGTGGGGACCTCATGGAATTCTATGGCATCAAGCTCAGCGACAATGTGCGGCTCCCAGCCCATCAATGCCACGCGGATGGGCGCTAGCACGATCAGGCGGCAGGAGCCGAACGGAGTGGGGAGACGGTAGCGGCGTCTTCCCGCAAGGCAGTTCAAGCTTCGTCCCCAAAGCGCCTTATGTTCTTGAGACTCGGCTGGGTGTCTTCCTCAGAAACTGCAAGACTAAGGGCAGACCATCGTGATGCGGCATGGCGTACGTTTATGTCAGGCTGGTTGGAGGTAGACGATAGGAGAATCAGAGAGGAAGAGAGAAGATTGTAGTGATACCGGGTAGTGCGGGGTTGATTTTAAACTGCGGCGCCTGCGACATTAAAAGTGGGAGCAGTTGGGACGAAGGTGGGCGGCGGAGCCTGGTCAAAGGGCTCACCTCCCGGTGAGCCTGCGCAGTGGTCTACTCGCACGCCTCCCTGTCAGCCGGCACAACGGTCTGCTTGCACGCCTCCCGTCGACTCACACACTTGCTTGGACGACACCTGCCGATGAGAAGCGGGACTCGTGGGGGCATGTAAACGCCCACGGTTTCAATAATGAAAGCGTTCGCCTTAACGTGACAGGTCTTTGTTCCAAAATACCTTGGCTCTTCATTTGTGCATCTTGTCATAGGCAGCTTGTCTCAAATTGACGAAAAACATTATGAAGGAATATTTGTGCCATATCACGTGACCATGCTCAGTTTCATGAATTTCTGGTCACTTTTGGATTTTCTGAAATTTAAAATCTAGGATTCGAAACAACATCATAACATGCATCATGCAATAAATTTTCAAGCGATACATCTGTCCTGTTGTATTTCTTAAGAAAGGATTTGGTCAAACATTTTGCTTAGTTAGACTTCAGACAAGTTATATATGCAGAGTAAATGGATAATCCGTCCGTACCAGTGCATTGCCTGATATATTAACTCTTTTTTAAGGGTCCCTGATATATTAACTCAAGTAGAACTAGGCACTGACAAAGGGCAAAATTCTGTGCTCATCCTAGTGTAGTAGTAGTACTAGGCAATGCAGTTGACGGGTGACCTTGGGGAGCGGCGACCGAGGGAATTGAACCGTGCTCGTCACAATAGGTAATGTTTTCTAGTTACTAAATCATCCCTCCATTGTTCATCGGTAGTCATTATGGACCGGGGACATGAGGGGAATTTCCTAGGGCTGGAATTCTGGCAGCCAGATATTTCGACTCCAAACACGGAGGCTCGACTGGTTGGGGTTGGCTAATGTGTGTACCACACACGCCACCAGAAGGACACTGTCGGATCATGGGTTCCGGCAAAACCCTCAAGGTTCGAACACTGGGGTGCGCACGAAGATCTTCCCCTACTGATCCACGTCCTAGCTTTGCTAAGATCTCACGAACTAACTCGACGAACTGCAACACAAGGGACACAAGATTTATACTGGTTCGGGCCACCGTTGTGGTGTAATACCCTACTCCAGTGTGGTGGTGGTTGATTGCCTCTCGGGCTGAGGATGAACAGTACAAGGGGAAGAACAGCCTCCTGAGGCGAGGTGTTCTTATGCTCGGTGTACTTGTGTGGGTGATTATTACTCGAGATGAGATGCCTGAGGCCCAGTTCGAGTTGCCTCCTACTGTGGTGGCTAGTCCTATTTATAGAGGCCCTGGTCCTCTCCCCAAATATTGAGCGGGAAGGGAGCCAACAACGACCAATTTGAAAGGGGACAACTAGTACAGCTTATCCTGACAAAAGAAGTCTTCGCCTGCAAAAGGCTCTTGTGGTGACGCCGCCTTGGGCTCCACTGTGACCTCCATCTTGCCGTCCTGCTGGTCTAGGTCTTGTTGCACCGATATGGAAACCTTTGCTTGACGCCTCAGTACTCCTCACCTGCACTTGCTTCCTTAGCACCAAAGAGGAAACAAGGACACTGCGCGTGCTGGCGCCCACCTGGCATTGGTCGTCATGGCTCACGTCATGAGAACCTCACGAGGTTTGCCTTGCCTTGATCTCTCCGCCCCTCGCGAGCCAGCCTAGTGAGGCCGCTCCCGAGGAGGTCTTGTGTCGTCCGCCTCGTGAGGCTTGGCCCCTCACGAGGGTCTTGAGTGCTTGTTGGTGAAGATGGGCCGTACGGCCCGCTCGCAGAGCCACACCATGGGCCGCAGGCAGGCAAGTCTAGGGACCCCCCTTCCCAGAATGTCGACAAGAGCCCACAGGCCCAAAGGCTGCTGGCTTGGCCGCGAAGCCAAAGGTCAAGTGCGGAGCACCGCGGGCCCGAATAGCCTGCGGTCTTGGTCGATGCGTGGCGGTTGATTGGACATGGGCGTCTCCGCTTCCCCACGCTGCCTCGGCAACTGCCCGACTTGACAAGTCCCTGCGACATGCAAGGAAAACCATCATTACTTGTGATCGTGGGGGGCGCTGGTTGGCCTTCTCCTGCTATAAATAGGGAGGGGGTGGAGCCCCCATCGTCCATCTCTTCCCATCCCGCTTGCTTCTTCCTCCTTGCTCCATTGCCAGCTGCGACACCAATGGCGTCGGCGAGGAGGTTCTCTACCGCGGAGAAGGGGAAGGCCCCTCGCGAGGGTCTCGGCTCCCCGGCGCCCAAGTGTGCACATGGCCGTCCCCGCAAGCACACCGCGACCCCCGGCCGCGGCCCCCCGCTCCCGTGGTGGCGCCACTGCGCGTGGCAGGGGTCGTTCTAGTCGTGGCAGCCCTGTCGACGAAGGGAGATGTGCCATGGTTGCACGACCTCCCCGGCCTCGCTTCAACTCGGCGGAGGTGCTGCCGGAGTTCGTCGTCTGGTCGGAGAACCCGGCCGGCAACTGGCTTCAGCTTCCGCGCTTCTTTGCCGACGAGCTGCCAGCCTCCGGTCCAGGTGGGCTCTGGCTGCAGGCGGACAGTTGCTGCAGTAGGGCTTCTTGGGTTGCAGTCGAGGTCTCCATCGCGGGCAACATAGCTCTGGCCCGCGGTTAGCAGATGTTCGCCCGCGTGTGCGGCCTGGGCAAGTGGTGCACCCTCCATTTCAAGTATGATGGTGATACGACCCTCTACGTGAGGGTGTTTGGGGAGGATGGTCGCCATGCCGGGTGCTGCCCTGAGGTGAACGACGACGAGGAGGTGCTCGGCCTTGGCGACGGTTGAGACGAGGATGAGGGCGAACCCGCCCTTGGTGCCGACCGTGTCTTGTCCAGCTATGGTGGCTCTTCCCCCGGTGACAGCTCCAGCAGTGGTGGCTACGACCGGCCACCACGCTGCCGCGCCCGCTTCGAAGGTGGTAGCGGGTCGTCTCGTCGCCGCGCCTCCGTGAAGCGCGAGGAGGGGTCTGGCTGAGCCCAGGACGACGCCAAGAGCCTGCCCCTGTGAACCACCGTAGGGGCAGGCGCCGCTTTTATCTTGTTCTTCCTTTCCTTCCTGTATCAGAAAAGAAAACCAGTATGGGCCCCGGAGGGGCGTGTATCGAACCATGAATCCTCAGTCACTATGCTATGCTTATCGTTTCTGTGATGTGCTGTTGTTTTGTGTAGAGACAACTTAGCTTGGCACGTTCGGGGTAGCCTCCTCTTCATGAGGCACTTGTTCCCTGGTGCCTGTCTGGGCCTTCCTTGACTCAGCGAGCGCTTAGGAACTGCAAAAAATTCGTTAGGAAGCTCGCTAGGAGGCTTATCTTTTACCTGAGCCTTGACCCAGCACTTCATACCGCGGTTCCCGAGGGGCACGGATTAGGAGATATGTGCCAGCTTGTGGGCTCAAACGAGGGTGCCTCACGAAAAAGCAGACAGAAGGCAGAGAAAAGGGAAAAACGCTCGCGAGGGCACCTGCCTAGCCCCCTCGCGAGGTATGCGAGAGAGAGAGAACAGGTTAAACTGGAAACGGAAACAGCGGCAAAAGGTGATGGAACCAAATCAGCGGGGAACACTAGAAGTAAACTTCAATTAAAAGGAGGCGAGCCTACTACGGAAACCAAATGAAAAGCCGTGTCCGGCACCTAGTCTAGTCTTCAAGTCTTCTCACCAGCGCGGAGCTAAGTGCTGCCACTAAGACGTGGGAGGGAGCCCCCGAGGCCCGAAGGCGGCACTCCTGAGACTCCGGGGCGTGTACAACCCCACTCGTTATTACGTGAGAGTGTCACGGGTGGCGATCTTCACAGGCACTGGGCCTTTCTTCATGGGTAGAACTTCCGGAGGTGCTGGATGTTCCGTGCGTTACGATGGGTACCCGTCTGTGTCTCCAGTAGCGGCGCCAAGGCACAGAGACATGGGCGACCTTGAACGGGCCCTCCCACATGGGTGAGAGCTTATGCAGCCCTTCCTGGAGAGGACCCGCCAGACGAGGTCACCCGCCTTGAGCGTCCTGGAGCGGATGTTGCGGCAGTGGTACCGCCGCAGCACCTGCTGATACCTTGCTGCCCGCAGTGCGGCTTCGCGGCGGCATTCCTCCCCCAACATGAGGTCCATACCCTGTGTGGCGTCCTGTTGCGCTTCATCAAACGCCAGGACCCCTGCGGAGCGATGCTTGACCTCGTGAGGGAGGACCGCTTCTGCTCCGTAGACGAGGAAGAACGGGGTCTCGCCCATTGGCTTGGTGGCGGTGGTGCGGATGGACCACAACACAGACTGGAGCTTGTCGTACCAGCCCCTGCCGCAGGCCTCGAGCTTCTTCTTGAAAGTCCTGGTCTTGAGGCCCCTCAGGACCTCTGCGTTGGCGCGTTCGGCCTGACCATTGCTCCTGGGGTGCGCCAGCGAAGCGTAGCAGATCTGCGTTCCAAGCTTAGCACAGTATGTCTTGAAGAGATTACTAGTGAATGCGAGCCGTTGCCAATGATGATGCGGTTGGGGACCCCGAAGCGGCTCACGAGACCCTTGATGAACTTGACCGCAGAGCCAGCTGGGATGGTGCGGACGACTTCCACCTCCTCCCACTTGGTGAACTTGTCAATGGCGATGTAGAGGTAGCCGTAGCCCCCAGGCGCTCGAGGGAACGGGCCCAAGATATCCAGCCCCCAGACCGCGAACGGCCATGTGAGTGGAATAGTCCGGAGGCCCTGAGCCGGCTGATGGATCTGCTTGGCGTGGAATTGGCAGGCTTCACAAGACTTCACCAACTCGGCCGCGTCGTTGAGCACCGTGGGCCAGTAGAATCCGCTGCGGAATGCCTTGCCGACGAGGGTCCGTGATGACGAGTGGTGCCCGCAGTCCCCTCCATGTATGTCGGATAGCAACTCCTTCCCCTGGTCTCTGGAGATGCTACGCAGTGAAACGTCATTTGGTCGCTTCGTGTACAACTCACCGTCCCGAATGCAGTATGTCGTGGCTTGCCGGGCCACGTGCTCCACGTCCTCCTCCTTCTCTGGCAGCGCCCCTTGCATCAAGTATTCCTTGAATTCCTTGGTACAACATCCCTCCTGGGGCTCGAGCGCCAAGAGTAGGCGAGCTCTCGAAGTCAGGCCACAGGCTGGGGCTCCTGTGGCAGGCGGCTGTGGGAGTTCCTCCCTAGGCTGAGCTGTCCTTGAAAGCAGTGGTGTCGTTGATGGCTTGAAGAGCCGCTTCTCGAAGACGCCAGGCTCTTGGGGCTGCCGCTTGGATGCCCTCCTGGCGATGTCGTCAGCTTCCTTGTTGGTGCCACGGGTCACGTGCTACAACTCCAGTCCCAGGAACTGCTTCTTCATCTTGCGCACCTCCACGAGGTATGCCTCCATGTGCTCGTCCTTCGACTCGTATACCTTGTTGGAGAAGTTGACGAGGAGCTGTGAGTCGCCCCTAACGGCGAGGTGCTTCACCCCCAGAGCTGTCGCAGCTTTCAGGCCAGCTATGAGGCCTTCGTATTCTGCGATGTTGTTGGAGACCTTCTCACCCCACTGAAATCAGAGCTGCACGGCGTAGTAGAGCTTGTCCTGAGCGGGCGAGATGAGTACTGCTCCAGCCCCCGCGCCCTGGTGCGCAAAGGCGCCGTCGAAATACATGACCCACCCGTTAGGCACCTCACTTCCTTACGAGGTGGACTGGTCCTCGTCTACTTCAAGAGTCGGGGCATCCGTCCATTCTGCCATGAAATCAGTGAGTGCGGCTCCCTTGATGACCCTGGTAGTGCTGAACTCCAACTGGAATGCCTGCAACTCGATGTTCCACTCAGCAACCCTTCAAGCTGAGTTGGGGCTCCTGAGCACTCTCTCCAATGGGTAGGCTGAGACGACCTTTACGGGGTGGCCCTGGAAGTAGTGCCGCAACTTACGCGAGGCCACCAAGAGCGCGAGTAAGAGCTTCTGAGGCATGGATATCGTGCCCTTGAATCCCGCAACACCGTGCTGACGAAATACACCGGGTGCTCGATGAAGGCTGGCGCGTTGGTGAGGCTCGTGTCTTGCGGAAGTTGGGCGCCTCCTGAGGTAGTGGAACCCCTGAGGCTTGATCGCTTGTCGGGGTCTTGGCCACGTCGTCCTGCCGAGCTTGTCCCTCTGTTGACGCTGCCGCGGCTCTTGTGACACCTTCCTGATCTTGCATCATCTCGGCTGGTGGCGTAGCTTGGCGTGACGCGCCTTTGGCTTGGCGCTCTTCCCAAACCGCCACCAGAGCCGCGCTGGCGGAGTACGGGGTGGCGGCAAGATAAAGTACTAGGGGCTCGAGAGGTCGCGGCGCCACCATCACTGGAGGGCGGGTCAGGTATCTCTTGAGGTCTTGAAAAGCTCGGTCGGCCTCCGGGGTCCACTCGAACGGGCCCTTCTTCTTCACCAGCTTGAAGAAGGGTAGGGCGCGCTCTCCCAACTTGGAGATGAAGCTCCCCAACGCAGTTACCCGACCAGCTAGTTTCTGCATTTCCTTGAGGGTTTGCGGTGGACTCATGTCTTCAATGGCCTTGATCTTTTCTGGGTTCACCTCGATCCCTCTGTGGGATACGAGGAAACCCATCAGCTTGCCTGAAGGGACACCAAACAACACTTCTCCGGGTTGAGTCGCAAGTTCACCTGGCGTAGGCTCGCGAAAGTCTTGGATCAAGGTTCTCGCCTCCCGAGACTTCACCACAATGTCGTCGACATAGGCCTCCGCATTTCTCCTGAGCTGCCGCCCTAAGGTGATGTGCATCAACCGCTGAAAGGTCGCGCCTGCGTTACGCAGTCTGAAAGGCATGCAAGTGTAGCAGTACACTCCACACGGGGTCAGAAAGGTTGTCTTCTCTACATCTTCTACCGCCATCTTGATCTGGCGATACCATGAGAACGCATCCAGGAAGCACAGCAGGTCGCACTCGGCGGTGGAGTCGATGATCTGGTCGATGCGTGGGAGCGGGAATGGATCTTGGGGCCAGGCCTTGTTGAGGTTGGTGAAGTCGACGCACATTCACTCCTTCCCGCCTTTCTTCGGCACAACGACGGGGTTTGCCAGCCATTCAGGGTACCGAACCTCGCGAATGGCACCCGCCGCCTCTAACTTGCGGGTTTCTTGGACGATGAAGGCCTACCTCTCCGTGGACTGCCGTCTCGCCTGCTGCTTCACAGGGCGTACATTGGGGCACACCCTCAAGTGATGCTGAATCACCTCTCTCTAGACCCCCACCAGTTGCTTGGGTTCCCATGCAAATATCTCCTTGTTTGCACGCAAGAACTTCACCAACGCCTCCTCTTGGCTCGGGTCGAGGTTGGCGCCTATGGTGAAGGTGCCTCCTGAGGACCCGTCCTCATCGACCAGCACCTGCTTGGTTTCTGCCTTGTCTTGGGTGAACAGTTGTTTCTTCTTGGTTGGCGCGGCTCCCTCGGCCTCGGTGGTGCCCGCGCTGGCGGTCTTGAAGGCAAGCTTGAGCACCATCAGGGCCTCCTTGACGCCCCCGTTGATGGTGAGGACGCCTTTGCTCCCAGGCATCTTCATGAGGTCGTAGGACGGATGGGTTGCTGCCATGAACTGGGCCAGAGATGGGTACCCGAGGATGGCGTTGTAAGGGAGGCTGATGCGGGTGATGTCGAAGTTTATCAGCTCGGTGTGGTAGTTGTCGCGCGTGCCAAAGGTGACAGGGAGGCAGACCTGTCCCGGGGAGTGGGCGGTGCCGCCGCCGACTCCTGAGAAAGACTTGCTGAGGCGGAGCCGCTCGAGCGGTACATGCAGAAGGCTGAAGGCCTCCACGGAGAGCACGTTGAGGCCGGCACCGCCGTCGATGAGGGTCTTGGTGACGGCCACGTTGCAGATGGTGGGCGTGCAAAGCATCAGGAGCATACCCGAGCCGGCGGTGGTGATGGGGTGATCCCTCGAGTCGAAGGTGAGGTCGGCCTCGGGCGCGGCCTAGCTGTAAGTGCATCTAGTGCCACCCCTAGTTGGTTTTGGAGTATTGACGACAAACCTGGTTGAGGGACTAATGTGTTTGTGAGAATTGCAGGATAACACAGGTAGTAGTCCCTCCTTGATTCGGTTTACCTACCGGAGATGACCCCTAAAAATGTGTGAAGACATTGAAGACAATGGTGGTCTGTGAAGATATTCACATTGAAGTCTATGACACGACAAGACATTGAGTGAAGACTATGGAGCGCGAAGACTTAGTTGTTTCGTTGTTTCCTTTTCTTTTTCTTGAGTCATAGGAACCACCGCACTATTAAGTGGGGTCCAAGTGAACAAAGTCAGAGTGACTGAAGTGATGCTCAAACCAAATCCTATGTCTTCGAGCGAAGACAATGAGAGCAAATCTTATCTCAGCCGGATAAGTCAGCTTTACTTGTAGCCCAAGTCAAGCTGCCGCGTGTTTGAAATCGACCGTTGCGACACGTGTCAGTTCCTTAGTGACCCAGGGTCATTTCGGAAAAATCCGGTCGGGTTGCCCAGTGGCTATAAATAGCCCACCCCCTACACCATAAATTGGTGGCTGCTCAGAGTTAGTACACGACATTTGTCGTTTGAGAGCAACCCAACGCCGAAGCTTTTGAGAGAGAATCCTTGCGAGGACAAAGCCCAAACCACCCAGAGCCCAAAGAGTGTTTGGCATCACTGAAGTATTTCTGTCCGCGTGATCTGAAGACTTGTAACACTTGAGGACTGTGAATCCTCCAGCCGGTTAGGCGTCGCGTTCTGAGCATCCAAGAGCCATTGTGGATTGCCGGTGAACAAAGTCTCTGAAGGTTCGGAAGTCTACCTTGAAGACTTACCAGAGTAATTGGGCGAGGACTGTGTGTCCTTAGCTCAAGGGTAATAAGGTGAAGACGAGGTCTTCTGAGTTGAATCTCAGCCTCCCTAACCAGACATACAGTTGTCACAGCAACTGGAACTGGTCGAACAAATCCGTGTCCTTCTGAAGCCACTGGTTCTATCTCTTACTCCTCATTGATTATAGTTTGTCTTCATGAAGTAATTGCCTGCTTGTATTATCTGTTTGACTTCACTGTGTGACTATCTGTTCTAATTGGCTTCATACTATCTTCCATCCTGATCTTAACTACCTAGCTCCTATTAGTCTTCATGCTTTCACTTCATTGAATACTTGACTATGGCTTGTCTAGTGTAATCTACCTTCTGCTGCCTTAGAATAGTGTTGTTTATATTGTCTGTCTTCGAAACTCCCATGTTTTGAAGACTTTCATAAAAATTGCCTATTCACCCCCCTCTAGTCGATAACTAGCCCTTTCCATTGGTATCAGAGCAAGGTGCTCCCTTGTTCTGTGTGATTTGGTTTAACCACCTGGAGTTTAGCTATGTCGACTGCAGGGATAATCAAAGTCTCCGCTGCTTGCCCCATCTTCGATGGCACTGAATATCCCTCTTTGGAAGAATTGGATGAGCATGCATCTTGAAGCCATTGATGTCGATCTATGGTATGTCGTCAAGAACGGCGTTCCCAAGACTGGTGAAGGTGTCACCCCTGCTGATGTCAAGAAGTTCATTCAACTAGACTCTACTGCCAAGAACATCATCTGTGGTCACCTTACCAAAGGATAGTATGGCAGTGCGAGTGCTCTGGAAACGTCGAAGCTAGTCTGGGACTGGCTATCCAAGGTCAATGAAGGCGTCTCAACCCAGCAAGATCAACGTATCAGTACTCTCCACAACCTCTTCAGCCGCTTCAAGAGACACGACAACGGGAATGTCCAGCTCACATTCGATCGCCTCACTGATATCACAAATGAGCTCCAAGCACTCGGCGCCACTGAGATCACGAAGCATGAGATAGTGAAGACACTACTGAGATATCTTGACAGCTCATTTGACACCTTAGCCCTGATGATACAAGAACGCCCTGATTTCAAGACTCTCGAACCGTCTGACATACTTGAGAGGCTCAACACACATGAGTACTAGCTATCTAAGAAACGAGATATCTATGGCCCCAACTATGGCCGAACTCGAGCTTTGAAGGCAAAGGCTGCTGCTTCCTCATCTGAACAAGAATCATTGCAGTTACGGTGATGTCAAGACATTGGAAAGGAGCTTGCTATGCTTGTGAAGAAGTTCGTAAATTCACCAAGAAGAAAGGCTTCAGAAAGTCTTCACGATCCAGCTCAAGAAATGATGAAGCTTCTGCCTATGATCACAAGAAGAGAACCAGTCACAAGTGCAAGAAACCTGGTCACTACATCTCTGAGTGTCCACAGTGGGACAATGAGAAGAAGAAGAAGAGCAAAGAATATGATTCTGATGACAAGAAGAAGAAGAAATCCTCAAAGTCTTCTTCCAAGTCTTCTTCCAAATCTTCATCACACAAGAAGAGCTCATCTAGCAAGGCCCGTGCTTTTGTTGGCAAGGAGATGGATTCAGAAGAGGAGTCTGCTTCATAGGAGGCGGAGGTGGAGTCTGAGGGGTAGTCTGACTCGGGGGTTGCGAGTCTGGCCCTAGCTTCTGCCTACGTCGCCAAGTCCATCTTCAACACCGAAGACAATTGCTCCGTCACCAACACTGATGATAATGACGAGGACGACTCGCCTCCCACCTACTCCTTCATGGCACGTGGTGCCAAGGTAAAATCACGCGACGCTTACTTTCGAACATCAAGTGAAGATGATTCTGACTGTGAATCCAAACCCAACTACAAAACACTTGCTAAAATTGCAACTGAACAACAGAAAGCTATGGAACATACTCAAAAACTGTTAGACAAAAGCGATGACCTGTTGGACGCGGAAATGACCCGTTCTCAGTCCTTAGTTGAAGACATAAAAAATCTTCAAGCTAAGTACCAGGAACTTGAAAGTCGTCATGAAACGCTCACAACCACTCACGGAAAGCTCTCCAATGATTATCTTCAAAGGAAGCAAGAGCTTGAGAAATTGAGAGCAGCTCATGAAGATCTTCAAAAAGAGAATGAGTCACTTAGCGCTCAACAGATCAGTTCCGCCCAGGAAGGATTTGAACCACCTTGTCTAAAATGTCTTGAGCGTGATAATGCTACTTCTGTTGCTGAATGTTCTACTACTGCTACTGTTGCAATATCTTCAACTGCTGAAGTGGTAACTAACCCCTCTGCGGAGGATACCACTACTATTGCTGATGAAAATGCTAGGTTGAAGACATTGCTTCAAACAGGGATGTACAAAAGTCTCAAAGGGCATCAGACTCTGTGCGATGTCCCCAAAAAGCAGATTCTGAACCGAAACCCTAGGAAAGAGGGTGTTGGGTTCGAGAGAAAAATGAATGTTGATGGCTCCTCTTTGGAAGCCCGAAAGCGGTACCCCAAAACCACATGGGTTGTTTGCAAAGGGACCTTCGTGGATCCATCCACCTTATCTGGCTTCACTGTGCTAACCCTATTATCATTGATGAATCCTTTGATGCAAACTATAAATTGTTTAAGAATCAGAATGGTGAAGTGTTTGCCAGGTATATTGGTACTAACTGCAGGAACGGGCCACCTATGAAGAAGATCTGGGTTCCCAAAAGTTGTCTTGAGAATCTTCGTGTGAATGTCATCATGACACCACCTGGGAAGAAGACAAATCGCAGACCAAAGGCTTCATATGACCCAAAGGATTCATACAGACAGAGGACTCACCTGAGTCACCCTAACACCCATGTTTTGCTGGGAAACCATACTCAAACTTATGAATATGAGCGTGTGTCTTCAAACCGCTATGTTCATAGAACTAAGAACTTTTCTGCTTATTCATATGAGTATTGTTCTTCTCCTGCAAGGCTATTTGCTAGGGCTCCAAAGCCGAAGTTCTCAGATGCTGCACTTAGACTCATCGCTTCTAAGCCACCCCTGTAGATGTGGGTGGTTAAGAAGAATTAACTTTCTTTTGCAGGGAAAGGTCTCCAGCCGGAAATCAAAGGCGTCTGATGCTATTGCTGGGGACCTAAAACATCTTGTAGGGCGCAAGATCAAATGCCCAAATGGTCTTACTATGTGTTTTGTTCCTGAATCGTTTGGCAAACATCCTATCAATCCTAATCTTGATCTGAGCTTTGATAATCCTCTTGCTCGTCAAATGTTTATGCTTCACAATACTCTTGGTGAAGCCTATCCCCTAATCGCACCGTAGGCTACAACACCTCGTGCTTCGTAATGGATTATGGATAGCGGATGCACTAATCATATGACTGGTGATCGAAGTCTTCTCATGGACTCAACCTTACGTCCATCGGACAAAAGTCACATCACATTTCTTTGACCTTTGGTAAAAGCAAGGTATTGGGTCTAGGTAGAGTTGCAATCTCAATGGATCAACACATGGATAAAGTGATGCTTGTTGAATCCCTTGGTTTCAACTTAATGTCTGTCTCAATGCTTTGTGACTTAAACATGATTGTGCTATTTGGAAAATATCGATGCCTTGTACTAATGGAATTTGACAAGTCTCTAGTCTTTGAAGGGTATCGAAAAGACGATCTATATATGGTAGATTTCTCAGCAGGACCACAGATGGCCGTATGTCTTCTAGCAAAGGCTTCAGAATGCTGGCTCTGGCATCGAAGGCTAGGGCATGCTGGCATGAAGAACTTGCACACTCTCGCAAAGAAGAAGCATGTCGTGGGCATCGAAGGCGTCAAGTTCAAGAAGGACCATCTGTGTGGCGCCTGCGAAGCTGGAAAGATGACTATGGCCAAGCATCCCTCGAAGACAATCATGACTACATCTCAACCCTTCGAGCTACTTCACATGGATCTATTCGGCCCTACTCGTTACTCTACTCTCAATGCTACTACTTGCCTCTATGGCTTCGTAATTGTTGATGATTACTCTAGATATACTTGGGTACATATAATCCTCTACAAGACTGAAGTGCAGGATGTCTTCAGACGCTTTGCCAATTGTGCCATGACGAACTATGACGTCAAGATCAAGCACATCAGAAGCGACAACGGCACTGAGTTCAAGAACACTGGCCTCGACCTCTGTTTGGATACACTTGGCATCACACATGAGTTCTCTGCTCCTTATACACCCAGCAGAATGGCATCGCCGAGCGCAAGAACAGAACTCTCATTGAGATGGCCCGAACGATGCTTGATGAGTACAAGACTCCACGGAAGTTCTGGCCTGAAGCCATAGACACTGCTTGCCACATCATCAACCGCGTTTATCTTCACAAGCTTCTGAAGAAAACATCCTATGAGCTCCTAACTAGTAAGAAGCCAAATGTAAGCTACTTTAGAGTATTTGGTGCTAGGTGTTGGATCAAGGATCCACATCACACTTCAAAATTTGCACCGAAAGCACATGAAGGTTTTATGCTTGGTTATGGAAAGGATTCGCACTCCTACAGAGTCTTCAACCTCTTTCACTATAAAATGGTTGAAACTGTGGATGTGCGGTTCGATGAAACTAATGGCTCGCAAAGAGAGCACCTGCCAATTGTGCTAGATGAAGTACCTTCAAGTGAATCTATCAAGCAGATGGGAATTGGAGATATCATACCCTCTAAGAATCAATCTGAAGAGGAACTTGTCATTTCTGCACCTAATCAACCTGAAGACAATGCTCAGTCTGAAGACAATCCCCCAAATGATGACATTGATCAGCAAGAGCAAAATCTTCGTCCTGCTCATCCTCGTGTTGCAAATGAAGTTCAGATTGAGAAGATAATTGACAGCTTGAATGCACCTGGTCCACTCACTCGTTCAAAAGCAACTCAAAGAGCAACACAACTAACCAACTTCTGTGGGCATTTTGCATTTGTCTCAATCTCTGAACCCAAGAAAGTTGATGAAGCCTTCATGGAACCTGAATGGATTCAAGCTATGCAAGAAGAGCTTCAACAGTTCGAGCTGAATAATGTGTGGGAATTCGTCAAGCGTCCTGATCCTCGAAAGCACAATATCATTGGCACCAAATGGATATATCGCAATAAGCAAGATGAGCATGGTCAAGTTGTCAGAAACAAGGCTCGTCTCGTTGCACAAGGTTACACTCAAGTGGAAGGAATTGACTTCGATGAAACCTTTGCTCCGGACTTGAAGCCATTCGCATACTGCTAGCCTATGCAAATCATCACAACATTCTTCTGTATCAAATGGATGTGAAAAGTGCTTTTCTCAATGGAAAGATAGAAGAAGAAGTATATGTCGCACAACCTCCCGGCTTTGAAGATCCAAAACATCCTGATATGGTATACAAGCTCAACAAGGCACTGTATGGCCTCAAACAAGCCCCTCATGCTTGGTATGACACACTCAAATACTTCCTGAAGAGCAAAGGCTTCAAACCTGGTTCACTAGATCCTACACTCTTCACAAAGACATATGATGGTGAACTATTTGTGTGGCAAATCTATGTGGATGACATTATCTTCGGCTGCACCAACAAGAAATACAATGATGAATTTGGTCACATGATGCAAGAGCGATATCAAATGTCCATGATGGGCAAGCTGAAGTTCTTTCTGGGTCTCCAAATCCGTCAACAACGCAACGGCATCTTCATATCTCAAGAAAAATACCTCAAAGATTGCCTGAAGAAGTTTGGAATGCAAGACTGCAAAGGATACACGACGCCAATGCCAACCAAAAGTCATCTGGGTCCCGACAACAATGGTAAAGAGTTCGATCAAAAGGTATATCGTTCCATGATTGGTTCTTTACTTTACTTATGTGCATATAGGCCAGATATAATGCTTAGTGTTTGCATGTGTGCCCGATTCCAAGTGGCACCAAACGAATCGCATCACTTAGCTGTGAAGCGAATTCTTCGATATTTGGCTTACACCCCAACACTAGGATTATGGTATCCAAAGGGCTCAGAGTTTGATCTAGTTGGATTCTTAGATGCTAATTATGCTGGTGACAAGGTTGATCGCAAGTCCACATCAGGCACATGTCACTTTCTGAGACGATCTCTTGTCTGTTGGTCTTCAAAGAAGCAGAACTGTGTATCTCTCTCTACTGCTGAATCTGAATACATTGCTCTTTGGATCTCTTTGTGCTCAGCTTCTCTGGATGAAGCAAACTCTCAAAGACTATGGTATCCATCTGAAGAATGTGCCTCTATTGCGACAACGAGAGTGCCATCAAGATTGCCAACAACCCAGTTCAGCACTCAAAGACAAAGCACATTGAAATTCGTCATCACTTTCTCAGAGATCATGTTATGAAGGGAGATATTGATATCATTCACGTCAAGACAGAAGAACAGTTGGCTGATATCTTCACAAAGCCCTTGGATGAGAAAAGGTTTTGCAAGTTGCTGTGTGAGCTAAATGTATTGGAATCCTCAAATGTCCTGTGAACGGACACACATCCTAACACTTATGCATTTTAATGACTTAGATGGCAACACACGAAGTTATGTATATCTTCAATCAATGAAGTCATACACTCTAAGTGTGAATACATAAATGCGGAATTTGACTTCAGAGCGCCACGATAATTGTGCGCTTTCTCTTGGTCTAATACTTCCCATACGGTGGGTAACGCCACCACCAAACTTTTGTTTGAAGTGTTTCTATTGGCGTTATATTTGCATGGTTCATCCTTGGCTTATTTTCAAGTTTATCTTCAATTAGTTGAATTGGACTAGTACTATATATATTTATCTGTGTTCATCCTCTCTGACATTCACTTATAGCTATGACTTCGTGTTGAATCTTTTGAACTAAGTAAATGTGATCGGACCCTAACCTCTCTATGCTTCCTACCTCAAGCTCTATCTATCCAAATCATATGCATTCTGATGAAACTGTTGAATGTCTTCTCTGCGTCCTTGTCAGCAGGAGATACAGAGACAAACTTTAAATCTGTTTTTAATGCTACATCCTTTTGTCTGAAACCCGGAGAATGTGGGATGACCACCCCGACAATCCAGGCGAGCGTGGGAACATGGAACAACTCTCAATGTGTTGCATGTGTGCCACGTGTCCTTCAGATGTGAACCGCCAGGGGCACCTGCGTAATTGCGCTGTGCCGTCTCCTTCCTTATAAATACCCATCACATCTCGGTCAAAAATTCTTCTTCCACCTCGCCACCTCTCGCAAACCCTAGCACCTCTGCTAGCTCTCGACGACGCCGGCGACGAAGCGCTTAGCTGCCGCGACTTCTCCGACGTCGCCTCACGCCGGCCACGGACCTCATCCTCTCCGCCGCCAGCGTAGGTGTCCTCCGTCGCCAAGTTAGGGCACGGAAGATCGAACTGCTCGGCCTCCAACTTCGCTCTGTCTAGCAGTTCTTCGTGTGGTAATTAAAATTCACTTTTTACCGTCTTTTCGATCTGATATATTCATCCTTCCTTACCAAAAGTGGTTTCTAGATCCCCAAGTTGAATCTATCTCTTTCTGCATCTCATACTATGCCTAGACCATTCACTTATGCTTCTTTACAAGTTCGATTCCTCACTCGTACTTATTCTTGGATTTGCACAAATCTGGAACCAACTCTCATCAAATAAGTGAATGTCTTCGCGTTGTGAGGTCAATGTCTTCAAACTGATTTATCTTCAAAATCTTCTGAGAATGCATATGACCTCTTCCCTTCCCTCGCACCTCTAATGCTGTCACAGTACATGTCTGTGGGAGAATCCCTTGGTTCTCATAGTCTGCATTCGTTTGCAGAATTCTTACAGCATCACATCAACTCTCCCGAAGCCAGTTCCTGTCTGACCAGCAGACGGAAGCCTTTGACAGTGTTGAAGCCATTCAGACTGAACCTCATGGCAACAGAGAAGTCTGCAAGGAAGGGTGGCAGACAGTGCCTTGGGAACACTTCCAAGGATTTGCCTCCAGATTTGCACGAGCTGTACAAAACAAATCCAGAGGAAACCTATACGGGCCGCAAGAATCGAATCCAATGGATTTGAAGATATTGGGTTGAGGAATGGTTCAAGTACCGCTTCCTTATAGAAGAGTATGCAGAGAAGAATGCCATCAAGGCACCCTAGGGTGATATTCTGTACAAAAATCTTCCACCCAGGACCCAGGCTGAAGCTATTGAGCAAGGATTCTATCCATGCATGGTGCGCGGACCACAGCCTGAGGATGCTGACCCTTCTTCACTGCAATGGTGCCGTGAGGACCATCTGTTCAAGCGCAACTACCAGTTCGCCAAAGACTCAGCTGCGAAGAACAAGAAGGCTCTAGGGCTTGACTTCAACCCTGGTCCTTCCTCACCTCGGGATAATGGCACCCGTGAAGCCAATGAGAACAGGATCGGCCCCTTCTACAACCTTGCTGGCCTCATCACTCACATTGTTGTTCAAGGTGCCAAAGAGGATCATTCTGATGATGGTGCTGACACTGATGAAGCCCCAGCTCTGGCTCCAAAGCCGCAGAAGCAAAAGAAGGCTAAAGCTTCAAATTCATCTGCTGCTCCAAAAGCTTCGCGAGTGAAGCCATTGGCAACTGCCCCTCCTGCTCCCGGTAACAACTCTGAAGATCTCTCTCGCATCTCCAAAAAGTGTGAGAAGCCACAGACGAAACCTGTTCAGCAACACAGTCAAGCACTTACACCTGCTGCCGTTTTGAGGAACGAATCTAAATCCATCACTACAAAAAAATACACTTCCATGATGATACATGTTTGTCACAGTAGGTCGCGTTTTTTGTCATGCATGTACATCCACGACAAATTTATGACAGAATCAAGATAGTCATACCTGTGCTGTCATACAAGTGTTCCATGACATTACCAAAATTATCATCACAGAAGTGTCCACTTCCATGACCATAAATCCCGCGTCACAGAAGTGCTTTCGTAAAGGGTGACCAACACATGGCATCCACCGTAATGGAACGCCGTTAAGCTATCGGGTCGGATTTTGGATCCGATAACCCGTTAACAGCCACGACCAATGCCGATTTTCCACGTGTAAAATTCTCATTGGCTGACGGATCCACGCGTCGACTCCAGCGTTAACGCAGTGTCACTCATCCAACGGTCGAGATGGGCCTATGATATGTTGACACATGGACCGGCCCAACAGAGGCCCACAAAGTTTAAATGGGATGGCCCAACCGAAGGCCCATAAGATTTAGCGGACCATAATGGGCCGGCCTAGCTAAAGGCCCACAAAATTTAGTGAACCACAATGGGCCGGCCCAGCTAAAGGCCCACAAGATTTTGCAAAAACCATAATGGGCCGGCCCAGCTAAAGGCCCACAAGATTGTGCGGACCACTATGGGCCGGCCCAGCTAAAGGCCCACAAGATTCTGCAGACCATAATGGGCCGGCCCAGCTAAAGGCCCAACATTCTCTGTCAAATCGGACCGTCAACAGCCTGTCCTAAACTTGCCATCAACGCGACCCATGGTCACTTCTACCTGCTATTAACGATCAGCTAAGTAATTGGGCGAATCACGGCCGGTGTATTTCCGGCCTGTTAAAGGTCCGGCTTCATTTGGGCCCATTTACAGGCCATCAAAACTTTTGGCCTGTTAGAGGCCCACTATAGATTTGGGCCACTTTCTTACTGTTGTCATTTTTGGCCTGTTAACGCCGGACATAAACCATGGGCCATATGTGGCCCAACGTCATATCAGGCCCATTAACGACCCATATAAAAATGACGATAATCTAGCCCGACCGAAGTTTCGGCCTGTTAAAGGCCCGTGTATTAGGTCGGCGCATTTACGGCCCGTCCGAATTTTGGCCTGTCAAAGATCCGCATCGTAAATGGGCCACCATTTCGGCCTGCTAAGTCCAGTGGGTTATTTGGCACAATCAGGGCCCAATCTCACTTTCGGTCTATTAAAGGCCCATGTTTTTTATGGGCTCGAGATATTTACATACAGAAGCGGCCTATTTTTACTAAGGGCCCAAATTATGTTTAGGCTCATTAAAGGCCCACTATGGGCACATGCCTACCAGAAAAATATGAAAGCTTATGCTGATTTAGGCCCAGATATTTTTAGTGGGCTACATGTCAATTTCGGCCCGTAATCGTTTTTAGCCCAATTGGAATGGGCCCCACGAATGTTGGCATGTTGGGCTCCTATGAAGCTTTCGCTCGAATACATTACTAAGATAAACCTACACTATACAAAAATAGCGTCGTAATTACTGCAGCCTGGGGCAGCATCATAAATGTTCTATCACAACAAAATAAATTCCAACCATACAACAAAAGGCCTATTGGCATAAAGTTTACAGTCCTTCCAGATAAAAGCACCATCAGATGTATAGAAGTACAGATCATTTGACCTGAGTGCTAATGTTTCAGGCTGTAGAATCGATGGAGCAGACGATCTCCACCTTTTTTCCGCCATTGCTCTTGAACAACGGGCGAATGTCCGATAGTCCGGTTTCAAAACCATTCATATCTTGACGAAATTTCTCAACCACTATTCTTGTTTGAAACAACGTCCATTAGGGATTGGACTTGTGTCTGGAGCACGAATATATCACTGTCTAGCAGGAAGATTTTGTTCAAGACGCGACTTGGACGAGGTTACCTTGACAACCAACCCAATTACGCAGAAGGTGCTTTTTGCACTGTTAGTGGAGAGATCTTGATGCACCGCAGCAAGAGGTGACATTGTGCTGTAGTAGCCTTGTCACCTTCGTGGTTGTGGTTTTTCAATCATTTGTTCCATAGCTTCCTTAAAGTTTGAACTTGTAGATTAGTGTACCGGATAAGTTACTAATGAGGCAAAAACAAACAAAGTAGGTTAAACGTTTATACATAACTTGTTTTGGCGAACTAGTGTAATACATTAGCATGTATAGTAGTGCCAACTACATAATAAAATATGTCCATGTAGCATGCCTACTGTATTGTCTATTTCCTCACATTCGTTGACATCTAAGGATAAAGAGACATGGTTTAAAGTAGTTTGAACATAGTATGACATCATTCATATCATGGGCAAACAGATATAAAACAAACAACCTATCTTATCATTGTGTGCGCACGTGAACGTAACAACTAGATTACAGATCAAGACCAAAAGAATATCCTTCATCTCTTTTAAACCATGTAAGGTGAAATGATACGTTAAGACAACTGTGTATAAAAGTGAACAGAGTAACTGACATTGGCTGCAAACCAAGTAGTTAAATGAACACATCAAATTACCAATCAGTTCAAGGCAGGGGGAGTAAGGACTTACAACAACGGCTTGAACTGGTGTGCTCATGCCCTTCATCTTGCTGGTGTGGCAATCCTTGAAGATTTGCACTGCATTCGGTTCAGGTTCTTTTTGGTCCGCACGGGCTTTCCTCTGTATTTGGAACAAGTCAATATAGATACGATAATATCGCACAAAAAAAGAAGAAGGAAGCAGCAGCTATTTACAAAAGCCTCGCAGTGTGCAATATAGCTACGAGATCCTGTTGTCTGTTGGAATTTCACTTTAGAACGGTTGGTTTTGTTCTTCAAATAGTTAGCCTAGAAGAAGATACACTTGTAAGGCACATACATAAATACAAGTTCAATATGTGGTCTGATCAAATACATAAAGCCTACTTGATACTTTGGATTAGACCAGTGTTTAACGAGGGCTTTCCAGTCTTCATCTGTAATATATTCCACTGGAGATGTTTGGGCGATTTCATTGTTAGCCTTGCCTTCAAAGTGAGATTTTCTAAGGTGGTACCGATCTTTGTCATGAGCGGACTTAAAAACATGAGTGCATGCTTGTTTAGTTGCATCATATTTTGGATCCAACTTGAACCTCATCTGTTGAAAAAAGAATGTGAGTCTTATTTGGAGGAAGCTAGAAAGTATGGGACAGAGGAAGACAATATTACTAATTGCGATGAATAACATTACTTACGGATAAATGGTCAAGGAAGGTGTTAAACTGGGTATTGTCTTTCTCATTCTGTACTGGATCCATGTTGGGAGGATACATGCATGACACTTAACGGCAACGGCTGCCTCTGATACTAACTTGGCTGACTCTGTAGCATCACGTGGCCTTTTTAAACCTGCCTCAAAATGGATCTCCATTCTTCCTCCTTTAGATTTTGTTAATCTGTCAAGCATTATCCCTGATGTCATTTCCACTTGCACCATGGTGCTAGTTCAACAACGAATATGGAAAGTGTTAGTGTACATCAAACCGTGAGAGTACATATAAAGGAGCATGCAAGCGCAACTTGAATCGGTCGGTACCGTCTTGGTGTTGATGCTCATGAGGTTCATCCGATCTTGCCAAGTCCTGTTGTGTCGGCGATTAGCTTCGGAAGTAGTGTTAGGTGTGAAGGCAGCTTGGAAACTGGCCGTTCGGAGCAAACGAGCGAGTAACTGGTTGAGATCTTTGGTGCAGTTGAAGCGGATGCTGCAGCTAGTGGAGCAGGTGATCTTGTGTTTGTAGATTTAGCGATGGACTTGGACCTTCTCTTGCACTATAAGTACCAGCAGAATCTCGATGGCGAGAACCTTTTCCGTTTCACCCGACGAGTAACAAGACTCCCTACTATATTATTTTCCTTGCTCTTTTTGACTTTGCCATGTCAAGCTGTACCCACAACACAAAAGAATAAAATCACTCTTCGTAACTCATTGATGCATGATCTGAGACAAGCTATACTTTGATGTAAGACAACCGTATGAGGATGGAATATGTAAGAGAAAGCAGATTTGCATGACATATTCACAACTACGATGTGCAAACTAAGCAGAAGGATTTTCTAGAAAATAGAAGTAATGCAAGCTAGACACCATATGAAAGATGCAACCAATATTACTCTGCCAAGTTAAAGTGTCTTGTCATAAGTGGCAATTCGAAAAATTAGAACCAGTACAACGTAGAAATCAATGCAAGATGCAACCACTATCAAACTGCCATGTTAAAAGCGTCCAATCATGAGTGACTGATGCGGGATACACAACAGCAATACTTTGATGTAAGAACATGAGTACACTGTCAACTTAGAGCAAGCACCTGCGATGGTGGAGTACGGGAGATGAACTCATCATGTAGACTTGGGACTTCAACTTCATTAGTAGTAGCAGGGGCAAATCTAGAGAGTCTCTGTTTGCTTCAAGTGAGGACCACCAACATCCCCTAACTTACTCTTTTCCTTCCTATTTTCTGATATTGCCTTATGAAGTCAAAACCACAAGAAGATGAATAAAATTAGCTCTGCATAACTGGTTGATGTATGATACAGACGAACACTACTTTGATGTAAGGCAAGCGAAGGATAGGAGGATGGAATATATACAAAAAAAGACAGCGTTTCATATTCACACGTACGATAGGAGGATGGAATATGTATGAAAAACAAGATGGCGAAGGCATTTCAACAAAATTAGAAGAAATGAAAGCTAGGCACCATATGAACATGCAACCAATATCACTCTATCAGGTAAAAAGTGTCTCGTCGTAAGTGCCATTTCAAGAAATTAGAAGCAGTACAAGCTAGAAGACAATGCAATGCAACCTACATCACAGTCCCAAGTTAAATGTGTCTTATGGGTAAGTGATCGTTGCAGGTATAAGTTGTAAGCTACGCAGATGCAATTCAACATAATCAGAAGCAATACAAACTAGACATCATATGGAAAACGCAACCACGTATAATAGTTCCAAGTAAGAGCAAGAACCTATGATGGTGGAGTAGGGGAGATGTGCTCATCATGTACACGTATGTTCTAGAAACAGGAACACGTGTCATATTCACAGGCATTATGTGTAAAGTAAGCAGATGCAATTCAAGTTAGAAGCAATACAAGCTAGACATCATACGCAACATGCAACCACATATAATAGTGTCAAGTTAGAGCAAGCACCTATGATGGTGGAGTAGGGGAGATGTGCTCATCATCTACACAGCTACGTTACCTGCCAGCCTTGTGTTGTCTTGCGAATCTTGTTGGGAGGATGGCGGAGTAGAATCTGTAGAGACCCCCCTGTTTGAGTTGCTCCGAAGGACCACCATCATCCACTGCCGGATTAATTTCCTTCAGCTGTAATGATTTTTCATTGTGAAGTCAAACCGATAGGAAAAAGGAATAAAATTCACTCTTCAGAACTCATTCATGCATGATACTGACGAACACTACTCGGATGAAAGGCAAACACATGATGTGTCACGCCCAAGATGCGACCCTATCCTAAAGGAACTCGAAGGTCCCACCAAGGATAGAAGCGCATCTTGAAGACGCTTTTGCAAGGTGGATATCATTACATCAAACCATTACATAATAGTTGGGGACACATACATAAGGCACGAACGCCCCAAGAATACATCAAGATCATACAAGAGATCAACATCCGACTACGGATGAAACATAAACAGAAACTCAAACAATATTCACCCTGCTATCCCAGGCTGCCGACCTGGAACCTATCCCCTGATCGAAGAAGCAGAAGAAGAACTCCAAAACAAGTAAACATCGCTCTCGCGTCATGATCATCACATAACCTGTACCTGCAACTGTTGTTGTAGTAATCTGTGAGCCACGAGGACTCAGCAATCCCATTACCATGGGTATCAAGACTAGCAAAGCTTAATGGGTAAGGAAGGGGTAAAGTGGTGAGGTTGCAGCAGCGGCTAAGCATGATATGGTGGCTAACATACGCAAATAAGAGCGAGAAGAGAAGCAAAAGGAACAGTCGTAAACTAGTAATGATCAAGAGGTGATCCTGAACTCCTACTTACGTCAAACATAACCCAAAACCATGTTCTCCTCTCGATCAACCCCGAAAAGATACACTCCGCGATTACGCTTTACGGTTGGTGTATTTTAGAAAGTTTACTTCAAGTTTACTACAACCGGACATTAACAAATTCCCATCTGCCACATAACCGCGGGCACGGCTCTCGAAAGTTTATACCCTGCAGGGGTGTCCCAACTTAGCCCATGATAAGCTCTCACGATCAACGAAGGTGTCACAGCCCCAGATCAACCCTAGAGCTTGCTTGTAACTAGTAGCATTGCATCCCTGCATCATGTTTAATTTCCATGAAAATTGAAATGGGGAAGGCAGGAAACCCCAGAACACCCCCTTAAAACAACTAGGGTTTACTAAAATTTATTTCAATGAACACGAAATGCCCTTCAAAATGTTCATCCTCTTTACTTTGTTTAAGAACACATGTCAAAGGAGATGTACCATTTTCTAGGTCATCTAAGGTTTCTAGAATTAATCCACAAGTTTTTGAAATGAGCATTTTAAATTATATAAAATGTTTTAAATGTTCAAAAATTACCAAACCAAAATGTTTCATGTTAGGAATATTCTAACAAGTGACGAGGAGCATTTTGGTGATTTTTAAAATAGTTTTGGTATTTTTAAAAACCCCACAAAGTTGCAGGAAAATTAGAAAAGACTAAAAGGAGGAAAAACTTACAGCGCCCGAACCGTGATTTCTTCCCCTCGCTCGCTGGCCCAGTTGGTGGCCCAGCCCACCAACCGCCACGCTCGTCTCCTACCTCGCCAAGATGGCGAGAGGAGGGACACGGCGACGCACCGAGCTCGCCACCTCCTCCCTTCCGGCCTGCCTGGCCTCCCCGACCCTCTCGCGGCGCCACGGAGACGCCCAAGCCCCTCGCTCCTCCCCTCACTCCTCTGCTCTCTCCCTCGTCCTCTGCTCCCTCTCCGAGCACACCCGAGCTTCGTCGCCGCTGCGTTCGCCGAACCCAAGGCCATCGACCACCCCTCGCCACCTTGCCATCGAGCCTAGGAGCTCCGCCGTGTCGGCCTTGCCCTCTCCATCGAGATCTGCGACGGCGGAAGGCCCTGCCCGTCACTGCTGCCGTCGTCTTCACCGACGGGCACCGGAGATCGCCCGGCTTCGATTCAGCGCGTCAGGCGTCCCGACCCGCCGTTGTCGCTACTGGACCAGCGGTGAGCTCCCGTGCAGAACCCTTCCTTTCCCCTCGCGTTTGCGAGCTCTAAACCATAGCTCCGTCGCGGCAGCAGCTCCTCACCGCCCGGCCATGGCGCGCCGCATGCCACAGCCCCTGCCGCTCGCGTCGGAGCGTGTCAACGTGCTCAGGAGACCCCCAGGAGCCTAACCCGCACATCCACTTGCCCTCCCGTGCATCGTAGCGCCAACCCCGCACTTACCCGAACTCCGGCGCCGCCGCGAGCTCACTTCCGGCGAGCTCCGACCACCCGCGACTTCCCACCTGCTCCGTTGGATGCGGACGAGCAAGAGCTATGCCCGGTGCCCTCGGTAGCGCTAATCCGGCGGCCCTAAGCGCAAGTCCGGCGTGCCACCGCCATGTCTGTGGTCGCCACGGCTCATCCCGACGTCTTGGCGTGGACTCGTTGTTAGGCTCTAATGACCCGGCTTAATTACCCCTGACCCGCTTACACATGGTCCCAACGCCCTTAATTAATCTTTGTTTATTTTATGTTAAGATTAGTACTAATCGCAGGTGGACCCCACGTGTCGGCATTGACTTTGACAAGTCGGTGTTGACGGTCCCACCCATCATCCACCCAACCCAGCTCACGAGTCAGCGACCGATGGACCCCACTGGTCAGGGTTGACCTGACCGGCCCAGTTGACCGTGACGTCACTGACGTCGGTCGACGCATAATACCTTTTATAGATTTAATTTAAATCGAGTAAATTTCAGAAAATTCTCTAAACTTCTAAAAATCATATAAATTCAACCGTAACTCGGATGGAAATAATTTATATATGAAAAATGATCAGAAAAATATGAAGAATCTGTTTATGCCATGATCATGCATGTTTGAACAAGTTAACATCACTGAATAGGATGAATCATGATTAGGGTAATCTAGGAAATAGCATTTTGAGTTGGAATTCAACCTTGTTTGAATTCCACTCCAACTAACGGATTATTATTGCATTAGGTGAATTCAGTACCTTAACATGATCATGCATCATATATGTGCATTGCATTGATTGTGTTCTCTCTTGTTTGCGGTAATTGTCCCTCCCTAGAGCGATGTACCGACGATGATTATTCGATGACACCGATGAAGAACTATTATCTTCAGAAGTGCCAGGCAAGCAAAACCCCCTTGTTCATTCCGATACAATCCCATTCTCTCGCTCCTGCTCTATTTTACTGCATTAGGACAACAACGACTCATGTATTACTTGCTGCGGTAGCTGAACCCCTTGATCCTTTGCATGACCTGTCATTCCACAAGAATTAGATGAAACCCACTAGCATGAGTAGGAATTGTTTGAGCCATGTTGTGCCTACTCATTTATGCTTGTTTGTCATGCACACTCTTGCTTAGAGTTGAGTCAGGTCTGATTCATCGGAATGAATTGGAATGGTTGTGTGAACATGTCCTATTGTGTGTGAGCTAAGTATATGAACACGATTTGGTAAAGGTAGCGGTGAGAGGCCATGTAGGAGTACATGGTGGGTTGTCTCATTGAAACCGTCCTCGAGAACTGAGATCTGTGTTTGTGATCCATGAAACAGTTACTACCACGCATTGGGCCCGAAACCAATGGACCCTCTCGGCTTCTTAACCACCCTTGTTCCTGGTCCGGAGTTGCAAGTAGTTTACGGTGTTTGTAGTATCTTTGGGGCCGCCGCATAGCAGCTGACCTCGAGGTGGGTTGTGTTGCGGTAGGCACCGTGGCCGGTGTACCGAGTGCCCGTTTGGTATCTCGGGAACCCTGCACACATCGTTCGGGGCTGTATGGGAAACCTCGGCGGACTCCTGCGGATGGAACCCGAATAGGCGATAAACCTGGACTAGGGACTTGAGTGTTTAGGTAGGTCGTGGCCGACACCCACGTTGGGCTTCCGCTTGAAGGTTGCCGAGTACATGTCGTGTAAACGGCGGTAAGTGGTGAGAGCGTGTGTGAAGAAGTACACCCTGCGAGGTTTAATTTGATCTATTCGAATAGCCGTGTCCACGGAAAAGGACTTCTGGGTTGCCTATATCGGTTCATAGACAAGTGAAAGTGGATACTCTAAAATGCGCAAGATAAGCGTGAGTGCTATGGATGGCGTTCTCGTAGGGAGGCGGGAGGCGGGTCCATAGTGGTGTATTGATGTGGTGAATATGTGGACTCGTGTGCGCCACCTCAAAAGAGTTACTTGCGATCGTAGTTCGGGATAGCCACCGAGTCAAAGCTGGCTTGCTTTGCGGTCAAACTCCACCACCCCTTTTGATAATGATGCATATGTAGTTAGTTACGATGTAAGTCTTGCCGAGTACAATTGTACTCACGTTTGCTTATTTTATGTTTTTCGAGAGACGCGTCGGTCTCGCTAGTAGTTCCGCTTGGACTTGACGTTTAGCTTGTTACCTCGGCTACGATCTTGTGCCTCGGCGAGGATCTGGTAGATAGTCGGGCTTCTTAGCCTTTTTCGTTTATAGTTATGCGTACTTTCGGACATGATTAGCTTCCGCTTGTGCTTTGACTTGTATGCTCACGAGTGTTGGGTCATGAGACCCATGTTTGTAATATCTCGCTCTTCGGAGCCTAACGGATAATATTTGAGTCGTAGAGTTATGTTGTGATGCCATGTTGTATCTACGCATATTGAGCATAATGTGTGTATGTTTGAAATGCTTGGTATGTGTGGGATCCGACAAACTAGTTGTTTATCCTTGGCAGCCTCTCATATGGGGAAATGTAGTCTCATGCTTCGGCGATAGTAGTCCGCTTCTGACCGGTTCACCGGAGTCCTGCTAGCCCAGCACTACTGCTTGGACACTTGACTGGCGGCATGTGTTTCACTTCGTTCCTATGTCATCCCTTCGGGAAATGTCACGCGGTGTTATTGAGTCACCTAGCCTTTTCTGACCGGGATACGGAGTCCTGTTAGCCAGTGTTACAGCCCGAATACATACGTTGATGACCGACATGCTCGATGTGATTCATGTATGCCTGTCCCCATAGGTTAAGCGCCGCTTTGGGTTCACGACTAGCCATGTCGGCCCGGTTCTTTGTCATATGGATGCTAGCGACACTATCATATACGTGAGCCAAAAGACGCATAAGCGGTCCGGGACATGGTAAGGCGACACCGTGGGGATACCGTGCGTGAGGCCGCAAAGTGATATGATGTGTTACATGCTAGGTCGGCGTGACTTAGGATCGGGGTCTGACAGCGTTGGTATCGAGCGACTGTTGCAGAGGATTACCAAGCCAAACCGGTGAAGTTGTGTCTAGAAATGCTTTAGTTATGTAAGGGAATTGATTGTGGAAGGAACGTAAGGCTCTTTTTACTCCTTATACCTCATGGCCTTGATCTGAGTCATCCTCTTCTCTTCTACGGGTTTAAGAACTAGGCTTCTCATCTATCTATCGAGGATGACGTGTTACTAATCCATAGACCTTTAAGATTGTTGGTTTTAATCCCAGTTCAGTTCTTACTACTCTGTATGATAATCGTTGATTTCAGAATCTTGTTATAATGTTGTTGAGTGATTATGCCACCAATTTTTGCAGGATGTCTCAAATCATTTTGAGCATTTACAAATTGCTATGTCTGTCCGAAATATCCCAGGTCTCTAAATAGTCCGATGCGTTTGCAAATCCCTCCCTCCATTTCTAATGTTCATCCGGGCGGATTAATCACACAAATTGGTGTGTTGAGGTACTCAGCTGCCTCAACATATATGTTGGAATTATTATTATGACCCTAGTTGTTTAGGAAGTCATCTAGCAATTTAGCAATGCTTTTGTATCCCTAGTGTGATGATTACGGCCATCATTTGAAAGCATCCCGTGATGCCATTTAGTAGTAAGTATTCTACTCCACGAGTTTACGAATCCGAGATTCATCCTACTTCATGTTGTTAGTATTTGCTAGTGCCTCTAGGATATTAGTAACTTTGCATTAGTCCTCGAGGTCCGTGGTATATCCTTCTTCCAAATACCATGAACCACTTATGGCGAAGTTTGTTGAACCAAAAGATCACAACTAGAGTGCTCTTGAGGAGTTCTCCATTCATAATTGTGACTCTGCCGGTTCTACTTTCTCGCATGGGTTATCCGGAAGAAATGTTGAGCTTCCTCGACATACTAATCCATGCATCCACAACTCAGGAAGTTATATGTTCCTCTGAGTTGCTCTCCTCAGTTGCATTCCGACCTTCGTCTATCAATTGATAGCCAAGGGTATGTGTGCATTTGTGTTCATCGATGCATTTTATTCTTGTGGTCCGTCAAGCCATTCTATTCGGAATGACTAGGAGAACCAAACTCGATACCTCATCCATTTCCGTGATTGGGTCAAAGCAATTGTATTCCGCATGATCAAAATGTCAATCCAGCTTTGATTCTGCTCTACCTTGGAGTGTTACCATCTTTATGTCAGGAACATCATGAGAATTGCACCTTCTCTTATGAATTCTTGATGCGATGATACTCTCGCTATCATTATTCATTCATTCCTCGGTCCCGTGTTGTTGTAACCGAATGCCGACAAATGAGTTGTGATGTGTGAAATCAATACTCCGAGCCACTCGTTGCTTGGTGGTAAATGGACAATATTCTCATTCTTAAGCGTGTTGGTTATTAAACCATCATTCTAGGATTGATCGTGCTACCTAGTCCTTACTTACGGTGCACCCTCGATTGATGAGTTAGGATTGTGTCAAGTCCTCACTAAGCTTGATCATATCGTCTTGCCCTCAAAAGCAAGATTGTTCTCGAGCTTAGTAACATACCGGTGGTTCGTGATTTTCCAAATATCTTCTTGGAAGTGTTACCGGGTTGTTTCTGATCGTTGTGTTGAGCTCGTGATCAAGTTGGTTTCTTATGAACCACCCTTCTCCAAGAATCTGTGTTGAATATCCACCGAGCTAGTTGGTTAAGCTAGACAATAACTTGGAGAGTTGGAAGATAAAAGCTTGCCTAATTTAGTTCATTCCAAGGGGATATTCTTGTGTAGTGTGTGTTGAAGAAAGATGATATCTTCATCAATTGGTTCCTGTGATCAGTTGTTGGATCTATCGTCCTGCCAATCCTTTGATTTGAGTATGGGCTATCGTCAAATCAAATCAGTACCAACGGTGCTACGTAATGTTGTCTTACTCGTGGTTGATCCCTCGAGCATACACCATTATATTTTTGGTCCGACCAATGCTAACACATGTGTTCACATGATGGTGGAAGTCCAGGATATGGAAATTCCGATGAGTTGCCGTTGAGCCCATCAAGAGCATTTTGTCTCCCCATGAGTCATGTTGAGCATCAACCTAGTATTGGAAACTTGTGTAAACATTTCTTCGTGTTTCGTTCATGAAGCATATGTTTGGATGAAAGTAGTGACTTCCTCTAGTTCATGTGCATCGATGTAAGTTGCCGCCATGAATTTGAGAAAGGTTTGTTTTGCTTTCTCGGAATCATTCCAAGTCAGGTCATGCATGTGCGAAGTATTCTATGGTTTGATAGGTGATCATCTTCATTCCGTATGTATTCCTAGCACCCCCAAGCCACTGACTGATTTGTTCAAGGAGAAGAAGTTCCTTCATGAGAGCTAATCCGGACTTATGAAGTGATTTCAATATCCTCGATTATGGTTCCCCACCCGAACTCGGTAGTGTTTTATTATAAGACTACCATGTGGTCATGTTTGTCTAGGACAATGTGTTCACAGGTTTGTAGCAGAACCAGCTCATGTTTTGGAGCTTGCTATCGTAGTTCATATCCCGAGAATCTCGCATAGCCATTTCGTCAAATTGTGTTGCAACCTTTCCTTTTTCAGACGTCTTTGAGTCTGAAATATCCTAACACCAACCAGATCTGAATCTCGGCAGATATGATGGTTGGAACATTCCAACAGATTGCATTTCGTTCCCGGCTTGCACCATCCTTGTGCTACCTCGCTATAGATTGTCTTCTTAGCAGTTCTTGTCCAGGTTTATCTTCAAAGTGGACTTGCCATGGGTCTCCTCCACCCTCGATGATAAGCAAATCATCCATTGCGTTGTCTTCAACAAGGTAGTCCACATCATCCATTTTAGTCCGGGTGTACCATTCCTTGCATTCTACCAAATGATCGCTTGTGATTGCCTTCGGCTGGTATAAAGAGTTCCAATGATCTATGGATCAAAAGTAATTCTTTTTGCCACTTAAGGGAATAGTTCTTTCGTCACCTTTTTCGAGGTGCCCCGTTACGGGATTATAGTAAATATTTTCTCACCATCTTGACACCATCCACCATCTTTCTAAGCGTGGAATTGTTGCCACCAATCAAACCCCATCGGTTGTTCCTCCATCCCTCTCGATGTATTTTGTGTCTCGACTCGAGATATGTCACCATCTCAGTCCGTGAGTCGACCATGTTTACCTGATCTTCGTGAAAATCGAATCACGTAAGGTTTCCCCCTTCTTTCTGTTATCGTGTCGAGTGAAGACCTCGAAAGCAAGGACGTCGAGACCAAGATGATGGAGTAAATCAACATCTTCGAGAAGGGCAAACAGATCATGAAGATTGTGATAGTTTGCGACTCCCTTTTCCTCTTGCCTCACGTCTTGAATCTCAAGGCGAGATTCTTGTTTAGTGGGGGTGAGTTATCACTGACCCAGATCAACCCTAGAGCTTGCTTGTAACTAGTAGCATTGCATCCTGCATCATGTTTAATTTCCATGAAAATTGAAATGGGGAAGGCAGGAAACCCCGAACACCCCCTTAAAACAACTAGGGTTTACTAAAATTTATTTCAATGAACCTGAAATGCCCTTCAAAATGTTCATCCTCTTTACTTTGGTTCATAACCCATGTCAAAGGAGATGTACCATTTTCTAGGTCATCTAAGGGTTCTAGAATTAAGCCACAAGTTTTTGAAATGAGAATTTTAAATTATATAAAATGTTTTAAATGTTCAAAAATTACCAAACCAAAATGTTTCATGTTAGGAATATTCTAACAAGTGACCGAGGAGCATTTTGGTGATTTTTAAAATAGTTTTGGTATTTTTAAAAACCCCACAAAGTTGCAGAAAATTAGAAAAAGACTAAAAGGAGGAAAAACTTACAGCGCCAACCGCCCAGTTTCTTCCCTCGCTCGCTGGCCCAGTTGGTGGCCCAGCCCACCAACCGCCACGCCGCTCGTCTCCTACCTCCGCCGGTGGCGAGAGGAGGGACACTGACGCACCGAGCTCGCCACCTCCTCCCTTCCGGCTGCACTGGCCTCCCGACCCTCTCGCGGCGCCACGGAGGCGCCTCAAGCCCTCGCTCCTCCCCTCACTCTGCTCTCTCCCTCGTCCTCTGCTCCCTCTCCGAGCACACCCGTGGCTTCATCGCCGTCGTTCGCCGAACCCAAGGCCATCGACCACCCCTCGCCACCTTGCCATCGAGCCTAGGAGCTCCGCCGTGTCGGCCTTGCCCTCTCCATCGAGATACGCGACGCCGGAGGCCCCTGCTTACCACTGCTGCCGTCGTCTTCACCGACGCAGGCACCGGAGATCGCCGGCCGATTCAAGCGCGGCGTCAGGCGTCCCCGACCCCGCCGTTGTCGCTACTGCACCAGCGGTGAGCTCCTGCAGAACCCCTTCCTTTCCCCTCGCGTTTGCGAGCTCTAAACCATAGCTCCGTCGCAGCCGACAGCTCCTCACCGCCAGCCATGGCGCCCGCCAGCCGCCACAGCCCCCGCTCGCGTCGGGCGTGTCAGCGTGCTCAGAGACCCCGAGAGCCTAACCCGCACATCCACTTGCCCTCCGTGCATCGTGGCGCCAACCCCGCACTGACCCGAACTCCGGCGCCGCCGCGAGCTCACTTCCGGCGAGCTCCGACCACCCCGCGACTTCCCACCTGCTCCGTTGGATGCGGACGAGCAAGAGCTATGCCCCGGTGCCCTCAGCGCGCTAATCCGACGGCCCTAAGCGCAAGTCCGGCGTGCCACCGCCATGTCCGTGGTCGCCCGCCGGCTCATCCCCGACGTGGCCGACGTGGCCTCGTTGTTAGGCTCTAATGACCCGGCTTAATTACCCTGACCCGCTTACACATGGGCCCCACGCCTTAATTAATCTTTGTTTATTTTCTGTTAAGATTAGTACTAATGCAGGTGGACCCCACGTGTCAGCATTGACTTTGACAAGTCAGTGTTGACCGGTCCCACCTGTCATCCACCCAACCCAGCTCTGAGTCACTGACCAGTGGACCCCACTGGTCAGGGTTGACCTGGACCGCGCCCAGTTGACCGCTGACGTCACACTGACGTCAGGCTGACGCAGTAATACCTTTTATAGATTTAATTTAAATCAGTAAATTTCAGAAAATTCTCTAAACTTCTAAAAATCATATAAATTCAACCGTAACTCGGATGGAAATAATTTATATATGAAAAATGATCAGAAAAATATGAAGAATCTGTTTATGCCATGATCATGCATGTTTGAACAAGTTAACATCACTGAATAGGATGAATCATGATTAGGGTAATCTAGGAAATAGCATTTTGAGTTGGAATTCAACCTTGTTTGAATTCCACTCCAACTAACTTGGATTATTATTGCATTAGGTGAATTCAGTACCTTAACATGATCATGCATCATATATGTGCATTGCATTGATTGTGTTCTCTCTTGTTTGCGGTAATTGTCCCTCCCGTGAGCGATGTACCGACGATGATTATTCGATGACACCGATGAAGAACTATTATCTTCAGAAGTGCCAGGCAAGCAAAACCCCCTTGTTCATTCCGATACAATCCCATTCTCTCGCTCCTGCTCTATTTTACTGCATTAGGACAACAACGACTCATGTTTTACTTGCTGCAGTAGCTGAACCCCTTGATCCTTTGCATGACCTGTCATTCCACAAGAATTAGATGAAACCCACTAGCATGAGTAGGAATTGTTTGAGCCATGTTGTGCCTACTCATTTATGCTTGTTTGTCATGCCTGCTACTGCTTAGAGTTGAGTCATGTCTGATTCATCGGGAATGAATTGGAATGGTTGTGTGAACATGTCCTATTGTGTGTGAGCTAAGTATATGAACACGATTTGGTAAAGGTAGCGGTGAGAGGCCATGTAGGAGTACATGGTGGGTTGTCTCATTGAAACCGTCCTCGTGAACTGAGATCTGTGTTTGTGATCCATGAAACAGTTACTACCACGCATTGGGCCCGAAACCAATGGACCCTCTCGGCTTCTTAACCACCCTTGTTCCTGGTCCGGAGTTGCAAGTAGTTTCGGTGTTTGTAGTATGTCTTTGGGGCCGCATAGCGCTGACCTCGTGGGTGGGTTGTGTTATGCGGTAGGCACCGTGGCCCGTGTACCGAAAGTGCCCGTTTGGTATCTCGGGAACCCCGCACATCGTTCGGGGCTGTATGGGAAACCTCGGCGGACTCCTGCGGATGGAACCCGAATAGGCGATAAACCTGGACTAGGGACTTGAGTGTTTAGGTAGGTCGTGGCCGACACCCACGTTGGGCTTCCGCTTGAAGGTTGCCGGTACATGTCGTGTAAACGGCGGTAAGTGGTGAGAGCGTGTGTGAAGAAGTACACCCCTGCAGGTTTAATTTTATCTATTCGAATAGCCTTGTCCGCGGAAAAGGTCTTCTGGGTTGCCTATGTCAGTTCATAGACAAGTGAAAGTGGATACTCTAAAGTGCGCAAGATACGTGTGAGTGCTATGGATGGCGTTCTCGTGGGGAGGCGGAGGCGGGTCCATAGTGGTGTATTGATGTGGTGAATATGTGGACTGCGTGTGCGCCACCTCAAAAGAGTTACTTGCAATCGTAGTTCAGATAGCCACCGAGTCAAAGCTGGCTTGCTGCGGTCAAACTCCACCACCCCTTTTGATAATGATGCATATGTAGTTAGTTATGATGTAAGTCTTGCTGAGTACAATTTTACACACGTTTGCTTATTTTATGTTTTTCAGAGAGACGTAAGTCAAGCTAGTAGTTCCGCTTGGACTTAGACGTTTAGCTTGTTACCTCAGCTACGATCTTGTGCCTCGGCGAGGATCTCGGTAGATAGTCGAGCTTCTTAGCCTTTTTCGTTTATAGTTATGCGTACTCGAGACATGATTAGCTTCCGCTTGTGCTTTGACTTGTATGCTCACGAGTGTTGGGTCATGAGACCCATGTTTGTAATATCTCGCTCTTCGGAGCCTAACGGATAATATTTGAGTCGTAGAGTTATGTTGTGATGCCATGTTGTATCTACGCATATTGAGCATAATGTGTGTATGTTTGAAATGCTTGGTATGTGTGGGATCCGACAAACTAGTTGTTTATCCTTGGCAGCCTCTCATATGGGGAAATGTAGTCTCATGCTTACGAGCGATAGTAGTCCGCTACTGACCGGTTCACCGGAGTCCTGCTAGCCCAAAGACTCTTGCTTGGACACTTGACTGGCGGCATGTGTTTCACTTCGTTCCTATGTCCGTCTCCTTCGGGAAATGTCACGCGGTGTTATTCGAGTCCTGCCTAGCCTGCTACATGACCCGGATACCGGAGTCCTGTTAGCCCAAAGGTTACAGCCCGAATACATACGTTGATGACCGACATGCTCGATGTGATTCATGTATGCCTGTCCCCATAGGTTAAGCGCCGCTTTGGGTTCACGACTAGCCATGTCGGCCCGGGTTCTTTGTCATATGGATGCTAGCGACACTATCATATACGTGAGCCAAAAGACGCAAACGGTCCCGGGACATGGTAAGGCGACACCCGTGGGGATACCGTGCGTGAGGCCGCAAAGTGATATGATGTGTTACATGCTAGGTCGGCGTGACTTAGGATCGGGGTCCTGACAGAAGGATATTCCTTCTCCCGGGAGGACACGATCAGTCTCGGAATCCGGGTTTACAAGACATTTCGACAATGGTAAAACAAGACCAGCAAAGCCGCCCGATCTTGAAACAATCCCGATAGGAGCTGCACATATCTCGTTCTCAGGGCAACACCAGATAGGTCAGCCTACGAGTAAAACCAGACCTCGAGTTGCCCCGAGGTGGCCCCGCAGTCTGCCCGGTTTGAACCAGCACTTAGAGAAGAACTGGCCCGGGGGGACTGAAATAAAGATGACCCTCGGGTTGGCCGACCCAAGGGAAAGGGTATAGGTGGTGGTGAGGCAAATGGTAAAACCAAGGTTGGGCCTTGCTGGAGGAGTTCTATTCAAAGCAAACTGTCAAGGGGGTCCCATAAATCACCCAACCGCGTTAGGGACGCAAAATCCGGGAACATAATACCGATATGACGGAAACTAGGGCGGCAAGAGTGGAACAAAACACCAGGCATAAGGCCGATCCTTCCACCCTTTACCAAGTATATAGATGCATTAATAATATAGGAGATATTGTGATATCCCAACATAAACATAATCCAACATGGGGCAATCTTCATCTTCACCTGCAACTAGCAACGCTAAGAGGGGCTGAGCAAAAGCGGTAACATAGCCAAACAACGGTTTGCTAGGAAGGGTGACAACGGTTAGGGGCTATCATGCAATTTGGAAGGCTTGAGCAGCAAGTGGTAGGTAACGCAGGATAGCGATAGAACGAAGCAACTAGCATAGCAATGATAGTAATGAGATCCAAGGTGACGGTCATCTTGCCTGAAATCCCGCTAGGAAGAAGAACGAGTCCATGAAGAAGGCAACCGGACGTAGTCGAACGAATCCTGACAACTCCGGAACGAAACCGAAGCTAACGAGAGAAGCAAACTGGAAAGAAGCAAACAACATGGTAAACACACCAGCATAATCATGGCATGATGCACAATCAAGTATGATGCATGTCCGGTTTAAAAAGACATGGCATGGTAAGGTGCAACAAACAATACTACAAATTAAGTGGAGCTCAATATGCAACGAGTTGCATATTGACGAAACATCACATTGACATATTTAGTTTAATCTCGTTTAAGCTACCAAACAATATTAAATGTTGTTAAACATGGCAAGAGGCGGAGCATAATTAAACTACCTATCTAGGCAAGTTTAAATGAGGCCGGAACAACAAACAACAATTTCGGAAAATCCTCATGAGCAATATTTTAGATTCGGTAATGTTCTGCCCTAAACCATATTTTATTGTTGTTAAACAGGAAAATAAACTGCACCATGTTAAACTAGGCATTTTTCCACCCCATTTACATATAAAGTTTATTTAAAACGGAGCTACGGTTATTTAGTTATGAAATAAAACATTTTAGCATGGCATTTATGCAAATTTAAACAAACAGCAAGTTTAAACATTTTTAACATGGATGAAAGTAGCATATTATGAAACTAGATGAAATTCCAAGCATTTTACATGTTTAAATCATTTTAAACCGATGCACGGTTCATGAGTTATTATATGCATGATGCTTAGGGGTTTTTCTGCAAATCTGCAGTCTCTTGAAAAATACTAAAATCGCAGATCTGAAAAAAAACAGGAACTGGGCTGAAACAGGGGGCGGCTGCGCGCTCACCATGGGCCAAGCCCGCAAGTGATGAATCGGCCGAGGAAGTCGGCGGCGGCCTAGCGGGCCGGCTTGGCTTACAAGGCTGTCGTGGCCCACCTGGCGCCTGACAGGAAGCAGTTGAAGCGCTGCCCATCTCGTTCGGCGAGACAGAGAGCGGCAGGTTCACCAGGGGCGAAGCGAGGGACTTAGCGGGCGACGCAGGTGGTCTCCGGCGAGGCACCGGTGGTCGGGGCACGGGCCCAGCCGACGGGATCCGAACGGAACGGCAGGCGGCGAGGCACGGATCCGGGCGGTCGATATGGGGGGCGAGGCGACATTGCAGTCGAGGCGCTCGTTCTTCTCTGCAACCGAAGCGGGGCTTCGATCAGAGGACACCGGCTCCGCAGGCGTGGTAGGGGTGGCCGTCTTGGTCGGTGGGGAAGGCGGACGCAGGTCGGAGGCAGGGCACCGGCAGCTTCATCCCGTCGGGTGCATCAGCGACCTGCAGACAGGTGGCCACGGCGGGGTAAGTTCAGAGAGGAGCAGCAGGGAAAAGAGAGGAGGCACAGGGAGCGGCGGCATGACCTGGTTGC
This sequence comes from Aegilops bicornis, assembly GCA_021605145.1. Classification (NCBI taxonomy): domain Eukaryota; kingdom Viridiplantae; phylum Streptophyta; class Magnoliopsida; order Poales; family Poaceae; genus Aegilops; species Aegilops bicornis. The sequence goes on from CM038669.1 coordinate 449,520,786, forward strand.
CGGAGTCGAGGAGGTCAGGAGGAAGGGATCCAGCGCTGTCTGGCTCCGGTGGGTGATGGCGCGAGGCTTGGGGTGGATTCACCGAGGACTGGCCGGAACGGAGCAGGTCAGAGGTGGGTGTCGCGGATCCGCGAGGTGCGGCGGTGGCAAGGACAGTCGGCAAGCGCTCTGTTTGAACAGAGAAAGGGAGACACGGAGGTAAGACGAGGGAGGCGGAGAAACAACAGGAGGAGGAGAAGGGCAGCGGTGCTTATCTCGTGGTCGCCGGCAGCGGCTCTGGTCGTCGGATGACGAGGCGAGGTGGAGGATCACGGGGAGGCTCGTTCTAGCCGGAGACGAGGCCATGGGCGGCGCTATTCGGGACTGTTGCTACTGCTTGCGGGGTGCTCGGGGCAAGCTGGTTCTGGTGGATCGAGGGGAGGAGATGGTTGGCCCTTGCAGAAAACGAGGGAGATGGTCGGCTCGGCTGGATCGGGAGGGATCCCGAGGAAAACGAAGTGGCGGCGGCGCGAGGGAAGGATGGATGGGACAGGCTAGGACTAGGGTTTAGGCTGATATATATAGTAGATGGTTAAAGTGAGACTATTTGGTCCCTCTGATCATAATCGGACGGCCGAGAAATAAATAGGTAGGGAGCCCAAATAAGAAAACGGAGATGATTTATAGACGTTTGGCGATGATATGGATTCATCGGTAACGATAGACCGGTTCGGGTTCGGGTAAGTTCTGACGACGCACGCGAGGGGGCTGCGAGCTGGCAAGAGAGGTTAGGTGGTCACGCTCAAGAGGGAAGCGAAAACCCGATTGGTCTCGGAATGGTCAACGAAGGCAAGGGGGGACGCGACAACTACGAACGGGTGCAAGCTTTATGAAAACATGTGGATGCAATGCACATGATGCCATGAGATGAGATGCAAGACATGAAAAAAATGCAAAACAAAAGACAAAACCCAACCACGAAGGAAATAACATATCACATCTCCGGAAAAGGCAAGAGTTGGAGTTACGAATATGGAAAATTGTATCCGGGGCGTTACATGATGCGAGGATGGAATATGTATGAAAAACAGGATGGTGTGACATATTCACACCTATGATGTGGCAACTAAGCAGAAGGCATTTCAACAAATTAGAAGCACTGCAAGCTAGACACCATATGAAAGATGCAACCAATATCACTCTGCCAAGTTCAAACTGTATGGCGTTTCAACAAACTTTATGGTGTTTCAACCAATATCATCCAATGCCTTGTCAATTTCCTTCAGCATTATTGATTTTGCATTGTGAGGTCATACCGACAAGAAAAAGGAATATCATTCGCTCTTCAGAACTCATTCATGCATGATCTTGTGAACACTACTCGATGAAAGGCAAAGTCATGATACGAGGATGGAATATGTACGAAAAAATGGACGACTTGACATATTCACACCTATGATGTGGTAACTAAGCAGAAGGCACTTCAAAAAATTAGAAACACTGCAAGACACCATATGGAAGGTGCAATCAATATCACTCTGCCAAGTTAAAATTGTCTCGTCATAGGTGGCGTTCATCAAACAAGAAGCGTAGTTTCATGGAAGAACATGGTGTGATAGACAGATATAGTATGTACCAAAAACAGAAAAGCATGTTATATTCATGTGTAAGCTAAGCAGATGCAGTTTACACTAATTAGGAGGAATACGAGCTAGACACCATATGCAACATGCAACCAGATATCACACTGCCATGTTAGAGCAAGCACCTTGGATGGTGGAGTAGGGGAGCGGAGACTTGGACCTTGTAACGCACTATCAGTACAAGGAGAATCGGTACAGATGCTCCGTTTACGTTCTTCGCAGAGGACCACCATCATCGCCTTCCTTACTATTTTCCTTCCTCTTTCTTGATTTTGCCTTGTCAAGTCAAACCCACAAGAAAAAGGAATAAAATTTGCTCTTCAAAACTCATTGATGCATGATCTTGTGAACACTACTTTCATGTAAGGCAGCCGCATGATAGGAGGATGGAATATATATGAAAGCAGGACGGCGTGACATATTGACATGTATGATGTATAAAATGTAAACTAAGCACAAGGTGCTTGAACTTGTTAGAATCGATGCAAGCTAGAAACCATATGAAAGATGAAACCAATATCACTCTGCCAAATTAAAAGGGTGCCCTAACAAATGTATTTGACCAAATTAGAAGCAATACATGGCAATAGGCTAGAAATAATATGCAATATGCAATGAATAAAGGTGACTCATCGTAAGTGATTGATGCAGGATACAGAAGAGAGGTAGTTTCATGTAAGATCAAGGTTAACACATAGATGTAGTGTGTGCCAAAAATAGGAAGGCATGTCATATTCACAGGTATAGTGTGTAAACTAAGCAGATGCAATTTACCCTAATTAGAAGCATTACAAGCTAGACACCGTATCCAACATGCAACCACATATCACACTGCGAAATTAGAGCAAGCACCTGTGATGGTAGTGTAGGGGAAGTGCGGTCTTCAGGTACAGAGCTACGTTCAATGTCTTCATTTAGGCTTGTTGTTTCTTGAGAATCATGTGGAGAGGATGAATTGCATTCTTTATAAGAGTATTGTGTCTCATATTAACCCACGCGCGTGACTCTCACCATAAGCGATAGACGCAGGATACACAAGAACAGTAGTTTGATGTAAGAACATGGTGTGATGGGCAGATGTAGTACGTACCAAAAACAGGAAGGCGTGTCATATTCACATGTATAATGTGTAAGCTATGGAGATGCAATTTAACAAATTAGGAGCATTGATGAGGGATACACAAGAAAAGTAGTTTGATTTAAGAACATGGTTAATAGAAAGACGTAGTATGTACCAAAAACTGGAAGGCATGTCATATTCACATGTATAATGTGTTAACTAAGCAGATGCAATTTACCCTAATTAGAAGCATTACAAGGTAGACACCATATGCAACATGCAACCACATATCACCTTTTGCCAAGTAAGAGCAAGCACTGCGATGGTGGTGTGGGGAATTGTGTGATCAACTAGAGAGCTACGTTGACTATCTTCATTTAGCCTTGCTGTTTCTTGAGAATCATGTGGGAGGATGACACTTTGCACTCTTTAAACGAGTAGGGCGTCTCACAAGAACTCCACCCGGGTGACCTGTCTCATCATAAGTGATTGACGAGGGATACAAAAGAGCATTAGTTTGATGTACGAACATGGTTAATAGACATATGTAGTATGTATCAAAACAGGAAGGCATGTCATTATGAAAGGTATAATGTGTAAAGTAAGCAGATGCAATTTAACCAAATTGGAAGCAATACAAGCTAGACACCATATGCAACATGCAACCACATTTGATCTGAAGTTAAAGCAAGCACATGGGATGGTTGTGTGTGGCAATTGAGATCATCAACTGCAGAGCTACGCCATCGTCTCCAACTGGCGACACTTCACCCATTAGAGCTGAAAACGCTTAGTTCTTGTCTTGAATTACACCGGGCGACTTACATCTTTTCTTTTACGCATTCATCAACACTGGCGTCAGTCTGAAATACCCATGCATAAAAAATCAATAGTGTGAGTATGGGTGAAGTGTGTGCACAATTAGTAAAGTGTAAAGGTAGCAGATAGCAGGTCGGTGAGAAATAAATGACGGGAGACATATGATAGCTCTACAACGTGCATGGCACACTAAATTACTACAGGATTCTATGAAAATAACAATGATCGAAAAGCAAATAGGTCACCCATTTTTTCTGCACCGTCCGATGTACAAAGAACGGGCAGATCGCCTTCATCTACCTCCAGCCGATCAGTGTTGGCGATCTTCCTCGAACGCCAATGACCACCGCCCAAGATTCCTCCCCTGCGCCTCCCTCGACCTCACTTTGCACCGCCGTGCTTGGCACCGCCCCGACCCATTCAAGCCCTGCCGACCTCCAGATCGGGCGCAAGCAGCTCCTGCGCCCCACACCCCTATGATAGACACCTGTGCGCCGCTTCCCCGGGAAACAGGCGGATTAGGTGCTTCGCGCGCCTAAGCGGGTGCTGCTTCTTTTAATTGCGGTTCGACTGACCCTGAATTGAAATCTAGGCGGGCTACTGACCTCTAGCGAAGGTGAAATAGTTAAAGGGAGGAACCTTGTGCATTTAGTATCACGAAGAAGATGCAGTAAGAAGCGCTCAACTAGTTCTTTCGTGGGATGAATACGGTGTGAGCGGAGACGTAGGATTTGCACGAATAAGGGAAGAGGAGTACCTCTTTCTGCTGGCAGTGATGTGTCCTCCTTCTATTTTTTCGACGATCTTCTTGTTGTTCGCCGGAAACCAGAAGTTGTGGAGGACGGTGCAGCCTTGGACGAACCCATGACCAAGTTGTTGAGTGTGGTGCGGTGGCCGTCTGTCGGCGGTGGGGAAGCATATCCGAGGCGGCGAACGACGGCGTAGCGGGAACAGCTCCGGTGCGGTGGACGGTTGCGACAGTGGAGCCGCAGCAGTGAGGCACAGGACGGCGTGGTCGGAGTGGTTCTGGTACGGCGCACGTCAGCGTCGTCGTCGTGGAGGCAGCTCTGCCTCGGATTCAATTGCTAAGTCCTTGAGGGCGTTGCGGTTGCGGTTGCGTTGGACGACGACATCGGGGTACCGGCTCTGGCGTGATGGAGGAGGGCGGCGGTGGATTGGCCGCTATGGGGTGGAGGACGGACCGACGGAGGAGGCTGGGGTTTCGCGGCTGGTGGAGAGGGCGTTTTTGCGCCCATGGAGTATGAATGGGGAATCGGAGGGAGGCGGGGAACTAAGGGGGAACAATGTTCGGTTTGAGACGCGCTAGTTTGAAATTTGGGGAAAGTTACAAACTTTGCCCCCATCTAAAATTTCGGACATATTGCGGGTTGGGGGTAGGACAGTCATGTCGTGTCCCAAATGTGGGCGGGATAGATTTCGGCCGAGCGCATGGGTGTTTAGGCGCCCGGCATATGAATGCTTCTCGAGGCGGTTGAGGCTGGCGTCTTGGTGAAGTTACAAACCTACCCGGTTTAGACCTTTAGACATCGGGCCGATAGGCTACACGGCCAGTAGTCAGACAGTAATCTCCTACCACCAAAACATTAGTCTCGCGGTTTGGTGACGAGAGGCCTATTTGGCGCTTCGTTCAATATTTGGGAGCGAAGCATTAACGTTTTCGGTTCTCTTGAATTGAACTTTCGAGATTTGTCAAACTTCACAAATGTTTACTCTTGAAAATCCTAAAGCTACGATTATTTTGGAATGGAGGTACATTTGAATATACATTGTACACGAGTATATATTAAAAAATATGCAACTTACCTTAGTTCATGCATGGTTCCAGATATAATCTCCTTGGTTGCAAAAAAAAGTTAGATATGCGTATGAATATATATAGCATGTTCAAACTCACAACGAAGATTGATGCCCCCTTTTACATCTAATTTACAAATGCCGTTATCTCGGGTTCAAATAGATGAATGCACTTCCTATGAATTCGAATCTTCGAAACCCCCTTTATGTTGAATTAGACATGTATTCTATTTCGTAGCTAGCAATTTGGAATGTATCCATGCAAGTGACAAATGTATAAAGTGCTTCACACTAACAACATGGAGTGCACTAATTAATGTTTATATATGAATTGCAAAAGCATCCATTGCCTGTATTTCAAACCGCTCTCACTCTATGGATCGATAATATGAAATAAACACATGCACATGCTAGAATTCAATACAGTATGGGTGTCTGATAGATTGATTTTCGTCCATACGCAATTTGTAAAATTCATGATCTCATCCAAAAATAATAATGCCATTTATATTTTAATTTAATGCGTAGAACCGCCTTTTACACGTAGATGCACTATGCCTCACCCCGTTCTCACAGACGCGTTATATATCTCTCTATCTAACGCATAAGTGCACACACTTTATATGCATCGACATTTCTCTTTCACACATGCTCACAATCTCTCTCAGGGTGTCGGGGTGTCTCACGCACATGCTCTCTTTGTCTCTCTCTCTCTCTCTCTCTCTCTCTCTCTCTCTCTTTCTGACTACTATGTACCACTCTTTTCACTAATCTCAGTTGGAAAACACTATTTCTCTCACATGCATATATACACATGCACGGTCTCTACTAGCCCTCTATACGCACATATATGTGCCTACGTGTCCCCCGCACGCACATTATCTTTAGGCCTCTCTGGCACACATTGCACCCCTCCACCGACACACCTCTCTCTTAGTAGTTGGCAGATATGATTTCATCATATCGTCATTCGGTAGGATATCCCTGGTTGTTAGGCTGGATGGTAATACGAGGCAAAGTTTTACCCTAGTTCGGATCGGACCCTTGCAGTTGAAGAAAGAGCCTACTCATGGTACTGTATATTAGTGATAGGGGTGTGTACAAAGTACACGTGAATACCAGGCATTGTGCGTGTGTGTATACTATCGACGAACTAGCCCCCAAGCTTGTATAACATACTAAGGGACTAGGGTTACAAATCATATATAGTCGGCTTATCACCAGTGGGGATAGAGTCCTCCGCGACTCTGGTAGCTTCGTGTTGTACGCCGAGTCCTCCACATGGGTCTTCATATAACACGTCTCGGTCCAACCTATATGTGGCGCGGGATGGAACCGACCCATGAGTCTTGATGTTGACCCACCACAACTAGAAATGATGTGCCCACCACACCACACACGCAGTGGGCCACTAAGAAAATAAGCATATACAATAGTACAACGGGTTATAGCTCACGATACGTGTCCATATTTTGTTGATGACACTGACGGACTTTGCATTTGATGCGTGCTCTGTATTTTGTTGACGACACTTATGGTCATTGTATTTGAAGCGAAAGCACGATATGGTCACTGGACTTAATAAGCTCATCACGGTCACCACATACATTTTGTCGTGCTAACCAACATGTGGTTGGATGGTTAGAGGACGATGGTTTCTCGAGCCCACCAAGGTTAAAGTCCCGGTGCTCGCATTTATCTTGTGTTAATTTCAGTATTTTTCGCGATGTACGTTCAGTGGGAGGAGACGTTCCACTCGACTATGAGGCACCTATGGTGACTTCGTAAAATCTCAAGATCATATATGCTGGCCCACTCTCTCGAAGGTGCTCATAGGGGTAGGGTTCGCGTGTGTGCATTTATAGCGGTGAGTGCTTGCGCGTATATATGAGCCCTTAACGTGCATGCCGTGTTAAACAAATACATGTCATGATTATACGGTCACTGGCTCACCTGTACAACTCCGTATTATGTTGATGACACAATCAATTGACCAGTCAAATGTTCCACGCGGCGCAATTAGTGTTGCACCATCAGGGCGCATAACCGTGGGGCCCACCTGTCAGCCCGTATATGAAAGAAAGAAATGGTAGTTTGAGTCTATACTATGTTAATAAAATAGGAGTACATTTTAGGGTGATCATACGGTCACTGGCTCACCATACAGCTCCGTAATTTGTTGATAACATGATCAATTGACCAGTCAAACGGTCCACATTCAGCAGCACACATTACCATAGGGCCCACCCGTCAGCGCATATATGAAGGACAGAAATGGTAATAAATTAGTGGTCGGTGGTTATTCGAAGTCGTGAGGCCTCTGGTTGGCAGTCACGGGCGGTTGGGGGGGCGTTCTTTGGGCGGTGGGGTGGGGATCCCCGGAGAAAAAGCTCGGCCGGGGAGGGGGCTAGAGGATGGCGGTCTTGCGGCGCCGGACGGCGGTGGGGAGTGGTTTGTGGAGGGCGGCCGGCGGGCGGCGGGGCTGGCGGTTCGCCGGTGGTGGTTGGCGGCTCGGGGTGGAGTTTGATGATAAACTAGAGGCCCTTGATTTCGTATCCAACGGCTGGAAAATCTAATGACCAGAGATGAAAAAGTCACGACCGGGCGTGTAGCCCCACCCGCACATACACATGCACGCCGCATAAGACACGCGACGCATGTAGGCGTGCAACATCGACACGCATACATAACGCATACACACGCACGCATGCTGGCGTGTAACACTGACACGTACACATGCACTCACGAACACACGCACGTACGCACCCATGCATGCAACACTAAAACATACCCTGGCACGCACGCAACACTCGCACGCCTGCATGCACACATCACACGACGTAAGACACACGCTCAACCTATATGTGCATGCACCCTTTGTTAAGGACATGGATTGTTACGCGTATTAATCAATCTTATCTGTGATAAGCAGAACATTGATGTTTGCAGCGGTCTTTATGAATCACAACGTATCGAACGGGCTATCAACATAGTAGGCTTATCTACATGAAATAGATGACGTCACACTCAATGAACAATCATAGGTTTATGAAATGCCCGCTTCTGACCGCCCTGTCCCACCAAAGGTTCCTCTGTTGTGCGCTGCCTGCGTTGGATCACTGACATGCAGGCCATGCACCCAAAGAGCCCACACGTCAGTGGAAGAACGATGCGGTGTCCTAGGTCAGAGTTGAGGGCGCCACACGCGGCACGCCCGGCTGAACATGCCTCCGTGCCGCATTCAAACGCCTCCATGAAACCCGCCCATGTGGAAGCCGAGAAACCCACTCTGGACACATGTCCGTTCATGACCGGGCCGGCGTTAAATGCAACGCCGGCCGAGCTCCTCCCGTCCCCCGTCTATTTAATCTCCTATTTAAACGAGGCCAAACGTCGGCCAAGAATCGCACACCTCCGCCGCTCCCCTATCTCCTCCACCATTTTGTCCACTCTTACAATGGCTTACGAAGAGTAGTTATTCCGCATCCAAGCCGGCTGGGTAGCCCACCGGATACGAGCTATGCAGCTCGCTAATCCACCTCCCTCCCCTCGCCCGACGGAGCCAGTTGCCGCCCCAAGCCGGCGCGTGGTTCAACAACTCGCCGCTCCAGGCCAGCTCGACGAGGAGCGGTGCACGGGCGTCGTTGCTGCCGTCCCACGCCGCCTCGTACTGCGCGTCTCCCGTTTCTGTGGCCGAGACTCCCATGCCGGCGGCCGCGCCATGCAAGCAGCGACAGAAGCCGGGTGCGCAGAGAGCGACGAGTCGGTGGCCAGCGCCTCCACGTCCACCGCCATCATCAAGGAGAAGTAGAACACGGGAGGCCGCTGCCGCTTGGGTCCCATGAAGGCCACCGCGGAGGCGACGCCGGTGTACACAACAGGTGTCTTGCCGGATCCTTTTGTTGCGAGGACCTTCGTCGACCCCGCATGGGCTGCACGGAAGAGGAGTATGTTAGGATGAACTCGAGCCGTTGCCGGCCATAGCGAAGTAGTGGCCGGTGATGAACTCGAACCGGTGCCGTCCACCATCATCTTACGGCACCAGCCAATGATATCAGTTGGGCAGTGGGGAAGCGAGCCGTCCTTTGCGCTGAAGCATATAACTCCGGGGCTCCCGGCAGTCCGGTGATCGTGCTGCCGGACATGAGGAACACAAATCGATCGGCGGGTGACCATTTAGGCCAGGTATTATATACCTGTGATGTCCAGAACTAGCACCGCGTAGTTCATTTGAATGTAATGAAATCCGTCATGTTTGTATGAAAATCTGGTATTTTATATGATTTCTGTCGTTGTTTACATGAAATATCAGTTTGTCTACGTGTTTGCATGAATTTCGTCCGGTTGGTTGAGTTGCTGTCATAATGTGTGCGGCTACGGTTGGATGGCGTAATTTGCGGGTCGCCGGTCGGTCTGCGGGCGGCTCGGGCGGCGTTGTGGGACAAAAAAACACAGCTCGTGCGAGCTCGTCTCCAACGTGCGCGCTGGAGGATGCATGATAGCATGAGCACCCGAGCCATTCCTCGTTCATCGGTGGCAAAGGCACCGGTGGACAAAAGGGTCGCCAATATTTTGGCTACCCCGGGCAAGATCCAAACAACCCCTCCCAATAGATTCAAATCCCTCGTTCGCCGTGGAATTTTGCCATGTGTTGTTTTCATGGACTAGCAAGATGCCCGTGCATTGCATGGAACATCAAGATGCATTTTTTTACAAACTCCCACATGCATGCAAGGGATAATTAATGTCCTCCTTTGCTAGTACCACGAGGCAAACACCATTAATATTGCATCGATTAGTGTTAGTGTCCTTGTATATCTTCACAGTGTAATTTTGATAGTGGCCCTTGTATATAAAAAAGGAGGGAGAAAGATGAGAGATAAGGTGAGGAGGAGTGGGGCGTGGTGGTGACCGGTGGTCGGATCGGCGGAGGCATGGGGATGGACGGCGCATTATGTCTATGTTTGTATCTCTCTCACACACACCCACGTTGGTGGGGGCGTGCACGAAGAGAAGAGGTGCACACACGCCACGCATTCTGCCTCTTTCCCAACCACACCCAGCGGGTACATGGTGGAGCTCATTTCTGCACAAAAGGCAGCCCACATGGTAATTTGGCACGCCTCTTGGTTGTCGACTTGGTGGAGGGAGGATCATCTACCACGGGTGATCTACGATATTGCGACTTGTCGCGTTATGTTAATTTAAATTAAGAGGCAAACCATGTGGGGCCTACCTTAGAGGCAAGGCTCTATACACTGGAGTACTTTTGATGTGTCCCGTCAACTCGCAGAACGAGGAGAAGCTTGCTTAGTACGCCGTGTCCCCCGCCCACGGGCGCGGTGGCTCGCAGGATGAGGTGAAGCTTGCTTACGAGTATTAGTAGTAGTACTACTACTACTGTACGCCTTTACACCCGCTCCCTCACCCACGCGCGCGGTGGCTCGCAGCACGAGGAGAAAATTTTACTACTCCCTCCGTTTGCTCCTCGTCCCTACTATGTATACTTTGGTTAGTACTCCCTCCATTTACTTATACAAGGCCACTATAAAAAAATACATTTTGCATCTATACAAGGCCACAAATAGTAATCGAGACAAAATTTACTACTCCCTCCTTTCCAGTTTATGGCTCAATTTCAAAATCTCTCCAACCAAGGTAGACGGTGAGTGGTCGAATTAATTTCGTAGTTTGCACAAGTAATTAGTACGCTCGTTTGTCTCAAGAAGTTATGTTTACCAAGGCATTAATTAGAACGAATGCATGAATGACCACTAAATTTCCATGAACTTGTACATGCATCGGTAAGTACAATAGTGCGCTTTACTACATGGCATTTTTGCATATGTGGAGGAAAGAGAGGCAAGGAAAAAGTGGAGAAGTGGGCTCTCATGCAAGAGCCAGCCTCTACTACATGGTGGAGCACTTTGGGAGAGGCACCTGTATGGAGGTGGTCAGAATCGGGAGACTCACGCCAATCGTGGCGCCAGATTAAAATGATAATGGCAAGTCAAATCACGGGGCCTCGCCTGTCCAGCAGTAACTCGCTGTCAGATCACACAGCCCTACGTTTGCAGCAGCCTACTCCCTCGTCTTCTCGCGTCTTTGTCGAACCGACTAGGCGGAACTACCCCGCCGCCTACCGTGCAGGAAAAGCCCCGCCCCCGACTTTTAAATACAACTACATCCGCTTAAGAATCCAATGATATACTTTTTGTGACATAGTAACTCATATTTACTTAGTCAAATGGATGACCTAGAACTACGTGCAGGCCCTATAAACCGAGACGCCTAAAAATAAGAAAACCGAGACGGAAAGGGTAGTTTAGCAGGTATCTTTTTAGATCAATATAGTCATGATTCACCAAGGAGCAAAACCAAGTGGTAGGCTGCTCCTGTTGTGTTGGCGTAGCAACTCAAGCAGGGTCAGTCCGCACACGAAATGGTGACACACTTAACAGGACCCCTTTGGCCGACATGTGGCTCATCCACCATCTTGTTCCACGTGCGATGCACCAAATTACAGTTCGGAGCAGCGTTTGGAATTGGAAGCACCCTGGTCGAAGCGCCTGCGATAGTAGAAAATGAGCGATGAGGGGTCAAATCACAAAGCCCCACCTTTCCCGCATTAAAATTTGGAGTCTTTGAATGGACGAAGCACCCATCATTTCACTCTTGGGCGCAAGAGCATAAAGAAAAGAGAAAACAACTAGGCGTCCGGCAGCTACCTAGGGCACCCTAGGGTTGGGGTCTCCACTACATATCCTTTTTAAAGCGCCTCCACTACAAATCGGCTTCTCCCTCGTCCTCTTGAAGAAAACCGATGATGAGTGCGGCAAGAGGGTTTGTAGGAGTACTACGGCGTGCATGGGCCACGTTGTAGTAAACGGGTTCGAGTCGACGCCTTAAATATGTGTGGGCTGCTTGGTTTTACGGGAACGAGGCAGCATTTTGGGTTCGGGGACCAAGGAGATATAATGCGTACAAAAAATTGTGGACGCAGGTTCGACCGAAAGGCAATGATGCATGGGCCCTGCATTTTGATATACCCGGGGCCGCGTGAAATTTGCTACTCTACTCAAAACTAGTAAGGTACACATGTATTGAACGCATGAGATTTCGAAACCAAATTATGAATAAAATACACACTATAGCATGTAAAGCTTTGAGTCATATATGCATGATTTAGATGTTCTTTTAGTTCTTATAGTTCATCTCATTCAAAATCAATTAGTTTTATAAAAATGTTAAGATTCATGGGGTTGTGCATTGTAAATCATAAAGTAAAAAACAAATAATGGCAATTCATTTAGAAAAATAATCAATTATGATACAGAAGATTCTAGAACAAAGGAGAAGTGCTTGTGTTTTGAGGTTTGTGCATTATGCTTAAGTTCAACCATGGAGTATTCTAAATTGTACATGTGGCAGATCCGGTGGAATGTTGATGCTATCCAATGGCCAGTAGTGCTTGAATTTGCCTATCTCTGCACTGTCGGGTTAGCTTCATCTAGCGACCATCTTTCAAAGTTATTGGCACACTATGTAGTTCTTGTGCCATAGTTGCATGTTTTGTAAAAAAAACTACTAGTGGGTTGTACTATCTATTTAGGAATAGAAGATGTATACATGGAAGTTGGAGGGAAAGATATGACATGGAGCATCTCAATTCCTATGAGTAGGGATTGGAAAAGAGATGTCATTTGGTTCACATCATAGGAACTTTTCTATTGAATCTAGAGATGACATGTATCTCAATTCCTATGAGGAGGGATTAGAAAAGAGATGTAATTTGGTTCATATCATAGGAACTTTTCTATTGAATATATGTTAATGTTTATTTTCCTTTGAAATTAAGGGAGTATAGGAATCCATTCATATGAACCAAGTGGCTCTAAAGCTATAGAAATGATATCATCTTTATTTCCTTTGAAATGTGGAGTATATGAATCTATTCCTATGAACCAATTGGCTCTAAAGGAAAAAATCCTATAAAAATCATATCATATAGAGTTCCTATGATATTCCTTGACACTAAAGGATGCTTGAAATTGCTGCGGTGATACGGTGGTCTTTCTTTGTAGACTCCTCACCCATATTTATAGTTACCTCTCTAAGATGAATGAAATGATATATACAGGGTATTCTACATGTGCAATTTGGTACACGAAAACTCGGTAAAAGTTTGTGAGGTTCGAATTTTCAATAAAGCTATATGCACTGCATTTCGGAACGGAGGGAGCATACGGCAGTTGCTAACACTCATGTGGAAGATTTGTGTGTAGGAGGAGTGGCTGTTCTGTTAAATGAAGGGCAAAACTGACACTTTCGGATTCTGATCTAACGGTTCTTACGGCGTTCTTCAGGAAAAGGATTGTGGCGAACGTTTGTCGGATAATGATTTACGGACACATGCATTGCATTGATACGTGCCCCCCTCTCTCTCACGCACACGCACCCTCATGAGTCACGACTCTCCCGAGTCCTCTCGCAGACTCGCACGTCGCACCCACCGTCTATCTGCAGGTAGACGTCACACACATATGTGCTCTTCACACCCTACCCTAAGAATTTCTAAAAAACAAAAGACGGCGCGCACATTTTATTTTAGCTCACACGTCACACACTTATACTATTAATCTTGCGGCGAACGTTCTTTGGGCATAGTATATTGTACTCTCACGAAGAGAAGCGGTGCACGCACGCACTAGTTCTCTCACACCCACTGCTACAGACATGTAGGAGCCGCTTTTTGAAGCTGGTTCAACAAAATCACTCCACTATATATAAAAGCAGGAGCCTTAGCGCTTGCTTTACTAGGGTTCCTCTCGTTCACTCTCTCATGCTCTCCAGATCTAAGCAAGACATAGGTAGCCACACTCTCTCTCAGCTCACGGCTGGTCACAAATCTGGGCGAACAACCTCGACCGGGGCAGGGGTGTAGGTGCATCGTTCACGCTGTCATCGGCGGCGAGGGAGGAGACCAACGGCTGCCCGTGCGTCCCGATCGGCGGCCGTGCCATTCTCTCCGAGAGAGCGCCGGCTCGGGAGGGCCTCCGACCCCTTCTTCCTCCTTGCGGTATTGTGGCCAAGATGCGGCCTCCCGACGCCGTCTTTGCCACATGCCGACGACCCTCAGGTATATATTCCTTCGAAACCTGCCTTGCTCTACTGCCCCAGCTCCCTTCGTGTGGATCCTTTTCTACTTACGTCCGCTGTTCCAAAGCCACCTAGACTTCTACTATTATTAGAAGCAAAGCTAGTTCATACAATCGACTCAAAGCGTTGGTTCAAACAGGGAAGAAAGTGGGAAAGCTCTAGCATGAATCTAGGACTTGGTTCTAAGAGGAAACGGGGGAAAGTAGTAATATCTGTCACTATTTAAATAACCGTATTTCGTGTTTGCGCAAACAGGGATGTCTGTCTCCGTATCGTTTCTATCCGCGCAATCAAAAGCACACACCTCAGTTTTAGTACAATCACAAAATGAGATGGCTATCCTCGTTGCCATCGTCTAACCTCCCTCTTCAAGGTATCCCTACATTGGTAGTAGTAACTAAGGTAGAATGACCAACACAATCTAAAAGAAGTTGATTAAATGCGTTTTACTTCCTGATTGCAAGGTCTGGACGAATGACGAAAACAATCGTCCTAGTCCGGAATGCACTTTCTACCAGTTCATCCATGGACCGAGGACTAGGCACGGCTGCACGCAGCGGTTTTTTGACAGGTCTTGTGGACAAGAGGCATTGTGGTCTGCTTATTTCTGCAAATAGCGGTGCTTAAATTTAGTGGAATGCACAAGCATTTCAGCTGGTCAAGATACCTTTGCATGGTTCAGCATTCCATTCGGTGAGACCACAATTATAACTGGTTATTCTCGAACGAGAGAACCTAACCTGGATGGTGGCAACAAGAAAAACAAGAGTGAACTCCAAGAAATTTAAGCTCGCCGGAGGCCCTTTGCTCGAGAGAAGCCTTTTGCTTGTTTTTTCCTGATTTGTAAACCTTCTCACAACTTTGTCTTTTGATGTGAACTAGTATATGTTTGTTATGTTCTATGAATCCTTGAGATGTATAAAATTGCTTAACTTATGCTTTTCAAGTTTTTTATGAAGACGAAGTTTAATGTGAGTGTTCCACATGAGCGCTGGACTAAGCGTGTGAATGTTTGGAATTTATTACATTGTGGCCTCAATTAACTGCATGAACCCATCGTAACAAGATACATAGTTTCTTGTATGTCAGACAGCAGATTGTTGATTGTTAGCTGGTCGATAGCCTAGTGTTGAAGCGAGTTGAGCCAATGTGCCGTGTTTTGCACAACTGCTTACAAGTGGGGTAGCACCAACAATGTTTACAAGTACTTATGTATACGTCGGTGCATGGTTCTTGAACGAGTGCTCTATTTCATCAAAAAACACATTGCTCGTATGATAAACCGTGACAACTCATGTCTTACCAAGCCATATTCATGAAAAAACTAGTGAGGACGCATCTGTTTCGGCAACAATTAGATGGTTCTCACATGATTCATGGGCACACAAAAGTAGCAGCAGTTCCCATAGACGGATTCAAACAGATTACTAGCCCCAGAGGGGTCGATATGTGCAAGGTTCGGATAATTAGACACAATCCAAACTACTATTAAACACTAACTGGGGCAACTATTTCATGCCTTGATCTAATTTGGGCTGGACACAAGACGGACCTTGCCATGAACATCATCGAGGGCGTCCCGCAACAGCTCAATCTCGTGAACCTTCATGAAGACAACCTTGTGGCCTTGCCATCGATAAACTTGTTTGTGGAGGAATGCCACGCCATCTTCCTCTAAGCTTGACAAGAACAGTATGCCTCACAAACGAAGGAGTAGCTTTGAACTTCTTGTGCTTCAAAGACACCTCGACAACACGCTCGACAACGGTGAGGCTAGAATACAACTCTTCATTGGTATAACCGCAAATGGCTTCCGAGGATCCAACAGCCTAAGAACTCGCTTTTCCCAAAGGCGTATATTCAGGTCGTCCGCCTCATAGCGAGTGACATGTACAACCACACAATCCTTATGCGCATCGAGGCTCTAATTGAAATGAAACAAATTCTGAATTACTTTTTAGTATAAGAAACACAAGTTATTTAAACCACTATGTATAGCATGGCATCGAAGCTAATAAAATTTTGCATTATTAATCACCACATACTTCCTTTTCTAAAAAATCACCACATACTTAGATGAAAAACCACAATCGAGATCGGCAAAGAAGGAAATCACCTTGGGCAGCTCAGCAGGGGGGACACATCCTTGAAGGGTAAAAACTGCTCCTGCAGTGCCACGGGGTTTGTAACCTCAAACAGGGCGTTGACCATCTCAGTAGTGGCCGTGAGCGTATCTGGGGTCAGCTCGGTGGTTGCCTCCATCTTCTTGGAGCTCTCTGTCTCGTGGGGATCAGCCTCCCGCGTCTCCTCCAATATCGGCAAATCTTTGCTTGGTTCTCCTTGGTCCATCATGAAATGTATTTAATACTAGGAGACCACCGAAAGGAAAACACAATCACAATGACAATGAAACAAAAAGAGAGTGAGGATCGGTTATCGCTTTGCAAAAGTCCTTTTTTCTCTCGAATGAAAATATACCAACATCACGGATCCGCTTACCTTCCCTTCGCTCGAGAGAAGAACGGTGGCGGAATGCGAGTGTTGCCTTTCTTGAAGATGGTGAGGGAGAAGGGATTCAGCGAAGAGTGAAATGATGGTTGCTTCGTCCGTCAAACTTAGATCATGGGAGGTGGGGTTTTGTGATCTGACGACTACATCTTGCCGCGCTTCTGACCGGGGTGACTCTCCTCACCGTGCATACTACCTTCTAATGTGGTGGATGACATTTGGGCTCATGCAGCGCTGCATGGCCCGCATGTCGGTGAACAAAAGTATAACGACATTCAGTAGAGGGAGACGTTTCAATGACCTAGGAGGAGCCAGAAGCGGTAGAGTGTCTCCACTGTACTAGTAGTAATTGTTTTTCTGGGTAGCTGTATACTAGTAGTTATTGTTTCTCTGGGCCCAAGAAAAAACAGCCCATCCACACTAGTAAATAGTAAAATCAATTCAAAAGCCCATATATGTACTGAATGAGAGGCGCTACCCACACCCAGCACCCCCCCCCCCCCAAGAAAACCTGGGTGCTCTTCTTCCTCCTTGCTCCCACCCACCTCACGTCAGCTCGCTCCACTCGTACCCCCAAATTCCTCACCTCACTCCTACAGAAAACCCCAGCTCCCCTTCTTCCTCACTCCTCTGAAAAACCCCAGCTCCCCTTCTTCTTCGCTGCTTTTCTACAACTAGGCTCGTCATTCGTTACTCTGCTCAAATCCGTGGTAGCGACGCGACACCCTCGAGGAAAATGGAGTTGGTTGACCCCAGCGCCAAGAAGATGAGGCTCCACAAAGAACGCCTGTTGTAGATCCCGCACCCGGCAGTGCGGGGAGAAGCGGCGACCCCGCCCCCACCGGATCCCAGGAACCCGTTGAATCTCGGGTAGACCGCATCAGCGATCTCCCGGACGTTGTCCTTGGGGAGATCATCTCGCTTCTCCCCACCAAGGATTGCTGCCGCACCCAAGTCCTCTCAATTCGATGGCGCCCTCTATGGCGCCGTGCCCTTAATCTCGATCGTCAGTCACCTATCTCTCTTCAATGATTTTGAAATCCCCAGAGCCATCATCTCCTCCCACCAGGGCTCCGTTCAAAGCCTTTGCATCCTGTCATGCTACCTGAGCAAGCATATCATGCCCTGCATAGTGGACACCTGGCTAAAATCCCCTGAATTCACAGAACTACAGCTGCTTGAGCTCTACTATTCCCCTGGAAATCACATACCACATACCGAACGCCATGAACTTGTGCCTCAAAGATCGATGTCCATCTCATGTTTTCCTCCTCTCTCCACACCGCCATCTTTGCGATGTGCTACCTACTGCATAATCTGGTACTAAACCTTAGACTCCCATTTCTCAAGAAACTTTCACTTGTGCGGGTTCGTATATCGGAGGTCTCATTGCACAAGATCATCCACTCCAGCTTGCCCTGCTGGAGTGCTTGGTGCTTGTTTTCACAATTAGAATCGGTTTTCTCCAAATAAAGTCGCCTAACCTTGTAAGAATTGGAATTTCTTTTGACGGAAGGCAACTCATCATCCAAGATGCCCCTTCACTTCAAAGGTTGATCCTTGATTCTAGTTATTCACCGTTGCAAATAACCGTCCTCTCGGTGCCTAAACTGGAGACCTTGGGTGTAATACATGATCTTCTTGCTCATTTCAATATGGTGTTTGGCTCCACAGTTCTTCAGGTACTTTATATTATCATCTACACTTGTAACCATAAGCTGCATTTTAAATTTTTGCGCATAATTTATATATCATCTTCGAGTACACATTTTGTACTAATATTATGTTCTATGCTCAATGAAGAGTTTCTCCATGGATGGCCTATCAATGGTGCTGGATTCTGTCAAGATCTTATATATCCAAATGAATAGTTTTGATCTGAACAAGATTATTGGCTTGCTGCAATGCTTTCCATGTCTGGAGAAGTTGCATATAAAGGTGATAATTTCACGCACATTGGAAGCCCTCATATAGTGTACTAGAATTAACCGTTCAGCTGTTGCTCTTTCGACACTCTTCTTTTAGACCTTAACTGTTTTCAATCTTCATGTATATTTAGGCAACAGGATGGGATAAGAATGTTATAACCAATCGGTGGATTCGTAAGCATCGGGATTTTCTCACTTCTCATGAGATTCGATTGAAGACAATAACGCTAGAACGATATGTAGCCAACCGTGCAAACACAAGATTTGTCACATTCTTCTGCTTGAATGCGAGGTTACTATTGTCCATCGGGCTTAAGTTTATCAGCGACATGGTTTTCACGGATGGGTATGTCGAAGAGCAAAAAAGGAGTTTCGGTGGGCAAAAGAGCTTACGAATGTGTCGGGCTTCTATTTACAACATATTGTGGTCATAATCCAAAGAAATTTTACGACCAGGATGTTCATTCTATGGACCTGACCGATCCATTTGACTGTGATCGCCAAAACAGTCTTTGGAGTTAGATGTTGTTGCCCTCTTCAATCTGGGTTTTTTTGTAAACCTGATGAACAATTAACCCTCGTGCTTTTGTACAGTTTGTAAGCTGGAGTTAGATGTTCCTGCCCTTTTCAACTCGGCTGTGATTGTCATATTTTCTTTGAAACAAGGCAAATGGCTTGCCATTCGTTTAATTTATAGTGAAATGTTGTAACAAATCCCAACCAAGGGAAATAACATCACTCTTGCCGGCTGCTTGAGCTCACTGTGCATTACAGAAGCCAAGTGTTTAGCCCCCACCAGCACCCACAAACTTATTTCGAACTAGCACAACAAATGGGCTGTAAATTTTCATAGGAAAGGCTGCATGACCGTGACAGATTTGGATTCTGACAGTTGGGACCCGTGAGGAAATAGCCTATCCAAGGTGGTGTCGACTTACTAGCCAGTCAACAAACGATTCGCCTACCAGCCGTTGGATTGACATCCAACATCCGTCAGGTATCTTCTATCTCGTGTCTTCTTCTTCCTCCAATTACCAAACCAAACCACACCGTCGGCTCCGCTTGCTCCCGCCTCCCATGGTCGGCTGCGCCTCCGCCGCCTACAGTATGTACCTCCAACGTTGGCAGTCCCTCCTCTATTCCCCACATGTCCTGTTATTCTCCGGCGATGTTAGCCCCAACACGCACTGGAACCAAGAAACCTCGTATTCTCCGCTCACTTTCGATGGACCGGCACATGTTCAACGGCTCCTGTTCGTTCCGTCCGAGGCCTTGCCGTCGTCCTCCGCCTTGCGGCCTTGGTTCGCTCGCCGTGCGCGGTGCGCCGCCCTCTTGCGTTGTCAACGTCGTCAACAACCAAGAGGAACAAGGAGATGATTGTACGTGGAGAGGATGACAGTAGGGACCCACCAACATCATGGCAGTACGCAAGCAAGTGCCTCTATAGTACAAGCCCAAAAATATGGTTCCTCCTAATGGTTGGACATCTGGGGCTCACGCCATTGTCAACGTAGTCAATAAACGAGAGAATTACACTACGAGCGGCTGACACCAGGGACCCAGCAAGTCGCGCATTTTTTTGAGGAACAAGCAGTTGTTATTTATACTAGTTTTAGCGACGGATCAGGGTAACAACGGGGCTGTGCGGGGGCTGTGGCCCGTCTAGCCAGGGTTTTATTTATGTTTACCACATCATGAGCCCAGTTGTGTTTTTTTTTCTTGCTGAAAATGGCTAGCCCAATTCTTTTTTAAAGAAATACCCAAACAAGGCCTACTTGCTTTATCGGCCCTGCTGGGCTACAAATCTTTTAAGACGAGGATAGTTTCATTCGGTTTGCCCAGAAATGGGTTGTACATTTTTAAAACACATCAAACCGGGAATTAGTTTCAATTTTTTTTCATTAAAAGATCTTAAATTCCATTGATTTTATGCATGGACAATTATTTGGATTTTATATTTATATAAATTATTTTTCAAAATAGTTTGAATGTGAAACGATATTTCTGGATTAAAAATAGTTGATCGCACCGAAATATTCAAAATTTCATATACTTTTTAACCGTGGCCACAATATGGGGTGTAATGCTAACAAAAAGATGTGCTCCAAAAAAATTCTTAAGAATTGGCAAATGGGATGTACATTATTAGAAATAATGGCAGATGTGTTGTATGCTGTTTTCCACAGATTTGAGGCTGACTTGTGCGCCTAGTACAGGTTGACGCGTATGCTTCCATAAAAAAAGGTTGACGCACACGCAACGCCCTGTCAACTTAGTGAACACACAAGAGAAGTGACTGTTGGATGTCCATCCAACGGCTGTCGTGCTTCTTCAATCTCTGCTCTTCATGCTCCAGCCGCTCAAACAAGCACCGGCGGGACTGCCTTCTCCCTCCTCCCGCGGCCGGCTATGCTGCCGCGCAGGCCTCACGACCCCATCGTACTCCCATCGCTGGCCTAGCCATCCCTCTACTCACCCACACATGCTGTTATTCTCCGGCGACGGAAGATTTAACCAAGAAACCCACGTACTCCTCAGCGTGGGAAACAATCGCCGAGTATTCCACGGCTCGTGTCGCTTCCTTCCTAGGCCTCGCCACCGCCCACCGCCCTGGTGCTCTCGGCGCGGCCTGGTCAACGTGGTCAATGAACGACATCCATCGGAAGTGGACTGTACGTGGAGAGGCTGACAGCTGGGTCCACGGCCGCACGCAAGGAAATGCATCTTATTAGGCGCAAAATAATGATTCCTCAACCTGACAGCTAGGACCCACAGGAAGGGCCTCTGTATTTGTATCTTCGCACGCAAGGAAGTGCCTCCTTATTACGCCCAAAAATATGAATACCACCCTGCTAGCTGGGACCCACCATATTGTTGCGCTGACTTGTGGGCCTACTAAGTTGACGGGGCCGGAGGGCTTTGTCAACTTAGTCAATACTCGAGTGACCGTATGTTGTCCATCCAACGGCCATAGTGCTTCTTCAACCTCTAGTCTTCTTGCTCCAGCCACCCAAAGCAGCGTCGGTCGTGCCGCCTGCTCCTTCCTCCCATGGCTGGCTGTGCTACTGCGGAGGCCTCACCGCCCCCATACTACTCCAACCACTGGCCAGACCATCCCTCCACTCACCCACACCCCCTGTTATTCTGCATCGATGGCAGCCACAAACCGCAGCCGAACCAGTGAACGCTCGTACTCCTCTCCGCGTGGGCATCCACTGTCGTGTCTTCCCCGGCTCCGCATCATCCCCTTCCTAGGCCTCGCCGTCATCCACCGCTGTGGTGCTCTCGGCGCGGCGTGGTCAATGTGGTCAACGACCGACTTCCATCGGAAGAGTACTGTACGTGGAGAGGCTAACAGCTGGGTCCACCGCAGCCGCAAGGAAGTGCCTCCTTATTACACGGAAAATAATTATTCCTCCACCTGACAGCGGAGACCCACCGGACGGGCCACCAGTATTTTGCGAAAAAAATCATTTCCCCCAGACTGCTGGGACCCGCCGGATGGGCCACCGTATTTCATGAAAAAAACGTTCCCCCCGCTGTCAGCTCGGACCCACCGGAAGTGCCTCCTTATTACGCACAAAAAAAATGAATACTCCCCCGGCTAGATGGGACCCACCTTGGTGGGAGGATGACTTGTGGGCCTACTAAGTTGACGAGGACGAAGGGCTTTGTCAACTTAGTTAATATGAACGATTCTAGCTCCAGTGACCGTATGATGTCCATCCAACGATCGTAGTGCTTCTTCAACCTCTGGTCTTCTTGCTCCAGCCGCCCAAAGCAGCGCCGGTCGTGCCGCATGCTCCTGCCTCGTGGCCGGCTCTGCTGCCGCAGAGGCCTCACCGGCCCCTACTATTCCCACCGCTGGCCAGGCCCTGCAGCGACGGCAGCCTCACACCGCAGTCGAACCAGTGAACCCTCGTACTCCTCTCTGCGCGGGCTTCCACTGCCGCGTCTTCCCCGGCTCAACGTCGTCCCCTTCCTACGCCTCGCCGTCGTCCACCACCGTGGTGCTCTCCGCGCGGCGTGGTCAACGTGGTCAAGGAACGACTTCCATCGGAAGAGTACTGTACGTGGAGAGGCTGACAGCTGGGTCCACGGCCACATCCCAGTTTTTTTGTGATTTTCCAAGTAAGTTGCTTTGTCAGGCCTGTTGGGCTACAAATCTTTCAAGACAAGGAGAGATTTCATTCGGCTGGCCGAGAAAATGGCCCATCAGTAATGAGAAATTGGTTGTACATTTTTAAAACACATCAAACCGGCAATTAGTTTCAAATATCTTTTTTTCATTTCAAGATTTTAAATTACATTAACTTTTATGCGTGGAGAATTTGTTGGATTTTATATTGATATACATTTATTTTTAAAATCAGTTTGAATGTGAGTCGAAATTTCGGGATTAAAAACAGTTCGGACCGCATGTAAATATGCAAAATTTCGTATAATTTTTTAACCGTGGCCACAATATGGGATGTAATGCTAACGAAAAGAATATGGGCTCCAAAAAAAACCTTAAGAATTAGCAAATGGGCTGTAAATTATTAGAAATAATGGCAGATGGGTTGTGTGTTGTTTTCCACACATTTGAGGCTTTCCTAGAAAAAGGTTGACGACTGGCAAAGGATCGTTGGATGTCCATCCAACGACCGTCGTGCTTCTTCAATCTCTGCTCTTCCTGCTCCAGCCGCTCAAACAAGCGCCTGTGGGACTGCATGCTCCCTCCTCCCCGAGGCCGGCTGTGCTGCCGCGCAGGCCTCACCGCCCCACCGTACTCCCTTCGCTGGCCTAGCCATCCCTCTACTCACCCAAACCTGCTGTTATTCTTCGGCGACGGCAGACGAACCAGTAAACCCTCGTACAGTCGTACTACCCTCCGCGTGGGAAACAACTGCCGAGTCTTCCCTGCCTCCGTGTCGTCCCCTTCCTAGGCCTCGCCCTCGTCCACCGCCGTGGTGCTCTCGGCGTGGCGTGGTCAACGACCGACTTCCATCGGAAGAGTACTGTGCGTGGAGACGCTGACAGCTGGGTCCACGGCCGCAGCAAGGAAGTGCCTCCTTATTACGTGCAAAATAATTATTCCTCCACCGACAATGGGACCCACCGGACGGGCCACCGTATTTCGTGAAGAAAACGTTTCCCCCGATCGCTGGGACCCACCAGCTACACCTTCGCACGCAAGGAAGTGCGTGCAGGGAAAAAACGATTCTCCCCAGCTCTTTGGGACCCACCAGCTACATCTTCGCACGCAAGGAAGTCGTCCAAGAAAAAATGATTCGCCCCGACCGCCGGGACCCATCAGCTACATCTTCGCACGCAAGGAAGTGCACGATAGTCTGGACCCACACGGTCGAAGCGTCGTGGCGTTGTCATTACGGTGCGTGAACGTAATGCGTACATACGTGGTCGTTGTAGAGAGCGCATGCGTAGCATGTACACGCGTCGTCTGATGGCGGTGCAAGAAATAAAATACGGCCACGTATGTGTACATACGGGCGGGGTCTCGAACGCCTACTCGCGCACACGTACGGCAAGGGCTCGTGTACATGGCTGGGTCGGAACGGAGAAACATCATCGTCGTCGTGTTCATGGGGAGGCAACGGAGTGCGTCGTGTTCATGGGGAGGCAACGGAATGCGTCGTGTTCATCGGGAGGCAACGGAATGCGTCATGTTCATCGGGAGGCAACGGAACGCGTGGGAGCCAACCAGCTTGGACGGAACATGCGATGGAAACGAGGCCTGGCATACCACACAACGGAGGAAATGGACCTCCTACGTTCGGAACGGGATCCTTGTTGATCGGGAGGGTGTGGCGTATCGCAAAACGGAGGAAACGGACCTCCTACGGTCGAAACGGGGGTCCTGTTGATCGGGAGGGGTGTGGCGTACCACAAAACGGACGAAACGGACCTCCTACGGTCGAAACGGGGGTCCTGTTGATCGGGAGGGGTGTGGCGTACCGCAAAACGGACCTCCTACGGTCGAAACGGGGGTCCTGTTCATCGGGAGGGGTGTGGCGTACCGCAAAACGGGACTCCACGGGATACTGTTCATCTCCACCGTCGACCTCCTCCAGCCTCCACGAGCTCCTATTCATCCAGCCTCCACCGCGCGCTACTCCACCGGCTACTATTCAACCACCCCTCCACCGTCTACTATTCATCCAGCCCTCCACACCACGGGGTCCTGTTCAACCACCCCTCCGCGGGCGCCCCTCCACCGTCTACTGTTCATCCAGCCCTCCCCACCAAGGGGTCCTGTTCAACCACCCCTCCACGGGCATTCCTCCACCGTCTACTGTTCATCCAGCTCTCCACCACACCACGGGTTCCTGTTCATCCAGAGGCAAACGCCACCGCTCACTGTTCATCCAACCCCCCCCCCCCCCGCAACGCTCACTGTTCATCCCAGAGGCAGCATCGATCGGCTTCAGTTAGCAGCAGTAGCGAAGGAATCGCTCGATCGGGTTCAGTTAACAGCCATCGATCGATCGCTCGGGTTCAGTAACGCATAGCATGCAGTGCAATCGCTCGGGTTCAGTTAGAGCCCAACGCCTCGCTCGGGTTCAGTTAGAGCCAACGCCTCGCACACACGCTACAGCGTGTACGAGAGAAACGCGCATCGCTCGGCCCCCGACCTTCCACCGTAACCGGGAACTCCCTGAAATTTTCCTCCCCTCGCTTCTACCACGGTTTTTTCCGTCATGGACGGCCCAAAGAATGTCATGCAGCTGCATATCTGGCCCGCCCAGGACGAAAAGCCCATTTTCTGTCATGATTTTTTGTCATAGAAGTAGGAGCCCACCACATCTATGATGATACCGGGTTTTGTCACAATTATCGTCATAGAAGTGTCATATGTATGACAGAAAAAAATTCGTTCGGCCCAAGATGTCACGGATGTGTGTTTTTTTTGTAGTGCATTGATTTGTCTTCAGATGAAGAATTTGGCAATGATGCTCTCGAGCAGTTGATCAAGAGCAAGCAAGAGGCAGAGATCCTCAATGATCTGCCCCTCTTCAATGTGAACATCTTGCACAATTTCATTGATGAATGGTTCGACAATCAAGATATCAACTTTGATAATCTTCAACTCCCTATTGGCATCAGCGTCTCCTTTCAAGGCGCCATTGCTCCCCGAAATGGCTCGCTCAAATAATTGTTGAACTGAAGCACAAGATTGATTTAGAGAAGGAAAAGTTCAAGAAGCATGTAGACAAGCTGAGCGTGGCTGATGTCCGGAAATTCAAGTTGATGCTCAATGACCTCAAGGAGGCGTTTCGCAAGAAACGATAGGAAGCCAAAGGCTCAAGAGACCGCATGAAAACTCTAGCTGCAAAGTGTGTTCAGGCTTACAACGAAGCTGAAAAGCGCAAGGCTCTTGGGCGTCCTGGCATTGACCCCAAGATGGCTGCCAAGCAGAAGAACAAGCATACTGTGGCCCAGACTGAAGCTCCACGGCGGGAAGAACCTCACATTGTCTTCCCAGCCAACATGACAGGCTCGAAGTCTAAGGTCTCCACAGTGCCTTCAGATCAGTAGAAAACCAAGGCAGCCAAGCCAAGCCGAAGCGCAAAACAAAGAACACCACAGATGCTGCACCACCCCTCAAGAAGAGGAAGACCAAGAAGAAAGATCGGGCTGCTCCCAAAGAGCCCCTTGTTGTTGAACCCATTGCTTTTGCTCCCCCTCCATCTGCAAATCAAGAACGTCGATTGATTGTTCATGAGCCTGCTTCCACAGAGGCTCCTGAAGCTCAAGAGGTTCCAGTCGTTGACCCATCGCGATCAAGACATTGGTCCCCACGACAATGTAGAAGATGATGAAGTCCTTCCTCGGATCCAGCCCGACGCAGATTATCATCGCCTGTTCTCACAAACAGCGAGCTCATCAGTATTGGTCGTCCTTTGACGCCAATCTCACAAGATGCCTCATGGGCTGATCGCCCCCAACCAGAAACTCCAAATCAAGACTCACCAAGTACACACCGTCCTTCACCAGTGCCAGTCATCAGCCCGATTTCAAATGATGACGACTACATGGAGACCACACCGTCACCAAAAGCGTCGCCCGTGTTCCAACGGCTTTGCAAAGGCCTGAGGCCATCCGTCTCCATGACTACCATCATAGAAGAAGACTCAAACTTGTCCAACTCAGTGGCACGTCAAGTGTTCCCTGAAGACAATCCTTCTGTGACGGTCCCAAAGGTTCAAGCTAATGTTGTCAAGACAATCCGGCTGCATCAACCAAGAAAGACAAGAAGAAGAGCGTGTCGTTACTCCCCTACCACTCAAGAAGTTGTTCTAGAAGAGAACGATGTGCGTGCCCGACCCTCCAGCCTACTCAAGTGGAGGTTGAGAATCTTGAGGCTGCCACCAATAACACCATCGAACCCAATGACGTTGTCATGGTCAAGACACTGTGGAGCCTGACCAACACCGTGCTGTGCGAAGCCAATGAAGCCAATGATGCACCTGCAACTAATGTGCAGCCAGACGCCTCTGTTGATGCCACTGCTCCTGTTCCGCCACCAAGGCCACATACTATCAAGCAAGCATACAACTATGCCCAGGTAATCACTGTCAAATGGCCTCTTCTGGTTCCTCCACCTGCTGTTGGTCCTCAATTTGATTACCACGTCGAGCACAGGCCCCAGGTTCAGAAGCCAAAGCCAAGACTGCCCAGGTTCCCAGGGACTGCCACTTCACTAGGGTCCTTCAATGCTAATGGCTTCAAAGCGCACAACACCTTCTTTGATAGCGCCAAGAACCCCTACTCAAGGCCAAGGATTTCATCTGATCGGTTCTGGAGCTATCAGCAGCGCAGTTATTACTCATGCATTTTATACAATCAAGGTCGCATATTCCCACATATGCGTCTTGACACAGAAGCCATAATCGGCCTGCCCTGCTTTGGAAGAAGCGCCGGATTGCTTCAGAGTCTCGGCTTATTGCGGTTAAATCATCGACAAGGAGCACTGGAATGAAGAACTGCTGCTCCAATTCTGTGCCACCCTTCATATTCGTGGCTACAACAGGGATCCGAAGATATGGGTCCTTGAGTGGATGACAGGAAATGTCCATCATGAAGCCAAAGCTCTTGATGTCATTGAGCTTACTGGCCTTCCCACTCCAGGTGATCTATATGAACCCCCGGTTGTCAGCTTCACAGTCTTTGCTCGAGAGCATCTTTCACAAGCTTCGAACCCGACATGAGCGGATGCTTAGCATGTCAAGCCTTTGCCTCCGGATGCGTAATATCCTAAGGAGTTCCTTGTTGAAGACCTTGAGTATCTGCCACGTACCATCTATCACATTATACGGCGAACTCTTTGGCCCATCAAAGGACATTCTCCACATGCTAAGCTGGAAGGAGCAATGAAGACTTTGGTCTTCCATATTCTCCACGGCAAATGCTTCAATACACAAGACTTCTTTATCCGCCAACTTGCTGCATCAGGATCTGACATCTTTGGTCTAAAGTTCTATGCTCCCTGGATCATGCGTCTGATCAAGCTCCACTCTGCCTTCAACTATTAGCCCTCTGCACGCAACCATATCATCTTTTTGCCAGAGGTTGATATGTCTGTTGAAGCCATCTACCCAGAGCCTGCCAAGAAGCCAATTCATCTTCACAATGCAGATCACCAAAACTTCACCCAGCCCATTGAAGGAGTACTGGCTGCCACTCATGTTTATCCCCTGGCTGGTACTACGCGTGCACCTCACCGTGCCCACACTGAAGCCACTGAAAGCACAATTGCTCAACGGCCTCGCAAGCGATCCCGTGTGCTCAATGACCGCGAGCTTCTTGTGGCCTTGCATCAGAAATAAGATAAGAATCATTACTGGAAAAAACGACAAATGCAAAGCCTCTTGGTGGATATCAATCGCATTCGCAATCTTGCCACCAAGAATGCCTTTGTCACTCACGAAACCTGTCGAAGGACTTGGAAGGGTTTGACACTACTCAGTGTTGAAGCTGATCTTCAAGACGATGGCTTCATCGAGAGATTCAAGTTTGACTCCACTCCTCCAAGGAATGTTGTTTTACGTTGAACCCCGTCGCTTGAAGACTCTAATTATTCCTCCTCCGCTGCAATCGTGAATGCCAGAGTGAGCGATGATGAAGATGATGCTACTTCGCCACCTCCAAAACGTAACGACACTGCACCAAGTTCGTCTGCACCGCCAAACCCCGACACCGACCCTGCATCTTCTCCTACTCCTTCTGGGAACGAGTAGAGACTATATGTCTTCAAACCTTTTTGGTCCTTACTGACAAAAGGGGGAGAAGCATATGAGTTGATAGTCTTCAAGCGGGTCCATATGGGCGGTTGCTTTATATTTTGCCTAGTGTTTACAACTCTTGCTCTTGATACATTTGGTTCTCTGAGTTGTAACACTTAAACTCGATGGTCGTCTGCTACTCATTTGCTATTCTGTGATGCGATGATAAATTCCGCATGTGCGATGATAACTTCCGCACTTAGTCATTTTGCAGACGTCCATTTTTCATTATGCATGTCATTATCTTCGTTATATCAAATCATGCATGATGAATTGTCTTCATAAGTTGAAGAGGATCTCCACAAGTACAACCTGCCATGTGCATTTGCATTCCAAAAGCAAATTACTTATATGCACATCTTCAGGGGGAGCCATTTGTTACTTCTGAAGACAATACCTTATCCTTTACAATTTCACATATTTTTATCCCCGTTGAAAACTTCAACCAGTTTGTCATCAATCACCAAAAAGGGGGAGATTGTAAGTGCATCTAGTGCCACCCCTAGTTGGTTTTGGAGTATTGACGACAAACCTGGTTGAGGACTAATGTGTTTGTGAGAATTGCAGGATAACACGGTAGTAGTCCCTCCTTGATTCGGTTTACCTACCGGAGATGACCCCTAAAAATGTGTGAGGACATTGAAGACAATGGTGGTCTGTGAAGATATTCACATTGAAGTCTATGACATAAGAAGACATTGAGTGGAGACTATGGAGCGCGAAGACTTAGTTGTTTTGTTGTTTCCTTTTCTTTTTGTTGAGTCATAGGAACCACCACACTGTTAAGTGGGGTCCAAGTGAACAAAGTCAGAGTGACTGTAGTGATGCTCAAACCAAATCCTATGTCTTCGAGTGAAGATAATGAGAGCAAATCTTATCCTGTGTCGGATAAGTCAGCTTTACTTGTAGCCCAAGTCAAGCTGCTGCGTGTGTTGAAATCATTTGTTGCGACACGTGTCAGTTCCTTAGTGACCCAGGGTCATTTTGGACAAATCCGGTCGGGTTGCCCAGTGGCTATAAATAGCCCACCCCCTACACCATAAATTGGTGGCTGCTTAGAGTTAGTACACGGCTTTTGTGGTTTGAGAGCAACCCAACGCCGAAGCTTTTGAGAGAGAATCCTTGCGAGGACAAAGCCCAAACCACCCAGAGCCCAAAGAGTGTTTGGCATCACTGAAGTCTTTCTGTCCGCGTGATCTGAAGACTTGTTACACTTGAGGACTGTGAATCCTCCAGCCGGTTAGGCGTCGCATTCTGAGCATCCAAGAGCCATTGTGGATTGCCGGTGAACGAAGTCTGTGAAGGTTCGGAAGTCTACCTTGAAGACTTACTGGAGTAATTGAGCGAGGACTGTGTGTCCTTAGCTCAAGGGGAATAAGGTGAAGACGAGGTCTTCTGAGTTGAATCTCAGCCTCCCTAACCCAGACGTCTGATTGTCACAAAGCTGGGCCGAACTGGTCAAAAAAATCCGTGTCCTTCTGAAGCCATTGGTTCTATCTCTTACTCCTCATTAATTACAGTTTGTCTTCGTGAAGTCATTGCCTACTTGTATTATCTGTTTGACTTTATTGTGTGACTATCTGTTCTAATTGGCTTCATACTATCTTCCATCCTGATCTTAACTACCTAGATGCTATTAGTCTTCATGCTTTCACTTCATTGAATACTTGACTATGGCTTGTCTAGTGTAGTCTACCTTCCACTGCATTAGAATAGTGTTGTTTATATTGTCTGTCTTCGAAACTCCCATGTTTTGAAGACTTTCATAAAAATCGCCTATTCACCCCCCTCTAGTCGATAACTAGCCCTTTCACCAGCCCGGCGGTGCCCCCGAGCGCTTGGAAACGATGCTGATCTGGCGGAGGAATGGCTTGACGTGGCGATCCGAAGGCGGTGCTTGTGAGCCGCCTAGAAGGGCCGCGACCGGGTGATGCACTGGTGCCGCGTAGCAGGCAGTGAAGAGGTCGCGCAGCTCCTCCCAAGATGCCACCGTGGATCCGGGGAGGTTGAGCAGCCAGGCGCGCGACGCGCCAGTGAGGGCCATGGGAAGCCAGTTGGCCATGACCTTGTCGTCTCCTCCAGCCTCGAGGACGGCCTCCTCGTATGCTAGCAGGAAAGCTGATGGGTCCGCCGCACCGTTGTAGCGCGGCGGCATCTCCGTCTTGAACTTGGGCGGCCACTGCACCTGTTGCAAGGCGGGGCGAAACTCGAGCCCCTGGCCCCGCTGTCAAGATCGGTCGCCGGAGCCGGGAGCGGGACGCCTGCCATAAGGGTGGAGCGCGGATCAACGGAAGGAAGGCTACGGCGCACCCCTACCTGGCGCGCCAAATGTCGGATCACGGGATCCGGCAAAACCCTCAAGGTTCGAACACTGGGGTGCGCACGAAGATCTTCCCCTACCGATCCACGTCCTAGCTTTGCTAAGATCTCACGAACTAACTCGACGAACTCGCAACACAAGGGACACAAGATTTATACTGGTTCGGGCCACCATTGTGGTGTAATACCCTACTATAGTGTGGTGGTAGTGGATTGCCTCTCGGGCTGAGGATGAACAGTACAAGGGGAAGAACAACCTCCTGAGGCGAGGTGTTCTTGTGCTCAATGTACTTGTGTGGGTGAGGATTACTCGAGATGAGATGCCTGAGGCCCACTTCAAGTTGCCTCCTACTGTGGTGGCTAGTCCTATTTATAGAGGCCCTAGTCCTATCCCCAAACATTGAGCGGTAAGGGAGCCAACAACGGCCAATTTGAAAGGGGACAACTAGTACAGCTTATCCTGACAAAAGCATTCTTTGCCTGCAAAAGGCTCTGGTGGTGATGCCGCCTTGGGCTCCATGGTGACTTCCGTCTTGCCGTCCTGCTGGTCTTGGTCTCGTTGCACCGATATGGAAACCTTTGCTTGACGCCTCGGTACTCCTCGCCTGCTCTTGCTTCCTTAGCACCAAAGAGGAAACAAGGACACTGCGCGTGCTGGCGCCCGCCTGGCCTTGGTCGTCATGGCTCACGTCACGAGAACCTCACGAGGTTTTCCTTCCCTTGATCTCTCCGTCCCTCGCGAGCCAGCCTGGTGAGGCCGCTCCCGAGGAGGTCTTGTGTCGTTCGCCTCGCGAGGCTTGGCCCCTCACGAGGGTCTTGAGTGCTTGTTGGTGAAGATGGGCCGTATGGCCTGCTCGCAGAGCCACGCCGTGGGCTGCAGGCAGGCTAGTCTGGGGACCCCCATTCCCAGAACGCCGACAGACACGAGCCCTTTTTTTAGGATTAACACGAGCCAAGGTCTGGCTGGTACGCCATTGGGTACCATTCGAGAATACGAAAGGAATCTTTTGAATTGCCAAACGAATCTATGTGTATTACAATGCCCGTATTTTCCTTGCAAATAGTAATCTCGACGTGGTAATTGATTTATGACGAGTTCTTGAATTAGAGTGAGTTAGTGATATAGTGATCTCAACGTGGATTTCACATTTCATGGTATCCATAGTAAGTTTTTCATTGCAAATTCAAATTTAAAAGTTGAACAATATGGTGGTGAGAAAACTTTGTATGTATCAAGCGTATGCCCCCCCCCCACACACACACACACGAACACAACAACAATCCAATAAGTATAGTGCATCTATTTTTCCAAACCATGCATGTATGACACGAATTCAAAAATACTCCTTCTGTTCCTAGATATTATTCTTTTAGAGATTTCAACAAGTGACAACATACGGAGCAAAATGAGTGAATCTACACTCTGAAATATGTCTATATACATCCGTATGTGCCAATCCATTTGAAATCTCTAATAAGAATAATATTTAGGAACGAAGGGAGTAAAATGTAAGACATGCATGGTCCTCAATTCAATATTTAAAATGAACAGGAAACTGAAACATGAATATTAAGTCTAGTACTACAGTACATGCAAATGTTGTGTTTAGGCGGAGCTATGTAGATTGTCGGGGGTTAACCCCTCGACCTTAGATAAATTTGTGAAGCTCTGTTTAGGATTGTTTAGATTATATTTGTCCCCATCCTAGCTCCCAAACACCGATTGGTTGTGCACCCCCTCCTCCCCGAGATAATATCATTTGCACCCACACCTTAGATGCTATATGCTGATACGAGTTGCTTGGAGCTTGTAGATCTGAGATATAGCAGCTCAAGTGATGTCTTAATATTTTTACAGGAAACCTTAATGAGTTTGAGAATTGCACATAATTTGTACAAAAACTACTCCGATGCCCTTGGATCCCATATCCAACGACCTCGAAACTCGTATCACCGTAGCATCTAAGATGAAGGAGGACATCTTATTCTCCTATATGTAAGAATATCATGTGCTACCACAACTTAGATTCTTTGGTGATACAAGCACTTTGGAGCCGTTGGATTTGTGACCCAACAACTCCTCGGTGGTTCGAATGGCTTTTTGCAGAAAAGCCCCCAAAGAGTTCAGCCACTGCTTACAAGCACAAAGACTGCTCAGATGCCATTGGATCTGAGATCAAATGACCTCGAAGCTCGTATCACCGTAGCATCGAAGCTGCGAGAGCACCTGATGTTTTCTCGCACGGGTGAATATGAGGTGCTCCTGCACCGTAGATTCCATGGTGATACGTGCTACCTCTTGAGCACTGCGTTTGTTTTCCCTTGAAGAGGAAAGGGTGATGCATCAAAGTAGCGTAAGTATTTCCCTCAGTTTTTGAGAACCAAGGTATAAATCCAGTAGGAGGCCGCGGTCAAGTCCCACGCACCTACACAAACAAATAAGAACCTTGCAACCAACGCAATAAAGGGGTTGTCAATCCCTTCACGGCCACTTGCAAAAGTGAGATCTGATAGAGATGATAAGATAATATTTTTGGTATTTTTATGATCAAGATAAAAAGTAAAGATTGCAAAATAAACGGTGCCAGAAATAGCTTGTTGACGGGAGATTAATATGATGAAAAATAGACCCGGGGGCCATAGGTCACTAGTGGCTTCTCTCAAGATAGCATAAGTATTACGGTGGGTGAACAAATTACTGTTGAGCAATTGATAGAATTGAGCATAGTTATGAGAATATGTAGGTATGATCATGCATATAGGCATCATGTCCGTGACAAGTAGACCGACTCCTGCCTGCATCTACTACAATTACTCCACACATCGACCGCTATCCAGCATCCATCTAGAGTATTAAGTTCATAAGAACGGAGTAACGCTTTAAGCAAGATGACATGATGTAGAGGGATAAACTCATGCAAAATGATATAATCCCCATCATTTTATCCTCGATGGCAAGAATACAATACGTGTCGCTTTCCCCCTCATCACTTTGGGATCGAGCACCGCAAGATTGAACCCAAAGCTAAGCACTTCTCCCATTGCAAGAAAGATCAATCTATTAGGCCAAACCAAACTGATAATTCGAAGAGACTTGCAAAGATAACCAATCATACATAAAAGAATTCAGAGAAGATTCAAATATTGTTCATAGATAATCTCGATCATAACCCCACAATTCATCGAATCTAGACAAACACACTGCAAAAAGAGTTACATCGAATAGATCTCCAAGAAGATCGAGGAGAACTTTGTATTGAGATTCAAAGAGAGAGAAGAAGCCATCTAGCTAATAACTATGGACCCGAAGGTCTGAGGTAAACTACTCACACATCATCGGAGAGGCTAGGGTGTTGATGTAGAAGCCCTCCATGATCAATGCCCCCTGCGGCGGAGCGCCGAAAAAGGCCTCAAGATGGGATCTCATGGGTACAGAAGGTTGCGGCGGTGGAAATAGGGTTTTGGCTCCTCTGCTGATGGTTAGGGGGTACGTAGGTATATATAGGAGGAAGAAGTAGGTCGGTGGAGCCATGAGGGGCCCACGAGGGTGGAGGGCGCGCCCAGGGGGGTAGGCGCGCCCCCTGCCTCTTGGCTTCCTCGTTGGTTGCTTGACGTCCACTCCAAGTCCTCTGGATCACGTTTGTTCCGAAAATCACGTTCCCAAACGTTTCATTCCGTTTGGACTCCGTTTGATATTCTTTTTCTGCGAAACGCTGAAATAGGCAAAAAAAACAGCAATTTGGGCTGGGCCTCCAGTTAATAGGTTAGTCCCAAAAAATAATATAGAAGTGTATAGTAAAGCCCATTAAACATCCAAAACAGAATATATAATAGCATGGAACAATAAAAAATTATAGATACGTTGGAGATGTATCAAGCATCCCCAAGCTTAATTCTTGCTCGTCCTCAAGTAGGTAAATAATAAAAACAGAATTTTTGATGTGGAATGCTACCTAGCATATTCTCAATGTGATTTTCTTTATTGTGGCATGAATGTTCAGATCCGAAAGATTCAAGATAAAAGTTTAATATTGACATAAAAATAATAATACTTCAAGCATACTAATCAAGCAATTATGTCTTCTCAAAATAGTATGGCCAAAGAAAGCTCATCCCTACAAAATCATATAGTTTGGCCATGCTTCATTTTCTTCACACAAGATGCTCTCATCTTGCGCACCCCCGATGACAAGCCAAACAATTGTTTCATACTTTAGTAATCTCAAACTTTTTCAACATTCACGCAATACATGAGCGTGAGCCATGGATATAGCACTAAGGGTGGAATAGAATATAATGATGGGGGTTGTGTGGAGAAGACAAAAAAGGGGAAAGTCTCACATTGACGCGGCTAATCAACGGGCTAGGGAGATTCCCATCAATTGATGTCAATGCAAGGAGTAGGGATTGCCATACAACAGATGCACTAGAGCTATAAATGTATGAAAGCTCAACAAAAGAAACTAAGTGGGTGTGCATCCAACTTGCTTGCTCACGAAGACCTAGGGCATTTGAGGAAGCCCATTTTTGGAATATACAAGCCAAGTTCTATAATGAAAAATTCCCAATAGTATATGAAAATGACAAAACAAGAGACTCTCTATCATAAAGATCATGGGGCTACTTTGAAGCACAAGTGTGGAAAAAGGATAGTAGCATTGCCCCTTTTTATTTCTTCCTTTTTTCTTTTTTTGGGCCTTCCTTTTTTTATTTGGCCTTTCTCCTTTTTTGGGACAATGCTCTATTAATGATGATCGTCACACTTCTATGTATTTACAACTCAATGATTACAACTCGATACTAGAACAAAATATGATTCTATATGAATGCCTCTGGCAGTGTATCGGGATGGGCAATGAATCAAGAGTGACATGTATGAAATAATATGCATGGTGGCTTTGCCACAAATACGATGTCAACTACATGATATGCAAGGCAATATGACAGTGAGGAAGTGTGTCATAATAAACGGAACGGTGGAAATTTGCATGGCAATATATCTCGGAATGGCTATGGAAATGCCATAATAGGTAGGTATGGTGGCTGTTTTGAGGAAGATATAAGGAGGTTTATGTGTGATAGAGCATATCGTATCACGGGGTTTGGATGCACCGGCGAAGTTTGCACCAACTCTCAAGGTGATAAAGGGCAATGCATGGTACCGAAGAGGCTAGCAATGATGGAAGGTTGAGAGTGCGTATAATCCATGGACTCAACATTAGTCATAAAGAACTCACATACTTATTGCATCTACAAGTCATCAAAAACCAAGCACTACGCGCATGCTCCTAGGGGGATAGATTGGTAGGAAAAGACCATCGCTCGTCCCCGACCGCCACTCATAAGGATGACAATCAAAGAACACCTCATGTTTCAAATTTGTTACACAACGTTTACCATACGTGCTTGCTACGGGACTTGCAAACTTCAACACAAGTATTTCTCAATTTCACAATTACTCAACTAGCACAACTTTAATATCACTATCTCCATATCTCAAAACAATCATCAAGTATCAAACTTCTCCTAGTGTTCAATGCACTTATATGGAAGTTTTTTTACGCTCATCTTGGATGCCTATCATATTAGGTCTAATTTCATAATTAAAGAAAACTACCATGCTGTTCTAAAGGGCTCTCAAAATAATATAAGTGAAGAATGAGAGATCAATAATTTCTATAAAATAAAACCACCACCTTCTCTAAAAGATATAAGTGAAGCACTAGAGCAGAAACTATATAGCTCAAAAGATATAAGTGAAGCACATAGGGTATTCTAATAAATTCCGAATCATGTGTGTCTCTCTAAAAAGGTGTGTACAGCAAGGATGATTATGGTTAACTAAAAAGCAAAGACTCAAATCATACAAGACGCTCCAAGCAAAACACATATCATGTGGTGAATAAAAATATAGCCTCAAGTAAAGTTACCGATAGACGAAGACGAAAGAGGGGATGCCTTCCGGGGCATCCCCAAGCTTAGGCTTTTGGTTGTCCTTGAATTTTACCTTGGGGTGCCTTGGGAATCCCCAAGCTTAGGCTCTTGCCAATCCTTGTTCCATAATCCATCAAAGCTTTACCCAAAACTTGAAAACTTCACAACACAAAACTTAACAGAAAATCTCGTGAGCTCCGTTAGCGAAAGAAAGCAAAACACCACTTAAAGGTACTGTAATAAACTCATTATATATTTATATTGGTGTTAAACCTACTGTATTCCAACTTTTCTACGGTTTATAAACTCTTTTACTAGCCATAGATTCATCAAAATAAGCAAACAACACACGAAAAACAGAACCTGTCAAAAACAGAACATTTTGTAGTAATCTGTAACTAGCGCAAACTTCTGGAACTCCAAAAATTCTACCAAAATAGGACGATCTAGTTAATTTCTTTATTGATCTACTTCAATTGGAATCTGTATTTTATCACGTTCTGGTGATTTTTAACAATTGTTTTCGTGAACAGAAAGTTTCTGGAATTTTCAGCAAAGTCAAATAACTATCATCCAAGAAGATCCTATAGGTTTAACTTGGCACAAACACTAATTAAAACACAAAACCACATCTAACCAGAAGCTAGATGGATTATTTATTACTAAACAGAACCAAAAAGCAAGAAAATAGAATAAAATTGGGTTGCCTCCCAACAAGCGCTATCGTTTAACGCCCCTAGCTAGGCATAAAAGCGAGGATAGATCTAGGTATTGCCATCTTTGGTAGGCAATTCTTCAATAAGACACCTATAACCCCTTGGAGTTTCTTTATTTTTATTAATTATCAAACTCCTAGGCATGAAATCGAAAGAATCATTTGTAGCAAAAGGTTCCTTAAGGATAGCGAGAAAGTCGGGGTGAACACTTATGGATTTGAGGTACGCATTTCCCTTACTAGAAATTTCACCCTTATTTTTACGAACATACATCAATTTGGAAATCTTAGCATTAGGAGGAGTGTTTTTCACAGAAGAAAAGGCAGACCCTAGGTTGGTAATAATATCCTCAATTTTATCAATTCTAGTGGAATCTTGATCTATCTTTTCATTAACCATAGGTTCCTTTTCTTTAAAAAATTTAAGAGAAACTCTTACCTTAGATCCGTATTGGGTAATTTGGTTATGGATCTTCTTATCCAAATTTGCAATCAACTCTACGGTAGCAACTTTATTTTCAATAATTTCAAGCCGTTGCATCACATGTTCCAAACTTAAAATAGTTCCATTAACCAAAAGAGGTGGTGAGCCAAATAAATCTATCATAGCATTATAAGAATCAAAAGTATGGCTACCCAAGAAATTCCCTCCGGTAATAGTATCAAGAATATATCTGTACCAAGGAGTAACACCTACATAAAAGTATGGCTTCCTTGTAGATCTATTCTGAGCATTGCAAATTCTATACCAAGCATCTTTTAGATTTTCTCCCTCCCTTTGTTTAAAATTAAGAACTTCATTCTCGGGAGACAAAGGAGTAGATAAAGGGCTAGCCATGACAGCACACGGGACACAAGAGGCAAGCGAAAAAGAAGCGAACGGAAAGAGAGGGCGAATAAAACGGCAAGGGTGAAGTGGGGGAGAGGAAAACGAGAGGCAAATGGCAAATAATGTAATGCGAGGGATAAGAGTTTGTGATGGGTACTTGGTATGTCTTGACTTGTGCGTAGACTCCTCGAAAACGGCGCCAGAAATACTTCTTGCTTCCTCTTGAGCACTCCGTCGGTTTTCCCTTGAAGAGGAAAGGGTGATGCTGCAAAGTAGCGTAAGTATTTCCCTCGGTTTTTGAGAACCAAGGTATCGATCCAGTAGGAGGCCATGCTCAAGTCCCACGCACCTACACAAACAAATAAGAACCTTGCAACCAACGCGATAAAGGGGTTGTCAATCCCTTCACGGCCACTTGTAAAAGTGAGATCTGATAGAGATGATAAGATAATATTTTTGGTATTTTTATGATAAAGATAAAAAGTAAAGATTGCAAAATAAACGGTGCCAGAAATATCTTGTCGACGGGAGATTAATATGATGAAAATAGACCTGGGGGCCATAGCTTTCACTAGTGGCTTCTCTCAAGATAGCATAAGTATTACGGTGGGTGAACAAATTACTGTCGAGCAATTGATAGAATTGAGCATAGTTATGAGAATATCTAGGTATGATCATGTATATAGGCATCACGTCCGTGACAAGTAGACCGACTCCTGCCTCAATCTACTACTATTGCTCCACACATCGACCACTATCCAGCATGCATCTAGAGTATTAAGTTCATAAGAACGGAGTAACGCTTTATGCAAGATGACATGATGTAGAGGGATAAACTCATGCAATATGATATAAACCCCATCTTTTTATCCTCGATGGCAACAATACAATACATGTCATTTCCCCTACTGTCACTGGGATCGAGCACCACAAGATTGAACCCAAAGCTAAGCACTTCTCCCATTGCAAGAAAGATCAATCTAGTAGGCCAAACCAAACTGATAATTCGAAGAGACTTGCAAAGATAACCAATCATACATAAAAGAATTCAGAGAAGATTCAAATATTGTTCATAGATAATCTTGATCATAAACCCACAATTCATCGGATCTCGACAAACACACCGCAAAAATAGTTACATCGAATAGATCTCCAAGAAGATCGAGGAGAACTTTGTATTGAGATCCAAAGAGAGAGAAGAAGCCATCTAGCTAATAACTATGAACCTGAAGGTCTAAGGTAAACTACTCACACATCATCGGAGAGGCTAGGGTGTTGATGTAGAAGCCCTCCGTGATCAATGCCCTCCCGTGAGGCGCCTGAAAAGGCCCCAAGATGGGATCTCATGGGTACAGAAGGTTGCGGCGGTGGAAATAGGGTTTTGGCTCCTCTGCTGATGGTTTGGGGGTATGTAGGTATATATAGGAGGAAGAAGTAGATCGATGGAGCCATGAGGGGCCCACGAGGGTGGAGGGCGCGCCCCTTGCCTTGTGGCTTCCTCGTTGGTTGCTTGACGTCCACTCCAAGTCCTCTGGATCACGTTTGTTTCGAAAATCACGTTCCCGAAGGTATCATTCCGTTTGGACTCCGTTTGATATTCTTTTTCTGTGAAACACTGAAATAGGCAAAAAAATAGCAATTTGGGCTGGGCCTCCGGTTAATAGTTGAGTCCCAAAAATAATATAAAAGTGTATAATAAAGCCCATTAAACATCCAAAACAGAATGTATAATAGCATGGAACAATAAAAAATTATAGATACATTGGAGATGTATCAATACGAGTTCACGGAGATCTAACGGCCCATAGTAGGAGGTTTGAATGTTTTTGCAATATACGACTGAGAGAGTTTGGGAATTGTGCAGAAAGTACAAGTACTACGCATGTGCCATCTGATCACAGATCATACGACCTAGATGCTCGTATCACCGTAGCGGCTAATTAAGCTACATGGAGCACCTAATATGAGCAACGAGGAGCCGTTGGATCCAAGATGCAGCGGCACACACGAGGCCTGAATGTTTTATTTGCAAAAAAACCTTTGGAGAGTTTAGAAATTGCGCATAATTACAAAGACTACTCCCAAGCCATTGTATCTCACTTCCAACGATGTAAAACCTCGTATCCAAGGATGTTAGAATCGCGATTCCGTTATACGATTCTACGACTTTACGATCCAAACTTACCCATATGTGTTGGATTCTACGGTAGGGTGCGTCGACTGCAAATTAAAATTTTCCTACGTGCAGAACATCCAGGAACATGCTACAGGAGATGGATCACAGTTCGTTACCACAAGACGCACAGTGCCGTCCAGCGGAAGAAGAGTTGGGGTAGCGCGTCCGCGTGGATCGTCTCCTCCTCGTTCGATCTCCCTCGAACAGCTGGTCGTCTGATCCCACGTACGAGTTCGCCGGAGCGGCGCAAGTGCACCGCCACTAACGGTATCCGCGCGTGCAGGAGGAACACCGTGCAGCGGACTGCTAGGTCCGATCACACAGTCGGCAGCGAGTGGAGGTGGCTATTCGCAACACATGCAAACCCTAGTCGCAGCGCCAAAGCGATCAACCGCATGAGTGTGCCGCACCTCCACTTTATATAGGCGTCCGTCGCAGGCTCAACACTTGGACCTTGCACGGACCCTAAAGCCCAAAGTCGAATCGGTCACGTTCCTAGTCCAGTTCGGATCACATCCGACCAGTGTCCTACGAACCGACCTCGTAGGTTCCTTCCCTTAAGCGTGTGACCCCTTAGGTTCAAGTCGGCTTGGTCACAGTTCGGATCACCTCCGACCTACACGGTTGGTAGCGGCCTCTAGCAAGGCGTGCCGACCACCAAGCAGACTATGAAACAGGTTAGGCGAACCTATACAACGTGTCACACTTCTGTTCCCTTTGCCACATGATATATGTTTTTTTTGACTATATATTGCAAGGAAACAGCCTCACAGCCTTTTATTAAACCACAGAGCCAAAGTAATACAAAGTTACAAAGTTAAGACAGAGGGGGAGAGGGTAATACTTACAAGGAAACTGATTAGGGTAAGGCAGCTATCCAAGATATTAGTCTATTCCTATATTTACATTTGATTCTATGAGCTAAAAGAGAGATGTCATGCAAAAATTCCTCCTCCATGCCCTAAAAGAAGGTGTCTCATTCTGAAGATCTTCCCATTTCTTTGTGTCCAAATATTCCAAGTGGCGGTGAAGACTACCTCGGAGAAAAAGGAAGGCCAAAATCCCTCCTAGCATCGAAGCCATCTCATAAGTGGTCTGGTTAGGATGAGGACTCCATGAAATACCTGTAGTTCCGGATCTTGGGCTAAAATTACAAGCAAAGAAGAGATGCGCTCTGTCCTCATGTGATGCCAAGAGGCATAGGACACATGTGTCATCTTGGATAATCCAATGCCGCCGCTGCATCATGTCCCTAGTATTTAGGCGATCCATCAATAAGAGCCACCCAAAAACCTTAAACTTGAGAGTACAAGAGCAATTCCAAATCCACCTGAATATGGGGTCAACCACAGTGTCTGAAAAGCAGGACAAGTAATAGATCCTGGACTGGTAATCACCAGATTTTGAAGGCCATTTCCATACATCATTATTCCCACCTTGGAGATTAAGCAAAGGAAGCATCTCCTGAAGTTGATTAAACTCCTCAAAGGCCTGAGCGGAGAGAGGCAGATGGAGATTATCAGTGAAATCAGACAGCTCCATAATATCCTTAACTGTGAGAGTGTCATCGATCACAAAAAGAGTGGAGCATGAAACTGATGTTGCATGCTAACCATGTTGCTGCCAAGTTGCCAACGATCAAGCCAGAAGATCACCGTATCTCCAGATCGAACTAGAGGAACTGCCAACTTGCAAAACTTATCATATAACTTGAACACGTCCCTCCACCAGAAAGAACTGCAGGTTTGAGTGCCTTGGGGGGGGGGGCGCAGAGGCATAATAAGTGTCCCAAATAAGACATACCCATGGCACGTCCAACTTATTAAAGAACTTAAAAAGATGCTTGATGAGCAAAGCATCATTTTGAGAGCTCAAGTCCAGAACTCCTGCATCACCCAAAGATTTAGGACGACATACCAAGTCCCAAGCCGCCAAGGATTGCCGGGGTGTATCCGTATTCCCTCTCCACAAGCATTGTCGCATAATCCGTACAATCTGCTTCAAGATACCTTGTGGCAGCAATAGGGTGCAGAAGAAATATATTGTTATAGAACTAAGGACTGATTGCAAGAGCTGTAGCCGGCATCCTTGATTCAAGAGGCAGGAAGACGCAGATAATCGCCTCTCAATACGATCCACCAAAGGCAACAGATCATAAATTGTTGGCCTAGATGTGCCCATTGGCAAACCCAGGTAAGTGAATGTCATGGAACCAACATCACAACCAAGCAAAGCAGCAACACGCTTGCCCTCGTCATCACTCATATTGATAGGTATCAAAGATGACTTACAAAAATTCACTTTTAGACCGGTTGATCTGGCAAAAACTTCAAGCATTTCTTTGAAAGCAATTAACTGGCTATCAATAGCAGGAAGAACGATGAGGGTATCGTCAACATATTGAACGATCGGATAGTCCTTCGAGGTCGTTGGGATTGGTAAGGTGAGGATATTCCTAGAGCACATCTCATTTACAACCGATTGGAGCAAGTCCACCGCAATCACAAAGAGCAAAGGAGACAGTGGATCTCCTTGGCGAACACACGAACGACAGACGAAATGGTTCCCAGGCACTCCATTCAAAAGAACCGAAGAGGAGCCCGTGGACAGAATGTTGTCAATCCAACTTGTCCAACGATTATCAAATCCCTTGCATTTCAAAATCCGAAGAATCAGCTCATGCTCAATGGTGTCGAACGCCTTTGCGAAGTCAAGTTTAAGAAGAATGATAGGCCTGTTGGAAGCTTTGCATTGGTGTATATACTCAAAACACCACACCAGACAGTCTTGAATGGATCGACACCGG
Organism: Aegilops bicornis; assembly: GCA_021605145.1. Classification (NCBI taxonomy): domain Eukaryota; kingdom Viridiplantae; phylum Streptophyta; class Magnoliopsida; order Poales; family Poaceae; genus Aegilops; species Aegilops bicornis. The sequence goes on from CM038669.1 coordinate 449,564,762, forward strand.
AGGAAATCATATTGGTTGCGGTGGATACATTTCAAGATCACACCCTGAAGACGATTTGCCAAAAGCTTGGTTAAGAACTTTAAACATGTATTAGTCAAATATATGGGCCGGAAATCACCGACATATTCAGGGCTCAGCTTCTTGAATGAGAGTGATAAGAGATGTATTGAGACACTCCAAATTACATTTCCCTCATAAAATTCTTGAACAAGTTTCATAAAATCCTCTTTCAAAATAGGCCAACATTTCTTCAAGAAAAGCCCGGAAAACCCGTCCCGTGAGCGCCAGCGGTCGGAAGGCATATTCTTAATTACCGCATCCACCTCGTGAGTCCGTGAGCGGTAAAGACAACTCCTCCAGACCATCAATCCTGGTAATTAATGTGTCTAGATCAAAACCCATTTGAATGCCTTTTGATTGTCCCATTCGTTGGTTAAAATCAGCCCAGAACATCCCAGCCAACTGTTGGTGATCCGTGACCACATCACCCTCCACAGTCTTGATCGAGGAGATAGCATTCTTACGGAATCGTTCTGTAGCCATGGCATGAATTTTTTTTTGAATTCTCTTCACCAACTTTGATGTTTCTGATCGTGCAACGCTGCTTCCAGTAAATAAATTGCCAATGCAAGACATCTTCAAGATGAAATTTAACAATTCTACGAAAATTAAACTCCGGCCTACTCAACGGCCTAATTTCCTCAAGATTGTCCAGGAACATAATCACTTTATTACAATCAGCAATTAGAGCTTTCACTGTGGACAAATTTAAATGCCATTTCTTGAGAGCATAACGGAGGGACTTAAACTTAGCCGAGATTGTTAGAGCCATCGACGATTTTACCACTGGCCTATTCCAAACCTCAGCAACACGATCAGCAAACCGGGCAGATCAACCCAATAATTCTCAAAGCGGAAAACCTTTGCCTTGGGGATCAGGTGTGTCGAGACCACACACGGCACATGATCAGAGGCAGTGCGTGCGAGTGGGAAAACCATCGTGTTGGGGTGGTCCGATGTCCAAGCGAATGACGTGAAAAACCAATCGATCGGCTCAAAAAGCGGTGAAGATTGCATATTCGACCAAGTATATTGGCGCCCCTTGATTGGCAGCTCAACAAGACCCAAATGCCTAATTATTTCATTAAACAAGAAGATATCATTAACATCACCTCCCGGAAGATTGCGGTTCTCATACGATCGCATGAAGTTGAAATCACCCAAAAGTAGCCAATTTTCACCAAACGGAATATTACGATTATATAACCACTGAACAAAATCATCACAGGCAGGGCCTTGACACGGGCCATAAACAGAGACTAAAGACCATGTTTCTGAAGTATGTTTGGATTTAAACTCCACAATTATCCCATAGGAATTGGCCTCAATTAAAGAACCAATGAAAAAGGAAGAATTCCAAACCACCACCATCCCAAAGCAGATTTAATTCACCGAAGGAACATAAACAAAATTATAAAACGCCTCGGCAGAACTTCCTAATGAAACGCTGGTCCATATGCATGCATTTAGTTTCCTAAAGATGCACAACAGAACAACCACTTTCATCGATCTTTTGCCTAACGACAGTCGACGCGCAATTGAGGCCCCGAACATTCCGACATAGAACTTTCCACTCCTTAAATCTTGTCTGATTCATTACAAACCAAAAATAAAAGCATAGAGAATAGGCCACGTAATGACCTACAACGGCCCACAAAGTCGACAAGCAGCACATAGTTCTGAACAAAGAAATAAAGATAAATGGCGATTACGGTACGCCATAGACCATAACCCTGCATGAAGTGACTATTCATCAGAACCCCCGCTGCTGGTGGACTTAGCAGGATCAGCCACAAGCTTCTCTATAGAGATCTTCTCAGGTGCAATGCGAAGACGTGCGCCAATGCATTGAAGGTCTGCAATAGCAGTTGGTGGTGGTACAGAAGGAGTATCTTCAGACTGAGAGCTGCTAGTCTTGCGCTTCTTCAAAGTGTGGGATTTCTTGGAAGAAATACCACTAGTTACTTTGTGATAGCCATCACGGAGGGCGCTCAGGCGTGCACTGCACCGAACCTCTGTATCAACAATAATTCTTGAGGCTTTGGGCTTCCTCGCATGCTTCAGAGATACTTCAGGCACATCAGAGAACTCAAAGGCTTGGCCCGGGTCATCCAGGTCATCAAAGCAGAGCGTCCGAGCAACTGGTCGTTTGACAGGAGCAGTTGACACATCCAAAGCAGAGCTGATCGAGGAGTCAGGTGCGGGCAGAAGCTTAAGGGAGGCCTCGCAGTTCTGCTTGCTGAGCATAGCACCAATGTCAGCTTTGAAAACAAACTGAGGAATACTGGAAGACCATATAAATGGCAACATCTTCTCAAAAGAGCGCTGCCACTGCATCACAGGTGGCAAAACCTGTCCATAGATAGCGAGAACTTGTCCAACCATAAGAGGTGGTTGCTGAGGTCCCATTGGGGGCTGGAAGAGAGCCACCTCAGCAGCATTGTCACCATTGTTAACAGAATCATCTGAAGGTTGCAGAACAATGGACTCCTGGGACTGAATTTCCTGAACCTCCACACGATATATGTTGTCGGGCTCAAGGAGAGACTGTCATCCTTGTGCTAGCCCGACATCTTTCTCATTCCAGTGATATCGACCACAAACCGGATTATCTCATAATCCTTGTCGCATGGCCATGCTTATCCTGGTCGGATCACACGAGGGGCCCAGATTATATCTCTCCTGATCGGAGGGGCAAATCCCATCTTTCTCGACCATGTCAAACAACATGGGACTGGACAAACCCGAAACCTACCTTTGTAACTACCCAGTCACGGACTAGCGTTTGGTCTGCCCAAAGCAAGTCTGTCACCATCTCGAGTACATGCGTCAGCTCAGGTCTTAGGACATAGAACGTATGTTGTACTAGAGACTCACAGATGACATATCGCTGCGTCTCATAGTTGGGTCTGTCCGACTCAGAACTTATCTCGACTCGGATCTGACTACATCGATTCCGACCAGACCTTTCCAAGTCCATATTATCCGGTTAGCATCCAATGCTCCATGGCTAGTGAGACCAAGCCATCGACCGTGTCATATGCCAGTCTAGTCGGCTGCGCGTCCACACAGCCCTTTCGACTAGGGACCTTTTAGGACAGTCATCATACAATTCATAGTCCCACAAGCAAGTCACATACTTGCTGATACACATCATTGATAATGTCCAAGGGCTATCTTTATTCATAAATACATAGGAAATATCATCATACATGATTGCCTCTAGGGCATATCTCCAACAGTCTCCCACTTGCACTAGAGTCAATCAAATAGACATCGAATGCCCATAGCTCTAACGTGCCCCTCATGCTTGGGTTGTGGAAGCGGCTTAGTCAACGGATCTGCAACATTTGCATCCGTGTGAATCTTGCATAACTCTACATCATCATTCTTTACAATCTTTCGTATCAGGTGATATTTCCGGTCTATGTGTCTGACCTTGTGCTGATTCCTCGGCTCCTTGGCTTGTGCGATGGCACAAGAATTATCACAATAAAGGTCCAACGGTTTCACCGAGGCTGGGAAAATACCAAGATCATCCAGAAAATGCCGGATCCAAACACCTTCCTTTGCAGCTTCACAAGCCGCAATGTATTCGGCTACTGTGGTAGAATCGGCCATCGTATCCTGCTTGGAACTCATCCAGTGCACTACTCCTCCGTTCAGGACGTACACGAATCCGGACTGTGATCGATAATCATCTCTGTCGGTTTGGAAACTAGCATCGGCATAACCCCTTACGACGAGCTCTTCCTCACCTCCGTAAACTAGGAACATCTCTTTAGTCCTTTTCAGGTACTTCAAAATAGTCTTTACCGCTGCCCAGTGACTCTCACCGGGATTGGCCTGGTATCTGCTTGTTAGGCTTATTGCAAAAGCAACATCAGGCCTTGTACATATCATGGCATACATGATGGATCCGATTGCTGAGGCATACGGAATCCTACTCTTCTCATCAGATGTCGAAGGACTCCGAGTCTCGCTTAGCCTTATACCATGTGAGAGTGGCAAGAACCCTTTCTTCGCCTCACTCATGTTGAACCGCTTCAATACTTCATCTATGTACGTGCTCTGGCTTAAGTCGAGCAGCCTCCTCGATCTATCTCTATAGATCTTAATGCCTAAAATATACACTGCCTCACCAAGGTCTTTCATCGAAAAGTTGCCACTCAATGATTCCTTGACCGAGTTCAACATCAAAACATCATTTCCGATCAGTAGTATGTCATCCACATACAAGATCAAAAACACTATCGTGCTCCCACTTAACTTCTTGTATAAACAAGAGACCTCTTCGCTTTTGATGAAACCGAGACCAGTGACGACCTCATCAAAACGAATGTTCCAACTTCGAGATGCTTGCTTCAACCCATAAATGGATCACTTGAGCTTGCATACCTTACTAGTGCTAGTCGGATCGACAAAACCCTCGGGCTGTATCATATACACGTCCTCGGTTAAATTTTCGTGAAGGAAAGCCGTTTTGACATCCATCTGCCATATCTCGTAATTGAAATATGCAGCTATAGCTAGTATGATCCTCACCGATTTCAGCATCGCTACCGGCGAGTAAGTCTCGTCGTAGTCAACCTTGTCTATAACCTTTAGCGACAAGCCAAGCTTTGTGGATCTGAACATTTCCATCCACATCGATTTTCTTCTTAAAGACCCATTTGCAACCAATGGCAGTTACGCCCGGTGGCGGATCAACCAAGTCCCAGACTTGATTCTCATCCATGGACTTTAACTCGGATCTCATGGCCTCTAGCCATCCCTCGGAATCTGGGCTCACCATCGCTTCCGCATACGTGGCCGGCTCGTCGCTTTCTAGCAACAATACATCACGCACTCTGCGCAATCTTTCCGACCTCCGTGGTTCCGGTGCTGCTTCCACTACAGGTTCCCTGACTGACTCCGATATGATCTCATCACCAGCCGAGCCGTCCCTGAGTGGTCCTCGAATTTCTTCGAGTCGAACCGTCCTCCCATCGGCCCCGACTGAGAAACTCTTTCTCAAGGAAAACCCCGTTCCGAGCAACAAACACTTTGTTCTCTTCCCGGTTGTAGAAGTTATATCCCAAGGTTTCCCTCGGATATCCCACAAATATGCATTTATCCGACTTGGGTGTAAGCTTGTCTAACATAAGTCGCTTGACAAATGCTTCACAACACCAAATCTTTAGAAAAGACAAACCGGGACTCTTCCCAGTCCACATCTCATGTGGTGTCTTGTCTACGGATTTTGATGGTACCCTGTTAAGTGTGAAAGCTGCAGTTTCTAGAGCGTATCCCCAAAATGACAATGGTAAATCTGATTTGCTCATCATAGACCAGACCATGTCCAACAAGGTCCTATTCCTCTGTTCCGACACGTCGTTTCTCTGTGGCGTACCCAGAGGTGTGAGCTGAGGTACTATACCTCGAGTTTTCAGATGATCATCAAACTCCTGGCTCATGTACTCACCTCCACGATCAGATTGCATAAGCTTTATAGTCTTGCCGAGCTGATTCTCAACCTCGTTCTGAAACTGTTTGAACTTTTCAAAAGTCTCTGACTTGTGCCTCATCAAATAGATATATCCATATCTACTCAAGTCGTCGGTAAAAGTCACGAAATCGATAGCCACCTCTGGCAGTTGTGCTCATTGGACCACACACATCACTGTGTATAAGCTCCAACAGCTCGGACGCCCTCTCGCAACTCTTTGCGAGAGGAGACTTAGTCATCTTGCTGAGCAAGCATGATTCGCATGTCTCGAACGACCCGAAGTCGGACGAAGTTAGGAGCCCATCATCATGGAGCTTCTTCATGCATTTCAGACTAATGTGTCCAAGCCGGCAATGCCAGAAGAATGTCGAATTTATCTCATTAGGCTTATGCCTCTTGACATTCATGTTATAGACCGGTTCCTGTTCTAGATTCAACATAAATAGCCCATCAACAATGGGTGCATAGCCGTGGAACATACCATTCAAAAATATCGAACAACCATTGTCCTTTAAATTGAATTCATAACCTTGACTCATCAAACATGAGGCAGAAATAATGTTCCGACTAAATGCAGGAATGTAATAACAATTATTCAATTCCCTAATGAATCCGGAAGGAAGCTGGAGCTGCATCGTGCCGACCTCCAACGCAGCAACTCTTGCTTTGTTGCGGATCCTGATGTCAATCTCCCCTTGTGCCACACGCCTAGTTCTTACCAGCCCCTGCATCGAGTTGCAAATATGAACAACCGATCCCGTATCAAATACCCAAGAGCTACTAGGTATGTCAGCAAGGTAAATGTCTATAACATATGCAACAAGTGTACCTGCCTGAAGAAGCATTTCCAGCCTTCTTGCCATGCTCTGCAAGCCACTTGCTACAGTTCCTCTTCCAGTGACCGGTCTCCTTGCAGTGAAAGCAAATGGTCTTCGAGTCCGGTCCAGACTTGGCGATGTGAGAGGTTACCATCTCCGTGCCCTTTGCCTTAGCCTTTTTCTTGGACCAACTCTTCTTGAACTTAGCCGATTTCTGCACCATCAACACTTGATGCGTGCCTTTCTTAATGTCCTGCTCTGCCACTTTGAGCATCCCATGCAATTCTGTGAGTGTCTTGTCCATGCCATGCATATGATAGTTCGAGATGAACATCCCATAGCTGGGCGGAAGAGAACCCAGAACAACATCAGTAGCCAGCTCATCCAAGAGCGGGAAGCCCAACCTATCCAAAGCTTGCACATATCCGATCATCTTGTCACATGTGGGCTCAGTGGATCACCTTCCTTCAGCTTCCAATCCATCAAGGATCGCCAGACATTGAACCTTTCGGTCCTAGCCTGTGTCTGAAACATGCTCTTGAGACTCTCGATCATATCATAAGCCTCAACATTTTCGAAATGCTGTTGCAAATCGGGCTCCATACAAGCCAGCATCAGAAAACTGATCTCCATTGATTCATCAACAAGTTTCTGGTAGGCATTCTTAGCTGTGGCACTAGCATTATCGGCAGGTTCCTCTGGAAGTGGATCCTCTAGAGCATGTTCCTTTTTATCATGCTTGAGAACTATTCTCAGATTTCTATACCAGGTGGTAAAGTTTGTTCCATTCAGTTTATCCTTTTCCGTAATTGATTTCAATGCAAAGTTGGGTTGGGCGGTGGTGCCATTGATCTATAACAGAAAAATATGCAATCACTAAGCAATGTGTTTATGTAGAGTAATTCTAGCCTTAAATGTAAATACTCCCATCAAGTCGGCATCCTCCAAAACTCTCGGTGATTCAGATCCGACTAAGCGCATGTGACTAGTGAGCTTTAGCATCACTTTGCTAGCCAACATACCTATCCGTAAGCAACTCCTTGCTAATCGTATCTCTATACGACTCACAGCCGGTAGGGAAGGTATCCCATACCCGGCTCCCAACCTTCTTTGCCACAAGGCCAAAAACCGCTTTGATAGCCTTGTCAAGTTAACTTTGATGCGGTGCATGTCTCAGGTCCGACCACGAACCCTTCGTTCAAGGACACCCAAAGAAGACCCAATTTTATGAGCCCACTACTAGGCGTGACTTGGCGTGCGAAGGTGCAACATCGGGGATGGAAATTAAGCTTGATATTAATGAGGGATCTTTCTACCATTCTAACATGCATAGAAAACAAGAAGCATAACAATCACAAATAAACATATATTGTGAAATAGTATGGCTCCTTCATGGCTGTCCATCCTGGTCGGCTCCGACTCCGATGACCATCTAGGAACTCCATCTTGTTTGTCACGCCGGGACGCCAAACCATCAACCTGATCTCTATTATCCAACTACTACAACTAGTAATGAATATTACATAGAGTCACAAGTCGACAAGCAGGTCGTTATACATTATAATGACAACACTTTGGCTCCTGCCGGCTGACAAACATGACACGCAGTCCATGTATAAATTACACACATGCATCACATACACATGAGCCATACTATTCACATCAAACCTGCAAAACAAAGTTATGCATAGAATCGCATTCTACCGGTTTGTGTGTCGGGTACGAAATACACGGCGATACGCACACGACGGTCCCATCTGAACTCCGATCACGCCGAATTCTCTGATCTGACCGATCTTATCGATCATCACGAATCCGATTTGGATTTACGTTTCACTGTTAACCCCGATGGCGGATAACCGACCGGTAGGGGTAGATCGTGTCACGACCTCATCGATCCCGATTGACAGAAAACATAGCCTCAATGATCCCCATGTGCAATTGATCTCATCAACCGTGCAAATAGCCGGTCTGATAAACAACATTAGATCTCATCTGCCTCCTCCACATATCTAATATGCATACGATCTGAATCCAAATCCTATAGAAGAGGCTCTGACACCACTGTTGGGTTCTACGGTAGGGTGCGTTGACTGCAAATTAAAATTTTCCTACGCGCAGAACATCCAAGAACATGCTTTGGGAGATGGATCACAGTTTGTTACCACAAGACGTGCAGTGCCGTGCAGCGGAAGAAGGGTTGGGGCAGCGCGTCCGCGTGGATCGTCTCCTCCTCGTTCGATCTCCCTCGAAAAGCTGGTCGTCCGATCCCATGTACGAGTTCGCCGGATCGGAGCAAGTGCACCGCCTCTAACGGTATCCGTGCGTGCAGGAGGAACACCGTGCGGCGGACTGCTAGGTCCAATTACACAGTCGGCGACGAGTGGAGGTGGCTATTCGCAACACATGCAAACCCTAGTCACAGCACCGAAGCGATCAACCGCATGAGTGTGCCGCACCTCCACTTTATATAGGCGTCCGTCGCAGGCTCAACACATGGGCCTTGCACGGACCGTAAAGCCCAAAGTCTACTCGGTCACGTTCCTAGTCCAGTTCGGATCACATCCGACCAGTGTCCTACAAACCGACCTCGTAGGTTCCTTCCCTCAGCCTTGCGACCCCTTAGGTTCAAGTCGGCTTGGTCACGATTCGGATCACCTCCGACCTGCACGGTTGGTAGCGGCCTCTAGCAAGGCGTGCCGACCACCAAGCGAACTATGACGCTGGTTAGGCGAACTCGCATACAACATGTCACACTTCGCTCCCTTTGCCACACGATATATGTTGTCGGGCTCAAGGCGAGACTGTCATCCTTGTGCTAGCCTGACCTCTTTCTCATTCGGATCTGAGCCACAAACCGGATTATCTCATAATCCTTGTCGCATGGCCATGCTTATCCTGGTCGGATCACACGAGGGCCCCAGAGTATATCTCTCCTGATCGGAGGGGCAAATCCCATCTTGCTCGACCATGTCTCGCAGCATGGGACTAGACAAACCCGAAACCTACTTTTGTAACTACCCAGTCACGGAGTAGTGTTTGGTCGGCCCAAAGCAAGTCTGTCACAATCTCGAGTACATGCGTCAGCTCAGGTCTTAGGACATAGAACGTATGTTGTACTAGAGACTCACAGATGACATATCGCTGCGTCTCATCGTTTGGGTCTGTCCGACTCGGACCTTATCTCGACTCGGATCCGATACATAGAATCCGACCAGACCTTTCCAAGTCCATATTATCCGGTTAGCATCCAATGCTCCATGGCTAGTGAGACCAAGCCATCGACCGTGTCATATGCCAGTCTAGTCGGCTACGCGTCCACACAGCCCTTTCGACTAGGGACCTTTTAGACAGTCATCATACAACGCATAGTCCCACAAACAAGTCACATACTTGCTGATACACGTCATTGATAATGTCCAAGGACTATCTTTATTCATAAACACATAGGAAATATCATCATACATGATTGCCTCTACGGCATATCTCCAACAATATGATTCTACGATTTTAGTTCATAAAATCTACGTTTCTACGATCCTGGTAGTGAAGATTCTATGATTTATGATTCTACAATCAGATCTCCGATCCGATTCAAAATCGCGATTCTGACAACCTTGCTCGTATCACCATAGCATCTAAGCTGCGGGGTGGATGTGACATTCAATGTCGTTGTCATTTTTGTTCCTAAACTTGCAAAATACATGTAACTCGTGCCGTTACTTGTCTAACCGCGCAAAGTGTTTGTTCAAAAAAACCATCCTATACTGAAATATCAGAACACCACACGAGGGTCCCACTTGTCATTGATCAAATTTGGACCTAAAACTAACAAATCTGAAAGACAAGATTCGAACTGGCATCCTGGACTACAAAAGCGTAAGTCGATAGCCTGAAACAACAACGGTTGTTGGCTTTGTCCCATAACTTGATTTTATACAGTATTACGTTGAGTAGAGTAGAGGGAGTGCCTCGTCAACACGTGCATGACCGTTGACTCACTTACTGGTGGGTCCTAGGTCTGCCATCTCTCTCTCCTCTCCAATGTCTAACCTTTAGACGCACGGACACACACGAAGAGCGGCGCTAGCTTGCCATGGTGTTATTATAACTAAAAAAAGCTTGGAAAATAGAAGAATCACCTAGAACAAGAGACGTTGCGGCTGGTCGAGACGGAGCTGACCACAACTATCCACTGTGCCACGTTACCATGATGAAGCTGTGTGGCTAGTGGGGTGTTTTCGACCGACTGGCTGCGTCCCGAGGTTGAACCATAGGTACTACTGCGTCTGATATATTTTTACACGCACATTTTTCCTCCGTGCCGAGACGTGGCACACCCTACCGCACGGTTTCGGGGTCCTCCCGGGTGGTGCACGCATATATTCTTCCTTGCCGAGATGTGGGACGCCCTACCGCGCGTTTTCTGGGTCCTCCTCGGTCGTAGCGCCGAAGCAAGTAAATGAGTCGTGAAATCACGAAAGACCACCTTTCCCGCCGAGTACATCAGTGAAGCACGGTGGCTAGCTAGTTGGGCTAGTGCGACCGATTAGCTAGGCCACCGCCACATTTGTTTTTTCACCCTTTTTTTATCTCCTTGCCGGTAGGTAAATTTAAATATCCACCACGGTGTTGCTCTAGTCTTTGGGTGCGGCAGGCGCGACAGGATTTTTAATTTTTTGAGTGACGGGAGCAGGCGCGGCAGTAATTAGTCACGATGACTCCGCCTGTAAAACCCACTGCTCCCTGATGTGAGAAGTCGTCTACTGGTGTTTTCCCATGGTGAAAACCTAAAGATTCCTCTCTCCTCGGCTAGCTCCCTCCGCCTTCCTGTAGATTGCATTACCTTTCAGCCGTTTCGCCCCCTTTGCTTCCTCTCCCAATTGCTTCTACCTGGTGCCATGGCGGTGCAGAAGATCACGGAGTCTGAGGTGAGGCACCTGACACAGGAGCTCGAGGCCAAGGATGCAGAGCTTAGGGCTGTCGGATTTCGGGTTTCGGCAGACCCTCTAGGTTCGAACTCTTGGGTGCACGCGGAGATTGCACCTCCAACCTACCTATGTCTCATCGCCTCGCAAGGATCTAAACTACGCAAAGAACAACACAAGGGACACGAGGTTTATACTGGTTCGGGCCACCGTTGTGGTGTAATACCCTACTCTAGTGTGTGGTGTGTGGATTGCCTCTGAGGCTGATGATGAACAATACAAGGAAGAACAGCCTCGCGAGGGTCTGTTCTTGGCTGGTGCGATGAACTGCTAGGGGGAGTTCAATCGCTTCTCTTTCTCTCTCTCTAAATGTCGATCTCCCTATCAGGTGTCCCCCCTGCCTTGGTGGTGGCTAGCTCTATTTATAGTGGGAGGCCCTGGGCCTCTTCCCAAATATTGAGCGGGAAGGGCGCCAACAATTGGCCATTTTGAAGGGGAACATCTAGTACACTTATCCTGACTAAAGTCAGTCCTCGCCTGCCAGAGACTCTGACGGTGACGCCGGCTTGGGCTCCACGATGACCTCCTTCCTGCCGTTCTGTTGGTCTTGGTCTTGTTGCACCGAAATGGTGCCTTTGCCTGATGCCTTGGCCTGCGCTTGCCTCCTTTGCACCAAAGGGGAAATGAGGACACTGCATGGGCTGGCGCCCGCCTGGCGCCCTCGGTCATCATGGCTTGCGTCATGGGCAGCTCGTGAGGTACCCCGCCTTGATCTCTCCGCCTCCTCACGAGCCAGCCTGCCGAGGCCGTGCCTGAGGAAGCTTCCTGTCGTCCGCCCCGCGAGGCTTGGCCCCTCGCGAGGGTCTTGAGCTTGTGTTGATGAAGATGGGCCATACTGGGCCACTCCTTGAGCCACGCCACAGGCCGTAGGCAGGCAAGTCTGGGTACCCCCTTTCCCAGAACGCCGACAGTAGCCCCCGGGCCCAAGGCGCGCCTGGACTTGGCTTGGCAGAGAAGCGAAGGGGCAAGTGCGAAGCGCCGCGGGCCCCAACAGCCTGCGTCCTTGGGTGGCGCGTGGCGGTTGATTGGACATAGGCGTCCCTGCTTCCCCACGACGCCTTGGCAATTGCACGAATTGACAAGAGAGCGGTACTCGTCTAGGCTTTACCTTCTTTGCCTTATCCAGTCATTGCCCAGATCCCCTTTATCGCTCCTATCCTTCCTGCTTCCGAAATCCCCAGATCAACTCCAACCCTGCGCCCTAGCAAGGCATGGCGCCTCGCCAGACCCCGGCTGGAGCTTGGTTCTCGCCCGCTTTGGACTCCCCGAACGTGTCGAAGAAGAGCCTTGGCCGGGCGCGCCAGATGATGGTGGCGCAAGGCAACAACGGGGCGGCGGTGCTCAAGGTTGGCTCCGCCCTTCCCGAGGACCAAGGAAGCACCTTCTACCCGCTCTTCGTGAGCGCCATTGCCGCTAGTTTGGTGCCTCCCTTTTCTGAGTTCTTCTTTTCTGTCCTTTGCCATTACAAATTGCAAGCTCTGCACCTCCACCCCAACTCTGTTCTTCTCCTGGCGATCTTCGCCTACTACTGCGAGGCTCATGTCGGGGTGCAGGCCTCAGTGGCCTTGCTGCGCCATTACTTCTACCTCCGAGTCTCTCGCGGCTCCATCACCGCGTGCGTGAGCTTTGTCGCGTATGGCAGCTCCAACGCCATCTCGAAGCCCGGGAAGAGGATTGAAGGCTTCAGGAGCAAGTGGGTCATGGTGGATGTTGGGCGCATCCATCCCCGGCTGATTCTGCCCACGGAGCAGCCCAAGCCCATCGACGCTTGGTCTCGCGCGGAGCTTGTGGATTCCCGCGTGAAGCTAGTGCTGGAGAGGATGGACGCGGACCTGTGGCCGGGCAACATAGCGACGACGAAGCTGACCGGGGCGTCGCTCCTGAGGGAGTTCCTGGAGCACCGGGTGGCCCTGCTTCGGCAATACTCGCTCCCGCTGTGGAGGCCTCGCCCGAGCCCCGTAGTCTTGGCCGACGAACATCTGGTCGCGGTCCTCCAATCTTTGGTCGGGGGAGATGTGGCGAGGCTGGAGGGTGCTCCTGTACCCCTGTTCCTTCGAGATGATTGGGAGCAGGTGGCTCCATGCCCGCTTTCAACAGGGACGGGCATGTGCCCGCGGAGGTTCCCAAGGACCCGGCGGCCCTGGCGACGGTGAACGTGTCCTCCGGCGACTCCAGCGAAGAGGAGGAAGAAGAGGAGCGGGAAGAGGGGCCCGATTCCGAGGCGACTGACGGGGAGTCGAGAGCGCCCCTCCCTCGGTGCAGGTCCCGTGCTCTCCGCCTCTTGCTGGACGACGACGAGGATGGCAACGAGCGAGGTGGCGAGAGCTCGCCCCTGATCCCGAAGAAGGATAGGATGGGGATGGTTCCCCGTGGGTCTGCTCCGGCTCCGAGGCGATCTGCAGACGCGCCTCCTGCTCCCGAGCCTCTTGAGGTTGATCCCAGCAGCCGGCTCTCGGGCTTCAAGTTCGGCCGGAGGTTGCTTGAGCCATGACGATGGCGACCAGTGAGTGCTTGATTCTCATTTTGCTTCTTGCTTCATCGTTGAGGCTTGATGTCCGTATTACTTGGCTAGGCCAGCGCCTGCGGCGAAAAAGCTGAAGGGGGCTCCTAAGGCTTCGTCCGGGGCAGCACCACCATCCGTGGAGAAGGGGGCGGCAAGACGCGGGCCTCTCCTGCCCGGTCATCCTCGCGAGGCCTGGCGGGGCTAGCTGGGGCGAGCTCAGCCCCCATGGCCCAAGCGACTCCCGAGGTGTCCTTGCCTGACACCACTACCGTAGTCGTCGGGGCGCAGAAGGTCCCGACTCATGGTGCTGTGATTACACTCCCGTCTTCTCCCTCTACTCCTCCTACTGCCATCTCTCCGACTCCTTCTACTGTCCTGGATCGTGCTGCTGCTGAACTGGACCGGCTGCGGAAAGATCTTCTGGGCGCCGACCCTCGCTTGGTGGCCGGGCGCCTGGAGCTGGCCTCCGGCTGGGTTCGCTCTGATGCTTCAGTCCGAGCGGCGCTGGCTCAGGCCGCGACGGCTTGCGACGAGGAGAAGCAGGCCGTCCTTGAGGCGAAGGCCGCTCGCGACGCCGCCTTGGGTGAGGTTGTGGATGTTCGGGGTCGCTGCAAGGCGCTGGAGAGCGAGCTGCAAGGCCTGCGCGACTAGCTTGCCAAGGAGGCCCGTGAACGCCAGGAGAAGGAGGAAGACATGAAGTCTCGTGAGGCGGCCGCCAAGGACCAGGATGCCAAGCTTGACGAGCGCCATGGCCGCTTAGGTGCGCTGGAGCAGGTGTCGGAGGTGAAGAGGATCGAGCTGGACGGCAAGGCGCGGGTCCTGGCCGAGGACCGCGTGGCCTTTGCGAAGCTGGAGGAGAAGGCTCACACCTTGCTGAAGTCACTTTATGATAGCGGCCTGGAGAGCCCGCTGGCCGACGCTGAGGACGGCCCTGCCAAGTTGCTTCCCTTCCTGGTCCGTGCCCTCGAAGATGTCACCCTTGGCCTTGGCCGAACGGCTGAGGCCGAGGCGCGTGTCCTTTGTTCTGCAGTGCTGACGCGTGTCTTCACCCACGTCTACCTTCGCGATCCTGACGTTGACCTTGATAGCCTGCTGGAGCCCGTGAGCGGCGAGCTTGTTGCCGCCGCCGAGGCCGTGAAGGGTCGAGCGGAGGCTCTGCTGGCGAAGTTCCGGGCCTTCAGCACCAAGCCGAAGCGAGGCGCTGCCGATCCTGAGGCTCCACGAGGCGAACCCGCCCAGCGCAGCTCCGCCGCCAGCGACGGTGCTGCCGAAAAGTGACCCCTTCGTGGCTCATGTCCTGCTTTCAGCTCCTGCAACATGCATCATGACTCGTGGAGGCATTTAGACTTGCATTTGGCGTTGTGAAAACAGTTATGGACTGTAAGATTTGCTTTTGAATTCCTTGAGATTTGCGCTTTTCCTTCCTACTTGCTTATGTTCTACGTCGGCAGAGCCCGGCCCCGCGCATACCTCGGCCGCCGTTAGCCCGACAGAAACCAGGACGGGACCAAGGAGTGAGGGGCTACGTGACAAGTTAGGCTCCTGAGTCGCGATGCTCAGGAGTCCCCCTTGACGCACGAACAACAAGTAGGGAGGTGAGATGTATAGGTGAATTTACCTTTCTACGTCGGCAGAGCCCGGCCCCGCGCATACCTCAACCGCCATTAGCCTTTCGGAACTAAGGGGTGAGGGGCTACGTGACCAGTTAGGCTCCTGAGTCGCGATGCTCAGGAGTCCCCCTTGACGTTCAAACGGCCTTCGTACCTTGGCTCTGCTCGGGGAGAGACGTGCGACGAACCAGGCCCGAGGGGCCTGGCTGGGTGGCGTGCGTCTGGGCATGACCCAGGCGTAGCCCCGTGCCCAGCCCCCTCGTGCGGCACTCCCGAGGGGAGGCGTTACGATGAGGCCGGACATTGAGCTCTGGGCTCCCTGAGGTTGAAGCGGCCGGGGGCCACCCTCGCTTGTTTATCACCAGCGGAGCATAGCGCTTCCGTATGTGTACGGGATAGCCGCTCCTCGGCGGTGTCGTCGGCCAGCGAGCATGGTGCTTCCAGCAGTGCGTGGGAGGGGCTCCCCTCGGGAGGAGCCCCAGGCGTGTACAGCCCGCCCTAACACGTGGGCTGGCAGTGGTAGAGCTTGGCGAGGTGTATCTGGGCACCCGTGAGCCAAGCAGGACTCACGGGGCCCCTACCTCAAGGCGGGTTGCGCTGGCCTTTGAGCCTTTACTTGTAATGTGTTCCTGCAAATTTGGTTAGATGTCGGCGCTCTCGTCCTCGGGTCCCGGCCCTCGGCGGGCTCGGCCGTGTTGGTATGCTGTGTCGTGATGCCGTGGACAAGGCCAGAGGGTGAGGGCTGGAGAGCCAGTAGGAGCCCATGAGTCGCGATGCTCAGGTATCCCCCCTTTAACGTGCAAGCGGCCGACATGAAGGAAGAAGGGTGCCATGGGCAGGCATCAAATAACGATCATGCTGGGTCAAACGCACGACCCGAATAAATGCAAGAGGGATACATACCACTGGGTCTGGCCCAGGTGGCTTGGGGATAATGCAGCCCGAGGGGCGCCCCCAATAAAGTAAACTAGAAACATGAATCAAAAGGGATACATGCCGCAGGGACGGACCAACGCGGCATGGGAATGATGCAGCCACAGGGCGCTCGGTGAAAATAAAACTTCGAAGGATGTCACCGATAATGTTGAAGACGAAGGGATCTTTGAAGTAGCGGACGGCGTGTCTTTGCGGAAGCCGATCTTCATGAGCCCCCAAGGCCCGGAGCCTCGGGAGGCTCCGGAGGTGCCGGTGGCTCCTCGCAGACCATCTCCATCTCCGCCAGGACTGCGGAACGCTCGCCACTTGAGCCTCCAGGATGCTCCTCATGAGGCGCTGACGCACGGCAGCCGCGTTCGGCAGGCCGTAAGGCATGCGAACATAGCTGTGGGGTGGACCTTCACAGCGCCCCACGCGTGAGGGCTAGAGGCGCTCCTGAGAGGCGGCTCGGTTGAGTCCTGGTATGTCGATGCAGACGCGCAGCCTACCATCCTCGCCTGGATGGGGAGCTACGACGGGTAAGCGGCGACTGCCAATCATGACTCTTGACTCCTGCAGCTCCTGAATGGTCTTGCTGACGAACTCCTGAGGGTTTGGCCCTCCTTGCCTTGCTCCTTCCTGAGGGAAATGTGCTTTGAAACACGCCTCCAAGTGGTGCCTGAGCGCCTCCCTCGTGATCTTGGCGAAGTCGGTGGCCCTCCAGGAGAGAGCCCCCGAGCCTTGCTCGAAGAGGGCGCCGGGCGCGCCTTCCTATGCGATAGAGGGAGGTGCCCCCAAAACAGGCGCGAACCCTGAGGGGCCTGCCTCCCGAGGGGTCAGGACAGGCGATGTCTTCTTCTTCTTAGGAGCAGCCTCGGGAAGCCTCCCGCTCCTGTGATCTGGGTCTTCAATTGATGTGGCTTGGAAAGCACGCTCCAGAGAACACACTGCATCTCTCTCTTCACAAGGCACCGTGATGACTCCACCGCTTCCTGGCATCTTGAGGACATTGTAGCCGTGATGAGTCACGGCCATGAATTTGGCCAGAGCTGGGTACCGAGGATGGCATTGTACGGCGGCGAATGTGAGCGACGTCAAGTCGATGAGCTCAGTCACGGTAGTTGTTCTTGCGCGTCCGAAGGTGACAGGAAGGCGGACCTGCCCTATCGGAACTGTGGAACCATCAGTGACTCCAGAGAAAGGCTTGGTTGGCTGAAGCTGATTGTATGACACTTGGAGATTGTTGAATGTCTCAACGGATAGGACATTGAGCCCTGCTCCGCCATCGATGAGGGTCCTGGTGACCTGCACATTGCTGATGATTGGGGAACAAAGCATCGGGAGGACTCCGGCTGTGGCTGCGCGCTTGAGCTGATCCACTGAGCTGAATGTGATGGCGCATGCTGACCACCTGAGGGGGCGTGTGGCTTCGAGCCTGGGGAGGACTGAATTCACTCCGTTGAGAGGCTGGGGCTTGAGCTCCGCCCAGGATGCAAGCGATTGTGCGTGGCTCCTGGAAGCCCCCAGCCCCCTCGTCCTGATGATGGTCTTCATTCCTCCTTGGCTGCGGTGGCAGAGGAGGGAGGCCTGCGTTGCCTTGTGGGCGATCCTCGCGAGGCTGATCCCTCCAGCCTCCTTTTGCGGCGGGTCCCTCCAACCTCCCTCGCGAGGCTGGTCTGCCAGCCGGTCCTCGCGAGGTCGGTCACGCCACCCTTGGCGAGGGCCACGGTCTTCCCATCGTCCTCCACCTCTTCCTCCTCCTCGGCCATAGCCCCGGTCGCTGCGCTCGGGGCGTCGGCCAGCTCGCACATCCCGCACGGCCCTGAGCTCTTGGCACTCGTTGGTGCTGTAGGTGTGGAGGTCATGGTACACGCAGTACCGACTGCCCTTGGATGACTCAGGCTGATCCCTTCCTCGCTTGGTGTCCGGCTCTGCTGCAAGCATGGCAGCCCCCTTGCGCTTTACGTCCTTGACCTTGGGCTTCTTCTCTTCTGGGTCGGCGGCCGGCAGCTCGAGAAGGGAAAGGCGTCCTTCCTCAGCCTGGCGCGCACTTGGTCACCAAGTTGAACAGCTCGAGGATGTGCACATGTCTTCATGGATCGCGAGCTATTCCTTCATCTTGGCGTCACGCACACCGTCGGAGAAGGCTGAGATGATGGCCTCCTCGAACACCACAGGGATCTTAAAGGCGGCGTTGTTGAAACGTTGGATGAACTTTTGCAGGGTCTCCCCTGACTGCTGCTTGATGCGGCACAAGTCACTCATGGCCGGGGGCCGATCGCGGGTGCCTTGGAAGTTGGCGATGAATCGGGTGCGCATCTCGTTCCAGGAGGAAATCGTGCCAGGAGCCAGGTGCGGGCACCGTCCTTGATCGCCATGGGAAACCAGTTCGCCATGACTTTCTCGTCCCCGTTGGCAGCTTCGATGCCCAGCTCATAGAGCTGGAGGAACTCCGCAGGGTCGGCCGTGCCATCGTAGCGTGGAGGCAGGTATGGCTTGAACTTTCCCGGCCAGGCCACGCTGCGCAGCTCGGACAAAGGAAAAGGCAGCCTGCAAAGGGCCACGGGAGGCCTTTGGTGACGGAGGGCTTGATCTTGGAGGTCTCCGTCTTGCTGCCGCCAGAGCAGCGGTCTGCAGCGCTACCGGAGTAGGAGCGCCTTGATGCGTGACGGGCCGGTGTGGGGAGCACTCGGGCAGCTACTTGGGGATGAGGGATCTCTTGGCAGCTCTTCTCTTGCTGTGATGGTGCCGGACGGAGTGGGTTCTGCCCAGGGGCCACGCGCCTTGGGGCCAAGGCGCCTTCTTGAGGGGGAGGCGGCTGTGGCGCCCCCGGAGCTTCATCGCCCGCGCAAGGCGGGGCGCGGTGTAGAGAAAGGGATGGCGCAGGGGAGCCCCCAGCGGCGCTGACGAGCTCGGTGATGCGGGCGAGCCACTCGTCGTAGAGGTCGTCGACGGGACGGTAGTGCAGGAGTTCCGTGCCAGAGCAGCAGCGTCGCGGCGTCTGCGAGGCGCTGACGGCGTGGGGACGAAGAACCGGCTGGAGTCGGCAGACGGGTGGCGATCGCCTTCCCGCCGCGAAGAGATGCAGACGACGTCTGCTGCTCTTTCCCGCCGGCAGAGCGGCGTTAACGGCAATGACGAGGAACGGTGGGGGCGCCCGCCGGCGAGCCGTCTGAAGCGGCGCGAGTAGCGAGAGCGACTGGCGCCAGCGCAGGCTCGACGAGCGTCGACATGGATCGGCGGCGAAGAGCAGGGCGGCGGAAGGCGGATTCCGGTGCACCCCTACCTGGCGCGCCAAATGTCGAATTTCGGGTTCCGGCAGACCCTCTAGGATCGAACTCTGGGGTGCACGCGGAGATCGCACCTCCAACCTACCTACGTCTCGTCGCCTCGCAAGGATCTAAAGTACACAAAGAACAACACAAGGGACATGAGGTTTATACTGGTTCGGGCCACCGTTGTGGTGTAATACCCTACTCCAGTGTGTGGTGTGTGGATTGCCTCAGAGGCTGATGATGAACAATACAAGGAAGAACAACCTCGTGAGGGTCTGTTCTTGGCTGGTGCGATGAACTGCTAGGGGGAGTTCAATCGCTTCTCTTTCTCTCTCTCTCTAAATGCCGATCTCCCTATCAGGTGTCCCCCCTGCCTTGGTGGTGGCAATCTCTATTTATAGTGGGAGGCCCTGGGCCTCTTCCCAAATATTGAGCGGGAAGGGCGCCAACAATTGGCCATTTTGAAGGGGAACATCTAGTACACTTATCCTGACTAAAGTCGGTCCTCGCCTGCCAAAGACTCTGACAGTGATGCCGGCTTGGGCTCCACGATGACCTCCTTCCTGCCGTTCTACTGGTCTTGGTCTTGTTGCACCGAAATGGTTGCCTTGGCCTGCGCTTGCCTCCTTTGCACCAAAGGGGAAATGAGGACACTGCATGGGCTAGCGCCCGCCTTGCACCCTCGGTCGTCATGGCTTGCGTCATGGGACCTCGTGAGGTACCCCGCCTTGATCTCACCGCCTCCTCGCGAGCCAGCCTGCCGAGGCCGTGCCTGAGGAAGCTTCCTGTCGTCCGCCCCGCGAGGCTTGGCCCCTCGCGAGGGTCTTGAGCTTGTGTTGATGAAGATGGGCCGTACTGGGCCACTCCTTGAGCCACACCGCAGGCCGCAGGCAGGCAAGTCTGGGTACCCCCATTCCTAGAACGCCGACAAGGGCCAAGGACGTGGAGCTCCGTGAGCTCAAGGAGGAGAGGAGTGCCATTCTCCTCCGTTATGTGCGGGAGTTCACGGAGCTTCAAAAGCGGCAGGCGTCCACCACAAAGATGCTCAAGGCATCAGCAGCGTTCTTTGCGTAAAGCGGGAGATACGATAGGCCGTCAGGGGAGGCGGCTGGAGCGCGAGCGGGCCGATCGTGACGAGGTCCAGGATCGCCTCAGCCACTTGGTGGACCAAGTTGCCACGCACGTGTTGCGGGTACGCGATGCCTACTGTCGTGCCAGTGCGACCATGCCGGCCGGGGGGCTAAACCCGTTCGACCACCCCGTCGAATTCAATGAGTTGTGGCTTCCTGACCTGGTCTCCTTCTTCACCTATATCTCCGAGGAGCTTAGCCGTCTCCGTGCGATGGGGGGGGGGGGCGGAGCTGGACAAGGAGGGGTTGCAGGCTGCCGTCGCCGTTGCCGGGCAATCCTCTCGAGGCTCCGTCACCGGAATCCATTCATGTCATTGGACGCCGTCTTTGACGAGCTGGCTCCCGTCGACTGGGGGCGGGCTCTACGGGCCGTTGCACCCAGCATCACCAACGTCGTGCGCCTCGAGAAGCAGAGGGACTTCTGTGGTGTTTAGGCGTCCTCTGCATGGGCATGTCCATGTCTTTGCGCAACATGACCGTTGGATCAAAATCAGATGGTGAAGATCAGTCACTATAGCACAAAGCGTGTGGGTGTGTTTGGTTGCATTCTCATCTCAATATAGTTACATTACTGTTCATATAGTTGACATGCGCACAACATCATTTGTTATCGTCATATCTTACTCCTACACTAGCAACAAGATTATGTAGTACTGCCGTATGAACCACTGCACATGCCTAGTAGTAGGAGTACTGTGTATGTTCAAGTGGCTACCGTGTTTCGCACTCCTCCGTCGTAAGAGTGGAAACGCTTGCTGTAATCATTTTTTTCTTCAGAAAAAACAGTTGACTCGCTCTACCATGCGCATCCTCCTCGACGTTCGTCGAGAACTTTGCTACTCACTTTCGCTAACGTGTGGGACAGCCATCATCAGGGTCCACCAGCCATGCACTAAATTACTCCGTAGTAGAGTGCCCAACTGCACGGTAGACTTCCCCGATCGAAGCGTCGCAGTAATGCCCAATGAGCTGTCAAAGCACAAAACCCCCACCTTTCCAGTAGTAAGTTGGACGGACGAAGCAACCATCATTTCACTCTTCTCTCTCAGCTTCCTCTCTACCCTTGCTTCTCCCTCATCTTGTTCCTCATTTCTTCAAGAAAACCCCGACCCGCTTCTTCCATTGTTCTTCTCTCCCAAAGAAGGAAAGGTGAGCGCATCAATGGTGTTGATTCGGGCCAAGGCCCGGTCTTGTAACCCCGAGACTGATCCTATAACTCCCTCTCTATTCTTCTTTTGGGTTTGTGATTATGATTTGTTTTCTTTTATTTCTATTTGATAGTTTCTTGATGGACACTGGAGCACCGGCCGAAGTGATATCTATGGCTCTGGAAAAAACCGTCGAGGCTCATGGTACGAAGAAGTGAAAGCACCCCGCCGAGACTACCGCAGACAAGCTCAAAGCCATCGCCCTGTCCAAGCCCCCCTCTCCGGGATCCCTCATTAAGCAAGTCCAGGTAATATCTCTTCTTAATGATCTTTTTGTCGATCTTGATCGTGTTTTTTCATCTAACATGCAGTACTAGTACTAGTAGTACCACTTTCTGGGTGATCTTGCATGTGATTTTTGTGTGCCAAATGGCGGTTAGAGGTTGACACTGATTTCTTATAGATTACTTTCAACTACTTTATGAACATCAATGCTACCTTTAAAGAGGGTATATTTGCATCAGTAACTTGTGTTATGGATATTGCAAGTAATCCCTCTGCTCTCATGCTTTTGAAGACATGTTCTAGTGTCTTTGTTCACTCATTTTTGTGCGTATATGTAGTCATATATGGAGTAAAATATCGAGAAATCATCTTATATTTTTGAACGGAGGTAGTAATAAAATATTTGGTTTCTGTTTGAATTAGAAACAGGTCCGCGGTGGAGATGAAGTTCTCAAAGTCATGCCGTGTGAACTGGAAGACCTGAGGATGAGTTCTACTGCTAAACTATCCAGCTGATGTGTCCTTGTCGCCACGTGCCCTGAACTAGTGTTTTCCTGTATCATTGTTGTCAGGCGTGTTCTTGAGCCTGTACTTGACCACAACAATTTCCTGGCTGTGCCTTCGATTACGAAGGGCGTGGTTCTTGTAAAGCTTCTAGACAAATCTGATGCGGCCTGTCTTCATCATCATGTTTATGAGTGGAAAGACCACTCTATTAGGTTCTCCAAGGTTGAGGAGATGGGTGATGGTGCCGGTAGACATCTCTCGCGAAGTCCATGGCCTAGTCAGTTATGTGGGGTTCATTCCGTAGGTCGGTGGCAAGAAATAGTCTGCAGAGTTTAATTAGTGCAACTTTGCTTGTCTATAGTAAGTACTATTGTTCAGTACTTGATTTGTGTTTGTGAACCCTGTATTGTTTAGTACTGCCGCTTTTGGTGTGTGGTGAGTCCTGAGAATAGTCTATGTTAATGTCTGTCCACTCAATTTAGTATGTATATTTTGAAGTATCCAGATCATATTTTTTGTGAGGATGGTTTATCAATTATGGTTAGACTCAAATATCTGTATGCATTGTAGGGTTTATCGCACCCACTAGGATTTCCAGTCCCATGGATGTTCGGTCCATACGGTTTGTCACGACCTTTGGACTGTCCTGCTTGTGGGAGTAGGCGGGGGCCCTGCATGCCACGCATAGTTGGACGACCAATCTTCTATTTAGTACTTCAACATAGTGATTTCCTGGTAAGGATTCACGCATAGTTGGTCTAGATCTTTATTGATTTAATGTCATGTTTTCTTTCTTTTGCTGCAATTTTACGATGTAGGTTTTGCCATGTGACATTCATCACAGAATAAACCGTTTGGTTTGCTCTATGATGGATATTTTTGCAGGTTTCACTTATTATGTCGTGTCAGTAATGAAGGCACTGTCCATCACTTATATTATTGGAAAAAATTGGATCAGTCTGTTGTCTGAGTACAATTATTCCTATGATGAACTACAGTTTGGTTTAACAAACACGCCACAATTATTCCTTCTCGCGTTTAAAAGAAATGAAGAAAAAGATTGGATCACGGTCACGGAGCCTAGTCAAGTTAGAAAGCTGATCATAGCAGATCAGACACGATCGCCGCTGTCTCGCACATCGGTACCACCTTCAGCAACGGATCGAGCACCGGCAGATGCTCTTGCACTAACAGCGGCAGCAGCTCAGTCTGATCCAGCTGAGAATTGGACATCGACCGCGTCAGCGGATCAGGCTGATCTACCGGAGGATCGGGCATCGACACCGGCACCTGCTCCGACACCGGCACCAGCTCTAAAAGGAGCACCATCTCCGGAGTAGCAGTGGCACTACCAGTCGCACCGACACTGGCACCAGCAACGGCTTCGGTGTGAATGAACCGACCATCAACAATCCGGGCGACCGTGGCCAAGTTTCTCTTACCATGCGTAGCCTTGTTGTGAATGAACCTGCTCAATATACTGTAAGTACAAAGGATGGTCACATGATGCTTGATGCTAAAGGATGGTCAAGGTTCAAATCTAAATCATATCTTGCAGTAGGGGATGATGTCAAAATCGAACTTTCTCGGCAAGGAGAGCTGGTCCAAATCAACTTTGAAATTCTTGATGGCAACCGCATAGCTGCCGAACTGATCTATCCTCCGAGAGATTTTGGTGTAATATGGCATGGTGAAACAAGTGTCCTGTGTGTATAAGTAGTACGACAGTATCGTTGATAGAATTGCAACTCTGATTGCTTGTTAGGAACTGTCGTTTGATTTCATTCCAACAGGTGCCATGCTTTATTCAATTTTGTGTATTCGCCTTGCGACAACATCTAAAACCAGCACCGTACCAACCGCTTGCAATATGAAAAGCGCTGAGGTAGAACACATGGGCCCCCAAACATGCAGGCCCACCGGCCTGTGGCCCAAAGTCTAGAACCGTGAGCCTGTCTGAGTATTTCTCAGCTGAACCCCCATAATGCCCGTGCATTGCACGTAACATCAAGATGCATTTGTATGAGTATTTTATCTTGTGAGAGAAAAGGATGAACGAGGGAAGGCCTTATTTGCAAATGTGGAGAGGTGTGTGGGTACCTTTTTGCAAAATTGGCATAGCTTCCTTCCTATCCGACAGATATAAATCGGACAGCCTATATTGCAAGATGGCAGGCACACCATCATCTCCAACTCGTCTATACCATGTTAAAAAAACTCTGTTTTTTATAAATATATATGTTATATATATTCCCCTTGATTTTTCTTATGTATAAAGTTGTGATATAAAATATCTTTGTATTTCTTTACAGAGGGAGTATCTCTCTGTCAAAAATATATTTATGTGTAACTAGTTACTCCTGTCTTTCTACTTCCTTTCGCTGATATGTGGGGCATCCGGCAACGGGGTCCACATGCCATATGCACCAAATTAGAGTGCACAACTGCACGGTAGACACACCCCGGTCGTAGCGCCGCAGTAATGCCCAATGAGCCATCAAATCACAAAAACCCCCACCTTTCCAGCTTTAGCAGTAAGCTGGACGGACGAAGCGGCAATATTTCACTGGGCCTGAATCCCCTTCTCCCTCGTCTGCTTGTTCAGAGAAAACCCCCGCTCAACGATTGCATAGGGTTTTCTCATGGAGAACCTGGTACGAATTCTTCATCCATCCCCGATAAATCCAAGTCCCTTGGTCGCGGGTACTCCTAGGATGGCAGCCGCCGTTGTTGATGCATTTTTCTTCCTAATGAATCTAGTGTGTTTCAATTGCAGTGCCCAAAGTGCGAGGACCCTACAGGTTTCTGCGCCCTCGGCGAGACGCCACACTTGTTCCTTCTCATGCTAACACAGGATTTTAAAAGCAGCGCATGATGTTCCTAGAATCCTCTTTTCTATCCGGGAGGGTGGGGTTTTTTGAACATACTATCGACTAATTTGGAAATTTGGATTGCTATATTTGGATAAAAGGTACTAGTACCATGGTCAACACTGACATGAAGGAGGAAATTATTTCTAGATTTGGATATAGGGAATACATTTTGTTCTCATATTATTTTTCCTGCAGTGCATTCCTTGCTCTGCCAGAACACATGTACTCAAGGTGCTCGGCCTTGCCATAACTGAATAAACCAGTTTAATGGTCACAGTGAAGACAAGCCATGGATATAAGTTTCAAGTTGGGTTCATGAACCAAGAAGATCGCTGCTTTTTTATGGCCGAACTTGGATAAACTTTCTCCAGTGTTACAGACTGAAAGTTGGCCCACAAATGTTGATGGAAATAGCAGAACCTGGTCTCATCTTCACTGCAATCTTCCACCCCGACGTTGTTCCAATTGTTCATCCATGTTAGTTTTGTATCTGGTTCTTGCTTCTTGCCTCGATTACTTCTTAATCGACCTATTCGGTCTAACTAATCACAATTTAACTTTAGAAGTAGCAACGAATCTCTCACGAAGATGCTACTTCTAACTAATATTTTCTTATAATTGGCGGCACGTGTAGGTTTTTTCAGAGTTAAGCATGCTACTCGTTTGTTATTCTATAAGAACTCGGCTGTTACTCATGGCACTGAAGTTGACTTGGACGACATCCACAATTTCCTACACTTTATTGATCGTCTTGAGGTCCTTGTGGGGCGTTTCAATGGTGGAAGGCCATGTCGGATATGTGTGCCACTGCTGCACTCGTTGAACAGGTCCAACTGTGTTGAGAAACTTATGGAACGAGCTATTTTCTGTTATATATGTTGTTCATAAACTCTTGCTTATGCACAGTTTTACAGCTGTGATATTCTTGAAACAGGAATTGTCCGGGTCTATTGTTCCTATACAGATGCCTGACCATGGTCGAGTCAGACTTGCGCTTGGTCACAACATGATGTTTATGTCGACCTACTCCATTCCCCTTGGAGGTGAAAAGATACTTATTCATGGGTGGTCTCAAATAATGAAGGCTCGTCCATCTTGGGGAATAGGACAAAAGATTATGTCCTGCTTTTCCATGGCTCTAAAGTGAATATCCTGTTTATTGACCACATTGCAAGATGAAGCCGCTTTCAGAAGGTTGTGGATGCGCGGGGTGGCGCCTGGGCCTTGTCCTGGGGCTTGGAGGCCTCACCCTTTGGTTAAACTGTAGGCAAAGTAGCACTGTTTGAGGCATGCTTCGTAAGGTTGAACCTGTATAAGTACTCATACTGCTTTCAAATATGGTTGTTAAGTGCCCCTGCTGGTTTCAGTTAAGGTTGTTAAGTACTCCTGCTGCTTTTACAGTCTGTCGTGTTTCTCCATTCATGTCTTGCTCCAGCCGCCAAAACCAAACCAGCGCTGGCGGAGCCGCCTGCTTCCGCCTCCCACGGCTGGCTGCGCCTCAGCGCATGCATCGTCGCCCCACTGTCTCCTAAATCATTAACGCCGACCTCCGAGGCCTCGCCGTTGTACTCCGTGCGCTTTACTACGCTCGTTGCGGCACCGCTCTCTCGCGTTGTCAACATGGTCAACAAACAAGAGGAATCGGCAGAGGACTGTACATGGAGAGGATGATAGTAGGGGCCCACCATGTCCATGGCCGGACGCAAGGAAGTTCCTCATTTTTTGTTATATATACTCCATTGTCAGCGTATGGAAAAAGAAAATGATTTCTGCTAGTGGTTTCCTGACATCTGGGACCCACGACAATGTCAGCGTATATAGTCCATAGACAAAAGAACCGCACAAGATCGGCTGACACCTGGGCCGTAGCTACTCGAGCAGTATTTTTTTCTTATTGTTGAGACGGAGCAGGGTTTCAACTGGGTCAGGCCCGCCTAGCCTGTGCTTATATTTTATGTTCACCACATGACCAGCCCAACTAATTTTTGTTTGTGAAGATGAGCCCAGTTTATTTTTTCTGAAGAATACCCAATCCAGGCCTACTTATTTTTCTACGCCCTAATGGGTTGCAACTCTTTCAAGACGCCTGCAAAACTTGAAAGTAATATGAAATGGGCTGTAAATATAAAAAACAGATGACAAATTGGCAATTACTTTATAATTTCTGAAATTTTTTCTCATCTTCAGATTCCAATTTCACTGGGCTTTAACCTAATTCAAATATATGTTCAAAGTACTTTAAATCTGGCTCGACATTTTGGTATTAAAAATAGTTTGGAACCCATAGAAATATGCGAAATTTTGTTTAAATTTTTAACCCTGACACTGGCCAACAAAAAAAATGGACTGCAATAAATTGCATCAGAAGTTGCAATGAGCCAAATATAAATTATTAAAAAAATAGGGAATGGTCTGACTTGTGGGCCTATTAAGTTGACGCGCATGCAAGATTTTTTACTTATTATATACGACAACAAACGATTCTAGCAGACGTAACCGTTGGATGTCAATCCAACGGCCGTCGTGTTTCTTCAATCTCTGATCTTCTTGCTCCAGCCGCCAAATCCAGCGCCGGCGGGACCGCCTGCTCCCGCCTCCCGTGGCCGGCTGTGCTGCTGCGCAGGCCTCACCGCCCCCTACTACTCCCACCGCTGGCCAGGCCATCCCTCTACTCACCCACATCCCTCCACTGCTGTGGCTTCACCGCCTCCAGGTCATTCCCTTCCTGGGTCTTGCCGTCGTCCATCGCGCTGGTGTTCTCGGCACAGCGTGGTCAACGTTGTCAACAAACAACAACATCGGAAGAGGGACGTACATGGAGAGGCTGACAGTTGGGACCCACATGGTCCATGGCCGCACGCAAGCAAGTACCTCCTTATTATGCCAAAAAGAATGAATACTTCCGCTGACAGCTCGGACCCACCAACTATATCTTCACACGCAAGGAAGTGCCTCCTTATTACGCACAAAAAAATGAATACTCCCCCTGCTAGCTGGGACCCACCATAGTGGGAGGCTGACTTGTCGGCCTACTAAGTTGACGGGGACGGAGGGCTTTGTCAACATTGTCAATATGAACGATTCTAGCTCCAGTGACCGTATGATGTCCATCCAACGGTGGTAGTGCTTCTTCAACCTCTGGTCTTGTTGCTACAGCCGCCCAAACCAGCGTCGGTCGTGTCGCGTGCTCCTGCTTCCCGTGGTCACCATCCCCTACTATTCCCACCGGCTGGCGAGCCCTGCGGCGCATTTACAGCCTCACACCGCAGTAACCAAAGGAACCTTCAGATTCTCGCCGCATGGGCATCCACTGCCGCGTCTTCCCCGGCTCGGTGTTGTCCCCCTTCCTAGGCCTCGCCGTCGTCCACTGCCCTGGTGCTCTCGCCGCGGCGTGGTCAACATGGTCAAGGAACGACTTGCATCGGAAGAGTACTGTACGTGGAGAGGCTGACAGCTGGGTCCATGACTGCAGCAAGGAAGTGCCTCCTTATTTCGTGGAAAATAATGATTCCTCCACCTGACAGCAAGGACCCACTGGACGGGCCATCGTGTTTCGCAAAAAAAAAAACGTTTCCCCCCTGACTACTGGGACCTAGCAGCTACATCTTCGCATGCAAGGAAGTGCGTCCATATTACGAGCAAAAAAGTTGTTCGCCCCCTGACTGCTGGGACCCACCACCTACATCTTCGCACGCAAGGACGTGACTGACAGTCGGGACCCACCCGGTCGAAGCGTATGTAGCGTTGTTATTCTGGTCGCGAACTTGTACGTACATACTGGTCGATCGGTCTGTTTGCAGGCTACAGTGATGACCGTGACCGTGTAAGGAAGGGCACGTGTCGTAGTAGAGGCACGCACATGTCGTAGTAGAGGCGCGCACGTAGCATGTACACGTACGTACAACGGCCAGGGTGCAAGAAAGAAAATACGGCCATATATGTACATACGGGCAGGGTCTCGAACGCCTACTCGCGCATACGTACGGCCAGGGCTCGTGTACATGGCTGGGTCAGAATGGAGAAACTGCATCGTCGTCGTGTTCATGGTGAGGCAACGGAATGCGTCGTGTTCATTGGGAGGCAGCGAAACGCGTGCTGTTCATCGGGAGCCAACCGGCTTGGACGGAACAACCGATGGAAACGAGGCCCGGCGTACCACAGAATGGAGGAAACGGCCTTGTATTCGGCCGGCCACAGTGGAAACGGGATCCTGTTTATCGGGAGGGGTCTGGCGTATCGCAAAACAGAGGAAACGGACTTCCTACGGTCGAAACGGGGTCCTATTGATTGGCAGGGGTGTGGCGTACCGCAAAACAGAGGAAACGTACTTGTGTTGGAGCTCTACAGTCGAAACGGGGGTCTTGTTCATCGGGAGGGGTGTGGCGTATCGCAAAATGGGACTCCATGGGATACTGTTCATCTCCACCGTCGACCTCCTCCAGCCTCCACGGGCTCCTGTTCATCCACCGTCAACCTCCTCCAGCCTCCACCTGTGACTGTTCATCCACGGGCTCCTGTTCATCCAGCCTCCACCGCGCGCTCCTCCACCGGCTACTGTTCAACCAGCCCTCTCCACGGGGTCCTGTTCAACCACCCCTCCATGGGCTACTGTTCATCCAACCCTCCACCAGCTACTGTTCAACCAGTCCTCCACCGGCTACTGTTCAACCATCCCTCCACGGGGTCCTGTTCATCCAGCCCTCCACGGGGTCATGTTCATCCACCGGCTCGATCGATCGTGGTACTGTTCATCCAGCGGCAATGACCTCTACTACCACGGGTTCCTGTTCATCCAACCCCCCACCAGGAACTGTTCATCCAAACCCCCTCAACAACACTCACTGTTCATCGAGGGAAGGAGGCAGCAGTGTTCGATCGGCTTCAGTTAGCAGCAGTAGCGAAGGAATCACTCGGATTCAGTTAACAACAAGGGCTCGATCGATCGCTCAGGTTCAGTAACGCCTGCAGTGCAATCGCTCGGGTTCAGTTATAGCCTAACGCCTCGCTCGGGTTCAGTTAGAGCCCAACGCCTTGCACACATGCGCGTACGTACGAGAGAAACGCGCATCGCTCGGCCCCCGACCACCCACCGTAACCAGGAACTCACCAATATTTTGCTCGCCCTCGCATCTACCACGGTTTTTTCCATCATGGACGGCCCAAAGAATGTCATGCAGCTGTGTCTCCGGCCCACCCAGGACGAAAAGCCCATTTTCTGTCATGATTTTTTGTCATAGAAGTAGAACCCCACCACATCTATGATGATACCGGGTTTTGTCACAATTATCGTCATAGAAGTTTCATAAGTATGACATAAAAAAATTTCGTTCGGCCCAAAATGTCACGGATGTATCTTTTTTTTGTAGTGATAAGATTAACCAGGGTAGCATATGTCTTACACCATATGATAGAGTCTCACAACAAACCAAAGAAAACGAAGGAAAAGAGTTCACAAGTAGAAACACAGAAGCAACAAGAACCAATCTTGTGACTCAACAACACCCTGCAGAAAGACAAATCCCTGGTCCTAAACCTCTCCCCCTTGGCATCGAGACACCAACAAGGGCAGAGAGTGATCTAACGCAACTCCAGATGGCACTAGTCTCCTCCCATGGACTCGTCAGACTCCTCCTCAGAATCAGACCCATCAGCAGACTCCTCCTCAGACCCATCGGTCTCCCCCTCGATCTCCTGATCCTGAGCTAGAGCAGAAGTAGCAGCATTGGACTCATCCGAGTCCGGCCAGTGAGAGTACGAAGAGATACACTTGTCCTCCGGAGTGATACGGTCCTCAGAGCCATCCTGAACTGGGATCTCAAGCTTCCTCATGATCGCCTTCCTCTCCTGACGAGCCTTCTTGGTATCCACATGTGCCAAGTACATCTTGTGCCGAACATCGGTCTGAAGGCAAAAGAGCTTCTTCACCTTATGCTTGAGCTTGGCCGCCCAACCTGACTGACTAGAAGAATGCTCTGTGCCGGGAGCAGGACCACCATCATCACCCTGATCCTCGCCAGAAGCAGAAGACACAGCCACCTCAGAATGAGTAGTAGAGGCCCAAAGCTCCTTCTGACGCAAGTTGAGAACGTCATGAGGAGTCAAGGGTCCGGTCTCAAGAGGCACACCAGGGAAAGTGGAGCTCCAAGTAGTCTGAGTCGTCTTAAAGATGAAAGGAGCATAAATTGGGCAGTGATATCCATAGGTAGCACTCACTAGCTCCTTCCACATGACATGAGAGACATCCAAGACGGCATCCGTGCCCTTCTGCACAACATGAGCATATACACAAGATGTCCATGCACCATGTCCAAGTTTCCAATGCGAGGAAAGAGAGTGTGCCGGAAGATGCGATGCATAATGTCAAAGAATGGCTTGAGCTCCTTCTTGACTCCCTTCTCAGTCTTGGTGATAATTATATGAGGCTTCAACTCATCCTTGTGAGTAGGCCCTCCCTCGTGGTGAGGATGAAGGCCAAGAGGCTTCCTCAGCCCGTCGTCAGGATATCCAAGAAGTGCCATAAACGCACCCCAAGTGGTGCGCAAGTGCCTACCATTGGTCATCCAGATCAATGTGTGCTCTGAGTTGGTGCCATACCAGATTGTTGCAAAGAACTGAGCAACCAACTCTGGATCAAAGTCATAGTTGAAGGTCATGAGGGGCACGATGTTGAGCTGTTCACAGAGGGCACGAGCTTCTCCAAAGTATGCCTGGTACTTCTCCATATGATCCATGCTGATTTACTTGGTCTTCACAAACAGGTTCTTCCTTCCCTTGATCCGATCAAAGTACACAAGCGATTGGTCCTTATTCCACAATGGTGAGCCAACCGGAGAAGGATCCTGAGGAATGAGGTAAGAGTTTTGCTCACGATATTGCCAATACTCATTTTGTTTCAACTCAGCAGCCGTCTTGACCGGTTCCTTCTTCTTCTTGTGAGCAGCGGTTGACTTGACATTGGAGTTGCCCTTGTTCCTGGCAGACTAACGCGAGCAGGTGGAGGTGTGGGGGCAATCTCTTCTTCATCTTCGGGATACACAATTCTGGCATGATAGGTGCGACCATGCTTGGATGGGGGATTCACATTCTTGCGACGGACCTTGGAGCTACTACCACCTAAAGTGACACAAAACCGCAAGGGAAAACATGAATACAGACTATGCATAAGCCAGAAAGAAACAAAGGTGAGAAAGGAAGGGTTAGGGAGCATTCTTGATTTTGGGGCCTCGAGCGGTAGTACCGCGGAACTGGGGCGGTAGAACCGCCCGAGCGGTAGTACCGCTGCGCAGGAGCGGTAGTACCGCTCTGGGAACGGGCACACGGAACCCCCAGATCCGGTAGTGTCGGAGGTCACAAATTCAAAAATGCTCCACTAAATCTTCAATCCTCCTATCTAGCAGTCATTCAACGTCCTACTCAAGCCCCGATTTAGCCAAAAATCGAGAAACCACCACGCGTTGCCCTAGAAAGCTAGATTCAAAGGAGAGTACCATATGAGCAATGAACGAGGGCAATACCGGGGTCCATGGCGAGAGGAGGTGGTGGGGAACGATTCCACCGATCAAAATCGTTGAAAAAGGCACGGAATCGGGCAGCCGGAGCGGCGGCCGGGGCTGTTCTTCGGCGCCTGAGAGAGAGAGAGAGAGACGTGGGGAGGGAGAGTGAAAGGGTATGGGGGAGTTAGAACTCCCCTGCCCAATACTTACTCCCACCACGACCCGCTAAGCGGTAGTACCGCCCCGGTACTACATCCGGGCAGGAGGCCGAATAGTACCACTCGAGCAGTAGTACCACTGGGAAGAACGGTAACCGCTTGGAGCGGTAGCACCGTTCCCTCACAGCGGTAGTACCGTCGGCAGGGAGACATAATGGCCCAAAGAAGGAACAAAAGGCTTATGCAGACTAGGGGTTGAAGCATAAGGATAGGCTTGGGATAGAGACTCAAAAGAACAGCACGAGGAAGAGATACTCCAAGTTCCAAAAAGACCAAGAAACCAAGAGCAACTTGGAGTAACTCAAAGCATAAACAACATCCTAAGGAAGCTACTCGAACAACCACCTTTCAAAGAAGGGTGGTGGCCGAGGCCACCTATGTTTGAGTCAATTGGTATGGCAGCGCGAAGATTTTAACCTTGAGCCCATGACCAAAACTCGTCTTTAAAGCACAAGTACCATAAAAAATGGCTAATGTGAAAGAGTTGATAAATTTATGCATAATGGGGGGAGGGAGAGTTCATTGAGAGAACAATACTCCCCCTATGTCCATGCCTACACCTAAACAAGACATCACGATGAGTATGGTGGGGTGTGCATAGGTTCAAGCCATATTGCTCGAATCAATGATATTTAGCTCATGCCTTAACTCGCGAAATCTTGCTTCATGCAAGGGCTTCGTGAAGATATTTGCAAGGTTATCATGAGTGTTGACATAGTTGAGATCGATCTCCCCTCGTCTAATGTGATCCCAGATGAAGTGATACCGAATCTCAATATGCTTCGTCTTGAAGTGTTGCACCAGGTTGCGAGAGATCTTGATGGCACTTTCATTGTCACACCAAAGAGGCAGTTAGTCACACATGACACCGTAATCCTTTAAAGTTTGCCTCATCCAAAGAAGTTGAGCACAATAACTACCGGCGGCCACATACTCCGCTTCGGTGGACGAGAGAGACACACAACTTTGCTTCTTAGAAGACCAACTCACCAAAGAGCAACCAAGAAATTGGCACCCTCCAGAAGTTGACTTCCTATCCACTTTGTCTCCTGCCCAATCTGAGTCCGAAAATCCCAGAAGGTTGAAGTTAGCTCCTCTTCGGTACCATAAGCCAAAGTGTGGGGTATGAGCCAAATATCAAAAGATTCGCTTGACCGCCACATAGTGGATTTCCTTTGGTGCGGCTCGAAACCATGCACAAATTCCCACACTTAACAGGATATTCGGTCTAGATGCACAAAGGTAAAGCAAGGAGCCAATCATGGAGCGATATACCTTTTGATCCACCGCTTTACCATTGGGATCTATCTCAAGTTGGCACTTGACGGGCATTGGAGTGGAAGCCGGCTTGAAATCACTTAGCTTGAATCTCTTGAGCATGTCTTGAGTGTATTTGGCTTGGTTGATGAAGGTTCCTTCTCTTCTTTGCTTGATTTCGAACCCGAGAAAGAACTTCAACTCTCCCATCATGGACATCTTGAACTTCGAGGTCATGAGAGCGGCAAACTCCTCATTGAAAGCTTTGTTAGGGGAACCAAATATAATATCATCAACATATAGTTGGCATACAAACAACTCCCCTTTGACCTTCTTAGTAAAAAGAGTGGGGTCTATTTTCCCTATTTCAAACCCACGATCTTGTAACAACTCGGTAAGGTGCTCATACCACGCACGTAGGGCTTGTTTAAGGCCATAGAGTGCCTTATCGAGTTGGTACACATGATTGGGAAATTGGGATCCTCAAACCCCAGGGGTTGTTTGACATACACCAACTCCTTAATAGGACCATTAAGAAAAGCACTCTTCACATCCATTTGCTGCAACTTTAAGTTATCATGAGAAGCATAAGCAATCAACAAATGGATAGATTCAAGGCGAGCAACGGGAGAAAAGGTTTCACCGTAGTCGATACCCTCGACTTGGGAGTAGCCTTGTGCTATCAAACGAGCCTTGTCGTGAACGATAATTCCATGAGAATCTTGCTTGTTCTTGAATATCCACTTGGTTCCAATGACATTATGGTTCCCTGTTGGCCTTGGCACCAATCTCCACACCTTGTTGTGCTCGAAGTTGTTGAGTTCTTCATGCATGGCATTTAGCCAATCCGGATACTCGAGCGCCTCATAGACCTTTTGGGGTTCAACACCAGAAACAAACGCGTGATGTTAACAATAGTTTGCTAATTGTCTACGAGTGCTTACCCCCTTTCTTAAGCTTCCAAGCACATTTGTCATGAGATGATCTTTGGTAGTGAGCTTGGATGTGATGTCTACTACACAACCTTCTTCTTGTAGACGTTGTTGGGCCTCCAAGTGTAGAGGTTTGTAGGACAGTAAAATTTCCCTCAAGTGGATGACCTAA
Source organism: Aegilops bicornis (assembly GCA_021605145.1). Classification (NCBI taxonomy): domain Eukaryota; kingdom Viridiplantae; phylum Streptophyta; class Magnoliopsida; order Poales; family Poaceae; genus Aegilops; species Aegilops bicornis. Next base: position 449,600,434 of record CM038669.1, read on the forward strand.
GGTTTATCAATCCGTGGGAGGCGTAGGATGAAGATGGTCTCTCTCAAACAACCCTGCAACCAAATAACAAAGAGTCTCTTGTGTCGCCAACACACCCAATACAATGGTAAATTGTATAGGTGCACTAGTTCGGCGAAGAGATGGTGATATAAGTGCAATATGGATGGAAGATATAGGTTTTTGTAATCTGAAAATATAAAAACAGCAAGGTAACTAATGATAAAAGTGAGCGTAAATAGTATTGCCATGCGTTGAAACAAGGCCTAGGGTTCATACTTTCACTAGTGTAAGTTCTCTCAACAATAATAACATAATTGGATCATATAACTATCCCTCAACATGCAACAAAGAGTCACTCCAAAGTCACTAATAGAGGAGAACAAACGAAGAGATTATTGTAGGGTACGAAACCACATCAAAGTTATCCTTTCTAATCGATCTATTCAAGGGTCCGTAGTAGAATAACACGAAGCTATTCTTTCCGTTCGACCTATCCTAGAGTTCATACTAGAATAACGCCTTAAGACACAAATCAACCAAAACCCTAATGTCACCTAGATACTCCAATGTCACCTCAAGTATCCGTGGGTATGATTATATGATATGCATCACACAATCTCAAATTTATCTATTCAAACCAACACAAAGTACTTCAAAGAGTGCCCCAAAGTTTCTACCGGAGAGTCAAGACGAAAACATGTGCCAACCCCTATGCATAAGTTCACAAGGTCACTGAACTCGCAAGTTCATCACCGAAACATACATCAAGTAGATCACGTGAATATCCCATTGTCACCACAGATAAGCACATGCAAGACATACATCAAGTGTTCTCAAATCCTTAAAGACTCAATCCAATAAGATAACTTCAAAGGGAAAATTCAATCCGTTACAAGAAAGTAGAGGGGGAGAAACATCATAAGATCCAACTATAATAGCAAAGCTCGCGATACATCAAGATCGTGCCGAATCAAGAACGCGCGAGAGAGAGCTCAAACACATAGCTACTGGTACGTACAATCAGCCCCGAGGGTGAACTACTCCCTCCTTGTCATGGAGAGCGTCGGGATGATGATGATGGCCACCGGTGAGGGATCCCCCCTCCGGCAAGGTGCCGGAACAGGGTCCCGATTGGTTTTTGGTGGCTACAGAGGCTTGCGGCGGCGAAATTCCTGATCTAGGTTCCTTTTCGAGGGTTTCTACATTTATAGGGATTTTTGGCGTCGGGAACAAGTCAGGGGGGTCTCCGAGGCGGCCACGAGGTAGGGGGCGTGCCCAGGGGGGGTAGGGCGCGCCCCCACCCTCGTGGGTCCCCTAGGCGCGCCCCCACCCTCGTGGGTTCCTCGGGACTCTTCTGGTGCATCTCCGATACTCCGTGGGTTCTTCTGGTCCAAAAATAATCTCTGTGAAATTTCAGGTCAATTGGACTCCATTTGGTTTTCCTTTTCTGCGATACTCAAAAACGAGGAAAAAACAGGGACTGGCACTAGGCTCTAGGTTAATTGGTTAGTCCCAAAAATCATATAAAATAGCATATAAATGCATACAAAACATCCTAGATGGATAATATAATAGCATGGAACAATAAAAAATTATAGATACGTTGGAGACGTATCAGCATCCCCAAGCTTAATTCCTGCTCGTCCTCGAGTAGGTAAATGATAAAAAGAGAATTTTTGATGTGGAATGCTGCCTAACATATTTATCAATGTAATCTTCTTTATTGTGGCAAGAATATTTAGATCCAAAAGATTCAAGACAAAAGTTTAATATTGACATAAAAATAATAATACTTCAAGCATACTAACCAAGCAATCATGTCTTACCAAAATTACATAGACAAAGAAAGCTTATCCCTACAAAATCATATAGTTTGGCCATGCTTCATTTCCGTCACACAAAATGCTCCCATCATGCACAACCCCGATGACAAGCCAAGCAATTGTTTCATACGTAGCCTTTTCAAACTCTTTCAACTTTTACACAATATATGAGCGCAAGCCATGGACATAGCACTATGGGTGGAATAGCATATGATGATGGAGGTTATGTGAGAAGACAAAAAGGGAGAAAGTCTCACATTGACGCGGCTAATCAATGGGCTATGGAGATGCCCATCAATTGATGTCAATTTGAGGAGTAGGGAGTGCCATGCAACGGATGCACTAGAGCTATAAATATATGAAAGCTCATCAAAAGAAACTAAGTGGGTGTGCATCCAACTTGCTTGCTCACGAAGATCTAGGGCATATTGAAGAAGCACATCATTGGAATATACTAGCCAAGTTCTATAATGAAAAATTCCCACTAGTATATGAAAGTGACAAAATAAGAGACTCTCTATCATGAAGATCATGGTGCTACTTTGAAGCACAAGTGTGGAAAAAGGATAGTAACATTGCCCCTTCTCTCTTCTTCTATCATTTTTTTGGGCCTTCTCTGTTTTTTATGGCATCCCTTTTTTTATTTGGGCTTCTTTGGACTCTTTTATTTTTTTATTTTTCGTCCGGAGTCTCATCCCGACTTGTGGGGGAATCATAGTCTCCATCATCCTTTCCTCACATGGGACAATGCTCTAATAATGAAAATCATCACACTTTTATTTACTTACAACTCAAGGATTACAACTCGATACTAGAACAAAATATGACTCTATGTGAATGCCTCCGGCGGTGTACCGGGATGTGCAATGAATCAAGAGTGACATGTATGAAAGAATTATGAAGGTGGCTTTTCCACAAATACGATGTCAACTACATGATTATGCAAAGCAATATGACAATGATGGAGCATGTCATAATAAACGGAACGGTGGAAAGTTGCATGGCAATATATCTCGGAATGGCAATGGAAATGCCATAATAGGTAGGTATGGTGGCTGTTTTGAGGAAGATATAAGGAGGCTTATGTGTGATAGAGCGTATCATATCACGGGGTTTGGATGCACCGGCGAAGTTTGCACCAACTCTCGAGGTGAGAAAGGGCAATGCACGGTACCGAAGAGGCTAACAATGATGGAAAGGTGAGAGTGCGTATAATCCATGGAATCAACATTAGTCATACAGAACTCACATACTTATTGCAAAAATCTACAAGTCATCAAAACTAAGCACTACGCGCATGCTCCTAGAGGGATAAATTGGTAGGAAAATACCATCGCTCATCCCTGACCGCCTCTCATAAGGAAAGAAATCAAAGAACACCCCGTGCTTCAAATTTGTCACACAACGCTTACCATATGTGCATGCTACGTGACTTGCAATCCTCAGCACAATATTTCTCAATTCCACAATTACCCGACTAGCATGGCTCTAACATTACCACCTTTATATCTCAAAACAGTTATCAAGTATCAAACTTCTCATAGTATTTAATGCACTTTATATGAAAGTTTTTATTATACACATCTTGAATGCCCATCATATTAGGACTAATTTCGTAACCAAAGAGAATTACCATGCTGTTTAGGACTCTCAAAATAATATAAGTGAAGCATGAGAGATCAACAATTTCTTCAAAATAAAACTACCGCCATGCTCTAAGAAGATATAAGTGAAGATCAATGAGTAGTTGAATAATTATGTAACTATGCGAAGACTCACTAACCTTTAAGAATTTAAGATCTTGGTATTTTATTCAAGCATCAAGCAAAACAAAAGAAAATAAAATGACGCTCCAAGCAAAACACATATCATGTGGTGAATAAAAATATAGCTCCAAGTAAAGTTACCGATGAACGAAGAAGAAAGAGGGGATGCCATCCGGGGCATCCCCAAGCTTGGGCTCTTGGTTGTCCTTGAATATTACATCGGGGTGCCTTGGGCATCCCCAAGCTTAGGCTCTTGCCACTCCTTATTCCATAATCCATATAATCTTTACCCAAAACTTGAGAACTTCACAACACAAAACTCAACAGAAAACTCGTAAGTTCCGTTAGTATAAGAAAATAAATCACCACTTAGGTACTGTTGTGAACTCATTCTAAATTCATATTGGTGTAATATCTACTGTATTCCAACTTCTCTGTGGTTCATACCCTCCGATACTACTCATAGATTCATAAAAATAAGCAAACAACACATAGAAAACAGAATCTGTCCAAAACAGAACAGTCTGTAGTAATCTGTATCATTCGAATACTTATGTAACTCCAAAAATTCTGAAATAAATTGGTGGACCTGAGTAATTTGTCTATTAATCATATTCAAAAATAATCAACCTAAAATCACTCTCCAGTAAATAATGGCAGCTAATCTCGTGAGCGCAAAAGTTTCTGTTTTTTACAGCAAAACCGCAAAGACTTCACCCAAGTCTTCCCAAAGGTTCTACTTGGCACAAACAATAATTAAAACAATAAAACCACATATAAACAGAGGATATATGAATTATTTATTACTAAACAGTAGAAAAATTCAAAGAACAAAAATAAAATTGGGTTTCCTCCCAACAAGCGCTATCGTTTAACGCCCCTAGCTAGGCATGATGATTTCAATGATGCTCACATAAAAGATAAGAACTGAAACATAAAGAGAGTATCTTGAAGAATATGACTAGTATATTTAAGTCTAACCCACTTCCTATGCATAGGGATTTTGTGAGCAAACAACTTATGGGAACAATAATCAACTAGCATAGGAAGGAAAAACAAGCATAACTTCAAAACTTTAAGCACATAGAGAGGAAACTTGATATTATTGCAATTCCTACAAACATATGTTCCTCCCTCACAATAATTTTCAGTAGCATCATGAATTAATTCAACAATATAACCATCACATAAAGCATTCTTTTCATGATCTACAAGCATAGAAAATTTACTACTCTCCACATAAGGAAAATTCTTCTCATTCGGAATAGTGGGAGTATCATAAGAAACTCGAATACTACAAATTGTTTCCACATTAAAAGAGTAATGTTTATAAAAAGGGTAATCATAATCATGACAAGTTTTAATATAATCGTCACTACTTTTTATAGCATAAGTCTCATCACAATAATCATCATAAGTAGCAACTTTGTTCTCATCATAATCAATTGAAACCTCTTCCAAGATAGTGGAATCGTTACTAAATAAAGTCATGACCTCTCCAAATAAAATTTCATAATTGTCACAATAAGATTCAACACCCTACAAAATAGTGGGATCATTACTTCCTAAAGTCGACACTCTTCCAAACCCATTTTCATCAATATAACCATAATAAATAGGAGGCATGCTATCATCATAATAAATTTGCATATCAAAACATGGGAGGTTAAACATATCATATTCATAAAACATAGCATCCCCAAGCTTGGGACAATCATTAATTGCAGCAAATAAATTCTCAAACATGTCATCTCATCAAACATAGCATCCCCAAGCTTGGGCCTTTTCATATCATAAGCATAATCACTCTCATCATTAATAGTATGGATAACACCAATAGTAAAGCAATTATCATCATCACAATGAGTAATAGGAGCAACATCATTTGGGAGGGATACCCTTTTACCTTTGCTTCTTCATCTTTTCTTTTTCTTCTTTGCATCATTTGCGGGTTTAATCCTCTTTCTGGAGCTCCTTATTAATGAGATTGGTTGAATAGAAGGCTCCTCCTCGTTACCTGATTCATCATAAGAAATAATAGGAGGATATTGGGTAGTCTCTTCCTTTTCATTAGTATTCTCTTCATCTTCTATTTGTTTTCTTGTCTTTATGCAATTGGCAATATAAGGATTTTCAATGCAATTCACCGCACAATACATATAAATTTCCTCTAGATCAAAATCAAGAACCTTATCAAGGACAAATTATGGCATATCCTTAGTTATACATTTCATTTCTTCATAACCCACAAGCAAACTAAGTTCATTATGATGCGCAAGGGAAATCAAGTCATCACAATTTTTAGACACGATACGATCATGAAACAATTTGCATTGGATATTTAAATGACCACGTTCATTGCAAAGTTCACAAGGATGGCTATGAAAATTTAAATTTTCAGCACAAACATCTAGCCTTTCTTGCAACCATTTAGTTTCTAAATACTTATGCCTCTTGCAAAATCTATCTTCCCTATTTGGTGTGTACTTGCAAACTCTATGCACTCCACAAAATTTGATATGCTTATAAGAGACATTTTCATCATGACTAGTGCGATCATCATTAGTACCATGTATATTCAAGGAATTCATACTAACAGCATTGCAATCATGCTCATCATTCAAATATTTAGTGCCAAACATTCTAATGCATTCTTCTTCTAACACTTTGGCACAATTATCGGAATCCTTATTTTCATGAAAGACATTAAAAAGATGAAGCATATGAGGCACCCTCAATTCCATTTTTTAGGTTTCTTTTATAGACTAAACTAGTGATAAAAGAAGAAACTAAAAGACTCAATTGCAAGATCTAAAGATATACCTTCAAGCACTAACCTCCCCGGCAACGATGCCAGAAATTGCTTGATGTCTACTACACAACCTTCTTCTTGTAGACGTTGTTGGGCCTCCAAGTGCAGAGGTTTGTAGGACGGTAGCATATTTCCCTCAAGTGGATGACCTAAGGTTTATCAATCTGTAGGAGGCGTAGGATGAGGATGGTCTCTCTCAAACAACCCTGCAACCAAATAACAAAGAGTCTCTTGTGTCCCCAACACACCCAATACACTGGTAAATTATATAGGTGCACTAGTTCGACGAAGAGATGGTGATACAAGTGCAATATGGATGGTAGATATAGGTTTTTGTAATCTGAAAATATAAAAATAGCAAGGTAACTAATGATAAAAGTGAGCGTAAACGGTATTGCAATGCGTTGAAACAAAGCCTAGGGTTCATACTTTCGCTAGTGCAAGTTCTCTCAACAATAATAACATAATTGGATCATATAAATATCCCTAAACATGCAACAAAGAGTCACTCCGAAGTCACTAATAGCAGAGAACAATTGAAGAGATTATTGTAGGGTACGAAACCACCTCAAAGTTATCCTTTCTGATCGATCTATTCAAGAGTCCGTAGTAAAATAACACGAAGCTACTCTTTCCATTCGATCTATCCTAAAGTTCGTACTAGAATAACACCTTAAGACACAAATCAACCAAAACCCTAATGTCACCTCAAGTATCCGTTGGTATGATTATACGATATGCATCACACAATCTCAGATTCATCTATTCAAACCAACACAAAGTACTTCAAAGAGTGCCCCAAAGTTTCTACCGGAGAGTCAAGACGAAACTATGTGCCAACCCCTATGCATAAGTTCAAAAGGTCACTGAACCCGCAAGTTGATCACCAAAACATACATCAAGTAGATCACGTGAATATCCCATTGTCACCACAAATAAGCACATGCAAGACATACATCAAGTGTTCTCAAATCCTTAAAGACTCAATCCAATAAGATAACTTCAAAGGGAAAACTCAATCCATTACAAGAGAGTAGAGGGGGAGAAACATCATAAGATCCAACTATAATAGCAAAGCTCATGATACATCAAGATCGTGCTGAATCAAGAACGTGAGAGAGAGAGAGAGAGAAAGATCAAACACATAGCTACTGGTACATACCCTCAACCCTGAGGGTGAACTACTCCATCCTCGTCATGGAGAGCGTCGGGATGATGAAATGGCCACCGGTGAGGGATCCCCCTCCGGCAGGCTGCCGGAACAGGGTCGTGATTGTTTTTTGGTGGCTACAGAGGCTTGCGGCGACATAAATCCCGATCTAGGTTTCTTTTCGGGGGTTTCTATATTTATAGGGATGTTTGGCGTCTGGAACAAGTCAGGGGGGTCTCCGAGGCAACCACGAGGTAGGGGGCGCGCCGAGGGGGTAGGGCGCGCCCCCCACCCTCGTGGGTGCCTCGGGACTCTTCTGGTCCATCTCCGATACTCCGTGGGTTTCTTATGGTCCAAAAATAATCTCCGTGAAATTTCAGGTCAATTGGACTCTGTTTGGTTTTCCTTTTCTGTGATACTCAAAAACAAGGAAAAAAACAGAAACTGGCACTGGGCTCTAGGTTAATAGGTTAGTCCCAAAAATCATATAAAATAGCATATAAATGCATATAAAACATCCTAGATGGATAATATAATAGCATGGAACAATAAATTTTTTATAGATACATTGGAGACGTATTAGGATGCAATCTTAGCGGCACGATGCTCCAATTCCTCCTCAGGAGAGAGTTGAGGAGCGGTAACTTGATCATCTTGAGCGTCGTCTTGAGCTTGTTCTTGATCTTGAGCTTGGTCTTGATCTTGAACTTGCTCGGTGGTGAGAACTTGACCTTGGGCATCACTTGGTGGTTCACCACCATCTCGAGGTTGATCTTGCCCTTGATCTTGTTCATTTGGTTGAGGGCCTTCACTTTGTTCTTCGGAAGCGTGTGGGTCTTGGTTTGGTGATGGTTCCACTTGAGTGGAACACCGTCCTTCTCCTTCGGCCACAAGGGGTTCCTCAATGGGTAGGATATGACCAACACCCATTCTTCTTATGGCTTGGGGAGGAATTTCATCACCTACATCACAAGTACCACTTTGCTCCACTTGGGAGCCGTTATTCTCATCAAACTCCTTGTTACATGTCTCCTCAATAAGTCACGTGGACTTATTGAGGACACAGTAAGCATGAGATTTTGTAGCATAACCAAAAAATATTCCCTCATGAGCTCTAGCCTCAAATTTAGACAAATGAACACCTTTCTTGAGAATGAAACACTTACACCCGAACACCCGGAAGTACTTGAGGTTGGGCTTGTTACCGGTGAGTATCTCATATGGAGTCTTGTTCAAGCCTTTGCGTAGATAGAGCCCATTGGATGCATGACAAGCGGTGTTGATGGCTTAGGCCCAAAAGTTGTATGGAGACTTGAACTCCGCCATCATGGTCCTTGCCGGATCCATCAACGTCTGGTTCTTCCTCTCTGCTACACCATTTTGTTGAGGGGTGTAAGGTGCGGAATATTGATGCTTGATCCCTTCATCACTAAGAAACTCATCCAAGGTGTAGTTCTTGAACTCGGTGCCGTTGTCACTTCTTATCGTGAAGATCTTTGCGTTGTGTTGGCGTTGAGCTTCATTTGCAAAGTCGATGATGGTTTGTTGGGTTTCACTCTTCATCTTGAAGAAATATACCCAAGTGTATCTTGAATAATCATCCACATCACCAAGCAATACTTTCTACCCCCAAGACTACCAAAGGATGGAGGTGATCCAAGTGAAGCAGCTCCAAGGGCCTCTTCGAATAGATGATAGTCGTGGGAGGGTGAGCCTTCTCTTGTAGTTTTCCTTCGATACAAGCACTGCAAGCATGATCTTTGGTAAAACTAACGTTTGTTAGTCCACGGACATGGTCCCCCCTGAGAAAACTTTGCAAAGATCTCATATTGACATGGGCTAAACAGCGATGCCAAAGCCATGCCACGTCAGCTTTAGCCATTAGGCATGTCGCGGTCTTAGTGGGTCGCTCCGAAAAGTTAATCACATAAAGACCTTTCTCGACATGCCCAACAAAGGCTACTTTAAGAGTCTTTCTCCACAAGAGGGCCACAATATCACTACAAAGAAAGTGGCAAAGCCCATGAGTGCGAGTTGACCGGAAAGTAAATTGTATGCAAGGGACTCAACAAGCATGACTTTCTCGATCGTGAGATCATGAGAAATGACAACCTTGCCAAGAACCAATACCTTAGAAGACGAGGCATCACCCCACTCGACATTGGTGGGCATAGATGAAATCTTGTGCACGTACACCACCAAGTCCTTGCTTCCGGTCATATGATTTGTGGCTCCACTATCGAGCAACCATGATCCCCCACCGGAAGCAAACACCTACAAGAGATCAATGCCTCGTTTTAGGTACCCATTTTTGTAATGGGTCCTTTGATGTTAGTAACGAGGGTCTTAGGAACCCAAATAGACCATTCAATGTACTCATAAGGAGAACCAACAAATTTAGCATAAACATGCCCGTCACTAGCATGGCATAACACATAAGAAGGGTTAAAGTCGTCGGCTTTGTTGGAAGGGGTGACATTTCCCTTCTTGACACCACCACCCTTCACATTGTTCTTCTTTTCCTTAGGAGCACCCTGTCCCTCCTTCACAAAAGTTTGCTTGAGAGGAGGAGGTCGTTTGGCCTTGTCATTCTTCTTCTTGTTCTTGGACTTGGGTGCAAACCCAATTCGCTCCTTACCCACAACTTCCTTTTGATTGCTCAAAAGGTCGTTGAGGTTCTTCTCTCCTTGTATGCAAGAAACAAGGACTTTCTCAAGTTGCTCCTTCAACTTTGCATTCTCCTCCACAAGATGCACAAGCTCACAACACGGGTTAGTAACATTTGCATTATCAATTAAAACCATATGAGGAAAAGTGGCTTTTTCCTTGGTTAGCTTCCCTTTGAGTTGATCATGAGACTGTTTGAGGCTAGCATGAGCACCCTTCAAGGCCTTGTGAGCCTTGTCAAGTATATCAAACTCCTCCACGAGTCTAGCAAGATCAACTCCAAGTTTGGCCTTCACGGAATTGAGCACACGAGATACAACAAGAGCATGATCAAGATCTTTCTTTAATTTAGCATGATCATTGTCGGTGTCAAAACCGGCGGATCTCGGGTAGGGGGTCCCGAACTGTGCGTCTAAGGTTGATGGTAACAGGAGACAGGGGACACGGTGTTTAGCTAGGTTCGGGCCCTCTCTATGGAGGTAATACCCTACTTCCTGCTTGATTGATCTTGATGAATATGAGTATTACAAGAGTTGATCTACCACGAGATCGTAATGGCCAAAACCCTAGAAGTCTGGCCTGTATGATTATGATCCTCTCTATGGACTAAACCCTCTAGTTTATATAGATACCGGAGGGGACTAGGGTTGTACAAAGTCAGTTTTAGAGAAAGGAATCTTCATATCCGAACGCCAAGCTTGCCATCCACACCAAGGAGAGTCCCATCCGGACACGGGTGAAAGTCTTCGGTCTTATATCTTCACATCCCATCAGTCCGGCCCATGTCCAATAGGCCGGACATCCGAGGACCCCTTATTCCAGGACTCCCTCAGTAGCCCCTGAACCAGGCTTCAATGACAAGGTGTCCGGCGTGCAGATTGTCTTCAGCATTGCAAGGCGGGTTCCTCCTCTGAATAATCCAAAACAGCCTTCGAACACAAAGAATATGTCAGGGTCTGCAAAACAAGTACCACACACAACCGCGGAGAGTATAATATTTAGCGAGTACAATCCACTGACAACTTTTGTAGCATGACGCCACATCACCACCCGATCATTATTTTGAACCGTTTGGCGGCCTGCCGCTCCATGTTTTGAGATGTGGTTTTATTGGCACGTCTTGTGAAAGCAAAGATCGTGTCCCCTTATTACGGGATTCTCATCAATACGGGCGTGGGTAATCCAATCGTCCTGTCGGCATGATTCCTTGGGAATAGGCAAGCTTTAAGGCCCATGAGGAGGCGTTTGATATTCACCGCCTTTATAAAGGGGCACATACCTGTCTTTCTCCTCTACGCCTGCCTCTTCCTCAACCTTTCCAACCTCGAGTTCCAGCACCCAGGTTTCAACTTAATTGCTACGAGCCTCCCAGTATTGTCCGGACCCAGCCCTCAAGGCCGGTGGGTGACCTCTTCTGTCACAGAGAAGGATATTGCGAAGCTCCGAGCGGCAAGATACCTGACCGCAGAAATCTTCCACAGGCTCCCTGCTAAAGGGCAGGTTATCCCTACCCCCCAGATCCGGTGAGAGGGTCGTATTCATCTCGCACTTCCTCCGGGTGCTAGGGTTCGCTCTCCATCCCTTTGTCCGTGGGCTCATGTTCTATTACGGGCTAGATTTTCACGATCTAGCCCCGGACTCTTTTCTTCTCATATCGGTATTCATCGTCGTGTGTGAGGCCTTTCTCTGTATTCCCCCACACTTCGGCTTATGGCTCAAGACCTTTAATGTGAAGCCTAAGGTGATAGAGGTGAAGCAAGTGGAGTGTGGGGGTGCCACGGTGAGCAAGCTTACCAACGCTCTTTGGCTAAAAGGCTCTTTCACGGAATCCTCCAACTTATGGCAGCGAGAGTGGTTTTACATCACTGAACCCCGTGGTACCAAGTGGGCAGCTACACCTGCGTTCTGATCTGGCCCTCCAATACAGCTCGCATCATGGATCAATAAGGGGTTGGACTAGGGATCAATTGACGAAGTGTAGACTCTACAGAGCCGCATCGGGGGTCTCCTTGAGAAGGACACCGATCTCATCAACGTGATTCAAGTAATGCTAGTCCGGCGGGTCCTGCCGTGCCAGCGACGGCCCCTCCGCATGTGGGAGTTTAATCCGGAAGGACCACAAACCCTTCAACACTTCTTCAGCACGACGCACAGATGCATGTGGAAGTTACTTATCGGGACACGAAAACAGTGGTCGGATACCACCGAGGACATCGGCCTCGACTGCAACCATCTGGATACCTCAGTAAGCACTCGACTCCCGAACACAGCTTAGCTAAATATCCCGTAATAAGATACTAAGAAAACCATCTTCTTCCAGGGCTGGATAAATAAGGCAAAGCAAATTAGGTGTTCGGCCCCTCTTCCCGAAGACTCAGTTGATCATGTGCTAACAAGGATGCTAGCTCCGGCACCATACCAAGTGTCGGTGAAAGAGGACAAGGGGGAGAGCAGGAAGGCCCAAGGTGGCCTCCATTCAGAAGGTACACCAGGCACTATGTCTGGGGAGATTAGGGCTCCCTCTTCCGAAGACAAAAGAGAAGGAGAAGCTAACATCCTTTCTCCCCATGGTAAGAAAAGGGCCACCTCCGAAGGTTGGGAGGTAAGGGCTCCTAAGCGAGGGAAGATGCCCCTGTCAGGTGGTTCGATCTTGGAAGACGATGTTGTCGCATAGTTCCTCCGTAAGGACAAGCCTTCGGTCAAATCGTAAGTGAACAAGGGTGTCTTAAACATATCCCGTTCTTTTCCTATTACAAGGGTAACATCTAGAATATATGTTTGCAGTCCGGCACACAGTCTTCCTCAACAGTCCTTTTCCTCGGGGGATCTTCTTCCGGAGATGATGGAAAGCGAGACGCCTCGATAGGCCTCTTCGCCCAATAGGGTGGACGACTTCGAGGTGTCGTCCCGGAGGATCTCTCCTGATCAACAAGTGGTGTGGGGGACAATGAAGACAACGGCCGAAGGTGAAACTTCGGTCGCCCAGGGTCCGGGGTGTGCGGCCCCTACGGGGACCAACAATAAAGGTCTCGGACTATTCGGTTTACAGTCGGAGACGACTCTAGGGTCGAGTAAACATATCCCTTCAAAGGGAGTCCGCACTCCTACAGCCGCTTACAGGAATCCGGAGGCGCCAGATACATTGATGGACATGCTGCAACATGCGTCCTTCTCAGAGGAACATCGTACCTTAATGGGTACGGTGGTTGAGAGGATTCTGTCCGCGAGAAGTGGATTGAATGAAGCCTTCATGGGCCTGCTAAGAGGCTTCGAGGTACGCAATGAAATATCTTCAATTGCACTCTACATGCAAAATGCACCTGTGTATAGATAGTAGCCCCTGAGACTCTTGTTTTCACCCAAAGGGAGGCGATAAGAAGATCTAAAAAAAAGATATGCCTAGGAGATAACCCAATTGATTTGAACACATGTTGTTACATCCATGACGAGTGCCCATGCTACAGAGGTTGCAGGTCTGGAGCAGAAACTTGACGTGGCGGATGACGACATCACTGTTATTAACAGGCGGCTTGATGAGGTGCATGGTATGTTTTGGGGCGGCTAGTATATGTATGTAAAATAACATGATCACGAAGCTGAGGATTATATACTAAGACATGCACAACTGCAGATAGTGCTGCCGCGGTTGAGACCCTTCGGGCTGAGCATGCCCGAGCCAAGGAGCAAGCCAGGATGAGTAATGTGGCTGCCAAGAAGGCAGCTGAGCAGTTAAAGGCCAAACAGGCTGCTCGGCGCCAGTGTGAGGAGAGAATATTTTCCATAGAGCGAGATCTAAAGGATGCCACTGGCAAATGCCAAGCACTCGAGGAGGAGAACAAGGCCAAAGTAGCCGAACTCGAGAAGGCCTTGCAAGAGGCGAGAGAAGCACGATCCGAGTCTAGAGCGGCTCGGGAGGAGATCCGGCAAGCCGGGGAGATAGCGGCCAGTAAGCCCTTTCTATTACAGACTAAATCCAGCGATCCGAAGTATGCCCCGCTTAATCAAATGTGGAGCTCTCCAGACGCATTCTTGGACTTGCCGAAGAGTGTCTCCTATGCGGCGTAGTTTTTCCAAGCGCAAGAAGGGTATGCAACGGAGAAGCTTCTCTAGTCACAATTCAGCACGCCAAAGTGCCCGCTGTTGCTGAACGAATAGATGGCCCAGTGGGCCGAGCTCCACAAGATATCTGGATCTGCCATGAAGGACATCGTGGTTCGGCTGTGGCCGACTGAGCCAATTCTGAATAGTTATTTCGGTTTGGTGCAACGACTTATTGATGCGGTGCCGCGTATCGACGCCGTTAAGTGGTCAACATGCATCGAAGGTGCACGGATGGCCTTTTCCCGTGTCAAGACGTACTGGGTAAAGATGAAGGCCACCGACGTCGCTGCAAAGAGTCCACCCAGCGGGAAGGATCATCACATGCCGGAGCATTATTTTGAGGATGTCCTAGAGGGCGCCCGCTTGATAGAGGGTCAGTGCTCGAAGGACTTTGAGTGAATGTACCAAAATTGTAAAAACAATATTATGATAGATTAGGGCTATGTTTTTTATACTTTTTGCCTGAAAGTTTTGGTTCCTCCTGTGCGGCCGTTTTTGTATAATCTAAAAGTTTTCCAGTTGTCGGCTTTGGCCCCCTCGCATATAATACGGGGGTGTTCGGAAAAGCACTTGATCACTCTTGACCCAACGTCTTGGTCCGTGAAGGAGGTGTCAATGCGGTGAATTAGGCAATCAGACTATAGGGCTTTAAGACTTTCACTTAGCCATAGGAGTTTGACGGTGGGTCTACGATATAGCCCCTAGTATGTATGCGGTTATCTAAATACGGTGCGTTACATATGTATGCGGTAATACGGAAGGAATCACGAAAGATTCTGATAAGTCATTGAGTGGTTGACCAGCTCTCGCCGCATCATGACAGCCAGTTTTCGGCTTTCTCTATTGAGGTGCTTGACCAGATGAACCGGAAACACAATCGTAGTAGTTCTCCCTTTACTACCCTAGTCGATAGAGCGGAACGTAAGGTAGTAAGCACAGGAGCCGGGTAACCCAACTATTGACCAAAGACATGATTCGGAGCTGATGCATATAAGGCCAAACTCGTGACGCCGAAGTGTGCTATGAAGCTGTTCGGACTTGTCGGCAACTCATTTGTTCCCATATCGAGCCCCTGGCAATTTGTGCCAAGGTGCGTGCGTGAAACAACCGAAGAAGCAAAATTCAGTTCTTTAGAAAAAGCGAATACTGAATATGGATTATGTTCAATGGAATCTGATTGATATGGTAAATGCAATCTTCCAGATTATAACGCCCCTGCCCGGGCTATTTGACATGCCGGGGGTCGAAGGCTGAGAGAAAAGGCACTTTACAGGCTCAAAATAAAGAGTGCGGTCTACAAAATATTATTTGGACCTCCTGTCGCACGTCTGCAGCGCCTTGCCTCAGCGAAAGGACTCCTTAACGGGAATAGCCTTTGGGTAAGTATACGAAGCCGGACTCCGAAAGAGTCCGGGAGGTGACCAGCTCTTGAGTCACCTGTGGTAAAAGATAAAAAAATAGTTATAAAATAAAAAGAGGCTATGGGAGTGCTTGTAGGCCTGTCTGTATTGTGCCTCTGTCGATGACCAGGGTATTTTAAGTGCATAATTATGTATGTGCGGTACAAACTTCGCAGGTATATGAGGCAAACGACGGAGGTCGAACTGCTAGTTCAGCTCTGAGATTGATCGGTCCTATTTAATAGAGACCGGCGGCTTGATGGCCGATGAGATACGCGGCTTGATGAGGCCGCTTTATACTTCGGCTATAGTAGCTGTAGTATGATCCTCTGTACGGAGGGAGCGTTCCGTATTTCCATTTATCGTTATGATGCTGCATGGACCAGGCGTCTTAAGTTTTGCATGGGCGTAGTGTGGGACAGCATTAAAACAAGCAAAAGCGGTACGCCCCAGAAGTGCATGGTAGCTACTGCGGAATGGGCCAATATCGAAGGTCAAGCCTTCACTTCAGAAGCTGTTCGGCGAACCGAAAATGACTTCCAATGTGATGGAGCCCGTGCAGTGAGCTTCTGCGCCGGGTACTGCTTCCTTGAGGGTAGTTGTGGTGGGCTTGATTCTTGAAGGATCAATGCCCATTTTGCGGATAGTGTCTTGGTAGAGTAGATGAAGGCTACTGCCACCGTCCATAAGGACTTTCGTGAGATGGAACCCATCGATAATTGGTTCAAGGACCAAAGATGCTGAACCTGCATGACGGATACTGACTGGGTGGTCCTTGCGATCAAAAGTGATCGGGTAGGCCGCCCATTGATTAAATTTTGGGGCGACCGACTCTATGGCGTAGGCATCCCGTAGTGCGCGCTTGCGCTCCCCTATAGGGGTGTGCGTCACGTATACCATGTTTACTGTTTTTACTTAGGGGGGAAATTGCTTCTGACCCCCGGTGTTCAGTTGGCGAGTCTCTTAGTCATCGCTGTCACTGGGTGGCCCCTTCCCCTTGTGTTTGGCATTAAGCTTGCCGGCTTGTTTGAAGACCCAACAGCTTCTGTTGGTATGATTAGCTGGTTTATCGGGGGTGCCATGAATCTGGCAGGGTCGATCCAGTATCTTGTCTAAATTGGATGGTCCATCTCTGTTTTGCCTTGAATGGCTTTTTCCGTTGACCGGGTTTGGAGCCGTTGAATCCGGCGTTGACCGCCGTGTCTTGCATTCCTTCATTATTATTGCGACGCTTGTGTTTATTGCGTCGTGGCTTGCCATTGCCGTCTCGGACTTCAGAAGTGTCCGGATCACTGGCGCTCTTGCTTCTACGAGTGAGCCAGCTGTCTTCTCCCATGCAAAAGCGGGTCATCAAAGCGGTAAGCGCTGCCATGGATTTTGGTTTTTCTTGACTGAGGTGGCGGGCGAGCCACTCATCCCGGACGCTGTGTTTGAAGGCCGCGAGAGCTTTGGCGTCCGGACAATCAACAATTTGGTTCTTTTTGTCACATCCCTAGTTCTGGTATGCTCTAGGCTAGCTAGTCATGTGTTGCATCATGTTTAAATTGCATTTAAACTTGAAATGGGGATTGATCCAAACCCTAGCACAAATGAATCCAACTAGGTTCAAATAAAAATAATTTTCAATGAACCCAAAATGCCTTTGGAAAAGTTCATAATTTTTGAATTGGTCTAGAACCTCTGGAAAAAATGATGAACATATTTCTAGGTCATTCCTGGATTATTGAATTAATCCCTAAATATTTGCATTTGGACATTAAGATACTATAAATACTTATACATGTCCAAATAATTCTGAAAGTACTTGAGGGCTATTGGAAATAATTTAAAAAGTTCCCACAATTATTTTCGGCATTTTATCAAATGGTTTACTATTTTTTACTAAATCAAATCATACAAGAAAATAGAAAACAAAAACAGAAAGAAAAGGGAGGGCACTATACCTGGCTTACTGTCAGCCATTGGCCCAAAGACCAGGCTGGCCCAGCCCACCCGCGCACCGTCCTCAACCTCCTGCCAGTAGGCAGGAGGGCGTGTGGTCTCTGCGCGCGCCCATGCGCCAGCCACCACCTCCCTGCCTGGCTGCCCCCTCGTCACCCTGGACGCCTCCACGTGTTCCACGCACCCCCTGGACCCCTTCGGCCTATCCCTCGCGCTCCTCCCCCTCCTCTGCTCTCCCCCTCGCATGTCGTGGAGCGCGCTTGCCGCTGCCGTTCACTGCCACGCGGCCACAGCCACCCGCTCGCAACTTCGTCATTACCACAAGCTTTGCGGCGTCGTCCTCTTCATCTCCACCGAGCCAAGCAAGCAGGGACGCGCCGTAGCATCGTCATCGCCACCGTCTTCCACCTCGGGATCCGATAATCGCCGACGTTGATTCGCTGTCGACAGGACGTCCCCGAGCACATCGTCTGCCACATCCGACTCCTTGTGAGATCCTGACTCATCTCCCCATAGCCCCGCCGTATTTTTCTTCCTCTAACCGCGCCAACCGCCGGAGTCATGAGCTCCTCGCCGCTGGCCTCGATGCATTCGTGGCCACAGCCGTCGCCGCTTGCGTCCAAGCACTGCAACGTGCTCAGGACCTCCCAAGAAACCCAACGCCACCACCCAAGCCTCCCACCGTGCACCCTAGCCTCGTCCTGCTCGAGCCCGTGGCTCCGGCCGCCGCCAAGCTTCCCGCCGACGGCGTTACCGGCCACCTCGCGACCAACGGCCTACGTGGTTGGATGCGGCGCACCTTCAGCTACCCGTAGATGGAAACCACGCGCAAAACCGAGCCCCATAGCGGGTTTCCAGCGAACTTCCGCCGCCGGCCTCAGTCCAACGATGATGACATGGTGTTATTATTAGCGGCTAATCACTACTGGAAACTGGGAATTTGCCATCAGCCAGCTCTTTGCCATCTGCCAGCTGATGGCAAAGAATGTCTTTGCCATCTGCTTATAAAAAACATATGGCAAAGAAGCGGCGGATGGCAAAGAACATGGTTGCCATCAGCCAATTCTTTGCCATCTGCTGGTGGATGGAAAATAATATTTGCCATCTGCCGGCCAGATGGCAAAGAGGTGGGTAGGGTCGATCTTTGCAACGGCTCTGTCAACCCACCTCTTTGCCATCCGCCAGCAGATGGCAAAGAATCTTCCATCTGTTGGCGGATGGCAAAGAAGTGGGTGGAGCCCAATGGATAACGGCGCTATAACGGCGGTAGCCCCACCTCTTTGCCATCTGCCGGCGGATGGCAAGGCCATATCTTTGCCATCACCCGGCGGTGGCGAGATGGCAAAGAGGTCGAACTATCTCCCCTCTTTTTCTAAAAAAATTCCCTCCCCACTCTCCCAGCCCGGCCCCTCCCTCTCTCTCTCTCTTGGCCCGGCCCCACCCTCTCTCTCTCCCCACCTCACCCACCCACCAGCCACTTGTCTAAAAACTGCCCAAACCGCACCCACTTGCGCCCACGGACGACCCAGGCGCCCGCCCTGCCACCGCCCGCCGCCCGCCCGCCTCCCGCCACCATGGCGCTCCCCGCCTCCCGCCCCTCCCGCCACTGCAGCTCTCCCTGCCCGTCCCTCCACCGCAGCCCTCCCCGCCCCTCCCGGCCACCGCAGCCCTCCCCACCCCACCCCTGCCTCCCGCCCATACACCAGCTCGCCTGCGCCCGTCCCTCCACCGCCCGTACCAGCACCGCCCGTCCGTCCAGTGAGCCGGCCTCCCCGCCCCTCCCGGCCACCGTGGCGTGCCCATGCCCGCCCCTCCACCGAGCCAGGCCACGGCGCCGCCCCCTTCTCGCGGCCCTCCCTGCCGTGGCGCCATCGAACTAGCTCACCATCAGGGAAAAAAGGTATGCACTCGTCCATGCCTATCCTTAGATATACTAGATGAATAAGTAGAGGCTTTGCAATTTCTGTTTTGGAGATTAACCATATTGCCATATAACATTGAATATCAGTTTTTATATACACAAAATGCCCTATAAACAAAGTATTTGTAGTCATATGTTGCAGAAGGATTTAATTTTGCAAGTTGAAGATTGATGTAGCACATGAGTGCACTTTTCATTCAATCAACAATGCAGAACTGCAGAGAGACAGAGGAATGGGCCAACTCCATAATATTGCTTCAAAAAGTATTATTGCAAGCGGGCATACAGAAACCAAAATAAGCTATACAACTCTAGCTTGTATGTTTTGAGTAGAAAAATACTATTATAGAACCATTTTCTCTTGACCTTATTAGTGAACATAGATCTTATTTTTAGACTGCCGCTAAAAGTAGTTCACAACCATCAGCCACCGCAACATGTAGAGATTTCCTTTATGATGAATCAGACAAAATTTAAATCCAATCACCACCGTAGGAAAGATAATAAAAAAATCCAAGGGACCAGCAAAATTCATAGATTCATTCATAACTTGTTAAATCAAACTATGCGTAACTACTATATATGCTAGTTGATATCTTGATCTCCACTTTGATTGAATGCTCGAGAAAGTTGAAAGCGTAAAATCAGAGAGACCACTACTCTTGAGTTTGGAGGTGGCCACCGGGAAGATACCGATTGCGTTTGGTGATATGAATTGCAAAGACACGCATGTAGAGGGCTTTTGCGTAACCTTGATCGGGCTGCTGCGGGAGCAGCAGGAAGATGCCATAAGTGTCTCCTACTATTATATATGTATAAGCAATGGAGTCAAAAAAGCATGAAAACAAAATGCCAAGGAAATCACCAAAAGTAGCAAATTCTTGAGTCAGCTGTGTGTGCCCTAACATTGTATGGAGTAAGTTAGAGGCTAGTTTAACAATACAAATATGTCATCTGCAAGGAAACATTGTTCGATAAACAAAAGTAAGCACATACATATTCTGTTTTTATAATATGAGCATGAACAATTTTATCAAACAGAAAATTAGAATAAACAGCTACAACACAAACTCTCCGTTTAAAATTTCGGTACCTGTATGTTCTGTTCCAGTTTAGCTATTTGAGCTGCAACTTCACACTAATGCCAAAGTCCATGTCGTTGAAGCGGCTCCACACATGATCCCGTCTTACTTGTCCACACCTTCCACCGCAGCTCTGCGGCACACCTTTCTGGAAAGTTTTCGCCGAACCCACTTGTCAGTAGCATCCAACGTGGCGGCAGTTTAGATAGCCGATGTAGTAGCAACGGCGCACTACGCGCACATAGAATTTTGGCCGAACTGGAAGTACATGCACGTATAGAAAAAATATGATGCCAACACTCCTAAGATTGTATTGCTTTAATCTAGTTGATTAATGAACAATGATGTACGTCCTGGTTAAATTAATCGTGCCATTGAAGGCCGGCTGATTGATCTATTTCTTGCACTTGTCTAGTTAGCTCGGCATCTAATTGTAGTCATGTTGAGTAGGTACATCATCTTTTACTTGGCGAGGTTAGGTGACATGCATGTAGATGCGAGGGTAGACACATTCTCTGAGATCCGAGCATCTAGTACGGGCGGACGTGTGCATGGCACCGCCGTTAGCAGCCGCTAAATACTTAGTCATGCATGCTAAATACTTGGTCAAAACTTAGGTAAAACAGCACCAGCCAAACACGTGTAAAAACTGAGAAAAACGTTGGTTTTAGAAAACTGCAGTATTACTTGCGTACCGATTGGAATACTGTGGTTTTCAATTACAGCAGTTTTGTAAAAACTTTGTTGCCAAACTAAGCCTAAGGCCCCGTTTGATAGCTCTACATTTTCTAAGTATTTTGTGAATACTATAGTTTTTTTAAATACTATGGTTTTAATTACTTTGAGCTGTTTGGTCTCCACAAAACTGTAGTATTAATACTACAAGATTTCTCAAAATGCAGTATTTTCTCTGTCTAATAAAAAGAACCCAGGACCTCTTTTTTAAAAAAGCAGGCGGTAAAAAACAAACACGTTTCTTCGTCCTCGTTCATTCCCAGGCCACCGCCGCTCGCTCTTGGAGATCGTCTCTCCCTCGGGTTGTCGTGGATAGATAAAGAGACGACCATGGAAAAACGGCTAGTACGCTTAATCATCTGTTCCTTCTCAAGGAGGCCCGTGGCATGAAGTCGGCAGGCCTTGCTTTACGAGGAAGAGACCTCCTGCTGCCTCATGAAGATGGCATCACCGTGCCTCCTACTTCTCTTCGTGTGCTGCACGGTGCCGCCACCGACGGTGGCACCTTTGCATGGTTTTTCTCATCTTTGTAAGCTGCAGGACGAGCTTTGGGCATGGTCGTTGACAGTTTGGCTATGGACTTTATGCATATGGGTGGCCTTTTGCATGGCCGTTGGGTTTGGGTAACAGGTAAGCAAGTAGAAAACGGCTAGCTAGTTATTAGGTGCATCAATATATACAACACTACCAAACAGCTCCAAAGTATTCCCAATACTTCACTATAATGCGATATGTCAAAACTGTGGTATCTTACACCTACATGCTAAAATGTTGTAGTTTTCAATACTTTGGTTTTTCAATACTTTACTATCAAACACAGCCTAAGTATTTTAAGAATACTACAGTTTTTGAGATTATCATAGTTTTATTTGCAATGAGCTTTGGTTTACGATACTTTGGTTTTTACAATACTTTACTATCAAACATAGCCTGGCTGTGTTTGGTTGCAAAGTATTTTTGAAGTATTTCAATAATACTATAGTATTTTAAATACTATGGTTTTAAATACTTTGAGGTGTTTGGCTCTAGTGAAAATTGCAGTATTATAAACTGCAGTATCCACAAAACTGTAGTATTTTTGCAGTATTAAAAAAGAGGTTGGGACCTCTTTTTAAAAAACTGAGAAACACAACAAAGAGGTTGGGACCTATTACAACGATGTATACTTTGATTGCCAAACATGCCATTGTTTCCACAATACTTTGAAAATTTGTTGTTTTCATAAACTACAGTATACATTGTCGTTGGTATAAAAAACTGTAGTATCGGAATACTAAGGTTTTATAAAAACATTACTTCCAAACGGAGCCTAAGTTATTGAGCCAAACACTTCAAAGTATTTAATACCAAAGTTTTTCTTAAAACCACAAGATTCCTAAAAACAGCAAAAATAGTTTGCTCCCAAACGCACAGTAGTTTTTCTCTCTGTTTTAAAAAAGAACCCTGCACCTCTTTTAAAAAAACTGTGCACGCTAGAAAAACAACTCCATGCACAATCCTCTATTTATTTGTCAGGAAATGTGAATGATACCGAATTGGAAAACAATCAAGTACTAAATAGGCACTCCCTATTTATTTGTGAATTATGAGTTAGGTCATATATTTTCCAAATTTGTTATGAAAAACATCATATATATTTGCGTTGATCGGGTGGATTTAAATGTGCGCTTGTTTCATCGCTGTGAGGGTCTGTGTTCAACAACCTCCCCGTATGCTCGATTTAGCTCCGCCCTGCATTCGTGGGTGAGCACAAATGACATCTCCTCCTCTCCCCTTCATTTGCTCTGTTCGGTCTTACGTGCCGTGAAACTTGCTAGCTATAGGTGTATTCAATCATCGATATGCGTGACCACTATCGTCTCCTCTGCTCGAAAGGTTACATCTATAAATATGCATTCATTTGCATATTTATAACCGTAATTCTTTCGAATTGTCCAACGTTATCCATGGACAGCCTGAGTATGTGTAGATTGGGTTCGTTTTCCCATATGCTCTGCTCCGGATCTGATGCAGAATTTCGTCAGTGCCTCTCTGTTGTTCTCCGGGTACACATCCTCTCTGCTTATTGCCGAGACGTGTATCAGGAGAACAGCGGGGAGGTGCTGCCAAAATTTTGTGTCGGATCCGGAGCAGAGCATGGGAAAACGAACCCAATCTACACATACTCGGGTGGGATTAGGACCTATCTTTACCTATTAGCGTCTAGGTTGCATGGACGTAATAAAACTGAGAAACTTTATTAACTGATGAATATGGTTTGCTGAGTTATGTATGTATTTCTTGTGTGTCCAATAGCTAGGCAAGATGAGTGATCGTGCGTGGATGTACACGGTCACTCTAGTCGAAAGACATGACCCCTGAATGGATGACAAAACCAAGGGGTTTATCAGAGCCGCATTTGCAAATGGATGAAACAACCTGGTGCCCCTGTTTGAAAAGCGACAACAATCGTAAGATGTCGAGTTTGAAATGATGAAACACTGCAGAAGTGGGGTTTTACGCCCGGTTATACGATGTGGACATTTCATGGTGAGTCTGCCCAACGTTCCAGAGCTGAGGAGGGCCGTCGTCGCACCGACGAGCATGGTACCGGGATGGAAGACATGGTGCAAGACTTTGATGATGCTCGGGATTCGGACGATGAGATGGAGGAATCTGCAAAGGCCTTCAATGATATGTTGGAGTCTTGAGCGTCCTCTCCATGAGCACACCGAGCTTTGTCGGTGGATGCCATTGCACAAGTAATGGCTCAAGGCTCAATTCAACTTGGGCAGAGAATGCTATGACGCGATAGTGACACTATTTGGACGCTTTCTACCCAAAGGCCATATAATGCCTGCAAACCTGTACCAGTCGGACAAAATCCTCCGTGTACTTAAGATGCCCTATGAGAAGATAGATGCCTGTGAGAATGGATGTGCCTTATTTAGGCTCCAATATGCGGACTTGAACTATTGTCCCATTTGCAAGTCTTCCAGGTATGTTGAGGTAGACAACGGTATGGGTGAGAAGAGTCAGACCAAAATCCCCATTAACGTTCTTCGGTATATGCCAATCATACCAAGACTTAAACGTCTATTCATGGTCGAAGAGACGGCCAGACAGATGACATGGCACAAATTGGGCAAAAGAACCGAACGGGATGCGAGATGGGAATCGATGATGGTACACACATTGGATGGTGCTGCATGGAAACACTTCGATGCATTGCATGATGAAAAGCGGCAGATCCAAGGAATCCTCGAGTAGCCGTCAGCCGGATGGGTTCTATGTGTTTGGTCTGACGACAACCCAATAGATTTGTTTGCCTGTATTTGTCATTCCACTCATTCCACTCACCCCCGGACAGATTATGCAAAGAAAGAACATTTTCCGACGTTGATAATTCCGGGGCCCAACTATCCGGGGAAGAATATGAATGTGTACATGCAGCCGCTTAAGGATGAACTGCAAGAAGCTTGGGATAATGGGATCAAGACATACGACGCCGCTACAAAAACAAACTTCCTAATGCGTGTGTGGTACATGTACTCGATGCATGACTTGCGGCGTGCGCTTATTCGTTGGCTGGTGTGTGCATGGAAGGTTCCCGTGCCCCACATGCAAGGCAGCTCTTGAGTTTAAATCGGCTGCGAGGCGGGTGGCAAATTTTCTTGCTTCAACATGCATAGACAGTTCTGGATCCTCACCATAAGTTCGTAAAAGACAAGAAGAACTTCATCAAAGGTAGAGATGTCAAAATTCTGCACCGCTTTGCATTGACAGCCAATGACCACTGGATCGATTAAACGCCTCGAGCCGGATCCGGGCGTCCGGGGGTATTTCAAGGGGTATAATACGGAACACGCTGGACCCACAAGATATGCTTGTGGGATCTGCCAGATTCAAAGACCTCCTTTGCCCACACAACATCAACGTGATGCACACTGAAAAGAATGTCGGCGAGGCCCTCTTTGGTACATTGTTCGCATAGAGGGAAAACGAAGGATAATCCTAAGGCCAGAGTCGATCAGAGGCTCTATGTGATAGACCGCTACAAAACATGAAACAACCAAAAGGAAAGAAGAAGCTGGCGAAGCCAAAGGCATGGTTCAATCTTGGAAGGCCGGTTATGAGGTAAATACTCCTGTGGGTGAAAAAGGAGTTGATGTTCCCGATGGGTATGCATCGAATCTAAAGAGGGAGCGAGCCTTGAAAAATTGAAAATATTTGGTCTCAAGAGTCATGATTGGCACATATGGCTTGAGCGGGTAATGCCGGTGATGTTGCGTGGCTTTATCCACGAGGATGAATGGCTAGTAATCTTGGCAGAGCTGAGCTATTTCTTCCGTGTTCTATGTGCGAAAAGAATTATCGCTGGCTTGCTAGAAGAAATGGAAGAGTTGGCGCGGAGTTGATCTGCAAGTTGGAGAAGATCTTTCCACCTGGCTTCTTTAATCCAATGTAGCATTTGATTTTGCATCTCCCACCGAGAATGCGATTGGGGGGCCCGTCTTGAGAATCGTTGGTGCTACATGGCGAGAGGATGCGAGAAGACGCTTGAGCAAAATGTAAAAATAAACGTCGAATTGAAGCATCGATGGCGAGGCATTCATTCTTGAGGAGGCGGCAAACTTCGTGACAGCACACTACAAAGCCAAAAATCGTCATTTGCATAATCCGAAGCCTCGGTACAATGTTGGCGACCCTAAAAGGGTGGATCCAACCTCAGCCTATTCAAAGGGAAGCTCGCACCAGCCGGTGCTTATACTCCCTTATTGTTGGATAACGACGAATGGCGGACCATTACGTTGTATATCTTGAACAATCTAATGAAGTCGGCCGTACATCGAGTAAGTTCTCGGTACATTGTTTCGCAACCTCTACTTCATTTGAACTGCTCTTATTCCCGGATATTTGATACGGTCGATACGTCGCCAAATTCTCGTATGGAGCGGTTATCCAAAAGGATTCCGTCAAGAGTATGAGCTTCTGGCAATGCATGGAGGCGGCTATCCTGGTTTCATCTCTTGGTTCAAACAAACGGTAATTTCCATTAGACCATTTCATTTCTTCTTCTAATTTCTGGCTAATGCAACAATCCTTTCGTATTAAACTTGTAGGCTAGTTCAGAGTCTATGGACGCCTTTAATTGAGACAAGTCGCTAATGGTTTTGACTATAAGGTCCATTCATTTGACAAATACGACATCAACGGGTATCGCTTTCGTACCTATGGCAAAGAGCTATCTATGGCCGACCGAAAGTCTACAAATTCTTGTGTCTTTGCTATCGGCGAAGGAGATACCGAGTATTATGGAAGAGTTGAAGCAATTTATGGACTTCTATTCTATGGTGCAAACCCACCGAACATCGTAGTCTTCA
This sequence comes from Aegilops bicornis, assembly GCA_021605145.1. Classification (NCBI taxonomy): domain Eukaryota; kingdom Viridiplantae; phylum Streptophyta; class Magnoliopsida; order Poales; family Poaceae; genus Aegilops; species Aegilops bicornis. Next base: position 449,627,195 of record CM038669.1, read on the forward strand.
AATGTCATTGGTTCCAGCCGAAAGAGACTAGAAGGACTCATGAACATCTAGGGCTAGTTGAAATCAAACAAAGCACCCATTTGGATGTTCCCGATGTCTATATTACGGCTCAACAGGCAACCCAAGTTTTCTATCTACCGTGGGCCTGCCAAAGTGATCCAAATCTCGAAGGTTGGGATGCCGTTTATGAAGTGCCGCCACGTGTTAGACCACGTCCCCCCAATGAAGAGGATTATGAACCTCACGTTAATCCAGACACATATGAAGGAGAATTGTTCCAAGAAACACATCTTTCCAAAAAACGTTTCAAGAACCGCTCACCTCATAACATTCAAGTAGACAACGGCAGTGAATCCGAGCCTGAGCAGGAACAAGAAGAGCCGGAACAAGAAGAGCCGGAACAAGAAGAGGTTACTGCTGCGGATGACCTGTCAATGCTTGACCGATTACATGCAGGAGGCCTTCCAGATGTTGATGATGATGATGAGCACGTCATTACTGATAGTGATGAGGATGATGCATTTATTGACCCCGAAGCATATATACGTATCGATGATGATGCATTTATTAATGATGACGATGAAGATTAATATTATAGTTCATGTCGTATTCCATTATTATTATATACATATATATTATTAATTAGTTCAAGTTTTAACCTAGCTAGCTCTAAAATGAGCTATACTTAGCATTTATTCCTCCAAAATGAATTTGTATGCTTAGCTAGCTCAAAATGACATAACAACCTTAATTAGCTCAAAATGACTTTAACCTAGGATAGCTCTAAAATGAGCTATACTTAGCATTATTCCTCTAAAATGAATTTATATACATATTATTATTCATGTCGTGTATTCATTTTTTTATGTTGTACTAATTTCGTTTACTCTTTGTCATTCCGGTGTTGACAGATGGTGGGCGCGGGTCGAGAGCGCTCCGGGGCTCCTACCTCGGCGCGTGGTGGGAGGGGTAGTTCCATTCCCCCCCATAGCCTCCGGATAGCGCTAGATCTCAGTTTGCAGAGTCCAGCGATGATCGCTTCTTCTTCCACCGGGAGAGGTCGAGGGGGTAAGAAGGAGAAGGCTGCTAGAGGTGGACGTGGCGTCGGGAGAGGTAGGAAGGCTGCTACGCCTTCCTCGCCGCCACCCCCAGCCGAGTCACCCGACCACAGGGCTGCTCCGTCTGAGATCGAGCCATCTGAGGTGGACCCGTCTATGGCAGACGTGCCTACGGCCGACGAGCCTCGGGCCGACGACGAGCCTCGGGCCGACGACGAGCCTCGGGCCGCCGAGCCTCGGGCTGCCGAGTCTCGCCACGAGACTCGGAGCTCGGGACGGGTCACGCTGAGTGAGCCTCGGGCTGCCGAAAGTGTTCGCTTCACGAGACTCGGAGCTCGATCGGGGTCACGCTGAGTCGGAGTCGAGTGCACATGGTTGTGTTCAGGGTGGAGACAATAGTCCCGATAGCTATAGCGAGGGTGAGTGGGTTGAGGGGCGCAAAGTCTACCAGCGTGGTCGTACAAAGCTCCCGCCCACCCCGGCGACCCCCGACCAGAGGTGGTTGATTGCGCCTAACGGAGAGAAGTAAGTGCATTTACTCTTTTTTTAACATTTTGCCTTGACGTTTCTTCGAATATCTAATGCGTTGGCCTTGTCATCAAGTTCTTGGACACACGAAGATGGTGTCCGCAGGCCCAACACTGTCCTTGGTGTGATTTGTCGCCAGTGCTTCCCGGGGTGGGTCACGTTGCCTGGTGAGGGCCGGGTTCCAGAGCTAGGAATGACCTGGGAGCACTACTTGGCTGCCCCGGCCCCGCCGGAGCATAGGGTCGGCGATGTCGAGTGCGACACGGTGGCCGACATTGTGATCGCCACGTTTTGGGTAATTTCTCCTTTGCCATTTATGTTGTGTTTTCTTCTTTGATTGCATACCTTCTACATGTGTTTTCTTGTTTGATTGCAGACCTTCTAATCCGTGTTTTCTTGTTTGATTGCAGACCTTCTACAGGTGTGCTGAGGGACAGGAGGAGGCGGCGGCTCGGGTTATCGACGCCGAGTGCAGGCGCCTACTTGGAAACTTTCGGCACGAGGCTCGGACGCAGGCTGTTCGAGACTACTTAGCACAGACTGGTATTAGGAGGAGAAAAGAGAAGTGCCGGGACAAGTATCTGAGTAAGGAGAAGTACATGAAGGTAATTACCTATTCTTAAGGCCTTGTACTTAGTTTCCTTGATTTGATTCAGAGGCGTAGCGCTCAAATTTCTCTTGCTTAACTTAGGTGCCTCCGAGATGGTGTGCGGACAAGATGGACTGCTGGGAGGTGTTGGTGGATGAGTGGTGCTCTCCCCAATGGCGCGTCGCCCACAACATAGCAAAGGAGAAGCGTTTCAAAATGAAAGGTGTGCCACACCATCTAGGCAGCGTCGACCTACATGGGTACGGGAAAAACTGGGCATGTGTGGTTTGCTTCATGATTCATGCAAATTCATTCTTTGTGCTAGCTTGAGTCCTTAACTAATACTCTGTTCCTCTCTTTTAGTCAAAACACAACAAGGCTCCAAAGGCAGCTGTTCGACCTCTATGGCATGTCCAATATTGCACCGCATAAGAAGGCCAAGGCATTTTCTGAGTTTGACCTCGAAAATGCAAAGAACTTCAAAGAACGAGGCCTCCCACCACAAGATGGTGCAAGACGTTAAGCGAGGAAGGCGAGGAAAGGGCCGGACTTTAACCCGAGCCGGCCTCTTGATCCGGAGCTGGTGATGATATCTGGTGGCGGGAGGTCCCATGGCTCGTTAGCCATTGGTAATGGACTGATACGTTGTAGTAGCACTCTCCCGCAGATCAAGAAGCGCCAGACCAGCTCTGATCCTGAGATACCGCGTCGTTTACGACCAGTGGAAATCGAATTCCAGGTTTGTTAATTATACGGACTCAGTAGCCTTTCCTCCATTACATTATGTTTGCGGTCGTCGATTATTACAATGCTAACGAGTGGTGTTGCAGCTGCTATTGAGGCAGAGAGAGTGAAGACCAGTGCTGCTTTTGAGGAGAGGGACCGGCAGTTGGCGGAGAGGGACCGGGCAAAGCGGAGAGGGACAGGAGAATGAGGAGAGGACGGCTAGGCTGTTGGAGGAGGAGAGGAACCGGAACGACTTGGCTAACCGGGCCATGTACGAGCTCTTCGTGGTAAGTTTCTTCTGCATATTAGCTAAATCATGCACGCAATGTTCCTTTCATTAGTAACTAATATGACTGACTCGTCAAACCAAATGTGCAGTCCATGTGCGAGAAGAACAGCCAGACCCCTCCGCCGATGCCAGTCATTGCTCCGGCGGGCACGGTGAGTTTCATTTGAACAGTCATTAGTTACTAGTCTTCACATTTGAGTTGCATCATGCTAACGATACATTGGAAATAATCTTTGGTGCAACGTAACTCCCGACAAGCATCGACCGATCCTTCTCCGTCTCGCCATCGGGCGCGACCGGTCCTACACCTACACCTACACCTACACCTCCGTGATGACGGTAAGTGTCCCAAGTGTTTTGCTTAATAGAGTTTTGTTGTGATGCTATGTTGTATAAATCTAGACATATCGTGCATAATGTGTGTATGTTTGAAATGCATTGTATGTGTGGGATTCGACACCTAGTCGTGTGCCTTTGGTAGCCTTCCATATACGGAAATGCCTCCTAGTGCTTACACTGAGCCATGGTAGTTCGCTACTGCTCCGGAACACATGGATTGACCGGCATGTGTCCTTATTTGCTCCTGTGTCTATCCTTACGGGGAAATTTCACGCGGTGTATCACCGAAGTCCTTGTAGCTTGCTACGACTTGGTTGCACTCGCTGATGACCGACACGTGCATTGCTGGGTCATGTATGCCTCCCCCTGTACGTTTGTGCCACCTTGGTTCTATGACTAGTCATGTCGGCCCGGGTTCTCTGCCATATGGATACTAGCGACATAATCATGTACTTAGCATTTTTTTCCTCCATATAGTATGCTTAAGAAATGACATATTTTAGGTCCTAAATGACTTCATATGCTTAGCTAGCTCCAAAATGACATAATAACCTTACTTAGCTTCAAAATGACCTATTCAACCTAGGCTAGCTCTAAAATGACCTATACTTAGCATTTTTTCCTCCAAAATGACTTAATATGCTTAGCTAGTTCAAAATTACATAATAAGCTTAATTAGCTCCAAAATGACCTATTTAACCTAGGATAGCTCTAAAATGACCTATACTTAGCATTGTTTCCTTCAAAATGACTTAATATGCTTAGCTAGCATAAAAATGACCTATTTAACCTAGGATAGCTCTAAAATGACCTATACTTAGCATCTTTTCCTCAAAAAGGACTTAATATGCTTAGCTAGCTCTAAAATGATATAGTATGCTTAAGAAATGACATATTTTAGGTCCTAAATGACTTCATATGCTTAGCTAGCTCCAAAATGACATAATAACCTTACTTAGCTTCAAAATGACCTATTCAACCTAGGCTAGCTCTAAAATGACCTATACTTAGCATTTTTTCCTCCAAAATGACTTAATATGCTTAGCTAGTTCAAAATTACATAATAAGCTTAATTAGCTCCAAAATGACCTATTTAACCTAGGATAGCTCTAAAATGACCTATACTTAGCATTGTTTCCTTCAAAATGACTTAATATGCTTAGCTAGCTTAAAATGACCTATTTAACCTAGGATAGCTCTAAAATGACCTATACTTAGCATCTTTTCCTCAAAAAGACTTAATATGCTTAGCTAGCTCTAAAATGATATAGTATGCTTAAGAAATGACATATTTTAGGTCCTAAATGACTTCATATGCTTAGCTAGCTCCAAAATGACATAATAACCTTACTTAGCTTCAAAATGACCTATTCAACCTAGGCTAGCTCTAAAATGACCTATACTTCTGAGCATATAAGTGTGATGCTTCTGAGCGATAAGAAGGAAATGAAATTTACCACTGAAGTGTGATGCTTCTAAGAAGCAAATCACATTTCCAAAATGATACTCTACATTTGTAGTAAGTCATTCATTCATCAAAGTCTCTTCAAAAAGTTTCAAGATGCATCATAATAATCTTCTTCTTCTAACTTTCTTCTTTCCCATTTTACAGATTTGCTTAAGATCACGGAAGCTTGGGTTGATGGAGTGCTTGTATTTAGTTTTGTTTTGACCTTGTGAAACTTGCTACCTATGGATGAAACTGTGTAATATTGATGAAACTATGTATATGTACGGATGAAACTTGCTACTATTGGTAACATGTGTTGGATACATATGTGTTCATGACTATTGGTAATATGTGTTGAATATGCTATATTGGTCATATAAATATATTTGTGTTTGATTTCTGTGAAAATGAATTGATATAAGAAAAACAAAATTAAATGGGGCAATATAGTCACTTTGCCATCTGTGGCAGATGGCAAAGAGCATGCAACCTTTGCCATCTGTTGGTCGATGGCAAAGAGCTCGACCTTTTGCCATCTGGCCGGGCAGATGGCAAAGAGCTCTGCAGCCTTTGCCATCTCATTGGTCGATGGCAAAGAGCTCGCAGCCTTTGCCATCTGGCCGGCCGATGGCAAAGTATGCCGTTAACCTCGACGGAGCTAACCCGTTAAGAGGCTTTGCCATCTGCCAAAGAGATGGCAAAGCTACGAGCTCTTTGCCATCGGCTAGCGGATGGCAAAGTTATTGCTCTTTGCCATCGGCCAAATAGATGGCAAAGAAGCCTTTCTGCGGCGTGGTTTCGCATTTAATTGCTTGTTGCCATCTGCTGGCTGATGGCAAAGCCTTTGCCATCCGCCGAACATGCCTTTGCCATCTGCCATGGCAGATGGCAAAGTGCCAGATTCCAGTAGTGAATCCCCCAATTAGCACTCTAACAGACACTGACAGCGGGCCCCACCGCAGGGTCAAACCCCAGTCAGCGCTGGATTCGACCGTGGTTTAGTGCCTGTGTCAATGACACGCAGGTCCAACCAGGCAGGTTTGACCCTGGTCAACTCGGCTGACCTGCTGACGCAGTAGTGACACAATGCTGATGTCATTAATCATTTTCTGTATTAAAACGAACTAAGGAAATTCTAGAAAATGTTTAAAACTTCAAAAATTCATAGAAAATCAACTGTAACTCCAAATGAAATAATTTATATATGAAAATTGATCAGAAAAATCCAATCTATCCATCTTTACTAGTTTCATGCATGTTAGAGCAACCTAACCTTTCTGTTCAGATGAAACAAGATAATGCACTTATATGAGTTCATATTTTGGGTTTGCATTTGAATCTTTGATTCAAATGAACTCAAACCGCCCTATTCAAAGCTGCATTGGCTCAATCACGGCATATTGCCATGTCACATTCATGCATCATATTGTCGCATTGCATTGATTGTGTTTCGTCTGTGTTGTCGGTAATTGTCCCCCTTCACTAGATGTTGTTCCGGCGATGATATCGATGAGACCGATGAAGAACTATACTATCTTCGGAAGTGCCAGGCAAGCAAACCCCCCTTGTTCATTCCGATACAATCCCATTCTCTTGCTCCTGCTCTCTTTTACTGCATTAGGACAACAATGATTCAACTGTTGCATGTTGCTGTAGTTGAACCCCTATCCTCTGCATGACCTGTCATTGCCACAGTAAATAGATGAAACCCACTAGCATGAGTAGGAGTTGTTTGAGCCCTAATGTGCCTACTCATTCATGCTTGTTTGTCATGCCTGCTATTGCTTAGAGTTGTGTCAGGTCCGGTTCATCAGGGATGAATTGGAGGTGTGTGAACATGTCCTACTATTGAGAGCTAAGTGTGTGAACACGATTTGGTAAAGGTATCGGTGAGAGGCCATGTAGGATTACATGGTGGGTTGTCTCATTGAAGCCGTCCTCAGGAACTGAGTTCTGTGTTTGTGATCCATGAAAAATTACTACCACACATTGGGCTCCGGTAACTCGACCCCTCTCGACTTATTAATCAACTTGATCTCTGTCCAGGAGTTGCAACTAGTTTCTGGTGTTTGTAGGTAGTGTTAGTAGTCTACCAAGTGGCACCCGTGGAAATACCGTGCGTGAGGCCGCAAAGTGACTGTCAGGACCCCGATTCCAAGTCACATCGATATAGCCGGTAACACCTCATATCACTTTGCGGCCTCATGCATGGTATTCCCACAGGGGTCGCCTTACCATGGCCCGGGTGCGTTTGCGCCTTTTGGCTCACCTTTATGATAGTGTCGCTAGCATCCATATGACAGAGAACCCGAGCCGACATGACTAGTCGTGAACCCAAAGTGGCACTAACTTACGGAGACAGGCATACATGAATCAACATCGAGCATGTCGGTCATTGACGTGAATGAACTGGCTGTAGCACTGGCTAACAGGACTCGGTGAACCGGCCAGAAAGGCTAGGCAGGACTCGGATGTCACCAGCGTGACATTTCTCGAAGGATGTAACCACAGGAACAAAGTGAATCACATGCCGGCCAGTCAAGTGTTCCGAGCAGTAGTCTTTGGGCTAGCAGGACTCCGGTGAACCGGTCAGAAGTGACTACTATGGCTCATGGAAGCACAAGACTACATTTCCCCATAAGAGAGGCTACCAAGGATAAACAACTAGGTTGTCGGATCCCACACATACCAAGCATTTCAATCATACACACAATATGCTCGATATGTGTAAATACAACATGGCATCACAACAAAACTCTACGACTCAAGGTATTTATTCATTAGGCTCCGAGGAGCGAGATATTACAAACATGGGTCTCATGACCCAACATTCAGAGCATACAAGTCAAAGCACATGCGGAAGCTTAACATGTCTGAGTACAGACGTCTACAAATGAAAAAGGCTGAGAAGCTTGACTTTCTGCCAGATCCTGCCGAGGGCACAAGATCGTAGCTGAGGTATCAAGCTAAACGTCGAAGTCCACACAGAACTACTAGCGAGACTGACGTCTCTCTGCAAAATATAAAATAGGCAAACGTGAGTACAAATGTACCCAGCAAGACTTACATTAGAACTAGCTACATATGCATCAGTATCAACAAAGGGGGTGGTGGATTTTAACTGCAGCAAGCCAGCTTTGACTCGGTGGCTATCCTGAACTACGACTGCAAGTAACTCTTCTGAGGTGGCGCACACGAGTCCACATATTCACCATATCAATACACCACTATGGATCCGCTCCCGTCACCCTACGAGAAGGCCATCCATAGCACTCACGCTTATCTTGCGCATTTTAGAGTATCCACTTTCACTTGTCTATGAACTATTATAGGCAACCCAGAAGTCCTTTACCACGGACACGGCCATTCGAATAGATGATGTTAACCCTGCAGGGGTGTACTTCTTCACACACGCTCTCGCCACATAGCGCCATGTACACGTCATGTATCTCGGCAACCTTCAAGCGGAAGCCTGGCGAGGGTGTCGGCCACGGCCTACCTAAACACTCAAGTCTCTAGTCCAGGTTTATCACCTATTCAGGTTCCATCCGCAGGGCCGGCCAAAGTTTCCACATACGGCCCCGAACGATGTGAGCAGGGTTCCCGAGACACCAAACGGGCGCCTGGTACACCGTGCCACGTGCCTACCGCATCACAGCCCACCCCGCGGGTCAGCGCTGCGCACGGCCTCCAGCATACTACAAACACCAGAAACTACTTGCAACTCCTGGACAGAGGACAAGGGTGGTTAAGAAGCCGAGAATGTCGGTGTTCTAGGAACGGGGGTCCCCAGACTTGCCTGCCTGCGGCCCACAGCGTGGCTAAGCAGCGGGTCGTACGGCCCATCTTCATCGACGAGGCATCCAAGACCCTCGCGAGGGTCCAAGCCTCGTGAGGCGGATGACGCAAGACCTCCTCTGGAGTGGCCTAGCCAGGCAGGCTCACGAGGAGCGGAGATATCAAGGCGGGGCAAACCTCACGAGACTCTCATGATGTGAGCCATGACGAACGGTGCCAGGTGGTGCCAGGCGGGCGCCAGTGCGCGCAGCGTCCCATTTCCTCTTTGGTGCTAAGGAGGCAAGCGCAGACGAAGAGTACCGAGGCATCAGGCAAAGGTTGCCATATTGGTGCAACAAGACCAAGACCAGGAGGACGGCAAGGCGGAGGTCATTGTGGAGCCCAAGACGGCGTCACCCCAGGGCTTTTCGCAGGCGAAGACCGCTTTTGTCAGGATAGCTTGTACTAGTTGTCCCCCTTCAAATTTGCCCACCATTGTTGGCTCCCTTCCCGCTCAATATTTGGGAAGAGGACCAGGGCCTCTATAAATAGGACTGGCCACCACAGTAGGAGGCAACGGAGCTTGAAAACGGAGCTTGAGAACGGAGCTTGAGAACGGAGCTTGAGAACTGAGCTTGAGAACGAAGCTTGAACTGAAGCAAGCCTGGGTAGATCGAATCCTCACACCACAAGTTCACACGCACAAGAACACCTCAACCTCAGGAGGTTGTTCTTCCCTTGTACTGTTCATCATCAGCCCAAGAGGCAATCCACCACCACCACACTGGAGTAGGGTATTACACCACAACGGTGGCTCGAACCAGTTTAAACCATGTGTCCCTTTCTGTGTTGTGAGTTCGTCGAGTTCGTCTGCAAGATCTTAGCGAGTTACAGCGTAGATCGATAGGAGGGAAAGACTTCGCGCGCACCCCAGTGTTCGAACCTTAAGGGTATGCCGGAACCCCACATCCGACATTTGGCACGCCAGGTAGGGGTGCGCCGTAGTTTCCCTTCCATCGGCTCATTGCTCCATCGCTCCGTCGCTTCCATGGCGGACGCTTGTCGTGCTCGAGCTGAGCGTCGGGCTGCTCTCTCCGCACACGTTGCTCAGACGGCTCCCATAGGTGGGCCACCCCGTCGCTCTCCGTCTCCCGCCGTCAACGCCGCCACTGGCCCGGCGGGGAACGAGTAGCAGGCATCCTCGTTGCACCCCTCGGTGCGGCAGGACAGCCGCATCGCCACTCCATCGCTCACCCCTGTTGGTTCTTTGTCTCACGCGCACCGCGCTCCCATGGAGGCACGGGCCGCGCTCCTCACGGCAAACGAGGTCCTGCGCTACCGCCCCATCGATGATCTCTACGAGGAGTGGCTCGACCGCGTCGCCGAACTCGTCTGTGCCGCAAGGGGCTCTCCGACACCGTCCCACTCTCTGCCTCCCCCTCAACCAGCCGCAGGCGACGGGGCTCATGGCATGCCTCCACCGCCTCAACCCCAAGACGGTTCCTTAGCACCAAGGCGCGCACCTCCGCGGCATGATCCATCGTGCCCAGCGCCCGCACGTGAAGAAAGAAGCTGCCAAGAAATCCTGCGGCCGCGAGAAGCTGCGCCGGCGCTCCCTGCGCCACCTCGTCAAGACCGCGCACCGCCCGCAGTGGCGCAGCGCGAACCCCGTCAAGACCAAACTCCACCCCCGAAGCGGGCCCCGGCAACCTCGGCCGGCTGCCGCGCTGTGACACCCCAAAATTTGAACCTTGTTTTATTAATTAAAAGTTTGCCAGGAAACTTAAACTTTTATTTTCTGGATTTTCTTTTGAGTTCAAAGCCATTCTTTTCTTTATTTTTTATGGAGTTTTTACCCCAAGTGAAAACTTTCCAAATATATTATTGGACTTGTTTACACTCTCAAGAAAAACATTTCTTTCATCAATGGAATTAATTACATAATTATTTTCCTGATCTTTATTTCTTGAAAGTGGTTCCCATGGTTTTAGGGTCCTATTTGAACTACAACCATTTGATAAATTTATTGAAAATTCCAACCAAAATTTGGAGATGTCATGTGATGTTTTTAAATCACTTTTATGCAAAAATATCTTCTATTCATTGGAGATTTTTAGCTTTACCCCTAGTTTTCGAATCTGGTCAGATTTCACTTTTGCACTACAACCTATTTAAATATTTCTTTAGAACTTCCACCAAAATTAGGGGATGTCAGTAGAAGTATATTATTCATCTTTGTGCAAAACCCCACTGGTGTTCTTTGGAAAATTTGAGTAAATCATCCTCATTTTCATTCTGGTCCAATTTGATGATTTGTACTGCAACCATATTTTAACTTGCTCCTTTACCCATGATTCTTTTTCCTGCTTATAGACCACCCTGCAAAACCCTTAAGTCCAGGAGAGTGGACCCATTGGAGGATTTTAAGTGCAAGCAATCAGGCCTTTTTCTTTCTGTCCAAAACTGAAGATATGCAAAGCTTGCACTAGCAAGTTTCTGGATTTGCCCAAATGACCTAGCCACCATCACCTACACCTAAAGAGACACTAGTCTGGAGAGTTTGGCCACCCCAAGAAGTGCCTAGGTGCATGTGGCATTCTGTCAAGCACCTTGTGTGCATGGTCAGATTTGACATGAGTTTTAGTTTGCACACTGGACCTACTTGTTTTGCCTAACCACCATGTCCACTAAGCCTCTAGACTACCCTAACCTAATCCTGTTAAACCCCAGCTCCACCCTAGCCTCCTAGCAAGCCCTGGCATTTCGCCGAACACCTGGTGGGCGTGCTCTGGGCGCTGACCAGCGTTTTGCTTCGTGCACGCAGGCACCGAGACGCCGTTCGCGCTCGCCCACACCTGGCCTTTGCTCGCCTGCAGAGCCACACCCCGACCTCATCCACTCACCAGAACACGCCAGCTCGTCCCTGGGGCTGCACAGCACCAATGTCAGGTCGGCCACGGCGGCTAGCGGCCGGCCACAGTGGGCTCCTGCCCCGGACGGCGCCGCCCGAGCCACCCCAGCGCGCCAGCTGCCCTCGGGAGCAGACTGAGCTCATCCACAAGCTTGTCCGCAAGCGCTCGTCGCCGCCACGATGCCCTGCAAGCTACAGCGAGGCGGTTCGCCGAGCTTATCTCCGGCCGCCGCGGAACCGACCTAGCCGCGCTATAAGTTGGGACCCCGAGCTCGTCCAGCCACTCAGGCAGCCTCAGGCCATCCCCTCGAAGCCCCCACAGACAGTAATCGTCGGGGGGAAGCCTTCTCCCTTGTCTCCGGCCAGCTCGGCCGCCGCCACGTCCCAGCCCCGTTCGTGCAACCAGGGCCTCCCCTGCCCGTCCGACGCCACCACCCGACTCCCCTGGATCGTGCGAAGCCGCCCAAACCCTCAGCCATGATCGGAAGCCACCATAGCCCAAATCCCCAATCGTGCCCGAAGCCATCTCCGCAGCGAAGCTTGCCGCCGGCGACCCCCACCAACCGAGCGACTACCGGGAGGACCGCCCTGGACTGGCGGATCCATCCCTGCCCTCGGATGCCCTCGAGGAGCCGTCGTTCGTCGGCGAAGATCGCCGGAGCTCCGCCTCCGTTCGGCCAAAGGAAAGGAAGGCGGGGGATGACTGGTCAAACCTGACCAGTGGGCCCCCTGGACCCACTGTCAGTGACCCACGCCGGTCCACGTGGTTTAAGTGGAAGCGTAAAAGCAAAGTACGCCTTCGACGTGTTCAGTTTTCGAAACGTTTTTTCTTTTTTCTGTTTTATTTTAAAAACAGAATTTGACCAAAACTTTGACTGGCTATAACTTTTTAAATATAACTCCAAATGAGTTGATTCCTTTTCCTACCTCTCTCAAATATTGTCTAGTTTATTTTCAGATTTATTTGAAAAACTTTCAGACAACATTTTTGTACTGTTTTGAAACTATGTGTTAATTTGAATAATTTCAAAAATAGGTTTTTGAAGAAGAAGTCAACTTTCAAAAGGCACACCCCACTTGCATACCCTTGAAGGCAAGCATTTTGAACCCTGGCGTAATATTGTGTGTGTTATATGACACGGTTACAATACCACATCGACACGGTGCATCAGTTAATTTTTTTTTGTGATGATATGTTCAAACTCATGAGTGCATATTGATGATTTCATGCTATTGGAGTTTGACATGTTTGGGATAGTAGTCACCATCATATGCCTTTCATGCGTACTGGAAAGAAACCCGGGAAAGCATTTGTCTTGGGTAGACACTGGCTTGTCTCTAATTCTCCGTCGAGCGGTTGTGTCCGGTACAGCATGATGATGTAGGTCGAGTGGTGATTCTGTCTGTTGGTTGAAGTATAAGTTGTTATGCTAATCATGCAGGGAATACTTAAACCTCCTGAGTCGACCGTAGATCGAGTCATGTTCCAGTAACCCCCATACTTGTCTCGTACTACCACTTGCCCCTGCCGTAGGTAGGGTACGGTTCAGTAAGTTGTCAACCCCTTTCTAGCACACACCATACAGAGAGGCCATGGTGGAAGATACCGGCTGCATCCGGTAGGCAGGCCACCTGGTCCGGGGACATGGGTGTTTCCGGTTGGGACCGAGAGGGGGGCACCCCTTAGAGCGCGCGATATAAATTTGATCCCATGCTATTCGAGGTTGTAGCCTCCCCACTTAGAGTTTTGCTTGACAGGTGTCTTGGGTGATTCCAGACACTGGTAAGTTAAGCTGGTGTGTGAAGGTCAGGTGTGTTTTCAATTAAAAGACCGTAGACGGAATTAGTCCCGATGGACTAAAGGAATCTGTTACTCGTGGGTAAAGAGTACACCCTCTGCAGAGGTAATATCTATTCGAATAGCCGTGTCCATGGTTAAGGACTACAGTCTGGGATGGGTCAAGTGTCGGTCTTAGTGTCGGCCTTCGGAGGAGAGATTACTAAACAAAAATATGGATCATGGCTTGTTACTTATGATGATTATGATTATTATTATTATGGACTAACCCCTTTATATTATTTGAAGCATTGAGTATCCCTGGGACGGTTCTACCTCCTGGATATTCACTATGATTGTTTTTCTTATAAGCCCTTTATGTGGTGTCGCTCAGACGCCCGACTATGGCATGCTGTTATTTATTTACTTTATGAGCCCTTTATGCGGTGTCGCTCAGACGCCCGACTGTGGCATGCTGTTATTTATTTACTTTATGAGCCCTTTATGCGGTGTCGCTTAGACGCCCGATAGAGGCAAGCTCGTTATTTACTATCCTTTCGAGGCGTCGCTTCAGACACCCGATCGGTGCATTTTATTACTACTCTGTTAGTGCATATTCATATTGTATATAAATAACTTGTTGCATGCATCAGGGATTTTAGTTTATGACTAACGTTGTGATCATAGAATATTCTAGAGCATGATTATCGTTTGTTATATTGTACCCATGTTCATAATGTTTGCGAGTACATTCAAAGTAATCACTAGCTTGTCCCTGGCTATTGTCTTGGCCAGATTTCTTGCTTGGAGAGGAGTGTTGCGATGACAGCCCCGGAACCTAAGCAACGGTGATAGCAGCCTCACGAAGATAGGAGTTAGCCTGGTCAGCTGTTCCTATGGGAAATGGAGTCCCATAGACGCCGATGATCCACAAATCGCTTCCGCCATCAACCACTAGAAACCATTTGTTGTACTCATAGGCCAGAATGGTCTTGTACTACATATTTTGTATTTTGCTTGGAATTTCTGTATCAAGTTGGTGCCTCATCAGCTAACAGTAATCCTGGGGCTGGTGAGCACAAGGGCCATTTTCTGGAAATTAATATCGCGAAAATCCGGTCCTGACAAACTTGGTATCATAGCCAAGCTGACCATTGGCTAATCCTATCTTAGCCAGGTCGAAAAACCTAGATTAACCAATCCACCAGACCATAACCAAACCCCGGCCAAGCTTCTTGCGTAAGATAGCCACACAGTGAACCCCACAACTTTTGGCAGTCGGCACCCAACCTATCAGCCTAGCCTACCAATCACGCGCCAGTGACCGACACCTAAATTGTCCCATTCGCAAGCGTACGAAGGAAGACTCCGTCCTCTTTCTCTATAAAAAGGGCACGCTAGCCGCAACACAACACAGCACAACCTCTTCCCCAAAACCAAGCCATAATGCCTGGCCCCGTCGTGCACAATGAAACCACAGCAAACAACCTTGGAGGTTTTGTGACCGTGCTAGCAAACCTCACCCGCCGTGCCTTTGCATTAGAAGAGCCCCCGGAGTATGTTGTGTATGAAGGACCCATGAGCGGTGAGAGCCGTCAATTCTGGGCCACTATGCACATCTATGGTAGGGGTTTGTCGCCAGAACGCCCCTACAGGTTCACCGGAAGGACAACTTCCTTTGAGCCGCAAGCCATCCAACTAGCCGCGCGAGAGGCTATAGTTCAACTCCGGCACTTGTCGCCCAGAGTTAACTGTCGCTCATTCTACTACTACTCCAGCCGTGACGGGTATGGTAGACCACCCCAAGTTGCCAACGGAGACCACGAGACGGATCCTGCATTATTGCATCTAGTACGCTATGTAAGTGTACTAGAGGGACTGTTCGATCAAATCACCCTTGATCTGATCGCAGCTCGTGGAGAACTGGTTCGCCGAGCCCCGGCAAGTGGAGAAGAGGAGCCCGACACCGAAAGCCTAGTCGTGTTGTTCGGACAACCAATTGAATCCTTGAGGTCTACCCCAACCATCAACCATAATGCATTGATGTCCCCAGAAGTACTTCGTCGCCTTTTGGGAACACGCTCCAACGAGATTGTGGCCAACAACCCCCGCGATGGTCATCATTGCTACCCCGACCCTGCAGCACCTCAGCTCCCTCTAGCTAACCCCGACGGTGAAACCCACGGAGAAGCCTCGGCGCCCACAAGGCAAGCCCACTTAGATATTAACGAGGTAGACTAAGGCACTCGAGTAGTACCTGGTCCTAGTATGCCCACACCCTGTAATTGTGTGGTCTTGTAACGCCGTAATTAAATGATGTCTGCTTGTGCGTCCCTATTTTAAATAGTAGCCATGCATAAGTATACGGTTGCATTTTTAATCCCGGGCGTAGCTACCAAAACCAACCCCGACGACACAAATTTGAGCTATGAGTAAACCTTTTGATTTCAACTAATAGGAATCATATTTTCAAAACAACCCTTATCAAATCTCAAGGATGAGATTTTTCTGAAGGGGGGTAGTGTTGTGACACCCCAAAATTTTAACCTTGTTTTATTAATTAAAAGTTTGCCAGGAAACTTAAACTTTTATTTTCTGGATTTTCTTTTGAGTTCAGAGCCATTCTTTTCTTTATTTTTTATGGAGTTTTTACCCCAAGTGAAAACTTTCCAAATATATTATTGTACTTGTTTACACTCTCAAGAAAAACATTTCTTTCATCAATGGAATTAATTACATAATTATTTTCCTGATCTTTATTTCTTGAAAGTGGTTCCCATGGTTTTATGGTCCTATTTGAACTACAACCATTTGATAAATTTATTTAAAATTCCAACCAAAATTTGGAGATGTCATGTGATGTTTTTAAATCACTTTTATGCAAAAATATCTTCTATTCATTGGAGATTTTTAGCTTTATCCCTAGTTTTCAAATCTGGTCAGATTTCACTTTTGCACTACAACCTATTTAAATATTTCTTTAGAACTTCCACCAAAATTAGGGGATGCCAGTCGAAGTATATTATTCATCTTTGTGCAAAACCCCACTGGTGTTCTTTGGAAAATTTGAGTAAATCGTCCTCATTTTCATTCTGGTCCAATTTGATGATTTGTACTGCAACCATATTTTAACTTGCTCCTTTGCCCATGATTCTTTTTCCTGCTTATAGACCACCCTGCAAAACCCTTAAGTCCAGGAGAGTGGACCCATTGGAGGATTTTAAGTGCATGCAATCAGGCCTTTTTCTTTCTGTCCAAAACGGAAGATATGCAAAGCTTGCACTAGCAAGTTTCTGGATTTGCCCAAATGACCTTGCCACCATCACCTACACCTAAAGAGACACTAGTCTGGAGAGTTTGGCCACCCCAAGAAGTGCCTAGGTGCATGTGGCATTCTGTCAAGCACCTTGTGTGCATGGTCAGATTTGACATGAGTTTTAGCTTGCACACTGGACCTACTTGTTTTGCCTAACCACCAAGTCCACTAAGCCTCTAGACTACCCTAACCTAATCCTGTTAAACCCCAGCTATACCCTAGCCTCCTAGCAAGCCCTGGCATTTTGCCGAACACCTGGTGGGCGTGCTCTGGGCGCGGCCAGAGCGCACGTTTTGCACGTGCGTGCACCCGAGCCGCCGCGTTCGCTCGCCCCGCGCCCCTGGCCTTTGCTCGCCTGCAGAGCAACACCCCGACCTCATCCACTCACTAGAACATGCCAGCTCGTCCCTGGGGCCGCACAGCGCCGCCGTCAAGTCGGCCACGACCGCTAGCGGCCTGCCACAGTGGGCTCCTGCCCCGGACGGCGCCGCCCGAGCCACCCCAGCGCGCCAGCTGCCCTCGGGAGCAGACTAAGCTCATCCACAAGCTTGTCTGCAAGCGCCCGTCGCCGCCACGATGCCCTGCAAGCTACAGCGAGGCGGTTCGCCGAGCTTATCTCCGGCCGCCGCGGAACCGACCTAGCCGCGCTATAAGTAGGGGCCCCGAGCTCGTCCAGCCACTCAGGCAGCCTCAGGCCATCCCCTCGAAGCCCCCACAACCAGTAATCGTCGGGGGGAAGCCTTCTCCCCCGTCTCCGACCAGCTCGGCCGCCGCCACGTCCCAGCCCCGTTCGTCGCAACCAGGGCCTCCCCTGCCCGTCCGACGCCACCACCCGACTCCCCTGGATCGTGCGGAGCCGCCCAAACCCTCAGCCATGATCGGAAGCCACCATAGCCCAAATCCCCAATCGTGCCCGAAGCCATCTCCGCCGCGAAGCTCGCCGCCGGCGACCCCCTCCACCCCCACCAACCGAGCGACTACCGGGAGGATCTCCCTGGACTGGCGGATCCATCCCTGCCCTCGGATGCCCTCGAGGAGCCGTCGTTCATCAGCGAAGATCGCCGGAGCTCTGCCTCCGTTAGGCCAAAGTAGAGGAAGGCGGGGGATGACTGGTCAAACCTGACCAGTGGGCCCCCTGGACCCACTGTCAGTGACCCACGCCGGTCCACGTGGTTTAAGTGGAAGCGTAAAAGCAAAGTACGCCTTCGACAGTTTTCGAAACGTTTTTTCTTTTTTTCTGTTTTATTTTAAAAACAGAATTTGACCAAAACTTTGACTGGCTATAACTTTTTAAATATAACTCCAAATGAGTTGATTCATTTTCCTACCTCTCCCAAATATTGTCTAGTTTATGTTCAGATTTATTTGAAAAAAATTCAGACAAATTTTTTGTACTGTTTTGAAACTATGTGTTAATTTGAATAATTTCAAAATTAGGTTTTTGAAGAAGAAGTCAACTTTCAAGAGGCACACCCCACTTGCATACCCTTGAAGGCAAGCATTCTGAACCCTGGCATAATATTGTGTGTGTTATCTGACACGGCTACAATACCACCTCGACACGGTGTATCAGTTATTTTTTTTGTGATGATATGTTCAAACTCATGAGTGCATATTGATGATTTCATGCTATTGGAGTTTTGACATGTTTGGGATAGTAGTCACCATCATATGCCTTTCATGCGTACCAGAAAGAAACCCGGGAAAGCCTCTGTCTTGGGTAGACACGGGGTTGTCTCTAATTCTCTGTCGAGACGGTTGTGTCCGGTACGGCATGATGAGGTATGTCGAGTGGTGATTCTGTCTGTTGGTTGAAGTATAAGTTGTTATGCTAATCATGCAGGGAATACTTAAACCTCCTGAGTCGACCGTAGATCGAGTCATGTTCCAGTAACCCCCATACTTATCTCGTACTACCACTTGCCCCTGCCGTAGGTAGGTTACGGTTCAATAAGTTGTCAACTCCTTTCTAGCACATGCCGTAGAGAGAGGCCATGGTGGAAGATACCGGCCGCATCCGGTAGGCAGGCCACCTGGTCCGGGGGCATGGGTGTTTCCGGTTGGGACCGAGAGGGGGGCACCCCTTAGAGTGCACGATATAAATTTGATCCCATGCTATTCAAGGTTGTAGCCTCCCCACTTAGAGTTTTGCTTGGCAGGTGTCGTGGGTGATTCCAGACACCGGTAAGTTAAGCTGGTGTGTGCAGGTCAGGTGTGTTTTCAATTAAAAGACCGTAGACGGAATTAGTCCCGATGGACTAAAGGAATCCGTTACTCGTGGGTAAAGAGTACACCCTCTGCAGAGATAATATCTATTCAAATAGTCGTGTCCATGGTTAAGGACTACAGTCTGGGATGGGTCAAGTGTTGGTCTTAGTGTCGGCCTTTGGAGGAGAGATTACTAAACGAAAATATGGATCATGGCTTGTTACTTATGATGATTATGATTATTATTATTATGGACTAACCCCTTTATATTATTTGAAGCATTGAGTATCCCTGGGATGGTTCTACCTCCTGGATATTCACTATGACTGTTTTTCTTATAAGCCCTTTATGTGGTGTCGCTCAGACGCCCGACTGTGGCATGTTGTTATTTATTTACTTTATGAGCCCTTTATGCGGTATCGCTCAGACGCCCGACTGTGGCATGCTGTTATTTATTCACTTTATGAGCCCTTTATGCGGTGTCGCTCAGACGCCCGACTGAGGCAAGCTCGTTATTTACTATCCTTCCAAGGCGTCGCTTCAGACACCCGATCGGTGCATTTTATTACTACTCTGTTAGTGCATATTCATGTTGTATATAAATAACCTGCTTGCGTGCATCAGGGATTTTAGTTTATGACTGACATTGTGATCATAGAATATTCCAGAGCATGATTATCGTATGTTATATTATACCCGTGTTCATAATGTTTGCGAGTACATTCAAAGTACTCACTGGCTTGTCCCTGGCTATTGTCTTGGCCAGATTTCTTGCTTGGAGAGGAGCGTTGTGATGACAGCCCCGGAACCTAAGCAACGGTGATAGCAGCCTCACGAAGATAGGAGTTAGCCTGGTCAGCTGTTCCTGTGGGAAATGGAGTCCCATAGACGCCGATGATCCACAAATCGCTTCCGCCATCAACCACTAGAAACCATTTGTTTTACTCATAGGCCAGAATGGTCTTGTACTACATATTTTGTATTTTGCTTGGAATTTCTGTATCAAGTTGGTGCCTCATCAGCTAACAGTAATCCTGGGGGTGGTGAGCACAAGGGCCATTTTGTGGAAATTAGTATCCCGAAAATCCGGTCCTGACACGCGCCTTCACCCCCGAGCCGCGTACCGTTGCCTGGCCGGGCAAGTTCAAGCCGGACCTGCCTCCTCGCGACGACGGCACCGCCGACCCCGCGGAGTTCCTGCAGCTCTACGAGCTGAGCATCGAAGCAGCCAACGGCGACGAAAAAGTCATGGTGAATTGGTTTCCCATGGTTCTCAAGGATGGGGCCCATTCCTGGCTCCTGAACCTGCAGCACGGCTCGATCTCCTCCTGGGACGAGATGCGCAACCGCTTCGTCGCCAACTTCCTGGGCACTCGCGACCGCCCACCGGCCGCGGGCGATCTACGCCGCATCAAGCATCAGCTGGGGAAACTCTCCAGAAGTACATCCAGCGCTTCAACAACATCCGCCTCAAGATCCCCAAGGTCACGGACAGGGCCATCATCTCCGCGTTCTCCGATGCCGTCCGTGACGTCAAGATGAAGGAAGAGCTGGCTATCCACGAGGAGCTCTGCACTTCTCAGGAGTTGTTCAACCTGGCGAGCAAGTGCGCAAGAGCTGAGGAGGGGCGCCTCTCTCTCCTTGAGCTGCCAGCCGCAGGAGCGGAAGAAAAGAAGACCAAGGCCAAGGACGTGAAGCGCAAAGAGGCAGTTGTGCTTGCAGCGGAGCCCGACACCAAGCAAGGGAGAGATCAGCCTGAGTCGTCCAAGAACGGCCGACCGTTCTGCGCCTTCCACAACTTGAACACCCACAACACCAGCGACTGCCAAGAGCTCAGAGCCATACGAGAAGGCCTCTATGGCCGACGCCCCGAGTGCAACGACCGGGGCTACGGCCGCGGAGGAGCACGTGGCAGCGGACGCTGGGACGATCGTGGCCCGTGCCAGTAGTGGCACGACCGGCCTCGCGAGGACCGCTGGCAGGACCAACCTCGCGAGGGCGCCTGGAGGGACCCGCCTCGTGAGGATCTCCCCCAGGGCAACACCGGTGTTCCCCCGCTGCCGCCACCAAGAAGGACCGACGACCACCACCAGGACGAGGGGGATGGGTTCTTCTAGGAACCGCGTGCGATCACTTGCATCTTGGGCGGTGCTCAGGCCCCAGCCTCTCAGCGCATCTTCAAACAGTTCGCTCGCGAGGTGAACGCGGTGCTCCCCAAGCTCGAGGCCACGCGCCCGCTTAGGTGGTCCCAATGCGCCATCACCTTCAACTCGGCAGACCAGCTCAATTGCGCGGCCACCGCAGGTGCCCTCCCTATGTTGTGTTCCCCAGTCATTAGCAATGTGCAAGTCACAAATACTCTCATCGACGGCGGCACAGGGCTCAACGTCCTATCCGTCGACACGTTCGACAATCTCCAAGTGCCCTATGAGCAGCTCCAGCCAACCAAGCCTTTCTCAGGAGTGACCGACGGTTCCACCACACCGATAGGGCAAGTCCGCCTGCCTGTCACCTTCGGGGAAAGCAAGAAATACCGCATCGAACTCATCGACTTCGACGTCGCGCACATCCGCCTGCCGTACAATGCCATCCTCGGGTACCCAGCCCTGGCCAAATTCATGGCAGTCACTCACCATGGCTACAACGTTCTCAAGATGCCAGGAAGCGGAGGAATCATCACCGTCCCATGTGAAGAGAGGGATGCAGTGTGCTCCCTTGAGTGCGCCTTCCAAGCAGGAGCAATTGACAACCCCGACAACAGAAGTGAAGGCTCTCCGAAGACAATCCCTAAGAAGAAGCTGCCACGCCGCGCAGGACCCCAAGGAGATGGCGACGCAGCAGGAGCGTCATTAGGGCCAGTGCTCGCTCCAGGGGCGCCTCCCTCCATCGCATAGGAAGGCGTGCCCGGCGCCCTCATCAGGCAGGGCTCGGGGGCTCTCTTCTGGAAGGCCTCAGACCTTGCCAACCTCACGAGGGAGGCACTTGGGCACCACTTGGAGGCGTGCTTTGCGGCGTGTTTCCCTCTGGAGAACACAGGGCAAGGACTGCCCGCCACCCAAGAGTTCTTCACCAAGACCACCCAGGAACTGCAAGAAGCAAGAGCCATGCGCTGACCACGGCCACGCTCAAGGCGCAGCTCCCCATCCAGCGAGGATGCCGGATCATGCGTGTCTGCATCGACGCCCCATGGCTCAACAGGGCCGCATCTCAGGAGCTCTTCTGGCCATCGCGTGTGGGCAGTTGTGAGGGCCCACCACACAGCTACGTTCGCATGCCCTTTGGCTTGCCAAGCGTGGCATCGGCCTATCAGAGCAACATGCGGCAAGTCCTAGCAGCTCAGGAGGTCAGGTTCCACACCGTCCTGGAGGAGATGGAGACGGTCTTCAGGGAACCTCCTGAGCCCCCAGAGCCTCCCGAGGCTCAAGGTTCAGGTGGCTCATGAGGAACCATTCCATCAACGCAGTTTCGGCTACACCAACTCTACCTCGCCTACGTAACCAGGTGACATCTTTCAAGTTCGTTTAAGCTGAGGCGCCTCGGGCTGCATTATTCCCTGCATCGCACGGGTCCGGCCCCTGTATGCGTGTATCCCTTTGCTTAAGTCTTTAGCTTACCTTCTTTGGGGGGCACCCCTCGGGCTGCATCATCCCCAAGCCACTCGGGCCAGGCCCAGTGGCATGTATCTTCCTGCATTTATCCAAGTCGGTCTGATCTTTATGCTTAACCTGCCAACGGCTATCGCCTGCTCGATTGTCGCCCGCGCGGGCCTGTTCACCCTATGCAATCCTCTTGCACATTAAAAGGGGGGCTCCTGAGCATCGCGACTCAGGAGCTCCTACTGGCTCTCCAGCCCTCACCCCCTGGCTCTCCAGCCCTCACCCCCTGGCCTTGACCACGGCATCGCAACCTGGCATACCAGCGGCGGCTGAGCTCGCTCAAGGGCCGGGACCTGAGGACGTAGAGTGCTTGCATCTAACAGCTCTGCAGGAACATACAGTCACCAAGACTCAAGACCAGGCACAACCCGATTTGAGGTAGGGCCTCGTGAGTCCCGCGCTGGCTCACGAGTGCCCAGATACACCTCGCAGCCCTGCCGTGCAAGCCACGTGTCAGGGCGGGGTTGTACACGCCCCGGGGGCTCCTCCCGGAGGGGGCCCCCCATCCCACGCCCAAGTGGAAGCACCATGCTCCGTGCTGGCTGATGACACTGCCGAGGAGCGGCTATGCCTGTGCACAAGAGGAAGCACTATGCTCCGCGTTGGTGATAAATAACGGAGGGCGACCCCACTGTCGTGCCAACCTCAGGGAGCCCAGAGCTCAGCGCCCATCCTTACCGCAACGCCTCCCCTCGGGAAAGCCGCCAGATGGGGCTGGGCACGGGCTGCGCACGGGTCACGCCCAAGCCAAGACGCCACCTAACCAGGTCCCCGGACACCTGGTATCGCGCCCCTCCCGAGGCCTCGGCGAGGGCAGGTATGGGAATTGTTTGCACGTCAAGGGGGACTCCTGAGCATCGCGACTCAGGAGCCTAACTAGTCACATAGCCCCTCACTCCTTGGTCCGTCCTAGTCTCCGGTCGGCCCAATGGCGGTTGAGGTATGCGCGGGGCCGGGCTCTACCGACGTAGAACAATAATCTATCCCCGCGAACTCTCCCTATATGTTGTTTGCACGTCAAGGGGGACTCCTGAGCATCGCGACTCAGGAGCCTAACTGGTCACGTAGCCCCTCACTCCTTGGTCCGTCCTGGTCTCCGGTCGGCCCAATGGCGGTTGAGGTATGCGCGGGGCCGGGCTCTGCCGACGCAGAACGCAAAGCAAATAGGAAGGAAATCGCGAAATCTCGAAGCAAATATTACAAGCATATTGTCCTCACAATACCAAATAAAAGTCTAAACGCCTCCACGAAGCTTGTCACATGTCGCAGGAATGGAACGGGAAGAATGGTCGCGGATAACCTCTAGACGTCGCCAATGCCTGCGGAAGGCGCTCACTTGTGATCGGCTTTGTCTTCACCACCAGCTGCAAGGTCGACGACGCCGGGCAGAGGAGCAGAGACAAAGCCGTGGAACCTCCTCAGCAGGGCTCCCACTTGGTCCCGCACAGCCGCGGCAGCTGCCTCGTATTGATCTACAGCCATAGGCTCTAGCAGCTCGTCAAGGAAAGTGTTGGGGTCACGGAGGTGCAGATGACAGAAGACCCGAGTCAGTGCAGCTGAAGACAGGACGCGAGCTTCTGCCTCCGCCATGGGCAGCAGAAGCAAAGTAAGGGTGGAGCAGATCTGGAGGTAGCAGGCGGCAAAGAGAGAGAAAGGGGATCTGGAGCGAGGCAAGTAATAAGCAATGAAGGAAAGAACTGCCCACGCCAGCCTTTGTTAGGTCGAGCAGTTGCCGAGGCAGCGTGGAGAAGCGAAGACGCCCACGTCCAATCAACTGCAATGCGTCGACCGAGTCCGCATGCTTTTGGGGCCCGCGGCGCTCCAAACTTGACCTTTGGCTTCGCCGCGAAGCCCAGCCCGAGCGCACCTTGGGCCCGGGGGCTACTATCGGCGTTCTGGGAACGGGGGTCCCCAGATTTGCCTGCCTACAGCCCACAACATGGCTAAGCAGCGGGCCGTACGGCCCATCTTCATCGACGAGGCATCCAAGACCCTTGCGAGGGTCCAAGCCTCGCGAGGCGGACGATGCAAGACCTCCTCTGGAGTGGCCTAGTCAGGCAGGCTCATGAGGAGCGGAGATATCAAGGCGGGGCAAACCTCACGAGACTCTCGTGACGTGAGCCATGACGAACGGTGCCAGGCGGGCGTCAGTGCGCGCAGCGTCCCCATTTCCTCTTTGGTGCTAAGGAGGCAAGCGTAAGCAAAGAGTACCGAGGCATCAGGCAAAGGTTGCCATATTGGTGCAATAAGACCAAGACCAGGAGGACGGCAAGGGGAGGTCATCGTGGAGCCCAAGACGGCGTTACCCCAGGGCTTTTCGCAGGCGAAGACCGCTTTTGTCAGGATAGCTTGTACCAGCTGCCCCCCTTCAAATTTGCCCGCCGTTGTTGGCTCCCTTCCCGCTCAATATTTGGGAAGAGGACCAGGGCCTCTATAAATAGGACTAGCCACCACAGTAGGAGGCAACGGAGCTTGAGAACGGAGCTTGAGAACAGAGCTTGAACTGAAGCAAGCCTGGGTAGATCGAATCCTCACACCACAAGTTCACACGCACAAGAACACCTCAACCTCAGGAGGCTGTTCTCCCCTTGTACTGTTCATCATCAGCCCAAGAGGCAATCCATCACCACCGCACTGGAGTAGGGTATTACACCACAACGGTGGCCGAACCAGTATAAAACTTGTGTCCCTTTCTATGTTGTGAGTTCGTCGAGTTCGTCCGCAGGATCTTAGCGAGCTAGAGCGTAGATCGATAGGAGGGAAAGACTTCGCGTGCACCCCAGTGTTCGAACCTTAAGGGTATGCCGGAACCCCACATCTGACAGAGAGGGTCCATTGGTTTCGGGCCCAATGCATTCACAAACACAGAACTCAGTTCCTGAGGACGGTTTCAATGATACAACCCACCATGTACTCCTACATGGCCTCTCACCGCTACCTTTACCAAATCGTGTTCACACACTTAGCTCACACATAGTAGGACATGTTCATCACCATTCCAATTCATTCTCGATGAATCAGACCTGACACAACTTTAAGCAATAGCAGGCACGACAAACAAGCATGAATGAGTAGGCACATCAGGGCTCAAACAACTCCTACTCATGCTAGTGGGTTTCATCTATTTACTATGGCAATGACAGGTCATGCAGAGTGTCGGCGTTCCGGGAACGGGGGTCCCCAGACTTGCCTGCCTGCGGCCTGCGGCGTGGCTCAAAGGGGGGCCCAGCACGGCCCATCTTCATCAACACAAGCTCAAGACAATCGCGAGGGGCCAAGCCTCACGGGGCGGACGACAGGGAGCTTCCTCAGGCACGGCCTCCTCAGGCTGGCTCGCGAGGAGGCGGAGAGATCAAGGCGGGGTACCTCACGAGGTGCCCATGACGCAAGCCATGACGACCAAGGGCGCCAGCCCGCGCAGTGTCCTCCTTTCCTCTTTGGTGCAAAGGGAGCAAGCGCAGGCGAGAGCATCAAGCAAAGGCACCCATTTCGGTGTAACAAGACCACGACCAGCCCAACGGCAGGAAGCAAGTCATTGTGGAGCCCAAGCAGGCGTCACCACCAGAGCCTTTGACAGGCGAGGACCAACTTTAGTCAGGATAAGTGTACCCGATGTTCCCCTTCAAAATGGCCAATTGTTGGCGCCCTTCCCACTCAATATTTGGGAAGAGGCCCAGGCATCTGCCTATAAATAGGACTAGCCTCCCACAGGTAGAGGGATCCGGAATCGCAATGTAGCTAGAGGTCAAGCAATCTAGAGAGAGAGAGAGAGAGAGAGAGAGAGAGAGAGCGACCGAACACCCCCAAGCAGTTCATCGCCACAGCCAAGAAACAGACCCTCGCGAGCCTGTTCTTCCTTGTATTGTTCATCACCATCACCCCAAGAGGCAATCCACCACACCACAAACTAGAGTAGGGTATTACACCACAATGGTGGCCCGAACTAGTAAACCTTGCGTCTCTTGTGTTGTTCCTTTCGTAGTTTAGATCCTAGCGAGGCGGCGGGGTGCAGGTAGGTAGAGGGCGAGATCTCCGCGCGCACCCTAGTGTTCAAACCTCAAGGGTCTGCCGGAACCCGAAATCCGACATTTGGCGCGCCAGGTAGGGGTGCGCCGGGATCCACCTTCTGCCACTTCGTGTCCCGTCGCATCGTCATCATCATGTCCGGTGACCAGGCGGGCAACCCCGGTCCCTCGGCGGCTTGGCCCGCCCACGCAGAGGCACTCGCCTCGGGTGACCCCATGCCCCAGGCAGCTCGCGGTCCGCAGGGCGCTGCGGGCCGCGGGCGACGCGGACAGGCTTCGACAGCTCACGCCACAGCAGCGCGGTCGGCGGCGAGGGCCTCCAACCACGCCGCGGCCGCAACGCCGTACACCCGCCGGGAGTAGGCGAACTCGAGGGCCGCGCTCACGGTGGCCCGGGAGCTACTACAGTGCAGGCTGCTGGAAGGCGGCCGCGACGTGCTGCTAGAGTGGGTGGCAGAGCTGCTGGGCTGTGCCGCCTCGGGGGCTCACCCCCTCTGCACCCAACGCCCACCTCGGGTCCAGGGCGGCCCGCGCGAGGGCTCCACACGCGCCCGCGGGCTCCAAGGCTACTCCAACACCAGTGAAGCTGTCAGCACCGGGCCAGCTGCAGCGCTGCCTCCGCTCCCGGACAGCAAAGAAGGACTCGCCGCGACCCACGACCCCAGTGGGACGCCGCGCTACCACCCCCAGGTGGGCGCCTCAAGCAGAGCTGCATGGCATGCGGAGCACTATGGCGCGGCCTTCGGGGTGACGGCCCCAGAAGAATACGTGTCCCACATGATGGACCAAGGGCACCAGCATGAGGGCAAACAAGGCTCGCTCCTCAGCCCAAGCTGGGGGGACGAGGCGACAGAAGCTGAGCTCTTCCAGGAGCCCCGTGAAGGCCCCACCGGCCACGCTGGGAGCGACGATTATCGGGTACCGCTAATTCCTCAGGAGCAGGCATACGCTAATCATGGATCGCAGGAGGTGCAGGTCGCCACAGCGAGCGGCCGCCCCGCTCCCGCAGTCTCCTACCCCTCAGGAGGAGGGCTTCGGGGGCTGCAGGAGAGGGGTCGAGATTCGGCATCACCACCGCGGCGTTCGGACCAAGGCGTTCTCAGGAGGTAGGCCCTCTGCTGGGGAGGTGCCTCAGGGCCTTCCCCTGGCAGAGGACCCGTGGTCGTCGGGCCGCTCTACCCCATCGGCGGCGTCCTGGTTTCCGGTCGTCGTTGATGGCAATAGAGTGCGGTGCAAGGCGGGGCCCTCATCTGGCGATATGAAGCAAGGCCGGTACCTGTGAAGAAGGCCTAGTGCATGTAAAGCTCGCCGCCCCGTGACACTCTCACGTAATAATGAGTGGGGTTGTACACGCCCCGGAGTCTCAGGGGTGCCGGCCTCAGGCCCTGGGGCTCCCTTCCACGCCCAGTGGCAGCACTTAGCTGCTACCGGTGAGAAGACGTCCAAGACTAGACTAGGTGCCGGACGCGGCCTTTTTCTGCTTTCATTGCTTTTCCCTTTGGTTGTCACTTTCCCCTGCTGGATTTAAGTTGGATTCGAATTTGAGATTTGCGTCTGTTTGGGGAAGGGGGTGCTTAATATCGTTCGAGCAATCTCTCGCGTCCCGGTTACCGCTTTGCCTCAGCTGCCTCCCCTCGTGAGCCCCTCGCGAGCCGGGTTGGGCCTAGCTTACGTGCAGCCCAGACTGTCGCCGCCGCATCCTCTCAGGAGGTTTTTACTGCAGATCCTACGGGTTCGATCAGGAGACACTTGATATGTCACAGCCCTCTGCAGGCTATCTCAGGGCCCGCACGGGACAAAGGTAAACAAAACACAAGTTTTACATGAGGGGCTCCCCCTCCCAAAATGCTCTCACAACCGTCAGGGAAAAACCTGAGCTCTATTCGTGCAGGGTAAGGAATCAGGAACGATGCGCGGTCAGTCAGATAAATCCCCCAATGCATCCTCAGGGGCACCTCCTGAACTGTTGCTGGCATCGCTGGCCTCGCCATCGCTCTCTGCGTTGCCACCAGCGGCGTCGGCGCCGTTCACCACGCCGCCTTCATCAGTAGCCACGATCATGCCATCATTATCTAAAGCGAAGGCCCTGACGAGAGCGTCCACGTTGTCCTCCACCCAGTGCGCCAGGTCGTCACGGACGGCCTGGGGTACCGAGGCGATGGCGGCGTCGAAGTCAAAGTGGGGGTCCATATTCCAGAGATGGCTGAAGACACGAGAAAAGGCGCGCCCGAGCAGGGCGCGGCTCCTCTCCTCCACCAACCTGCCGGGCTCGACCGATCAAGGCCTCCAGCCTGCGCCACCACGCCGGTGAAGAACTCAAGGTTGCCGCCAGAAGTTAATCGCGTGCGGCTCGCCAACAGCCTCGCCAAGCGCAGATGTTACCTAAGGCTGTGTTGGCTCTTTCTGAGCGTGGTGAGCATGGGGCCATGCTCATGCTCCAGATCTGCCGCCCAGCGCATCTCGTCCACATACATCATGCGCAGCGGCCTCAGCCTCGTCCACCCATTAGCGAAGAAGAAGCACCTCGGCACAGGAGGTAGTTAAATCCTCCTGCGCCACCTCAAGGGCGGCCCGAGAAGCATCGGCCCGCCGCGCCACTTCCTCCTGCTTGGCCCTCAAGGGAGCGGTCCTACCTTCAGCCTCAGCCCGGATCAACCCCAGCCTCTCCTCGAACTCGCGCTCAAGGTTCAAGCGTGCCGTCGCCACCCGACGTCCGACCTCCTCCAGGACACGGGCTTCCCGCGCAGCGACATCATCCTCCGCCCGCGTCACCAAGCGCTCCCTTGTTTCCAGGCGTTCATACTCGCGTGCGCGTTCGGCGGCTTCCAGCGTCAGCGCCTCCTCACGCTTCTGGAGCTCTGCTGGGTCGCCTGAGGCCACCTTCATCGATGCAAGGGCCGTCTCGCGCAGCTCCACCTGCTCCTCCAGTGAGTGGCATCGGGCCAGGAGTTCCCGCGCCCGCTCCTCCGCCGCCTCTCGCCGCCTCTCGCCGCCGGTCAGCTTCCCGAGCCTCCTCGTCGGCCCGAGAACGGAACTCCCGAGAGGCCCCCAGCAACGCCTTGGCCTCCCCATTGTCAAGATCACGCTGATGGCGCGCAAGGGCGATAGCCGCCTTCAGCTCTCGCCTCTCCGCAGCCAGACGCAGGCCCTCGGCCTCAAGGCGCGCGTCTTCATCAGCGAGCTCTTCACCAAGCAGACTCACCGCGTCAGCTGCCCTCCGAAGAAACCCTTGGCGAAGAGTACAACGCTCCCGGGCGCGCTCGTGTACGTCTTCCACACCATCATCCGCCTCAAGCGAGCATCGGGGGCCACGAATCAGCACTCCCCCTCCGGGCAGGGGGCTGGGGGCTGGCGCCCTCGCCCGGGCACGCCTGCGCCCGAAGCCCGCCTGGAGCCAGCCCATCCCCTAAAAAGCGCAGGAATACCTCAGCCAATCACGGTCGACGACCAGACGAGAAGCCCACGGCAGGCTGGCTATACCACGAGAAGGCTCGCGAAGGAGGGTCGCGAGGCGCGCGGAGCCGCGATGCGCCTCGGGATGGTTCGTCTCTCCGACCGGC
Source organism: Aegilops bicornis (assembly GCA_021605145.1). Lineage (NCBI taxonomy): Eukaryota > Viridiplantae > Streptophyta > Magnoliopsida > Poales > Poaceae > Aegilops > Aegilops bicornis. The sequence goes on from CM038669.1 coordinate 449,657,404, forward strand.
CTCACCACGAGGGCTCTGCTGCTCGGAGTGCTCGAAGACGGTGGAGAGGGCGGAGCCAAGGGGGATGGCTCCTCAGCCATCTCCGCGAGCTCGGCGGGAAGGGCCCTGCGGAGCAAGGATCAGTAAAAGCAACAGAAGGATCAAGAGCTAGAAAAAGGGAAGACTTACTCATCGGTGGCGAAGTACTTCCTACGCTTCAGCAGGCGACAAGGGTAATCGTCACCCAAGGCCTCCCTTCTCTTCCGGAGAGCCTCAAAGTCCACGCGGAAGCGACCCAAGAGTTGAGCGCAGGGGTCAGCCTGCGACGAGGAAGGAGCGTCAAGGCGACCCGCGTCGGGGGCGTCTACCTGATGCACGCCGCCGGTCACCTCACCAAGAAGAGTAACTGGGGCCCCAGGGGCCTCAGCAGCAGGCACTGCGGGCAGCTGCTCGCCACCCCCAACCGCGGTAGCATGGGCCTCAGGAGCTGCTCCCTCGAGAGCGCCGCCTGGCGCCGTCGCCCCGGCGGAGGCCCCCTCGGCCTCCGGCGACCCATGCCTCCCTGCTCCGCCACTTGAGGAAGAGCCGTTGTGGCCGACTGAAAGGGCGGCCACCACCACTGGGTTCTCGCGAGGCCCCCGGAGGCCAGCGGGGCACAACCCCCATTCGTCGAAGACGGGCATCTGATTTACAAAGTCGCCCCTGTTCGGGCAGAGGTACAACATGTTGGGGAACGTAGTAATTTCAAAAAATTTCCTACGCACACGCAAGATCATGGTGATGACATAGCAATGAGAGGGAAGAGTATTGTCCACGCACTCGTGAGACCGTGGCGGAAGGCGTTATGACAACGCGGTTGATGTAGTCATACGTCTTCACGATCCGACCGATCCAAGTACCGAACGTCGACACCTCCGAAGTTCAGCACATCGCTCAGCTCGATGGCGATCCCGGACTCCGATCCAGCAAAGTGTCGGGATGAGTTCCATCAGCATGACGGCGTGGTGGCGATGATGATGCTCTACCGGCGCAGGCTTCGCCTAAACTCCGCGGACGATATGACCGAGGTGGAATATGGTGGAGGGGGCACCGCACACGGCTAAGGAACGATCCGTAGATCAACTTGTGTGTCATGGGGTGCCCCCCCCTTTGATATAAAGGAGCAAGGGGGGGAGGCCGGCCCTAGGAGGGGGCGCGCCAAGTGTGGAGTCCTACTAGGACTCCCTAGTCCTAGTAGGATTCCACCTCCCTTGTTGGAGTAGGAGAAGGGGAAAGAGGGGAAGAGGAATAAGGAAAAGGGGGCTGCGCCCCTTGTCCAATTCGGACCAGAGGGGCGCAGGCCTCCTTCCTTTGGCCTCTCTCCTCTATTCCCGTATGGCCCAATAAGGCCCATATACTCCCCGGCGAATTCCGTAACTCTCCGGTACTCGAAAAATACTCGAATCACTCGGAACCTTTCCGAACTCCGAATATAGTCGTCCAATATATCGATCTTTACGTCTCGACCATTTCGAGACTCCTCGTCATGTCCCCGATCTCATCCGGGACTCCGAACTCCTTCGGTACATCAAAACTCATCAACTCATAATATAACTGTCATCGAAACCTTAAGCGTGCGGACCCTACGGGTTCGAGAACTATGTAGACATGACATAGAACTATTCTTGATCAATAACCAATAGCGGAACCTGGATGCTCATATTGGCTCCTACATATTCTACGAAGATCTTTATCGGTCAAACCGCATAACAACATATGTTGTTCCCTTTGTCATCGGTATGTTACTTTCCCGAGATTTGATCGTCGGTATCCAATACGTAGTTCAATCTCGTTACTGACAAGTCTCTTTACTCGTTACGTAATGCATCATTCCGTAACTAACTCATTAGCTACATTGCTTGCAAGGCTTATAGTGATGTGCATTACCGAAAGGGCCCAGAGATACCTCTCCGACAATCGGAGGGACAAAACCTAATCTCGAAATACGCCAACCCAACATGTACCTTTGGAGACACCTGTAGTACTCCTTTAAAATCACCCAATTACGTTGTGACATTTGGTAGCACCCAAAGTGTTCCTCCGGTAAACGGGAGTTGCACAATCTCATAGTTACAGGAACATATGTAAGTCATGAAGAAAGCAATAGCAATGTACTAAACGATCCAGTGCTAGGCTAACGGATTGGGTCAAGTCAATCACATCATTCTCCTAATGATGTGATCCCGTTAATCAAATGAAAACTCGTGTCTATGGCTAGGAAACTTAACCATGTTTGATTCAACGAGCTAGTCAAGTAGAGGCATACTAGTGACACTATGTTTGTCTATGTATTCACACATGTATTATGTTTCCGGTTAATACAATTCTAGCATGAATAATAAACATTTATCATGATATAAGGAAATAAATAATAACTTTATTATTGCCTCTAGGGCATATTTCCTTCAGTCTCCCACTTGCACTAGAGTCAATAATCTAGTTCACATCGCCATGTGATTTAACACAAATATTCATATCTCAGATATGATTAACACCCATAGTTCACATCGTCATGTGACCAACACCCGAAGGGTTTACTAGAGTCAATAATCTAGTTCACATCGCTATGTGATTAACATCCAAAAGAGTACTAAGGTGTGATCATGTTTTGCTCGTGAGAGAGGCTTAGTCAACGGGTCTGTCATATTCAGAGCCGTATGTATTTTGCAAATATTCTATGTCTACAATGCTCTTGCGGAGCTACTATAGCTAATTGCTCACACTTTCAATATGAATCCAGATTGAGAATTATAGTCATCTGGATCAGTGTAAAAGCTTACCTTTGTTGTAACTCTTTATGACGGGCTCTTTTATCACCTCCATAATCGAGAAATATTTCCTTAGTCCTCACTAAGGATATTCTTGACCGCTGTCCAAAGTGATCTACTATTAGATCAAAATTGTATTCCTTTGCCAAACTCGAGCAAGGTATACAATAGGTCCAGTTCACAGCATAGCATACTTTATAGAACCTATGACTGAGGCATAGGGAATGACTTTTCATTCTTCTTTCTATTTTCTTCCGTGGTCGGGCTTTGAGTCTTACTCAATTTCACACCTTTGCAACACAGGCAAGAACTTTTCTTTGAGTGTTCCATTTTGAACCACTTCAAAATCTTGACAAGGTATGTACTTATTGAAAAAACTTATCAAGCGTCTTGATCTATCTCAATAGATCTTGATGCTCAATATGTAAGTAGCTTCTTTACCGAGGTCTTTCTTTAAAAACTCCTTTCAAATACTCCTTTATGCTTTCCAGAAAAATTCTACATCATTTCTGATCAACAATATGTTACTCACATATACTTATCAGAAATGCTGTAGTGCTCCCACTCACTTTCTTGTAAATACAAGCTTCTCCAAAATTCTGTATAAAACCATATGCTTTGATCACACTATCAAAGCGTTTATTCCAACTCCGAGATGCTTGCACCAGTCCATAGATGGATCACTGAAGCTTGCACATTTTCTTAGCTCCTTTAGGATTGACAAAACCTTCTGGTTGCGTTATATACAACTCTTCTTTAATAAATCCATTAAAGAATGTAGTTTTGACATCCATTTGCCAGATTTCATAAAATGTGGCAATTGCTAACATGATTCGGACAGACTTAAGCATCGCTACAGCTTGAGAAAATCTCATTGTAGTCAACACCTTGAACTTGTCGAAAACCTTTTTGTGACAAGTCGAGCTTTGTAGATAGTAACACTACTATCGGTGTTCAGTATTCCTCTTGAAGATCCATTTATTTAACATGGCTTGCTGATCATCGAGCAAGTCAATCAAAGTCCATACTTTGTTCTCATACATGGATCCTATCTCGCATTTCATGGCCTCAAGCCATTTCACGGAATCTGGGCTCATCATCGCTTCCTCATAATTCGTAGGTTCATCATGGTCTAGTAACATGACTTCCGTAACATGATTACCGTACCACTCTTGTGCGGATATTACTCCGGAAGACCTACGAGGTTTGGTAGCAACTTGATCTGAAGTTTCATGACCATCATCATTAACTTCCTCACTAATTGGTGTAGGAATCACCGGAACTGATTTCTGTGATGAACTACTTTCCAATAAGGGAGAAGGTACAATTACCTCATCAAGTTCTACTTTCCTCCCACTCACTTCTTTCGAGAGAAACTTCTTCTCTAGAAAGGATCCATCTTAGCAACGAAAATCTTGCCTTCAGATCTGTGATAGAAGGTGTACCCAATGATCTCTTTTGGGTATTCTATGAAGACGCACTTCTCCGATTTGGGTTCGAGCTTATCGGTGAAAACTTTTTCATATAAGCATCGCAACTCCAAGCTTTAAGAAACGACGACTTAGGTTTCTTGCTAAACCATAGTTCATACGGTGTCATCTCAATCGATTTAGATGGTGCCCTATTAAACGTGAACGCAAGCTGTCTCTAATGCATAACCCCAAAAGCGATAGTGGTAAATCGGTAAGATACATCATAGATCGCACCATATCCAATAAAGTGCGGTTACGACGTTCGGACACACCATTATGCTGTGGTGTTCCATATGGCGTGAGTTGCGAAACTATTTCACATTGTTTCAAATGAAGACCAAACTCGTAACTCTAATATTTGTCTCCATGATCAGATCGTAGAAACTTTGTTTTTCTTGTTACGATGATTTTCCACTTCACTCTGAAATTCTTTGAACTTTTCAAATGTTTCAGACTTATGTTTCATCAAGTAGATATACCCATATCTGCTCAAATCATCTGTGAAGGTCGAAAATAATGATACCCGCCATTTAACCTTAATACTCATTGGTCTGCATACATCAGTATGTATTATTTCCAATAAGTTTGTTGCTCGTTCCATTGTTCCGAAGAAAGGAGTTTTAGTCATCTCGCCCAAAGGCATGGTTCGCAAGCATCAAATGATTCATAACCAAGTGATTCCGAAAATCCATCTTTAGGGAGTTTCTTCATGCACTTTACACCGATATGACCCAAACGGCGATTGCCACAAATAAGTTGCACTATCATTATTAACTTTGCATCTTTTGGCATCAATATTATGAATATGTGTATCACTACGATTGAGATCCAATAAACTATTTTCATTGGGCGTATGACCATTGAAGGTTTTATTCATGTAAACAGAACAACAATTATTCTCTGACTTTAAATGAATAACCGTATTGCAATAAACATGATCAAATCATATTCATGCTCAACGCAAAAGCTAAATAACATTTATTTAGGTTCAACACTAATCCGAAAGTATAGGGAGTGTGCGATGATGATCATATCAATCTTGGAACTACTTCCAACACTCATCGTCACTTCCCTTCAACTAGTTTCGCTTATTATGCAACTCCCGCTTTGAGTTACTACTCTTAGCAACTGAACCAAGTATCAAATACCGAGGGGTTGCTACGGAGACTAGTAAAATACACATCAATAATCTGTATATCAAATATACCTTTGTTCACTTTGCCATCCGTCTTATCCACCAATTACTTGGGGTAGTTCCGCTTCGATGACCGGTTCCATTGCAGCAAAGCACTTAGTCTCGTGCTTAGGTCCAGACTTGGGCTTCTTCACTCGAGCAAAGAACTTGCTTGCCATTCTTCTTGAAGTTCCCCTTCTTCCCTTTGCCCTTTTCCTTGAGACTAGTGGTCTTGTCAACCATCAACACTTGATGTTTTTCTTGATTTCTACCTTCGCCGATTTTAGCATCACGAAGAGCTTGGGAATTACTTTCGTCATCCCTTGCATATTATAGTTCATCACGAAGTTCTACTAACTTGGTGATGGTGACTAGAGAATTCTGTCAATCACTATTTTATCCGGAAGATTAACTCCCACTTGATTCAAGCGATTGTAGTACCCGGACAATCTGAGCACATGCTCACTAGTTGAGCGATTCTCCTCCATCTTTTAGCTATAGAACTTGTTGGAGACTTCATATCTCTCAACTCGGGTATTTGCTTGAAATATTAACTTCAATTCCTGGATCATCTCATATGGTCCATGACGTTCAAAACGTCTTTGAAGTCCCGATTCTAAGCCGTTAAGCATGGTGCACTAAACTATCAAGTAGTCATCATATTGAGCTAGCCAAACGCTCATAACGCCCCGTGATCCGCTCCTGCAATAGGTCCGTCACCTAGCGGTGCATCAAGAACGTAATTCTTACGTGCAGCAATGAGGATAAACCTCAGATCACGGATCCAATCCGCATCATTGCTACTAACATCTTTCAACACAGTTTCTCTAGGAACATATCAAAACAAACATATGAAAGCAACAATGCGAGCTATTGATCTACAACATAATTTGCGAAATACTACCAGGACTAAGTTCATGATAAATTAAAGTTCAATTAATCATATTACTTAAGAACTCCCACTTAGATAGACATCCCTCTAATCTTCTAAGTGATTACGTGATCCATATCAACTACACCATGTCCGATCGTCACGTGAGATGGAGTAGTTTCAATAGTGAACATCAATATGTTGATCATATCTACTATATGATTCACGCTCGACCTTTCAGTCTCCGTATTCCGAGGCCATATCTGTTATATGCTAGGCTCGTCAAGTTTAACCTGAGTATTCCGCGTGTGCAACGTAGAGCCTATCACACCCGATCATCACGTGGTGTCTCAACACGAAGAACTTTCGCAATGGTGCATACTCAGGGAGAACACTTCTTGATAATTTTGTGAGAGATCATCTTAAAATGCTACCGTCAATCAAAGCAAGATAAGATGCATAAAGGATAAACATCACATGCAATCAATATAAGTGATATGATATGGTGATCATCATCTTGTGCTTGTGATCTCCATCTCCGAAACACCGTCATGATCACCATCGTCACCGGCGCGACACCTTGATCTCCATCGTAGCATCGTTGTCGTCTCGCCAATCTTATGCTTCTACGACTATCGCTACCGCTTAGTGATAAAGTAAAGCATTACAGATGCGTTGCATTTCATACAATAAAGCGACAACCATATGGCTCTGCCCGATTGCCGATAACTTCGGTTACAAAACATGATCATCTCATACAATAAAATATAGCATCACGTCTTGACCATATCACATCACAACATGCCCTGCAAAACAAGTTAGACGTCCTCTACTTTGTTGTTGCAAGTTTTACGTGGCTGCTACGGGCTGAGCAAGAACCGTTCTTACCTACGCATCAAAACCACAACGATAGTTCATCAAGTTAGTGATGTTTTAACCTTCGCAAGGACCGGGCGTAGCCACACTCGATTCAACTAAAGTTGGAGAAACAGACACCCGCCAGCCACCTATGTGCAAAGCACGTCGGTAGAACCAGTCTCGCGTAAGCGTACGCGTAATGTCGGTCCGGGCCGCTTCATCCAACAATACCGCCAACCAAAGTATGACATGCTGGTAAGCAATATGACTTGTATCGCCCACAACTCACTTGTGTTCTACTCGTGCATATAACATCAACGCATAAAACCAGGCTCGGATGCCACTGTTGGGGAACGTAGTAATTTCAAAAAATTTCCTACGCACACGCAAGATCATGGTGATGGCATAGCAACGAGAGGGAAGAGTATTGTCCATGTACCCTCGTAGACCGTAAGCGGAAGCGTTATGACAACGCGGTTGATGTAGTCATACGTCTTCACGATCCGACCGATCCAAGTACCGAACGTACGGCACCTCCGAGTTCAGCACACGTTCAGCTCGATGACGATCCCGGACTCGATCCAGCAAAGTGTCGGGGATGAGTTCCACAAGACGACGCGGCAGTGGTGACGATAATGATGCTCTACGGCGCAGGCTTCGCCTAAACTCCGCGACGATATGACCGAGGTGGAATATGGTGGAGGGGCACCGCACACGGCTAAGGAACGATCCGTAGATCAACTTGTGTGTCATGGGGTGCCCCTGCCCCGTATATAAAGGAGCAAGGGGAAGGAGGCCGGCCCTAGGAGGGCGCGCCAAGTGTGGAGTCCTACTAGGACTCCCTAGTCCTAGTAGGATTCCACCTCCCTTGTTGGAGTAGGAGAAGGGGAAAGAGGGGAGAGGAATATGGAAAAGGGGCTGCGCCCTTGTCCAATTCGGACCAGAGGGGGGCGCAGGCCTCCTTCCTTTGGCCTCTCTCCTCTATTCCCGTATGGCCCAATAAGGCCCATATACTCCCGGCGAATTCCGTAACTCTCCGGTACTAAAATACTCGAATCACTCGGAACCTTTCCGAACTCCGAATATAGTCGTCCAATATATCGATCTCTACGTCTCGACAATTTCGAGACTCCTCGTCATGTCCCCGATCTCATCCGGGACTCCGAACTTCTTCGGTACATCAAAACTCATAAACTCATAATATAACTGCCATCGAAACCTTAAGCGTGCGGACCCTACGGGTTCGAGAACTATGTAGACATGACCTAGAACTATTCTTGGTCAATAACCAATAGCGGAACCTGGATGCTCATATTGGCTCCTACATATTCTACGAAGATCTTTATCGGTCAAACCGCATAACAACATATGTTGTTCCGTTTGTCATCGGTATGTTACTTTCCCGAGATTTGATCATCGGTATCCGATACGTAGTTCAATCTCAAGCATCGGGCAAGTCTCTTTACTCGTTACGTAATGCATCATTCCGTAACTAACTCATTAGCTACATTGCTTGCAAGGCTTATAGTGATGTGCATTACCGAGAGGGCCCAGAGATACCTCTCCTCCGAGCAATCGGAGTGACAAAACCTAATCTCGAAATACGCCAACCCAACATGTACCTTTGGAGACACCTGTAGTACTCCTTTATAATCACCCAGTTACATTGTGACATTTGATAGCACCCAAAGTGTTCCTCCGGTAAACGGGAGTTGCATAATCTCATAGTTACAGGAACATATATAAGTCATGAAGAAAGCAATAGCAATGTACTAAACGATCAAGTGCTAGGCTAACGGATTGGGTCAAGTCAATCACATCATTCTCCTAATGATGTGATCCCGTTAATCAAATGACAACTCATGTCTATGGCTAGGAAACTTAACCATCTTTGATTCAACGAGCTAGTCAAGTAGAGGCATACTAGTGACACTATGTTTGTCTATGTATTCACACATGTATTATGTTTCCGGTTAATACAATTCTAGCATGAATAATAAACATTTATCATGATATAAGGAAATAAATAATAACTTTATTATTGCCTCTAGGGCATATTTCCTTCACAACAAGGCCCCCCCTTGTCGGATGCTGCCAGGGGCGGGGTCCCCCGTCAAGACCAAGAGCACCTTCCTCAGCGCTTGAGGCGTCTGGTCCTCTTCCGGGAGCCTCATACGATCTTCACGCCCGCTGAAGGCCCACATCCGGCGAGAGTGACGTTGGAGAGGGGCAACACGGCATAGCAGGAACTCCTTCACCACCTTGGGCGCCGTCACGCCGAGCGCCCTCAAGAACGCAAAGCGGCGCCAGACGAAGACGAGCCGGGAACTCGTGAGCGTCTCCTGGCCCCAGCCTGAATTGGGGACGGCAGGCGAAGATGGCTCCGACAGCAGGGGGCTGGGCACCCCTACGTCCACGTACAGCCACCGCTCGCGGAACCCAGGCGCGGGCAGAGGAAGGCTGAAGTCGATCCCTGAAGCCGTTGTTTCAGGTGCAGCAATGAAGCTCACACACCCCGAACATTGGGTGGGGTCAACAAGGCGGAAAGAGAAGAAGTGGAGCAGCAAGGCAACCGACGGAAGGATGCCCATCATTGCCTCGCAAACAAAGGCGAAGACCGCAAGAAGAGTGATGGATTCGGGACCCAGATGCATCATATGGATCTGATAGTGGGAGAGCACAGCATCGAATAAATCGGAAAAGGGGGGAACCAGCCCCGCCCACAGGACATCGGCGAAATACCGGACCTCAGTGATTATCTTGTCGATTGAGAAGTGGGACGCAGGCCAGGCCGTCGTACGCCCGCATTCATTGAAGATTGTGGCCAAAGCCTAGATGACCTTGCCCAGGCCCTCTCGATTGAGTATGATCGACCGATCGACGGCGGGGGCCGCCGACGACAGCGAGCGAGGCGGAGGCACGGGCTTCTTCCCTCTTCCCTTCTTCGTCGGAGCCATGGCAATGGAAGGGGGGAAGGTTCGAGATTGGATTGGGAGCAGAAGCTGGAGTTCGAGAGGAGGAAGAGCAGGGGACGGTCGAGCAGCAAAAAGGGGAGCGGCTGTGTGCAACTACGAGTCCGCCTAGCATGGCACAAAATAAGGAGGCGTAGGGGAATAGTGCCCCCCATGTCCAATCAACCGCCACACAGCGCCCAAGGCCGCAGGCTGTTAGCGCCCATGGCGCTTCGCACTTGCCCTTTCGCTTCTCTGCTCGGCCAAGTCCGGGCGCGCCTTGGGCCCGAGGGCCACTGTCGGCGTTCTAGGAACGGGGGTCCCCAAACTTGCCTGCCTGCGGCCTGCGGCGTGGCTCAAAGGGGGCCCCAGCATGGCCCATCTTCATCAACACAAGCTCAAGACCCTTGCGAGGGGCCAAGCCTCGCGGGGCGGACGACACGGAGCTTCCTCGAGCACGGCCTCCTCAGTCGGGCTCATGAGGAGGCGGAGAGATCAAGGCGGGTACCTCACGAGGTGCCCATGACGCAAGCCATGATTTACCAAAGGGCGCCAGGCGGGCGCCACTGTGCAAGTGTCCTCCTTTCCTCTTTGGTGCAAAGGGAGCAAGCGCGGCGAGAGCATCAAGCAAAGGCATCCATTTCGTGTAATAAGACCAAGACCAGCCCAACGGCAGAAGGAAGTCATTATGGAGCCCAAGCAGACGTCAAGACCAGAGCCTTTGACAAAGCGAGGACCAACTTTAGTCAGGATAAGTGTACCCGATGTTCCCCTTCAAAATGGCCAATTGTTGGCGCCCTTCCCGCTCAATATTTGGGAAGAGGCCTGTGGCCTCTGCCTATAAATAGGACTAGCCTCCCACAGGTAGAGGGATCCGAGTCCGTAATGAGCTAGAGGTCAAGCAATCTAGAGAGAGAGAGAGAGCGACTGAACTACTCCAAGCAGTTCATCGCCCCGGCCAAGAACAGACCCTCGCGAGGCTGTTCTTCCTTGTATTGTTCATCACCATCAGCCCAAGAGGCAATCCACCACACCACAAACTAGAGTAGGGTATTACACCACAATGGTGACTCGAACTAGTATAAACCTTGCGTCTCTTGTGTTGTTCCTTTCGTAGTTTAGATCCTAGCAAGGCGGCGGGTTGCAGGTAGGTAGAGGGCGAGATCTCCGCACGCACCCCAGTGTTCGAACCTCAAGGGTCTGCCGGAACCCGAAATCCGACACAGAGGATAAAGGGGTTCAACTACCGCAGCAAGTAATAGATGAATCGTTGTTGTCCTAATGCAGTAAAAGAGAGCAGGAGCGAGAGAGTGGGATTGTATCAGAATGAAAAAGGGGGTTTTGCTTGCCTGGCACTTCTGAAGATAATATAGTTCTCCATCGGTGTCATCGATCACATCATCGAAGCAACGTCTACTAAGAGGGGACAATTATCGGCAACACAGAGAAAACACAATCAATGCAATGCAACAATATGATGCATGAATATGACATGGAAAAATGAGTGTGTTGGGCTAATGCATCTACAAACAGGGTGGTTTGAGCTCATTTGAATCAAAGATTCAAATACAAACTCAAGTTATGGGTTTATAAAGTGCATTAACATGTTTTGAGCTAAACAGCAAGGTTAGGTTGCTTGAACATGCAAACCAGTACAGATCGATAGATTGTATTTTTCTGATCATTTTTCATATATAATTTATTTCATTTGGAGTTACGGTTTAATTTCTATGAATTTTAGAAGTTTCGCGCATTTTCTAGAATTTCTGAATTATTTTAAATCTAGAAAATGATTAACTGCATCAGCATTGCGTCATGCTGGCATCAGCAGGTCAACAGGGCTGCCCCGTGTCAACCCTGACGTGTGGGGTCCACACGTCAGTGTCAAAGTGTTAAATAGAGGGGGTTATTTCTAATCTAATTAAGATTAGTGGCGCTGGGGCCCACTGTCAGCGTCAGGGATTAGTTAAATGGTGGTTAGCATTACGCTAATCACCTGGCAGGTAGGGTCTGCACGTCAGGCCGGCGAGGTCATCGCCGGCGACCTCTGGACGCGACGGTGTCCGCGATTCAAGCCACGGGGGCGGCGACTAAGGGCACCGGGGCGTAGCCCGGGCTCTCGCGAATCCAGGGGAGGCGGCGGGAGGACACGGGGTGGCCGGAGCTCGCCGAAGCGGAGCTCGGGGCGGCGGCCGAAACACGGCTCCGGGCGGGATTTGGCTGCAGGGCACGGCAGGGGCTGCGGTGGGCCTCTACGGCCTCCTGGCGTCACAAGGAGCACGGTGACGCGCGCGGGAGCGGCTGGCTCGAGCTCTGGTAACGGTGGCACCATGGACGGTGGCGAGGTGCTCGCGGGTTCGACAGGTAGCAGGCTACGGTGCGCAAGCAAAGGAACGGAGAGTGGGAAACAGACGGTGAGCTCACGTGGATCCCATAGAGGTGGACGGTGAGCTCGGGGAAGGCCGAACGGCGAAGAATTTGACGGCGGTGATCCGCGGCACCGACGAGGAAGATGACATCGAGGGCAGCTCTGCAGGGCTTCCCGGCTTGCGTGAGTCGTCGGAGAGGTCGAGGACGGCAGCGCGGAGCTAATGGGCTTGTCGGAGAGGCGAGGCAGCGAGCGGTGGGCGCGGCAATAGCGTGCGGCAGCGAGGGCAGCGCTCGGGCGAGGTGATAGAGAGCGAGGGAGAGGAGGGGAAAGAGCTCGAGAGGGCGAGAGGGGGATCCAGACGGCTGTGGGTCGCGTGGTATCTCCTGTATGCCGAGGGGAAGCGGCAGGAAGCAGGAGGTGGCCGGGTGCGTGGCGCAAGACGGCGGCCACACGCCTCTCGTCCTACTAGCGAGAGGTGGGAGATGACTGGCAGTGGCGCTGGGCTGGGCCGGCTAGGTAGGCTGCCTACTGGGCCGTCCAGGTGGGCTGGGTGGTGGGTTGCGGCCAAGTAAGTCCTTTCCCTTTTATTTTCTGTTTTGTTTTATTTCTGCAAGTTTGTGGCATTTCTAAAAATGCTTAGGCATTTTCAAAAATCACCAAACTTCACATGCCCACTGTTTAGAACATAACCAACATGGAACATTTCAGTTTAGGATTGTTTGGACATTTGAAATATTTTATAGCATTTAAATGCCCAAATGCAAATAGGTAATGATTTAATTCAGTGACCTTATGTGTCCTAGAAAAATGTGAACCAATTTTGGCAGAGGTTCTGGACCAATTCAAAAATGATGAACATTTCTAAAGGGCATTTTGGGATCATTGAAAAGATTTAAGTTTGAATCTAGTTGAATTTCATTTGTCGCTAGGGTTTATCATCCCCCATTTCAAGTTTCGAGAAATTTAAACATGATGCACACAGAAGGGCTAGCCTAGTGCATACCGTAACTAGGGATGTGACAACTCACCCCCACTAAACAAGAATCTCGTCCCGAGATTCAAGAAGTGAGGTAAGAGGACAGAGGGGATACAGGCTAACTTGATCTTCATGATCCATTGCTTCAGATCGATCTTGGCGTCCTTCCTTTCGAGATCTTCATCCAACACGATGACAACGGACAGGAACTCTATGGGAATCGATCTTCTCGAAGATCAGGCAACTCAAGATCAACTCTTGGGGTGAGATATAAAACATCTCTTGAGCTGAGACACGTGGTGTAACAGATGACGAAGGTCCACTAGGTAGGCAACAAATCCATGCTCGATCACGACGTAGCGAAGAGTTAACAGCCATGATTCCACAACGGGGCACCTTGGGGGAGGTGACTCGTAGAGTTATTCCCCTAAATGGCAAAAAGAATTACTTTTGATTCAGAGATCATTGAAACTCTTTATACTAGCCTAAGGCAAATCACATCGATCGTTTGGCATAGTGCGAAGGGATGGCATACCCGGACTAGGATGGATGATGTGGACTACCTTGTTGAAGACAACGCAATGGGTGATTTTTGCTTGCACGTGCTCTCAAGAACTTGAGCATTTCCATATTCATCAAGGTTCTACCAACATCCATGTCAAGGATCCTAGCAACACAACATACTACCATGATGAATAGTGATGGACGATGCAGATGCAAAGGAAGACAACATCTTCTCAGATTTCACCATAGCGAGGCCAATGAAACAAAATCTAGACGATCGACCGAGAGACATTTAGCACTCCGCTTCTAATGTTCTCCTTGATGTACTAGTGTAACCCATTTGATATGGTTTGGTATCTTGAACATCAAGTAGAAGGTCGGACTTCGGGAGCGCAAGAATCCATAAGGAATAACTACAGAAGTAAATCCTACGGTATCCTTCTGGGGAGGTGGCCAACTTTATCAATCAGGATACTACAATAATAGGTCTTATGGCTGGGTGTGTTGGCCACGACATCCACTTACCGAGTTTAGAGACCAATATTATAGTTCTTGGGAGATCCAACCATCATATCTGCCTGAGATTCAGATCTGGTTGGTAACAGGATATTTCAGACAACATGTCCAGAAAAGGAAAGTTTGCAACACAAACTGACGAGATAACGTTGCGAGATTCTCGGGAAATGAACTACGATAGCAAGCTCCAAAACATAGTTGGTTCTGCTACACATGTGAACACGTTGTCCAAGACAAGCATGACCACATAGTAGTCTTACAACGAAACACTACCGAGATCTAATTGGGAACCTTCATTGCGGAGAGCGAAGTCCTGAGCATGTACCTTTGGGTCCTTAAGGATTAGCACTTAAGAACTTCTTTTCCTTGAAAAAATCAATCAGTGGCTTGGTGTGCTAGGGATTCATATAGAATGAAGGTTGCAAGTCTCCAGACCACAGAATACTTCGCATGTATGCATGACTAACTTGGGATGATTCCTGAGGAAGCGAAACAAACTTTCTCAAATTCACGGCGGCAACTTGCATCGATTGCACGTGAACTTAGAGGAAGTCGCTACTTTCATCCAAACATATGCTTCATGAACGGAACATGAAGGCATTGTTTACAAAGTTTCCAACACTAGCTTAATGTTTAACACGAATCATGGGGGAGACAAAATACCGCTGATGGGCTCAACAGCAACTCATCGAAATTTCCATATCACTGGACTTCCACCATTATGTGAACAATGTGATAGTATTGGTCAGACCAAAATATGTAATGGTGTATGCTCGAGGAATCAACCACGAGTAAGACAACATTATGAATAACGTTGGTTCTAACTTGATTTGACGATGGCCCGCACTCAAATCAAGGTTTGGGCAAGATGATAGGTTCAACAACTGATCACGAGGACCAATCGATGAAGAAATCATCTTTCTACAACAACACACAAACACAAGATATCCCTTTGGAAATGAACTAAGTTAGGCAAAGCTTTTATCTTCCAACTCTCCAAGTTGTTGTCTAGCTCAATGTAACGTCCCGGATTCGATGCGCCAGGTGTCTGCCAGTTATTCGCCGTCGTTGCCAAGTCATTTGCTTGCGTGTTGCATTTTGCCATGTCATCATGTGCATTTCTTTTTGCATATGTGTTCGTCTCATGCATCCGAGCATTTTCCCCGTTGTCCGTTTTGCAATCCGGCGCTCCTATGCCCTCCGGCGTTCCCCTTTCGTCTCTTGTTGTGAGCGGGTGTTAAACTTTCCCGGAATGGCCTGAGGTTTGCCAAGCGGCCTTGGTATAGCACCGGTAGACCGCCTGTCAAGTTTCGTGCCATTCAGAGGTCGTTTGGTACTCCAACGGTTAACCGGGTAACCGTAAAGCCCCTCTCTCTTTGTATCCCAACACCCCTTCCAGAGTGGCCCAAAACCCAGCTAACTCCCCTCCATGCTCTCGGTCGTTCGATCACGATCATGTGGGCGAAAACCACTCCTCATTTGGACTCTCCTAGCTCCCTCTATCTATAAATATGCCCATCCCCCCGAAATTCGCGGTCTAATCCCCCCAAACCCTAGATCCACCTCCTCTGCACCGCCGGACACGTCCAGGCGACGCCGGACATGTCCGCCGCCGCTCCCCGCGCCTATCCGGAGCTGCCACGTGTCTGCCGCCGTCCCTCCGCCTCCGCGTTGCCGCCTGGCCGCGCCGGCCGCGAGCTCCGGCGCCGCGCCGCCGCTTCGCCCATACGAGCTCGGCTCGTCGTCGCCCCGCGCCTCCTCCGCCTCCCCGCGCTGGGATCCGGCCGGATCCGCCGAGATCCGGCCCGGATCCGCCATCTCCGGACCTCCCCGGCGACTTCCCCGTCTGCTCCGGCGATCTCCCCGGCGATCCTCGAAAACCGTGCGGACCGAAGGTTGACTTTCCCCTTCCCCGTTATTTCTGCTAAGTCCCCGAATCTACAGTAATTTTCATGCCCTGTTCGTCATGCCGTATCTCTGCATCGGTAGCTCCGTTTCGTGCGTATAATATGTCAAATTGTTCGCCTCAACGAGTACATCATTCCATTCCATTGCATCATATTCATTTGAGCATATATAGATGCCTGAATCATCGTTGCAAAAGTGCTTCATAATGTTTTCTGCTGTCTGTTAACAGAACGAGCTCTTTTGTCATTTTTGCGATGATTGATGTGTGCATCCTATGAGGTTGATGTCTAAATGTCTTTTGAACTATGCCATGTCTTCTTATAGAGGTGCTTACCATGTATTTTTCTGATCAATGTGGTGGCTAGCACAAGCATGCAAACTAGGCATCGTGATGTTACTGATTTTATTCCCTGTTCTGCTGTTATTTTGATGCCATGTAAACATGATGCTATAGAGAGATCCATGCATATTTTGAGACACTTCAGTAAGGGTATTTTGAGAAATAGGTTATTCTTTATCCATTCATGCCCTTGGTTGCAATTATCGAGTTGTCTAGCATGTCATTTTCGTGCTCCACATTTGCTTCAAAATGTTTCCTGGCAGATTGTTTACGTGTTATTCAATTTGGCCAAGGTTGCTATAGTTGATCCTTGCGTGCTATGACCTTGCTATTGCCATGCTTAGCTTCACAAACATGTCTTATTACAGTTGGGTGCCTTGTCATGCCATGTTTTGCTCTGTAGTGAGTTGCACAAGCTCATCAACATGCATTCATAATTATGTTCCTGCCATGTATGAATCTGTAATATAACTTGCTATGTTTACGTGGGTGCCATCATATTTTCTGACCCTTTTTGGCTTATGGTCAGTAAGGGACTTTCGATATGTGCATTTAGTAGTTTCATGCCATGCCTTTGTTTGCCATGATAAATTCCTGTGACATGTTGTTTGATAGCTCTAAACATTGCATCGTGATGTTATTTTCTGCAAATTCTGGAATTGTTATTACTTGCAATCTTCCCATGTGTGTTTGAGTATGTTCTAGTGATTTCTGGAGATAGATCAGTGTTCATGTTTTGTTGTGCTCTACCTGTAAATCATGCCCATGCCTTTTGTTATTATGTTGAGGTGCTGTAGCATATTGTTTTGATGCTTGCAATATGCCTAGTTGCTGTTTTGGACAGCTTGTCCTTTAAACTTGTTTCATGTGTGTTGAACCGTTGCTCCGTTTTGAGTGTGCTCTATATGAAACTTGCTTAGAATTGTATGTAGCTTCATATTATCATGTTGCATCCTTGTTTTGAGGTGTTTGCTTGATGTTTGGGTGCATTTTGCATCAATGCCATGTTTAACTTGTTTTGCTCATATCTTATAGACCGTAGCTCCAAACTAAATGAACTTTATATGTAACTTGACTAGAATCTCGTGTAGATCATCTTGGTGCATTTTAACTTGCTGTTTAACAACTTGAACATAAGGTTTATTCAGATCTGGACCAATTTTGAAATTTGCATACGAGGACTTACCGGAATTGTCATATGTTGTTCCCGGCCTCATTTAAACTTGCTTTGATGTGTTGCTCTTGTATGCATCATCTCTTACCATGAGTAGCTTCATGTAGCCTTGCCATGCATCATACTTGGTTGTGCATCATTCCTTGTTCACGTATGGTGTGTTTACCATGTTGTGTGCTTCTTCTCGATAGTTCCCGTTTCGTTGCGATCATGAGGATTCGTTCGTCTACGCTTGGTTCGTCTTCATGGCTTCATCTTCTTCATGGACTCGTTCTTCTTCCTAGCGGGATTTCAGGCAAGATGACCGCTACCCTGGATCTCACTACTATCATTGCTATGTTAGTTATTTCGTTCTATCGCTATGCTGTTTTACCTACCACTTGCTGCTCAAGCCTCCCAAATTGCCATGAACCTCTAACCTTTGTCACCCTTCCTAGCAAACCGTTGTTTGGCTATGTTACTGCTTTTGCTCAGCCCCTCTTATAGCGCTGCTAGTTGCAGGTGAAGATGAAGATTGCTCCATGTTGGATTATGTTTATGTTGTGATATCACAATATCTCTTATATTATTAATGCATCTATATACTTGGTAAAGGGTGGAAGGCTCGGCCTTATGCCTGGTGTTTTGTTCCACTCTTGCCGCCCTAGTTTCCGTCATATCAGTATTATGTTCCCGGATTTTACGTCCCTAACGCGGTTGGGTGATTTATGGGACCCCCTTGACAGTTCGCTTTGAATAAGACTCCTCCAGCAAGGCCCAACCTTGGTTTTCCATTTGCCTCACCACCACCTACTTTTCCCTTGGGAGTCTCACTCTCGAGGGTCATCTTTATTTTACCCCCCCCCCGGGCCAGTGCTCCTCCGAGTGTTGGTCCAAACTAGAGCACCGTGCGGGACCATTCCTTGGCAACTTGGGTTACGTCGGTTCCTGTACGCTTCGCTCATCCGGTGTGCCCTGAGAACGAGATATGTGCAGCTCCTATCGGGATTTGTCGGCACATCCGGGCGGCTTTGCTGGTCTTGTTTTATTACTGTCGAAATGTCTTGTAGCCGGGATACCGAGACTGATCGGGTCTTCCCGGGGAGAAGGTCTATTCCTTCGTTGATCGCGAGAGCTTGTCATGGGCTAAGTTGGGACACCCCTGCAGGGTATAATCTTTCGAAAGTCGTGCCTGCGGTTATAGGCAGATGGTAATTTGTTAATGTCCGGTTGTAGATAACTTGACACCAGATCCGAATTAAAACGCATCAACCACGTGTGTAGCCGTGATGGTCTCTTCTCGGTGGAGTCCGGGAAGTGAACACGGTTTCTGGGTTATGATTGACGTAAGCAGGAGTTCAGGATCACTTCTTGATCATTACTAGTTGACGACCATTCCTTTGCTTCTCTTCTCGCTCTTATTTGCGTATGTTAGCCACCATATATGCTTAGTCGCTGCTGCAGCCTCACCACTTTACCCCTTCCTTTCCCTTTAAGCTTTGCTAGTCTTGATACCCATGGTAATGGGATTGCTGAGTCCTCGTGGCTCACAGATTACTACAACAACAGTTGCATGTACAGGTTATGCGATGATCATGACGTGAGAGCGATGCTTGCTTGCGTTGAGTTCTTCTTCTGCTTCTTCTTCGATCAGGGAATAGGTTCCAGGTCGGCATCCTGGGCTAGCAGGGTGGATGTCGTTTGAGTTTCTGTTTGTGTTTCATCCGTAGTCGGATGATGCTCTTATGTATTGTGATGTTGTATTCATGTGGCATTGTATGCCTCTTGTATGTATCCCCATATATTATGTAATGTTGATGTAATGATATCCACCTTGCAAAAGCGTTTCAATATGCGGGTCTATCCTTGGTGGGACCTTCGAGTTCCTTTTGGATAGGGTCGCATATTAGGCGTGACAAGTTGGTATCAGAGCCTCGACCGACCTTTGGAGCCCCCTTGATTGATCGTGTAGTTTGGCCGTTGTTGAGTCTAGAAAAAAACTATTTTCAGAGTCTAGTTATATCGGAGAGTAGGAATTCTTTTACTCCTCAGCCCCTTCGTCGCTCTGGTAAGGAATCCTGACGTAGGTGTTTTGAATTACTCCTCTTCCCGTTCAAATTTTTCTTTAGGATCATGTGGTTAGTTTCGTGAGTTGTCCATCCTCTTTTGTCCGGTGCATCTCTCATCAAGTTGACTCGAGCCTCTTCATCTTTGAGTTCAATCCTCAATGTTTTCTTTTCCCACCCGCCCACCCCTTTTCTTCTCGGAGCCGGAGTCCGTAATCGAGTATCCATCCTACTCGTGTGAAGTCTTTGCTTTCTTTCATCAATGATTTCAACCGGTGTTTTCTCTTCAAGATATTCGTCGGTTTCCCCTTCCAAGTTGCCTCTCTTTTCCCGCCCTCCCACCCTATTCTTCCGGAGCCTGAGTCTCTGTTTCGAGCATCAATTTCATTCGTACGGAGCCCCTTCAGTCTTCCCTCATTTATCTCAACCGGTGAATTCTCGTCATGTTCGTCATTCTTCATCCCTTTTCTTTTTTCCGGTGGATTCAATTCAAGTTTTGAGGTTGATCATATTCTTTTCCTCGAAGTGTTTTTCCTGCTCGTTCTCCTCTTGCCAGTTTATCCTTCCGGAGTGCTCAAGACATCTCAGGAGATTCGTCTGTGTTCCAATTAATTCGAGGTTGTCACCTCATCCAAATATTTCAATTGTTCCGGTGCATCACCTATCTGTTCAACATCCCTTTCCAACGGTGTTCTATTTCAGTGGGCCCTAACTGTAACGCCCCGGATTCGATGCGCCAGGTGTCTGCCAGTTATTCGCCGTCTTTGCCATGTCATGTGCTTGCGTGTTGCTCTTTGCCATGTCATCATATGCATTTCATATCATGTCATCATGCACATTTCATTTTGCATACGTGTTCGTCTCATGCATCCGAGCATTTTCCCGTTGTCCGCTTTTGCAATCCGGCACTCCTATGTCTCCGGCGCCCCTTTTACCTCTTTTCATGTGCGGGTGTTAAACGGTCTCGGAATGGACCGAGGTTTGTCAAGCGGCCTTGGTATACCACCGGTGAACCGCTGTCAAGTTTCGTGCCATTTGGAGGTCGTTTGGTACTCCAACGGTTAACCGGGTAACCGCATGAGCCCTCTTTGTTTGCAGCCCAACACCCCTTCCAAAGTGGCCCAAAACTCACCTAACTCCCTCCATGCTCTCGATGCGTTCGATCACGATCGCGTGGCGAAAACCGCACCTCATTTGGACTCTCCTAGCTCCCTCTACCTATAAATACACATTCCCTCCGAATTCATGGATCAATTCTACCCCAAACCCTAAAGTTCTCCTCCACACCCTTGCGGACATGTCCGTCCTGGCGAGACGCATCTCCGCCGCCGACCAGCAGCGCCGCCGCGCTGAGCCCATCCGGGGCCAGCGGGCCCGCTCCTCGCCCGCCGCCGCCCGGTTGCGCCGCCAGCCGAGCCGGCGTCCGCCCGCCCGCCTCGCAGCTCCGTCTCGCCCGGCGCCTCGCCGAAACCTCGCCCGGCGACCGCCGCCCGGGCTCGCCCTCATTGCCCGCCCGGCGCGCCTCCCCCGCGCCGCCGCCTCCTCCTCCTCGTCGCGCCCGAGCCCGACTCGGGCCGCGCCCTCCGGCCGCCTCGTCGGCGGCGCGCCTCCTGCCCGCCTCGCGCCATGGCGGCCCCGCCCTTGGCCGGAGTCCTTCGGTCGCCTCCCTGCCGGCTGCGCCGCCCGCCCGGCTTCGCCCGGCCCTCGCCGGCGACGAGCTCACTGAACCTCGGGAACCGCGCCCCGATCCAGATCTATCCCGAAGGTTGACTTTTCTCTCCCTCGAAAATGCCCAAGTCCCGATTAGTTGCATATTTTCATGCATTTTCATCATGCCATAACTCTGCACATGTGGCACCGTTTCGTACGTGTAATATGTCAAAAAGTTCGTATCGATGAGTAGATCATTTCACCTCATTGCATCATTTTCATTTGAGCTCATCTTGATGCCCGAAATGCTGTTAGAAGAGTGCTATGTGTTGTTAGTTTCTGATTCTTATCAGAACATGCACTTTTGTCATTTTTGCCATGATTGATGTGTGCATCCTATGGACTTAAGTCCTACATGTGTTTTGTAATATGCCATGCCATCTTTACAGGGGTGTATGCCATGTATTTTTGTGATCTCTGTGGTGACTAGAACAAGCATGCAAACTAGGCTTCTTGATGTTGCTGATTTCAGCCCCTGTTTTGCTGATATTTTTATGCCATGTTGACTTGATGCTATAGAGAGATCCATGCATATTTTGAGATACTTCAATAAGGATATTTTGTTAAACATGTCTTGATCTATCCATCCGTGCCCTTGTTTGCAATTATGGAGTGCCATAGCTTGAGTCAATCGAGCTCTAATTTTGCTATAAAATGTTTCCTGGCAGATTGTTTACATGTTATTCAATTTTGCAAAGGTTGTTGTAGTTGAGCCGTGTATGCTATGATGTTGTTCTTGCCATGTATAGCTTCTATGCCATGTCTTCTTACTGTAAGTTGCCTTTCTATGCCATGTATTGCTCTGTAGTGAGTGGTTCAAGCTCACCAACATGCCTACTTATTGTTGTTCCTGCCATGTTTGAATCTGTAATATAACTTGCCATGTTTACATGGGTGCCATCATATTTTCTGATCCTTTTTGGCTTATGGTCAGTAAAGGACATTTGTTCTATGCATTTAGTAGATTCATGCCATGCCTTTGTTTGCCATGTTAAATTCCTGTAGCATGTTGTTTGATAGCTCTAAACATTGCAACCTGATGTTATTTCTGCAAAGTCTGAAACTGTTATTATTTGCAATCTTGCCATGTCAGTTTGAGCATGTTCTAGTGATTTCTAGAGATAGCTCAGTGTTCATGTTTATTAATGCTTTACCTGTACTTCATGTCCATGCTTTTTTTTATGTTGAGATACTTTAGCATGTTGTTTTGATGCTTGCAATATGCCTACTTGCTGTTTTGGACAGCTTGTCCTTTAAACTTGTAGAGAGTGTATGTGTTGAACCGTTGCTCCGTTTTGAGTGTGCTCTATATGAAACTTGCTTGTTTTTTCATGTAGTTTCATATTATCATGTTGCATTCATGTTTTGAGGTGTTTGGTTGATGTTTGGGTGCATTTTGCACCAATGCCATGTTTAACTTGTTTTGCTCATATCTTCTAGACCGTAGCTCCGAATTTAAATGAACTTTATATGTAACTTGACTAGAATTTCGTGTAGATCATCGTGGTGCATATTAACTTGCTGTTTAACAACTTGAACATAAGGTTTATTCAGATCTGGACCAATTTCGAAATTTGCATATGAGGACTTCACCTAAATTGTTATATGTTGTTTCCGGCCTCATTTAAACTTGCCTTGATGTGTTGCTCTTGTTTGCATCATCTCTTGCCATGAGTAGCTTCATCTAGCGTTGTCATGCATCATGCTTGGTTGTGCATCATGACTTGTCTATGTGTGGTGTGTTTTACCATGTTTTGTGCTTCTTCTTGTTAGTTCCCGTTTCGTTGCGATCGTGAGGATTCGTTCGTCTACGCTTGGTTCGTCTTCATCCGTTCATCTTCTTCATGGATTCGTTCTTCTTCCTTGCGGGATTTCAGGCAAGATGACCGCTACCCTGGATCTCACTACTATCATTGCTATGCTAGTTGCCTCGTTCTTTTCGCTATCTTTGCGTTACCTATCACTGTTTATTCAAGCCATCCCAATTGCCATGTCGACCTCTAACCTTTGACACCTTTCCTATGCAAACCGTTGTTTGGCTATGTTACCGCTTTGCTCAGCCCCTCTTATAGCGTTGTTAGTTGCAGGTGAAGATGAAGTTTGTTCCTTGTCGGAACATGTTTACTTGTTGGGATATCACAATATATCTTATATTATTAATGCATCTATATACTTGGTAAAGGGTGGAAGGCTCGGCCTTATGCCTGGTGTTTTGTTCCACTCTTGCCGCCCTAGTTTCCGTCATATCGGTATTATGTTCCCGGATTTTGCGTCCCTAACGCGGTCGGGTGATTTATGGGACCCCTTGACAGTTCGCTTTGAATAAGACTCCTCCAAAGAAGGCCCAACCTTGGTTTTACCATTTGCCTCACCACCACCTATATTTCCCTTGGGAGTAATTAACCCAAGGGTCATCTTTATTTAGCCCCGGGCCGTTGCTTCTCTAAGTCTTTGGCTGAACTGAGCTGATCAAGGCCACCTTGAGGCAACCCGAGGTTTGGTTTTACTCGTAGCTAGTCTCATCCGGTGTTGCCCTGAGAACGAGATATGTGCAGCTCCTATCGGGATTGTCGGCGCATCGGGCGGCTTTGCTGGTCTTGTTTTATTGCTGTCGAAATGTCTTGTAGCCGGATTCTCGAGACTGATCGGGTCTTCCCGGAGAAGGAATATCCTTCGTTGATCGCGAGAGCTTATCATGGGCTAAGTTGGGACACCCTGCAGGGTATAAACTTTCGAGAGCCGTGCCCGCGGTTATCCGCAGATGGGAATTTGTTGATATCCGGTTGTAGTAAACTTGAAGCAAACTCTTCTAAAATACACCAACCGTGCGTAACTGCGTGAGTGTCTCTTTTCGGGGTTGATCGAGAGGAGAACACGGTTTCTGAGTTATGTCTGACGTAAGTAGGAGTTCAGGATCACTTCTTGATCTTTACTAGTTGGCGACCGTTCCTTTGTTTCTCTTCTCGCTCTCATTTGCGCATGTTAGCCACCATACATGCTTAGTCGCTGCTGCAACCTCACCACTTTACCCCTTCCTTTCCCTTTAAGCTTTGCTAGTCTTGATACCCATGGTAATGGGATTGCTGAGTCCTCATGGCTCAGAGATTACTACACCACCAGTTGCAGGTACAGGGTTTGCGATGATCATGACGCGAGAGCGATGTTTGCTTGTTTGGAGTTCTTCTTCTGCTTCTTCTTCGATCAGGGGATAGGTTCCGAATTCGGCAGCCTTTGGGCTAGCAGGGTGGATGTCGTTTGAGCTTACATTTATGTTTCATCCGTAGTCGGATGGTGGTCTTGTATATGATGTTGATGTATTCTTGTGGCATTCGTGCCTTATGTATGTATCCCCATCTATTATGTAATGTTGATGTAATGATATCCACCTTGCAAAAGCGTTTCAATATGCGGGTCTATCCTTGGTGGGACCGTTGAGTTCCTTTTGGATAGGGTCGCATATTGGGCGTGACACTAACCCACAGGTCTTTTCCCAGGATCTTACCTGACTCTTCTAATTTTTTCGGAGCCATTCCTAATTCTTTTTGGAGTGTGACGTAAGAATGGATCACATCAGTCACATGCCTTTTCCAAGATGGATTCCAAATCATTTTCATTGTTGGCTCAACCTTTTTGCTTTTCATTCTCCCGAAGTATCTCAGTAATTTCGATGGTGTTTCTCGTCGTCATTTGAAGACCGAAGAAGAGTTGTCCTCTAAGTCTTGTCCGTCCTCTCGAAGATTCGTGGTTCTAGCTTCGTATTATCCTCTCAAATTATTCCATTTGCCAGTTATTCTCTCTAACCATCCGGAGTATGTCAGAAGTTGTTTTTCCGCTTCTTTCACCGAAGGCCATCATTCCAGTTATCGTTCTCTATCTATCCCGGTGCTTCATTCAAGTGTTCTGTAATCAGCTCGTCATCTCTTTGTTCTTGTGCATCTAAATTCCCTCAAGCATATTTGTTCTTCTAATTCTTCCCGGTGATTCAGCCCCTTTCATCAGTCATTTCCGAATTCTTACGATGGTTCATTCAAGATTCCTTTTCTTTGATTATCATTTAATCCTTTCGTTCTCTTCAATCCTACCGGTGGTTCATGAAGACTCTCTCCAGTTTTGTGCTATCCCTTTCTCAGTTTGTGATATGTCACTTCTCAATCCTTTTCAAGAAGAATAAGTAGTATGCAAAAATCCATTGGTTGTCTTCAATTAAATTTGATGAAGGATAAGAATACAATAAATCTTATTCTTATTTCATCCAAGTGATTAATCCTTTTCCTTCGGAGTTTGTTCTTGATGAATAAATTCTAGTTCCAAGTGTTTTTCATCTTTTCTTTTCCGGAGTTCAATTTCCTCAGCCATTTAAATGGAACCTTCATCTAAATCATCGCAAGGCTCATCTTATTCTTTCATCCTTCATTCTATCTTATCATCCTTTTGTTACCGGAGTTCTTCATGGTGGTTCTTCATGATTTAATTCTTTCTTCAAGAGTTCATCAAGATTTTGTTGGCGGAGTTCAAGTATCTTTTCTTCTCGCATCTCGAAGTGCAATTAATTCTCTGTATTCTTTTGAAGTGGAGTTTTGCATTTCTTCGTTCTTCTCAGCTATTCAATCTTTTCCGCTTGTGGTCGGTTATCACCTTATAATTTTGAGATGTTTTCCATAAGTCCACAACAAGCTTATTCTTTCGTTGTTGATTTTCTCAACAACTTCAGTTCAAACCTTCCTTCTAAATTCTTTTCATTCCATTCTTCAATTCTTCCGGAGGCTTTGCGTTGTTTATCTCGTCAAGTGTCATCCCATCTTGTGAAGTTCATGTTCTATTCCTCCATGTTTTCACCGGAGTGCTGCTTAAATCCTTTCAGTCTTATTCGTTTATTAACTCATTCTAACCGGAGTGGTTTCATAGTCTATCTGATTCCGAGAGTTTTTTGATTCTCGTCATTCTCGTCGTTCCTCTCTTTTTTCTCGAGTGCTCTCGATTCTTTGCTTCTTTTCTTCAGTTCTTGTTTCACCTCATCTCCTTTTCCCTTCCGTCTCGGTCCTAAGATCTCGGGACGAGATCTCTTGTTAGTGGAGGAGTGTTGTAACGTCCCGGATTCGATGCGCCAGGTGTCTGCCAGTTATTCACCGTCGTTGCCAAGTCATTTGCTTGCGTGTTGCATTTTGCCATGTCATCATGTGCATTTCTTTTTGCATACGTGTTCGTCTCATGCATCCGAGCATTTTCCCCGTTGTCCGTTTTGCAATCCGGCGCTCCTATGCCCCTCCGGCGTTCCCCTTTCGGCTCTCGTTATGAGCGGGTGTTAAACTTTCTCGGAATGGCCCGAGGTTTGCCAAGCGGCCTTGGTATAGCACCGGTAGACCGCCTATCAAGTTTCGTGCCATTCAGAGGTCGTTTGGTACTCCAACGGTTAACCGGGTAACCGTAAAGCCCCTCTCTCTTTGTAGCCCAACACCCCTTCCAAAGTGGCCCAAAACCCAGCTAACTCCCCTCCATGCTCTCGGTCGTTCGATCACGATCGTGTGGGCGAAAATCGCTCCTCATTTGGACTCTCCTAGCTACCTCTATCTATAAATATGCCCATCCCCCCGAAATTCGCGGTCTAATCCCCCCAAACCCTAGATCCACCTCCTCTGCGCCGCCGGACACGTCCAGGTGACGCCGGACATGTCCGCCGCCGCTCCCCGCGCCTATCCGGAGCTGCCACGTGTCCGATGTCGTCCCTCCGCCGCCGCGGCCGCGGAAACCCATCCGAGCCAGCGGAGCCCGATCCGCGCCCGCTTCGCCCCGCGCTCCTCACGGGCGCGTCCGCCCGCCAGCGCGCCAGCGCCTCGCCGCCGCCCTTCACCGCCTCGGCGAAAGCGCCCAGCGCCTCCGCCTCGGTCAGGCGCCCGCGCCTCATGGCTCCTCTTGCCCGCCGCCTCGCGTTGCCGCTGGCCGCGCCGGCGCCACTCGGCGCCAGCCGCCGCTTCGCCTCGCCACAGTGCTCGGCGCTTTCGTCCTCGCCCCGCGCCTCCTCCGCCTCCCCGCGCCGGGATCCGCCCGGATCCGCCATCTCCGGACCTCCCCGGCGACTTCCCCGTCTGCTCCGGCGATCTCCCCGGCGATCCTCGAAAACCGTGCGGACCGAAGGTTGACTTTCCCCTTCCCCGTTATTTCTGCTAAGTCCCCGAATCTACAGTAATTTTCATGCCAAGTTCGTCATGCCGTATCTCTGCATCCGTAGCTCGGTTTCGTGCGTATATTATGTAAAATTGTTCAGCTCAACGAGTACATAATTTCATTCCATTGCATCATATTCATTTGAGCTCATCTAGATGCCTGAATCATCGTTGCAAGAGTGCTTCATAATGTTTTCTGTTGTCTGTTAACAGAACGAGCTCTTTTGTCATTTTTGTCATGATTGATGTGTGCATCCTATGAGGCTGATGTCTACATGTGTTTTGAACTATGACATGTTTTTTTTACATAGGTGCTTACCATGTATTTTTATGATCAATGTGGTGGCTAGAACAAGCATGCAAACTAGGCATCGTGATGTTACTGATTTTAGTCCCTGTTCTGCTGTTATTTTGATGCCATGTAAACATGATGTTACAGAGAGATCCATGCATATTTTGAGATACTTCAGTAAGGGTATTTTGAACAATAGGTTATTGTCTATCCATCCATGCCCTTGGTTGCAATTATGGAGTAGTCTAGCTTGTCATTTTCGTGCTCTACTTTTGCTTCAAAATGTTTCCTGGCAGATTGTTTACGTGTTATTCAATTTGGCCAAGGTTGCTAGAGTTGATCCTTGCACGCTATGACCTTGATATTGCCATTCTTAGCTCACAAACATGTCTTCTTACTGTTGGATGCCTTTCCATGCCATGTTTTGCTCTGTAGTGAGTTCCACAAGCTCATCAACATGCCTTCATAATTATGTTCCTGCCATGTATGAATCTGTAATATAACTTGCTATGTTTACGTGGGTGCAATCATATTTTATTATCCTTTTTGGCTTATGGTCAGTAAGGGACTTTTGATTTATGCATTTAGTACTTTCATACCATGCCTTTGTTTCCCATGATAAATTCCTGTAACATGTTGTTTGATAGCTCTAAACATTGCATCGTGATGTTATTTTCTGCAAAGTCTGAAATTGTTATTACTTGCAATCTTACCATGTGTGTTTGAGTATGTTCTATTGATTTCTGGAGATAGCTCAGTGTTCATGTTTTGTTTTGCTTTACCTGTAAATCATGCCCATGCCTTTTGTTATTATGTTGAGGTGCTGTAGCATATTGTTTTGATGCTTGCAATATACCTAGTTGCTGTTTTGGACAGCTTGTCCTTTAAACTTGTTTCATGTGTGTGTGTTGAACCGTTGCTCCGTTTTGAGTGTGCTCTATATGAAACTTGCTTAGAATTGCATGTACCTTAATATTATCATGTTGCATCCTTGTTTTGAGGTGTTTGCTTGATGTTTGGGTGCATTTTGCATCAATGCCATGTTTAACTTGTTTTGCTCATATCTTCTAGACCGTAGCTCCGAACTAAATGAACTTTATATGTAACTTGACTAGAATCTCGTGTAGATCATCTTGGTGCATTTTAACTTGCTGTTTAACAACTTGAACATAAGGTTTATTCAGATCTGGACCAATTTCGAAATTTGCATATGAGGACTTACCGGAATTGTCATATGTTGTTCCCGGCCTCATTTAAACTTGCTTTGATGTGTTGCTCTTGTATGCATCATCTCTTGCCACGAGTAGCTTCATGTAGCCTTTCCATGCATCATACTTTGTTGTGCATCATTCCTTGTTCACGTATGGTGTGTTTACCATGTTGTGTGCTTCTTCTCGATAGTTCCCGTTTCGTTGCGATCGTGAGGATTCGTTCGTCTATGCTTGGTTCGTCTTCGTGGCTTCATCTTCTTCATGGACTCGTTCTTATTCCTAGCGGGATTTCAGGCAAGATGACGGCTACCCTGGATCTCACTACTATCATTGCTATGCTAGTTGTTTCGTTCTATCGCTATGCTGTTTTACCTACCACTTGTTGCTCAAGCCTCCCAAATTGCCATGAACCTCTAACCTTTGTCACCCTTCCTAGCAAATCGTTGTTTGGCTATGTTACTGCTTTTGCTCAGCCCCTCTTATAACGCTGCTAGTTGCAGGTGAAGATGAAGATTGCTCCATGTTGGATTATGTTTATGTTGGGATATCACAATATCTCTTATATTATTAATGCATCTATATACTTGGTAAAGGGTGGAAGGCTCGGCCTTATGCACAGTGTTTTGTTCCACTCTTGCCGCCCTAGTTTCCGTCATATCGGTATTATGTTCCCAGATTTTGCGTCCCTAACGCGGTTGGGTGATTTATGGGACCCCTTGACAGTTCGCTTTGAATAAGACTCCTCCAAAGAAGGCCCAACCTTGGTTTTCCATTTGCCTCACCACCACCTACTTTTCCCTTGGGAGTCTCACTCTCGAGGGTCATCTTTATTTTACCCCGGGCGGTGCTCCTCGAGTGTTGGTCCAAACTAGAGCACCGTCTTGGGACCATTCCTTGGCAACTTGGGTTACGTCGGTTCCTGTACGCTTCGCTCATCCGGTGTGCCCTGAGAACGAGATATGTGCAGCTCCTATCGGGATTTGTCGGCACATCCGGGCGGCTTTGCTGGTCTTGTTTTGTTACTGTCGAAATGTCTTGTAGACGGGATACCGAGACTGATCGGGTCTTCCCGGGGAGAAGGTCTATTCCGTCGTTGATCGCGAGAGCTTGTCATGGTCTAAGTTGGGACACCCCTGCAGGGTATAATCTTTCGAAAGCCGTGCCTGCGGTTATAGGAAGATGGTAATTTGTTAATGTCCGGTTGTAGATAACTTGACACCAGATCCGAATTAAAACGCATCAATCAAGCGTGTAGCCGTGATGGTCTCTTCTCGGTGGAGTCCGGGAAGTGAACACGGTTTCTGGGTTATGATTGACGTAAGCAGGAGTTCAGGATCACTTCTTGATCATTACTAGTTGACGACCATTCCTTTGCTTCTCTTCTCGCTCTTATTTGCGTATGTTAGCCACCATATATGCTTAGTCGCTGCTGCAGCCTCACCACTTTACCCCTTCCTTTCCCTTTAAGCTTTGCTAGTCTTGATACCCATGGTAATGGGATTGCTTTGAGTCCTCGTGGCTCACAGATTACTACAACAACGATTGCAGGTACAGGTTATGCGATGATCATGACGCGAGAGCGATGCTTGCTATGCGTTGAGTTCTTCTTCCGCTTCTTCTTTGATCGTGAATAGGTTCCAGTCGGCATCCAGGCTAGCGAGGTGGATGTCGTTTGAGTTTCTGTTTGTGTTTCATCCGTAGTCGGATGATGCTCTTATGTATTGTGATGTTGTATTCATGTGGCATTGTATGCCTCTTGTATGTATCCCCATATATTATCTAATGTTGATGTAATGATATCCACCTTGCAAAAGCGTTTCAATATGCGGGTCTATCCTTGGTGGGACCTTCGAGTTCCTTTTGTGCAGGGTCGCATATTGGGCGTGACACTCAACCAGCTAGCTCAGGGATATTCAACACAGATTCTTGGAGAAGGGGTGGTTTACAAGAAACCAACTTGATCACGAACTCAACATACCGGTCAGGTGACAACCTGGTAATACTTCCGAGAAGATAATCGGAAAATCACGAACCACCGATATCCTATTAAGCTCAAGAGAAATCTTGCTTTTCAGGGCAAGACGATATGATCAAGAGAGCGAGGGACTGACACAATCCTAACTCATTGATCAAAGAGTGCACCAGGAAAAATGGACCAGGTAGCACGATCAGTCTTAGAATGATAATTCAATAACCAGCATGCTAAGAATGAGAGTATTGTCCATTAACTACCAAGCAACGGAATTGCTAGGAGTATAGATTTCACACATCACGATTGACTTGTCGGCGCTCCGGTTACAATAACACGGGAACTGAGGAATGAACAATGATGGTAAGAAGTATCACTGCATCAAGAATTCATAAGAGGTGGTGCTATTCTCATGACATTCTTGACATAAGATGGTAATACTCCAGGGTAGAACAGAACAAAAGCTGGATTGGCATTTTGATCTGCGGAATACAACTACTTTGACCCAATCCTAGAAATTGATGAGGTACTGGAGTTTGTTTCTCCTAGTCATTCTGAACTAGAATGGCTTGA
Source organism: Aegilops bicornis (assembly GCA_021605145.1). Classification (NCBI taxonomy): domain Eukaryota; kingdom Viridiplantae; phylum Streptophyta; class Magnoliopsida; order Poales; family Poaceae; genus Aegilops; species Aegilops bicornis. Next base: position 449,689,266 of record CM038669.1, read on the forward strand.
CGGCCACAAGAATAATAGGCTTCGATGAACAGGAAATGCGCAACTATTCCTGACCATCAGTTGATAGACGAGGGCCAGAAAACAACTAAAGAGGGACAACTCAAATAACATATGATTTTCTGAGTTGTGGATGCATAGATTAATATGTCGAACCAAGTTCAACAGGTTCCTTCCGGATAACCCATGCAGAAAGGTAGAACTGGCAGAGTCACAAGTATAATGGAGAACTCATCAAGAGTAGTGTTGTGATCTTTCGATTCAAACGAATTTCTGCCAAGAATGGTTCATGGTATTTGGAAGAAGGAAATACCACGGACCTCGAGGACTATCGCAAAGGTTACTAATATCCTAAAGGAACTAGCAACACTATCAACATGAGGTAAGTAGGGTGAATCTCGGGTTCAAGAACCCAGGAATAGAATACCTACTAAGTAATAACATCACGGGATGCTTTTGAGAATCATGGCCAGAATCATCACACGGGAACACAAAACATGGAAGATTACTAGGTGATCTTCTAAGACACCTAGGGTCATAATAATAACTCCAACATATATGTCGAGGCAATAGAATAGCTCAACTCAGCAATTAGTGTGATTAATCTGGCCCAAAAGGACATTGGGAACATGGAGGAAAGATTTGCATGTGCATCGGATTATTTAAAAACCTGGGATGACTCGGACAACAAAACGGCTGTAAATGCTCAAAAATGATTTGAGACATCATGCAAAATGGTGGCATAACCACTCAACATCACAATATCAAGGTTCTGAGGCCAGCTATGAACATACGGAAGTAGTAGAAACTGAACTGAGACTTGAAACTCTCAAATCTATAGGTCTATGGATTAGTAACACATCATCCTGATAGATAGATGAGAAGGCCTAGTTCTTCATCCCCGTAGAAAAGAAGAGGTTGACTCAGATCAGAAGGGCATAAGGTAAAGGAGTAAAAAGAGCCTTATGTTCCCTTCCCCAATCAATTCCCTTACATAACTAAAGCATTTCTAGACACAACTTCGACCAGTTTGGCTTGGTGATCCTACAGGCTGTCAGGCTCTGATACCAAAGCTGTCAGGACCCTGATTCCAAGTCACATCGATCTAGCCGGTAACACCTCATATCACTTTGCGCCCTCACGCACGGTATTCCCACGGGTGTCGCCTTACCATGGCCCGGGACCATTTGCGCCTTTTGGCTCATGTATATGATAGTGTTGCTAGCATCCATATGACAGAGAACCCGGGCCGACATGACTAGTCGTGAACCCAAAGTGGCACTAACTTACGGGGACAGGCATACATGAATCAACATCGAGCATGTCGGTCGGCGTCTTGAATCCGAGGATGTAACCTTTGGGCTATGAGACTCCGGTGAAGCCCAGGCTGTAGCAGGCTAGGCAGGACTCGGATGTCACTGCGTGACATTTCCCGAAGGGACAGACAGAGCGAAGTGAATCACATGCCGCTACCAAGTGTTCCGGAGCGGTAGTCTTTGGGCTAAGCGGGACTTCGTGAACCGGGCTGTAGCGGACTACTATGGCTCATGGAAGCACAAGACTACATTTCCCCATAAGAGAGGCTACCAAGGATAAACAACTAGGTTGTCGGATCCCACACATACCAAGCATTTCGATCATACACACAATATGCTAGATATGTGTAAATACAACATGGCATCACAACAAAACTCAACGACTCAAGGTATTTATTCATTAGGCTCCGAGGAGCAAGATATTACAAACATGGGTCTCATGACCCAACATTCAGAGCATACAGGTCAAAGCACATGCGGAAGCTTAACATGTCTGAGTACGGACATCTACAAATGAAAAAGGCTGAGAAGCCTGACTATCTGCCAAATCCTGCCGAGGGCACAAGATCATAGCTGAGGTATCAAGCTAAATGTCGAAGTCCACAAAGAACTACTAGCGAGACTGGCGTCTCTCTGCAAAACATAAAATAGGCAAACGTGTGTACATATGTACCCAGCAAGACTTACATCAGAACTAGCTACATATGCATCAGTATCAACAAAGGGGGTGGTGGAGTTTAACTGCAGCAAGCCAGCTTTGACTCGGTGGCTATCCTGAACTATAACTGCAAGTAACTCTTTTGAGGTGGCGCACACGAGTCCACGTATTCACCATATTAATACACCACTATGGATCCGCTCCCGTCACCCTACGAGAAGGCCATCCATAGCACTCATGCTTATCTTGCGCATTTTAGAGTATCCACTTTCACTTGTCTATGAACGGTTATAGGCAACCCAGAAGTCCTTTACCATGGACACGGCTATTCGAATAGACGATGTTAACCCTGCAGGGGTGTACTTCTTCACACACGCTCTCGCCACTTACCGCTATGTACACGTCATGTATCTCGGTAACCTTCAAGCGGAATCCTGCGAGGGTGTCAGCCACGGCCTACCTAAACACTCAAGTCTCTAGTCCAGGTTTATCGCCTATTCAGGTTCCATCCGCAGGGAGTCCGGCCGAAGTTTCCACATACGGCCCCGAATGATGTGTGTACGGTTCCCGAGACACCAAATGGGCGCCCGATACACCGTGCCACGTGCCTACCGCATCACAGCCCACCCCGCGGGTCAGCGCGCAAGACGGCCTCCAAAGATACTACAAACACTGTAAACTACTTGCAACTCCTGGACAGAGGACAAGGGTGGTTAAGAAGCCGAGAGGGTCCATTGGTTTCGAGCCCAATGCATGGTAGTAGCTGTTCATGGATCACAAACACAGAACTCAGTTCCCGAGGACAGTTTCAATGAGACAACCCACCATGTACTCCTACATGGCCTCTCACCGCTACCTTTACCAAATCATGTTCACACACTTAGCTCACACACAGTAGGACATGTTCATCACCATTCCAATTCATTCCTGATGAATCAGACCTGACAGAACTCTAAGCAATAGCATGCACGACAAAAAAGCATGAACGAGTAGGCACATCAGGGCTCAAACAACTCCTACTCATGTTAGTGGGTTTCATCTATTTATTGTGGCAATGACAGGTCATGCAGAGGATAAGGGGTTCAACTACCGCAGCAAGTAACAGATGAATCGTTATTGTCCTAATGCAGTAAAACAGAGCAGGAGCGAGAGAGTGGGATTGTATTGGAATGAACAAGGGGGTTTTGCTTGCCTGGAACTTCTGAAGATAATATAGTTCTCCATCAGTGTCATCGATCACATCGTCAAAGCAACGTCTACTGAGAGGGGACAATTACCGGCAACACGGAGAAAACACAATCAATGCAATGCAACAATATGATGCATGAATATGACATGGCAAAAAGAGTGTGTTGGGCTAATGCATCTACAACTAGGGTGGTTTGAGCTCATTTGAATCAAAGATTCAAATACAAACTCAAGTTATGGGTTTATAAAGTGCATTAACATGTTTTGAGCTAAACAGCAAGTTTAGGTTGCTTGAACATGCATGAATCCAATACAGATGGATAGATTGGATTTTTCTGATCATTTTTCATATATAATTTATTTCATTTGGAGTTACGGTTTAATTTCTATGAATTTTAGAAGTTTTGGGCATTTTCTGGAATTTCTGAATTATTTTAAATCCAAAAATGATTAAATGCATCAGCATTGCATCATGCTAGCATCAGCAGGTCAACAGGGCTGCCCCGGGTCAAACCTGACGTGTGGGGTCCACACATCAGTGTCACAGTGTTAAATAGAGGGGGTTATTTCTAATCTAATTAAGATTAGTGGCGCTAGGGCCCACTGTCAGCGTCAGGGATTAGTTAAATGGTGGTTAGTATTAAGCTAATCACCTGGCAGGTCGGGCCCGCACATCGGTCCGGTGAGCTCATCGCCGGCGACCTCTGGACGCGGCGGTGTCCGCGATTCAAGCCACGGGGGCGGCGACTAAGGGCACCGGGGCGTAGCCCGGGCTCTCGCGAATCCAGGGGAGGCGACGGGAGGACGCGGGGTGGCCGGAGCTCGCCGGAGCGGAGCTCAGGGCGGCGGTCGAAACACGGCTCCAGGCGGGATGTGGATGCAGGGTTCGGCAGGGGCTGCGGAGGGCCTCTGCGGCCTCCTTGCGTCACCAGGAGCACGGTGACGCACGCAGGAGCGGCTGGCTCGAGGTCTTGTCACCGTGGCGGCATGGACGGCGGCGAGGTGCTCGCAGGTTCGACAGGTAGCAGGCTACAGCGTGCAAGCAAAGGAACAGAGAGGGGGAAATGGATGGTGAGCTCACGTGGATCCCGTATAGGCGGACGGCAAGCTCGGGGAAGGCCGAACGGCGACGAATTTGACGGCGGCAATCCGCGGCACCGACGAGGAAGACAACGTCGAGGGCAGCTCTGCAAGGTGTCCCGACTTGCGTGAGTCGTCAGAGAGGTCGAGGACGGCAGCGCGGAGCTAATGGGCTTGTCGGAGAGGAGAGGCAGCGAGCGGTGGGCGCGGCAACAGCATGCAGCGGCGAGGGTAGCGCTCGGGCGCGGTGAGAGAGAGCGAGGGAGAGGAGGGGAAAGAGCTCGAGAGGGCGAGAGGGGGATCCAGACGACTCCAGGGGTCGTGTGGCATCTCCAGGGCGTCGAGGGGGAAGCGGCAGGAAGCAGGAGGTGGCCGGGGCGCGTGGGCACGCACGAAGGCCACATGCCTCTCGTCCTACTGGCGAGAGGTGGGAGATGACTGGCAGCGGCGCTGGGTTGGGCCGGCCAGGTGGGCTGCCTACTGGGCCGTCCAAGTGGGCTGGGTGGTGGGTTGCGATGAGGTAAGTGATACGTCTCCAACGTATCTATAATTTTTGATTGCTCCATGCTATATTATCTACTGTTTTGGACAATTTTGGGCTTTATTATCTACTTTTATATTATTTTTGGGACTAACCTATTAACAGGAGGCCCAGCCCAGAATTGCTGTTTTTTGGCCTATTTCAGTGTTTCGAAGAAAAGGAATATCAAACGGAGTCCAATTGACCTGAAACTCCACAGAACTTATTTTTGGACCAGAAGAAGCCCACGGAGTACCGGGAGTGCACTAGGGGAGTCCTGGGCTGCCCATGAGGGTGGGGGGGCGCCCACCCCCCTAGGGTGCGCCCCCCTGCCTCGTGGACAGCCCGGAGGTCCACTGACGTACTTCTTTCACCCATATATACCCACGTACCCTAAAAACTTCGACGAGGAGAAGAGATCGGGAGTTCCGCCGCCGCAAGCCTCTGTAGCCACCAGAAACCAATCGGAACCCTGTTCCGGCACCCTGCCGGAGGGGGAAACCCTCACCGGTGGCCATCTTCATCATCCCGGCGCTCTCCATGATGAGGAGGGGGTAGTTCACCCTCGGGGCTGAGGGTATGTGTCGGGGAGGCTGATCGGACCCACGAACACCTATGGGATCGGCGGACCGAGTCCCTTTTGATTCGGAGGGGGGCGGAGATCGCACGAAGAGCGGATCGAGGCGAAGCACACGAGCAGTTTACCCAGCTTCGGAGCTCTCCGGAGAGATAATACTCCTACTGCTGCTTGTCTAATTGTATTGTGTTCTTGCTAGCGAGCGCTGAGAGCTACAGTATACTCCAGCTGCTAACAAGACCTAGCGTGAGAGTGTTCGAACCCCCCTCTATGTTGTGCATGGGCCTCCTTTTATATGCTCAAGGGGTCTCCGACAGGTGGCGACGTAGATGAGGGTACAAATGGAAAATAGTAGTTGGTACACCTACTTGAACAGTGTACAGTGTACTCTACCTAACCCTGACGGCAAGGGACAAAGCATTAAATGCCCGTCCACTGTCGCCCTAAACAAAGGCAACAGGACCGTCGGGGAGCCGCCGTTCTCCACGATGGCAAGCTTGTCGTGCCGCTTATCGCTGCTCCCGCTGGCTGCACAGCCTCTTGACACGCAGCGCATGGAATGGTCCCATGGCGACACGTTGGTGGATGAGCTGGAGCGGAGATGAAGAGAGGTTGCTGCCGCGGCAAGTGCCTTGCAAGCTGAATCCTGTCGCGTCCGAGGCTTGTCGCTCTCCGAGCCTTCCCGACAAGCTCCTCTTGTCGAGGTCTTGTCTTCTGCGTGCCTTGAGTGGCCTTTCCGGCAAGCTCCTCTTGCCGGGGCCTTGTCTTCTTGGTTAAATACTTTGTTCTTGAATGGCTCCAAAGGAACCACGGAGCATCTTGGCAGTGACCAGGCAAGCCTTGCCGCGGGGTGCTGCAATCGCCTGCAGGCACGAAGTTCGGGATACTAGGGTACCCTACTCTAGTACACCGATAGGAGCCCGGCCTGGGCCACACAGTGCAGGCGCTGTCGGGCCAGGCCCAAAAAATAAAGCAGTCTGTCACACGGGGCCTTGATCACGCCGTAACTTGCTCTGGACCCACCACGTCCCCCACGAACAGCACGCGTTGAACGTGGCGTCGTGGGAGAGATCGTGGGGGGTTTCTTTATTAGGAAAAGCGGAACGTCCGCCCCCTCTCCCTCCTTATAAACAGGGGAAACAGGTGAAGGTCGCCCACCTCGCCATTGCTATCTCGTCTCGAAAACCACCGCCGCTCCCCCCTTCTTCTCTAGAGCGAAGAGAGCAGCGGCCCCTTCGCCACAGCGCCATCAACGCCGTCGGTCTCCTCCACCGCCTCCGCCATGGCTCCGAAGCCGACAAGGGAAGGGCGTGAAGTCGGCCGAGGCGCAGCTGACTCATGGGCGCCGCGAAAGGAGCAGGCCATCTTCTCCCCCAGCTCGGCGCTAGGAGCCGAGGAGGGTTACTACCTCTTCTCGTCGACGGAGACGCGCGTGCGCATCCGCGCACGAAGGTACTCCCCGCCACCGCTTCGGAACTAGCCCCAACTGGGTAGCCTTTCTTTGCGCTTTTCTTCTATTGCGGGCTCTGCCCGCCCTTTTCTGAATTCTTCTGCGATATCATGAACACCTACGGGCTTCGCCTCCTTGATTTCACCCCGAATGTTGTCCTGACCATGGCAGTTTTCGCACACCTTTGTGAAAACTTTGTCGGGATCCACCCAAACGTAGCCCTCTTCCGCCACTTCTTCATGCCCCACGTTGAGAGAGGGGAGCCGCTTGCCGGAGGGATTGCTTGGGTCTCCAGGATCGGCAAGAAAGAAGCTTATCTGGAAGGAGAGCTCCGCAGCAAATGGGAGGAGTGGAGAGCCAATTGGTGTTGGATCGTTGAGGACAACCCGCAGCCTTCAACGCCTGCGCCAAACCCCAATAGTGCGCGGCAACGATTGGAGCAACTTGGCGCCGAAGATGCTAGGTTGAAGATTGCTGTGACCCGGATCTTGCGCCTCGGGCTTGCGGACTCATCAGAGGCGCAGTTGGCGCAGATTTCCTTCGCCGCCGCATTGCTCCCTTGCAGGAGAGGAGGAGACCTGCTTGGGAGTTCCAAAACGCAGCGGACATCATGAGGCTGCGCCCGGGCCTCAACAGGAATTTCACTGTCTTGGAGTTGGATGCGATGCTGCTAGAGCTGTTCAAGCATGACCCCGATCACCCCGAGTGGTTTAGGTTGCCGAGGGGGGTCGTCCCATTGTGCAACAATTCTGCGCTCGACCGCATTCGTGCCATGATGCCGCCAGCGATTCTCATGGGATCGTTCAACACGGCAAGAGCTGCGAGACGGCGTCGTGCGGCAATTCTTCGACAGCTTGGAAGAAATGCCGATCCGCCCGACGAAAGCGTAAGAAGCTCACCCGCGACACCACCGACGACGAGATGCGGCGCATTGCCACCGGAAGTCGAGGAGGCGGCGGCGGCTTGCCGGGCGTCTTCGGGTACACCGTGGAGGAGGCAGATGCAGCAGAGGCGGCAAGCCTTTCCGAGCGAAGGGAGTTCGCCGGTGAGGAAGAGCTTGCCGAACCTGAGGCCGAGTCAAGCGAACCAGCCGAGGGCGGTTCTTCCCCACCATCCAGCGGCTTGCCGCAAACGGAGCCCCCGGCTCCGCCAAAGAGGCGTCTCCGCAAGGCCGGAGACGAGACGGGGCGACAGACGGGCCAACAGCCGCAGTGCCGCGCGACGCGTTCTACCGCGGCAAGCAATGTTGCCGCGGGAGCACCCCACACTGCTGCGACAACTGGGGCGGGATCCTCCTGTGCCATCGCCGACACCTCCGCTTAAGCGGTCAAGAGAGCCCACCTCCGCCTCGTCAGCCTGGAGGCGAGCCGGAGTTTGATCTCTCCGCGCCAGCTCCGACGAGGAAGAAGAAGAGTAAGCTTCAATATTGCGCTTGTATTTCTTCAATTTTGTTGCTTCATCTTGAATCTGATTTGCTTCGTTCTGAACTCTTTCCTTTTCAGGACGCTGGCCCAGAGAGCGTCGAAGAGAGCCAAGACCCCGGTGGTCGTCATTGAGGACGATCCACCCGTGGCAACAGGAGGCGCGTCTGAGACCCCCTTGCCGGACCCGCAACCCTTCCTCAAAGCAGCCCCCAGCACAGCCCCCCGTGAGTAAGTATGCGGTTTTCTCCTTCTTTGTTAGGTGTGCATGGGTGCTCCTTCTTCATTGATATCTCATTGTTGGTTTGTGTAGGAGCAGAGCAGCCTCATCGGGGAGGGCCTCGAAGCCGCCCCGAAATTCTATCTGCCGACTCGCCGCCAAGGGAGGATTCTCCGACAAGGGAGCGTTCTCCGGCAAGGGAGACTACTCCGGCAAGGGACAGCACCAAGTGATCCTCCAAAGGGTCGAGACCATGGCTGCAGATCCCATTGCAGGTAATCCTCTTGCGCGAAAATTTCCCTTAGGCTCGTTTTCTTCTGTTTTTCTTTTTGAACATCTGCTTGACTTTCTTCATCCGTCCGCCACAGAGCCGATGGAGACCGAGGTCGCCGGCGAGGAGGACGCCAAGGCAACACCGACGGCCGCCGCCGTGGGAGAAGAAGCCCGTGCCGACGAGCCTGTCGTGAACAAGAGGCCACCGAAGGCTGCCGCCGCAGAAGCCGGGCGAGGGTCTGGCGATCGACCGACGGGCCCTGAGGCGCAGGAGCGCCAGCGCCATACACCGACCGATTCCCCGCCACGCCAGTAGTGTCGAGTTCAAGAGCCCCAGCCCGGCGCCTACTTGAAGGCCGGCGACGGCGTCTTCATCAAGCTCCCATGGGAGTCGAGCTCCAGGGCGCCGGCCGAAGGAGAAACCTTCGATGAAGAGATGCTCGCCTCCGCTGGGCTGACGCTGGTGGACGCGCCAAGCAAAGAACAATGGCGAAGTCCGAGGAGGAGGAGTCTGCCGCTCTACCGCGCCTCGACAAGCCAAGTTGGAGTCCGGGAAGCACTTGTCGCGAGGGCGGAGCGGACATGGAGAAGCGCGCAGAAGAGCTCTGGGACGCCAACCAAGAAACTCTCCTAACGTAGCGTAAGAAGCGGGAGCGACTTGTCGAAGAGCGCACAGCCTTCATCCTTGAGAAGGCTGAGGTCGAGGAGCAGCAAAGGCTTGCTGCCGAGAAGCTATCTCAAGAAGAAAGCGAGTTGGCGCAGCGGAAGATCAATCTTGACAGCTATGAGGAAGAGCTTGTCGCGCGAGGAGTCACTTGGCGGGGCTCTTAAGGAAGCGAAGGATGCTGCCGCAGCCGCCAAGAAAGAGTTGGAGACGAAGGTGACGCAGCTGGAGGCCGCCTCGAAGAGCGGCGAGGAGCTTGCTGCGCTCAAGCACGAGCGCGAGAAGGACGCCTACACTCTTGGCGAGCTGCAGGCCGTCTCACCGATAGGGAGCAAGGAGCTCGACGCCGCCAAGGATTCCAAGGCAGATCTTGAGCTGAAGCCACCACTCTGATGCGAGGCCGGACGGCGCCAAGGAGCGGGAGGTGGGCCTGTTGGAGAAGATCAAGGCCAACGAGGAGCTGGCTGGCGAATCTGTTGCCACCAGGCGCCTTGAGGGAGAGTGTGGAGCATCGGACCGAAGGTCTCGTGGATACTGCCGCCGCCATCCACAGCAAGTTGATGGAGCTGGGGATGGTGGATCTTGGATACTCCTTGGACGAGCACCTCCAACCCAGCGCCAAGCTTAGCTTATTCTTCAAGGGCGTGGTGACGGCTCTCCAGCGACTCCGGGAAGAGATCCCAAAGCAGCTGGCCGAGGAATCGCGCCAGATCTGTGCAGGAACCCTCCAGAAGGTGTTGATGAAGGTGGCCTTCCGCAATCCAGGCCTTAACCTCAACGGCGTCCTCAGATCCTTGCCGCAAGATGCCGATGTGGAGGCGCTCAAAGCCCTTGTCGCACCCATTGTGGACAAGGTGGGCAAGATCAAGCGGGTTGATGGCGACCGCGTAGACTAGGCCGCCAATTTTATCTTTCCCTTGTCGCTGCTGATCATGTTTAGGACAATTTATTAGATATGCGACAAGCTATTTTGTAATATAACTCTATCTTAGGCGATGATTGCAATGTTATTTCCTTTACTTGATTCCTTCCTTTGTACGTTTTTGCCCTACGCTTTTAGGGAACTTATCGGTGCAGGCACCTTTGCATGCTGAAAGGCCGCGGAACGTCAAGAAATGTCAAGCGGTGCCGCCTCCGACAAGCAACCTTGTCGTGACTAGCTGCAGCTCACTTAAGTTGTTGAGCGGGCTCGAAACAAAGTAAGGGCGCGATTAGCTGCGAGTTGGTTCCTCCGCGCACAGGTTTTCCATACAAAGTACTATCGTTCGAGGAAGATAACTTAAAAATTTAAGAACTGATTGCTCAAACTTGGGCAACTTAGCTTTTCATCGTTTGCTTCCCGATAAAGCGAAACTTCCTCGAGCAACGCTTGGTCCATAGTATTATCTTCTCCTTCCCCTGGTTAGCTTGTGCGCGAGGGAACCTTCCTTTCTTTGAGAAAAGAGAAAGAAGAGAAAATAAAGTTATGGAGCCGAATGGCTCGATATTGCTTACCGGGTGTGGGTGCTGCACACAGTGTTAGCCAAAACATGCAATAAAATGATGAAAGCATGAATTTGACAAGTTGTGCGCAACACATGAGCTTTACTTATGCACGGGATCTGCGCCGGCTTTGTACAAAGGATTACATGCAACATCGGCAAGACTTGTACAAAAGGTGGTTGCTTTAACAGGTTCCAAGAACCGCGCTTCTGAGTAAAACTTACGAAGATGCTCAATGTTCCGGAGTTGCTCACCGAATGCCATCTTCGGTCTCAAAGCGGACAGCGCCCGGGCACAGTGACTCGTTTCACCCGATAAGGGCCTTCCCACTTCGGCGTCAACTTGTTTGAATTCTTGGCGGACTGAACGCGCCAAAGAACAAGGTCGCCTTCCTCGAGGCTTCTGGCGCTAACTTTGCGACTATGGTAGCGACGCAAAGCTTGCTGGTAACGAGCAGCTCGTACAGCGGCCTGAAGACGGTCCTCCTCAAGGAAGCGTAGCGTCATCTTGTCGCAGCTGCTCTTTCTCAAGCTCATCATAAGCGAGTACTCGAGGTGACCCGTATACGAGTTCCGTGGGGAGAACTGCCTCTGCTCCATAGACTAGAGCAAAAGGTGTCTGGCCAGTGTCTCGATTTGGCATCGTCCTGATCGACCAAAGAACCACTGGCAGCTCCTCAATCCAGTTTCTTCCGCACTTGTGCAGCCTGTCGAAAGTTCTGGTCTTGAGCCCGCCGCAGACTTCAGATTTGCCCTCTTCGCTTGACTGTTGCTTCTCGGATGAGCAATGTATAAAGCAGAACCTTGGCGCCAAGATCTTGGGACGTCTTGCATGAAGGTGCGACTCAGAATTGTGTGCCGTTGTCGGTGATGATCCTGTTGGGGATTCCAAACGGCAAACAATCTACCAAGAACTTGATCGCCGATCGCGGCTGTCACCTTCCTCATCGCTTCCACTTACGGCCACTTTGTGAACTTGTCGATTGCGACGTACAAGTACTCAAAGCCCCCGACAGCTTGGGGGAAGGGGCCGAGGATGTCGAGCCCCCAGACCGAAAATGGCCAGGATAAAGGGATCGTGTGGAGAGCTTGCTTGGAATGGAACTGGCACGCTTCACACTTGGTTACTTGTGCAGTTGCATCCTGGAGGGCTGTCGGCCAGAAGAAACCTTGCCGGAAAGCTTTGCCGGCAAGTGCTCTTGCGCCAATGTGATGACCACATATGCCTCCATGTATCTCTGCCAACAGCTTTTGTCCATCTTCCCGGTAAATACACTTCAATTTCACACCGTTGAGTCTTCTTCTGTACAGTGTGCTGTCGATAAACTGGTACATACTTGACTGCCGGGCTACTCTTTCAGCTTCTTCTTGCTCTTCGGGAAGTTCTCCGTCTCAAGGAAATGGACAATCTGTTGTGCCCATCTTTGGAGCTTGCGGCTCGACAACAAGGACTAAAGGCACATCGTTGCCGCTATGGAACATCCGCTTACGGCAAGAACTTGCGGTTCGGCCGGAGCTTGATGTTCCCCGGCAAGCTTGCCGGAGCAATGCTTGTCGGGAGCGTCTGCTTCAACGAAACAAACCCTTGGGCTTGTCGGAGCAGACTGCCCCTCAGCATTCTTGGTGTTGATCCTGGGGACCTTTTTGGTGGCGGCTTCGGGAAGCTCTGCCGGAAAATAGTCACCAGAAATCAACTTCCTCTTCTTGTTCTGTCCAGTTGACGGTGTTACGGTTGGTTGAGTTAGCTTGAGCACAAAAATCCCTGGTTCCACACGCAACTTAAGTGCAGCGCACTTTGACAGGCCATCAGCAATAACATTCTGAGCTCTTGGAACATGTTCCATTTGTAGGCCGTCAAATTGTTCTTCTAGCTTTCTCACTTCATCAACGTAGGCTTCCATCAATGGACTCTGATAATCTTTGTTCACTTGGCGGACGACAAGCTGCAAATCACCCACGACAATAAGCTTCTTAATCCCAAGGTCATCTGCAATCTCGAGACCGGCAAGCAAACCTTCATACTGCTTTGTGTTGTTTGTTGCTTGCTCCTTGGGAAAGTGCATCCGGACTACGTGCTTGAGGTGCTCTCGGTGGGTGCGACAAGCAAGACGCCAAAGACCGGGCGCCTTGCAGCGAGAAGGCACCATCAAAGTACATCAGCCACTCTTTGCTTGCTTCTTTGACGGGAATGCTCGTCTCTGAAATTTCTTCATCTGGTGTTGGCGTCCATTCTGCTATGAACTCCGCCAATGCTCTGCTTTGGATAGTTGAAGTGCTTTCAAACTTGAGGCCGAAGCTTGACAGTTCCAGTGCCCACTCGACAATCCTGCCTGTTGCCTCTAGATTTTGCAGTATCCTCTTCAGCGGAAAGCGAGTGACAACTGTGATCTCATGTGCCTGAAAGTAATGGCGCAGCTTTCTCGAGGCCATGAGGAGGCCGAAAAGCAATTTCTGCACACCAGAGTATCTTGACCTAGCCCCCTGCAAGAGAGAACTGACAAAGTAAACTGGGCGCTGTACCATCTTTTTCTGCATCTTCTCGCATGTCTGCGCAGATCCGTCCTTGTCGGGACCAGAGCTTGTCGGTGAAGTGCCTTGCTTGTCGCTGGATGTATCTGCCATGGTTGCCGGCTCATCGTCCGCCTCCCTCTCCGCTACTAACGCAGCACTAACCACTTGATTGGTTGCTGCTATATATAGCAGCAACTTCTCTTGTGGCTTAGGTGCGACAAGTATTGGAGTGGAGGACAGGTACCTCTTTAAGTCCTGCAGCGCAGCCTCCGCTTCGGGAGTCCATTTCATTGGACCTGCCTTTTTCAAAATCTTGAAAATGGCGGTATGCTGCTCAACAGAACCTAGAGATAAACTCGCTGAGAGCAGCCACGCAACCGCAAGTCTTCATACATCCTTGACGCGCTTTGGTGCTTCAATCTGCTCAATGGCCATGATCTTGTCGGGATTGGCTTCAATTCCCGCCGAGACACGAAGAACCCGAGAAGCTTGCGGAAGGGACTCCAAACACGCACTTCTCAAAGATTGAGCTTGAGGTTGATCTTGCGCAGATTTGTAAAGGTTTCATCTAAATCTTGAACTAGGGTAGCCTTATCCTTGCTTTTGACCACTATGTCATCCATGTAGGCTTCCACATTTCTGTGCATTTGCGGCTCAAAAGCATCATGAACTATCCTTGCAAACGTTAAACCAGCATTCTTTAACCCGAAGGGCATCCGTACGAAACAATATGTGCCACATGGAGTAATGAATGCGGTGTTCTCCTCATCCTCTTCTGCCATGAAGATCTGATGATATCCTGAGTATGCATCAAGAAATGAAAGCAAATCACATCCAGCCGTGGAGTCAACAATCTGGTCGATGCGCGGCAAGGGAAACGGGTCTTTGGGACAAGCTTTATTAACATCCGTGAAGTCAATACAAAGTCTCCATTTCCCATTTGCCTTGGCGCACAACTACAGGATTGGCCAACCACGTGGATGGAGCACCTCCTCGACAAGGCCTGCTGCTTCCAATTTCTTGATCTCTTCTGCGATGAATTCTTGGCGCTCCTTGCACCTTCTCGACTTTTACGCTTGGACGGGTCGCGCATGAGGACAGACAGCTAAGTGATGCTCAATTACTTTCACAGGAACACCGGGATGTCGACGGTTTCCATGCAAACACGCCGACGTTACCAGAGGAAAGCAACGAGCGCCTTCCTATTTAGGGTCGAGAGTGGCACCGATGGTGAAGGTACCACCAAAGGCCGTCCTCCTTGGCGGACACCTTCTTGGTCTTTGGCGGAGCTGCCATCGTCTTCTTATACTTGCCGGTGGAGCTCGATGGTGCGTCCTCGACGGTAGCGCAGCACTCCGAGGAGGTGCGCTTGCCGGAGTGGGCATCAGAGCTCTTGCCGGACTTGGTCTTCTTCTCCACCCAGGGAGCTTCAGTGGCAAGTGGCTTGCAATCTGTCGCGGCTGCTGCTTCCCGGTAGATCTTGTCGGCACAGATAAGAGCATCCTTCTTGTCACCATGGATAGAGATGATGCTTATCGGGCCTGGCATCTTGAGTAAGTTGTATGCATAATGAGAGGCTGCCATGAACTTAGCGAGTCTTTGGGCGGCCAAGTATCCCATTGTAAGGCAATGGGAAATCAGCAACGTCGAATGTGACCCTCTCGGTCCTAAAGTTCAGCTCGCTGCCAAATGTTACCGCAACGTGATCTTCCCCTTCGCTTGCTCCTTCCCGGATTGATTCCTTGGAATGTGCCGATCTCTTTGAGCTCGCTATCGTGGATCTGAAGCTTCCGAGCACCGCGGAGGAGATCAGGTTTAAGCCGCCCGCCGTCAACTAGCATCTTGGTGACCTTGAGGTTGCGGATAGTTGGTGAGACCAACATCGGCAAGCACCCGACCGCAGTTATGCGATCGTGGTGGTCCTCAATATCAAAGATGATAGGCGTCTTGGACCACTTCAGAGGCTTGCGTGACTCTGGATGGTTCAGCTACATTAACTTCCCGCATCCACTGCTTGAGTTGGCGGTGGGAAGTATGCAGGGAAGCACCTCCGTCAATGCAGAGGACCTCTGTAGCTTTCTGAAACTCCTGCTCATCGGTCTCGTCGTCTTCCATATCTTCATCATCATCGTCATCTTCATCCTTGTCGCGGCCGCGGGGAGGTTTGTCTCCTTGCCGCTGCTTGGCCTTGCCGCGGCGTCCTCCCCGGCCGGGTCGCTTCTTGCTAACTCCCCAAAGCACCTTCCCAGGCCTTCTCCTGGTCGCGCCGCTCGGACTCAGCCTTCTGTTGTTCAACAAGCTGCTCGACCTTCTTGCAGCTCTGGAGGTTATGGCCCTTGGTGCGGTGGATCTTGCAGTACTGCTTGCCGGAGCCGTCCTGCTTGTCGGCGGCCGCCACAAGCTGGTGGTTGGTGCCAGCGGCAACCTCCTTGCCGGAGCTACCAACCTTGGCGTTCTTGTCGCCACCTCCGTGAGCCGGACTGCTCGGACGACTAGCACATCTGCCTTTCTTTTCCTGTTGCCCCGCCGCTTTGCTCTTCTTTGCCGGGGCGGTCTCCTCACTGTCAGATCCTCCTGCTTCGGTATTCTCTCCGGGGAGTCTCCTCCCCTCCTCAGCACGTGCGCACTTGTCGGCCAGGGCGTATAGCTCACTGACGTCCTTGACTTTGCACATCGCCATCTCCTCCCTCATCCTGCGGTTCCGCGTTTCGATGAAACGCTACCGATCACCGCGGCAGGTGGACATCTGGGATGTTGTAGTGCACGGCTGAATCTCTGAATGAACTTGCGCAGGGACTCTCCTTCCACTTTCTTGGCCATGAGGCTTGTGGCCGCCTGTGAAGGCGCCAACAAACTGATGGCATAGATCTGCCCAAGAAGATATGGAGTTGTCCGGCAAGTGCATGAGCCAGGACCTGACGTTGGGCTTGAGTTCCAGCGGGAAGTAGTTGGCAAGGATCTTGTCGTCTCGCCCCCCGGCAGCCTGCACCGCGATGGTGTAGATGCTGAGGAACTCCGACAGATGCGTCTTGCCGTCGTACTTCTCCGGTACGTCTGGCTTGAAGTTTTTCTTGCTGGGCCACTGGACTTGCCGCAGCTCACGAGTGAACGCAGGGCAACCTACCGCGTACGGCAAGTCGCCTGGTTCCTCTGGCGCGTGCATGTCAACAGAGGGCCCAGCGCGCTTGTCGGATTGACGTCGCGCTTCTCTTCGGCGCTCGATGCGAGTTCGAGCGTCCTCTTGCTGTCGATCGTGTAGCACTTGGCGCTGATCGCGATGAGCTCGTGGATCCGATGACGCAGTGGAGTCGCTGTCGAGGTGGATCCGGCGAGTCGGCGACCTTGGCCTTCGGGCGGAGAGTGCATGGTGGTTGCACCCCACCGTCTGCCGCCACCGGCTCGCGTTTGGCGTTCTGCGCCGCGGCAGCGACGCACTCGGTTGCCGTGGAGCGTCGCCGTTGGCGGCCGATGAGACTTCAGATGGTGGCCCTCCACTCGTCGACCTTATCGGCCGTTGGAGGGTAATCGAGGAGCAGTTGAGCTCTCGCCAAGGCTTCCGCTGGAGTGGTGGGTGGCAATGGTGAACGGTGCGAGGAGCTGGATATGCTCGGACTTCTAACTATGTTAGAAGGAGCAGCATCCCGTCCAGGCGACCGTATCTCGCTCGTGCCAGCATGTTGGCGTGCACGCTGGTCTTGAGGGCCTCGAGATCCTCCAGCTCGGTCTTGATCCAACGAAAGCGATGGTATTGTGAATACCACGACGCTGTTGGTCCCGCGGCTTCCGAGATGGGCCGGGACATGTACGGACGCCGAGGTTTGCGCGGCCTTGTCCTTGACTTGGCAGCATCACGAACTCCTTCGCCGGGCGCCTGCGTTCTTCCGCCAAATGCTTCCACCACCCGTTTGCTCAGGTGATGGTGGGTTCGACGCGGACGGCTCCGCTACGGCTGAAGCCTTCTTCTTCGGTGGCATGTTGATGAAGATGTTGAAGATGATGAAGATGTTGCTCGTGTGAACGCCGGATCAGGTTCACACAGCCTCGACGCCTTTACCGGGCGCGCCAAAGATGTCGGGGAGGCTGATCGGACCCACGAACACCTATGGGACTGGCGGACCGAGTCCCTTTTGGTTCGGAGGGGCGGAGATCGCACGAAGAGCGGATCGAGGCGGCACACGAGCAGTTTACCCAGCTTCGGAGCTCTCCCGAGAGATAATACTCCTCTGCTGCTTGTCTAATTGTATTGTGTTCTTGCTAGCGGCGGCCGAGAGCTACAGATACTCCAGCTGCTAACGAGACCTAGTGTGAGAGTGTTCGAACCCCCTCACGCTATGCATGGGCCTCCTTTTATATGCTCAAGGGGTCTCCGACAGGTGGCGACGTAGATGAGGGTACAAATGGAAAAATAGTAGTTGGTACACCTACTTGAACAATGTACAGTGTACTCTACCTAACCCTGACGACAAGGGACCAAAGCATTAAATGCCCGTCCCTTTCGCCTAAACAGTGCAACAGGGACCGTCAGGAGCGCCACCGTTCGCCACGATGGCAAGCTTGTCAGCGCCGCTTATCGTTGCTCCCCGCTGGCTGCACAGCCTCTTGACACGCGCGCATGGAATGGTCCCATGGCGACATGTTGGTGGATGAGCTGGAGCGGAGATGAAGAGGTTGCTGCCGCGGCAAGTGCCTTTGTCGCGGCTGAATCCTGTCGGCGTCCCGGAGGCTTGTCGCTCTCCGAGCCTTCCGACAAGCTCCTCTTGCCGGGTCTTGTCTTCTGCGTGCCTTGAGTAGCCTTCCGGCAAGCTCCTCTTGCCGGGCCTTGTCTTCTTGGTTAAATACTTTGTTCTTGAATGGCTCCAAAGGAACCACAGAGGATCTTGGCGGTGACCAGGTAAGCCTTGCCGCGGGGTGCTGCAACTGCCCGTGCACGAGTTCGGGATACTAGGGTACCCCTACTCTAGTACACCGACAGTATGTACCAGTAGCTATGTGTTTGATCTCTCTCTCGTGTTCTTGATTTGGCACGATCTTGATGTATCGCGAGCTTTTCTATTATAGTTGGATCTTATGTTTCTTCTCGCCCTCTTCTCTCTTGTAATGGATTGAGTTTTCCCTTTGAAGTAATCTTATCGGATTGAGTCTTTAATGACTTGAGAACACTTGATGTATGTCTTGCCGTATATATCTGTGGTGACAATGGGATATCATGTGATTCACTTGATGTATGTTTTGGTGATCAACTTGCGGGTTCCGCCCATGAACCTATGCATAGGGGTTGGCACATGTTTTCGTCTTGATTCTCCGATAGAAACTTTGGGGCACTCTTTGAGGTTCTATGTGTTGGTTGAATAGATGAATCTGAGATTGTGTGATGCATACCGTATAATCATACCCACGGATACTTGAGGTGACATTGGAGTATCTAGGTGACATTAGGGTTTTGGTTGATTTGTGTCTTAAGGTGTTATTCTAGTACGAACTCTAGGGCTGTTTGTTACACTTATAGGAATAGCCCAACGGATTGATTCAAAAGAATAACTTTGAGGTGGTTTCGTACCCTACCATAATCTCTTCGTTTGTTCTCCGCTATTAGTGACTTTGGAGTGACTCTTTGTTGCATGTTGAGGGATAGTTATATGATCCAATTATGTTATTATTGTTGAGAGAACTTGCACTAGTGAAAGTATGAACCCTAGGCCTTGTTTCCCTGTATTGCAATACCGTTTGTGCTCACTTTTATCATTAGTTACCTTGCTGTTTTTATATTTTCAGATTACAAAAACCTATATCTACCATCCATATTGCACTTGTATCACCATTTCTTCGCTGAACTAGTGCACCTATACAATTTACCATTGTATTGGGTGTGTTGGGGACACAAGAGACTCTTTGTTATTAGGTTGCAGGGTTGCTTGAGAGAGACCATCTTCATCCTACGCCTCCCATGGATTGATAAACCTTAGGTCATCCACTTGAGGGAAATTTGCTACTGTCCTACAAACCTCTGCACTTGGAGGCCCAACAACGTCTACAATAAGAAGGTTGTGTAGTAGACATCAAGCTCTTTTCTGGCGCCGTTGCCGGGGAGGTGAGTGCTTGAAGGTATATCTTTAGATCTTGCAATCGAATCTTTTTGTTTCTTGTTATAGCACTGGTTTAGTTTATAAAAGAAAACTACCAAAAAATGGAATTGAGTTTGTCTCATACGCTTCATCTTTTTAATATCTTTCGTGAGTATGATGGAAAGGAAAATTGTGCCAAAGTGTTAGAAGAAGAATTCATTAAAATGTTTGGCACTAAATCTTTGAATGATGAGTATTGCAATGTTGTTAGTATGAACTCCTTGAATATCCATAATACTAATGATGATTGCACTAGTTATGATGAAAATGTCTCCTATAAACATGTCAATTTTTGTGGAGTGCATTAGGTTTGCAAGTACACACCAAATAGGGAAGATAGATATTGCAAGAGGCATAAGTACTTGGAAACTAAATGGTTGCAAGAAAGGCTTGATGTGAGTGCTGAAAATTTAAAATATCTTTACCGTACTTGTGAACTTTGCAATGAACATGGTCATTTAAATATCAATTGCAAATTGTTTCATGATCGAATCGTGTCCAAAAATTGTGATGACTTGATTTCCTTGCACATCATAATGAACTTAGTTTGCTTTTGGGTTATGAAGAAATGAAACGTCAAACTAAGCATATTCCAGAATATAACCTTGAGAAATTACTCGATATTGATCTAGAAGATATTTATATGTATTGTGCTGTGAATGGAATTGAAAATCCTTATATTGCCAATTACATAAAGAGAAGAAAACAAATAGAAGATGAAGAGAATACTAACGAAAGGGAAGAGACTTACCAATATCCTCCTATTATTTCTTATGATGAATCAGGTAACAAGGAGGAGCCTTCTATTCAACCAATCTCATTAATAAGGAGCTACAAAAAGAGGATTGAACCCACACATGATGTGGTGAAGAAGAAGAAAAGAAAAAGGAAGAGAGGTAAAAAGGTATCTCTCCCAAATAATGTTGCTCCTATTATTGTTGTGCCTCATGAAAATGAATCAAAAATAATTATGGAAGATGATGCACTTGATGATGATCTCATTATGCCTATTGCTTGTTGTGATGATTATGATTGGGAAGATAATGATACCTCTTATGATCTTGAAAATCTTTTTGGCACTTGCTTGGAAGAATGTGATAATTGCTATACTATTGGTGCTATCCATACTATTAATGATGAGAGTGATTATGCTTATGATATGAAATGGCCCAAGCTTGGGGAAGCTATGTTCGATGAAGATGATGTTTTTGAGGATATATTTGCTGCAATTAATGTTTGTCCCAAGCTTGGGGATGCTACGTTTAATGAAGATGATATTTTTAGCCTCCCAAATTTTAATATGCAAATTTATAAGAATGATAGCATGCCTCCTACTTATGATGATTATATTGATGAAAGTGGGTTTGGAAGAGTGCCAACTTTAGGAAGTAGTGATCCCACAATATTGGAGGATGTTGAATCTTATAATATTTATGAAAGTGGATTTGGAGAGGTCATGTCTTTATTTAGTGATGTATCCACTATTTCGGAAGAGGTTTCAATTGATTATGATGAGAACAAAGTTGCTACTTATGATGATTATTGTGATGAAACTTATGCTATAAAAAGTAGTGATGATTATATTTATAAAACTTGTCATGATTATGATTACCCTTTTTCTGAACATTACTCTTTTAATGTGGAAACAATTTGTAGTATTCAAGTCTCTTATGATACTCCCACTATTCCGGATGAGAAGAATTTTGCTTATGTGGAGAGTAGTAAATTTTCTATGCAAGTAGATCATGAAAAGAATGCTTTAGGTGCTGGTTATATTGTTGAATTCATTCATGATTCTACTGAAAATTATTATGAGGGAGAAACATATGCTTGTAGGAATTGCAATAGTATCAAGTTTCCTCTCTATGTGCTTAAAGTTTTGAAGTTATGCTTGTTTTGCCTTCCTATGTTAGTTGATTATTGTTCCCATAAGTTGTTTGATCACAAAATCCCTATGCATAGGAAGTGGGTTAGACTTAAATGTGCTAGTCATATTATTCATGATGCTCTCTTTGTGTTTCAATTCTTATCTTTTATGTGAGCATCATTAAAATCATCATGCCTAGCTAGGGGCGTTAAACGATAGCGCTTGTTGGGAGGCAACCCAATTTTTCTTTAGTTTCTTGATTTTTGGTTCTGTTTAGTAATAAATAATCCATCTATATTCTGTTTAGATTTTTTTTATGTTTTAATTAGTGTTTGTGCCAAGTAGAACCTTTGGGAAGACTTGGGTGAAGTCTTTATGATCATGCTGTAAAAAACAGAAACTTTAGCGCTCACGAGATTAGCTTCAACTTTTTACTGGAGAGTGATATTTAGTTTATTCTTTTTTCAGATGATTACTAGACAAATTCCTCAGGTCCACCAATTTATTTTAGAATTTTTGGAGTTCCAGAAGTTTGCGTTAGTTACTGATTACTACAGACTGTTCTGTTTTCGACAGATTCTGTTTTTCGTGTGTCGTTTGCTTATTTTGATGACTCTATGGCTAGTAAAATAGTTTATAAACTATAGATAAGTTGGAATAAAGTAGCTTTAACACCAATATAAATAAAGAATGAGTTCATTACAGTACCTTGAAGTGGTATTTTGTTTTGTTTCGCTAACGGAGCTTACGAGTTTTCTGTTAAGTTTTGTGTTGTGAAGTTTTCAAGTTTTGGGTAAAGATTCGATGGACTATGGAATAAGGAGTGGCAAGAGCCTAAGATTGGGGATGCCCAAGGCACCCCAAGGTAATATTCAAGGATAACCAAGAGCCTAAGCTTGGGGATGCCCGGATGGCATCCCTCTTTAAATCTTTGTTCAACGGTAACTTTACTTGGAGCTATATTTTTATTCACCACATGATATGTGTTTTGCTTGGAGCGTCATTTTATTTTCTTTAGATTTGCTTTCTGTTTGAACATAATACCAAGATCTGAATTTCTTAAATGTTAGAGAGTCTTCACATAGTTGCATAATTATCCGGCTACTCATTGATCTTCATTTAGATCTTTTAGAGTAGTTTGTTGTTTTGCTCTAGTGCTTCACTTATATCTTTTAGAGCACAATGGTGGTTTTATTTTGAAGAAATAGATTAACTCCCATGCTTCACTTATATTATTTTGAGAGTCTTAAATATCATGGTAATTTGCTTAAATAATCCTAATATGCTTGGCATACAAGATTTGTAAGAATTCTTATGAGTATGTTGAATACTATGAGAAGTTTGATGCTTGATAATTGTTTTGAGATATAAAGATGGTGATGTTAGAGTCATGCTAGTTGAGTAGTTGTGAATTTGAGAGATACTTGTGTTAAATTTTGTGATTCCCATAGCATGCACGTATGGTGAACCGTTATGTGATGAAGTCGGAGCATAATTTATTTATTGATTGTCTTCCTTATGAGTGGCGGTCGGGGACGAGCGATGGTCTTTTCCTACCAATCTATCCCCCTAGGAGCATGCGCGTAGTACTTCGTTTCGATAATTAATAGATTTTTGCAATAAGTACATGAGTTCTTTATGACTAATGTTGAGTCCATGGATTATACGCACTCTCACCCTTCCACCATTGCTAGCCTCTCTAATACCGCGCACCTTTCGCCGGTATCATACATCCACCATATACCTTCCTCAGAACAGCCACCATACCTACCTATCATGGCATTTCCATAGCCATTCCAAGATATATTGCCATGCAACTTTCCACCGTTCCATTATGACACGCTCCATCATTGTCATATTGCTTTGCATGATCATGTAGTTGACATCGTATTTGTGGCAAAGCCACCGTTCATAATTCTTTCATACATGTCACTCTTGATTCATTGCATATCCCAGACATCACGGAGGCATTCATATAGAGTAATATTTTGTTCTAAGTATCGAGTTGTAATTGTTGAGTTGTAAGTAAATAAAAGTTTGATGATCATCATTATTAGAGCATTGTCCCAGTGAGGAAAGGATGATGGAGACTATGATTCCCCCACAAGTCGGGATGAGACTCCGAACGAAAAATAAAAAAAAGAGAAAAAAAGAGGCCATAAAAAAAGAGAAGGCCCAAACAAAAAAAAATGAGAGAAAAAGAGAGAAGGGACAATGTTACTATCCTTTTACCACACTTGTGCTTCAAAGTAGCACCTTGATCTTCATGATAGAGAGTCTCTTATTTTTT
Organism: Aegilops bicornis; assembly: GCA_021605145.1. Classification (NCBI taxonomy): domain Eukaryota; kingdom Viridiplantae; phylum Streptophyta; class Magnoliopsida; order Poales; family Poaceae; genus Aegilops; species Aegilops bicornis. The sequence goes on from CM038669.1 coordinate 449,712,901, forward strand.
CACTTTCATATACTAGTGGGAATTTTTCATTATAGAACTTGGCTTGTATGTTCCAATGATGGGCTTCCTCAAAATGCCCTAGGTCTTCGTGAGCAAGCGAGTTGGATGCACACCCACTTAGTTTCTTTTGTTGAGCTTTCACATACTTATAGCTCAAGTGCATCCATTGCATGGCAATCCCTACTCACTCACATTGATATCTATTAATGGGCATCTCATAGCCCGTTGATACGCCTAGTTGATGTGAGACTATCTTCTCCCTTTTTGTCTTCTCCACAACCACCATTCTATTCCACCTATAGTGCTATATCCATGGCTCACGCCATGTATTGCGTGAAGATTGAAAAAGTTTTGAGAATGTCAAAAGTATGAAACAATTGATTGGCTTGTCATCGGGTTGTGCATGATTTAAATACTTTGTGTGGTGAAGATAGAGCATAGCCAGACTATATGATTTTGTAGGGTAACTTTCTTTGGCCATGTTATTTTGAGAAGACATAATTGCTTTGTTAGTATGCTTGAAGTATTATTATTTTTATGTCAATATTAAACTTTTGTCTTGAATCTTTCAGATTTGAATATTCATACCACAAATAAGAAGAATTACATTGAAATTATGCCAAGTAGCATTCCACATCAAAAATTATCTTTTTTTTATCATTTACCTACTCGAGGACGAGCAGGAATTAAGCTTGGGGATGCTTGATACGTCTCCAACGTATCTATAATTTTTGATTGCTCCATGCTATATTATCTACTGTTTTGGACAATTTTGGGCTTTATTATCCACTTTTATATTATTTTTGGGACTAACCTATTAACCGGAGGCCCAGCCCAGAATTGCTGTTTTTGCCTATTTCAGTGTTTTGAAGAAAAGGAATATCAAATGGAGTCCAATTGACCTGAAACTCCACAGAACTTGTTTTTGGACCAGAAGAAGCCCACGGAGTACCGGGAATGCACCAGGGGAGTCCCGGGCTGCCCAAGACGGTGGGGGCGCGCCCACCCCCAGGGCACGCCCCCCCGCCTCGTGGACAGCACGGAGGTCCACCGACGTACTTCTTTCACCCATATGTACCCACGTACCCTAAAAACTTCGAAGAGGAGAAGAGATCGGGAGTTCCGCCGCCGCAAGCCTCTGTAGCCACCAAAAACCAATCGGGACCCTGTTCCGGCACCCTGCCGGAGGGGGAAACCCTCACCGGTGGCCATCTTCATCATCCCGGCGCTCTCCATGACGAGGAGGGAGTAGTTCACCCTCGGGGCTGAGGGTATGTACCAAAGAGCTATGTGTTTGATCTCTCTCTCTCTCTCGTGTTCTTGATTTGGCACGATCTTGATGTATCGCGAGCTTTGCTATTATAGTTGGATCTTACGCTTCTTCTCGCCTCTTCTCTCTTGTAATGGATTGAGTTTTCCTTTGAAGTAATCTTATCGGATTGAGTCTTTAATGACTTGAGAACACTTGATGTATGTCTTGCCGTGCGTATCTGTGGTGACAATGGGATATCACGTGATTCACTTGATGTATGTTTTGGTGATCAACTTGCGGGTTCCGCCCATGAACCTATGCATAGGGGTTGGCACACGTTTTCGTCTTGATTCTCCGGTAGAAACTTTGCGGGACTCTTTGAGGTTCTATGTGTTGGTTGAATAGATGAATCTGAGATTGTGTGATGCATATCGTATAATTATACCCACGGATACTTGAGGTGACATTGGAGTATCTAGGTGACATTAGGGTTTTGGTTGATTTGTGTCTTAAGGTGTTATTCTAGTACGAACTCTAGGGTTGTTTGTGACACTTATAGGAATAGCCCAACGGATTGATTGGAAAGAATAACTTTGAGGTGGTTTCATACCCTACCATAATCTCTTCGTTTGTTCTCCGCTATTAGTGACTTTGGAGTGACTCTTTGTTGCATGTTGAGGGATAGTTATATGATCCAATTATGTTATTATTGTTGAGAGAACTTGCACTAGTGAAAGATGAACCCTAGGCCTTGTTTCCTAGCATTGCAATACCGTTTGTGCTCAGTTTTATCATTAGTTACCTTGCTGTTTTTATATTTTCAGATTACGAAAACCTATATCTACCATCCATATTGCACTTGTATCACCATCTCTTCGCCGAACTAGTGCGCCTATACAATTTACCATTGTATTGGGTTTGTTGGGGACACAAGAGACTCTTTGTTATTTGGTTGCAGGGTTGCTTGCGAGAGACCATCTTCATCCTACGCCTCCCATGGATTGATAAACCTTAGGTCATCCACTTGAGGGGAATTTGCTATTGTCCTAGAAACCTCTGCACTTGGAGGCCCAACAACATCTACAATAAGAAGGTTGTGTAGTAGACATCAGTAAGTCCTTTCCCTTTTATTTTATGTTTTGTTTTATTTCTGAAAGTTTGTGGCATTTCTAAAAATGCTTAGGCATTTTCAAAAATCACCAAACTGCACATGCCCACTGTTTAGAACATAACCAACATGGAACATTTCAGTTTAGGATTATTTGGACATTTGAAATATTATATAGCATTTAAATGCCCAAATGCAAATAGGTAATGATTTAATTCAGTGACCTTATGTGTCCTAGAAAATGTGAACCAATTTTGGCAGAGGTTCTGGACCAATTCAAAAATGATGAACATTTCTAAAGGGCATTTTGGGATCATTGAAAAGATTTAAGTTTGAACCTAGTTGAATTTCATTTGCTGCTAGGGTTTATCATCCCCCATTTCAAGTTTCTGAGAAATTTAAACATGATGCACATAGGAAGGGCTAGCCTAGTGCATACCAGAACTAGGGATGTGACAACTAGGTGGGCTTGGGACAGACTAGGCACAGTGGCACGGTGTACCAAGTGGCACCCGGATGGTGGGCTTGGGAACCCTGCTCACATCATTTGGGGCCGTGAGCGACACCCCGGCCGGATCTCCTTGCGGATGGTACCCGAATAGGCGATAAACCTGGACGAGAGACTTGTGTGGTTAGTCAGGTCGTGGCCGACTCCCTCACCAGGCTTCCGCTTGAAGGCTACTGAGATACACGACGTGTACATGGTGGTAAGTGGCGAGAGCGTGTGTGAAGCAGTACACCCCTGCAGGGTTAACATCATCTATTCGAATAGCCGTGTCCGTGGTAAAGGACTTCTAGGTTGCATGTATAGTTCATAGACAAGTGAAAGTGGATACTCTAAAATACGCAAGATGAGCGTGAGTGCTATGGATGGCCTTCTCGTAGGGAGGCGGGAGCGGATCCATAGTGGTGTATTGTTATGGTGAATATGTGGAATCGTGTGCGCCACCTCAAAAGAGTTACTTGCAGTCGTAGTTCAGGATAGCCACCGAGTCAAAGCTGGCTTGCTGCGGTTAAACTCCACCACCCCCTTTGTTGATACCGATGCATATGTAGATAGTTCTGATGTAAGTCTTGCTGGGTACATTTGTACTCACGTTTTCTTATTTTATGTTTTGCAGATAGACTTCAGTCTCGCTAGTAGTTCCGCGTGGAGTTCGACGTTTAGCTTGTTACCTCAGCTACGATTGTGTACCCTTGGGAGGGTCTTGTAGATAGTCAGGCTTCTCAGCCTTTTCATTTGTAGTTGTCTGTACACAGACATGTTTATGCTTCCGCTTGATGCTTGTATGCTCTGTATGTTGGGTCATGAGACCCATGTTTGTAATACTTGGCTCCTCGGAGCCTAATGAATAAATACTTTGAGTTGTAGAGTTTTGTTGTGATGCCATGTTGTATTTACACATATCGAGCATATTGTGTGTATGATTGAAATGCTTGGTATGTGTGGGATCCGACAACCTAGTTGTTTATCCTTGGTAGCCTCTCTTATGGGGAAATGTAGTCTAGTGCTTCCACTGAGCCATGGTAGTCTACTACAGCCCGGTTTACCGGAGTCCTGCTAGCCCAGTTACTACTGCTCCGGAACACTTAGACTGGCCGGCATGTGATCCACTTTGTTCATGTGTCTGTCCCTTCGGGGAAATGTCACGCGGTGACTTCCGGAGTCCTGCTAGCCTGCTACAGCCCGGGTTCCCGGAGTCCTGTTAGCCCAGTTGCTACAGCCCGAATTCACACGCTGATGACCGACACGTTCGATACGGGTTCATGTATGCCTGTCCCCGTAAGTTAGCGCCACTTTGGGTTCACGACTAGTCATGTCGTCCCGGGTTCTCTGTCATATGGATGCTAGCGACACTGTCATATACGTGAGCCAAAAAGCGCAAACGGTCCCGGGCCAGGTAAGGTGGCACCCGTGGGAATACCGTGCGTGAGGCCGCAAAGTGATATGATGTGTTACATGCTAGATCGGTGTGACTTAGGATCAGGGTCTTGACACTTTTTAACTAAGAACCTAGTCCAGAGCTTCCTGGCTGACTCTCCGGGCTGCTGGATGATGTCACTTAGGTCATCGGCATCTGGTGGCCGGACATATGTACCTTGGAAGTTATCGCGGAAGGCGTCTTCCAGGTCCTCCCAGCTGCCAATGGAGTTCTCTGGAAGGCTGTTTAGCCAGTGCCATGCTGGTCCCTTTAGTTTTAGTGGTAGGTATTTGATGGCGTGGAGATCATCACCGCAGGCCATGTGGATATGGAGAAATAAATCCTCAATCCATACCGCGGGATCTGTTGTTCCATTGTATGATTCGATATTCATGGGTTTAAACCCTTCTGGGAATTCATGTTCCATTACTTCATCGGTGAAGCAAAGGGGGTGTGCAGCACCTCTATATCGGGCCAACTCGTGACGTAGCTCGAATGGAGTTCGTCTGCGGTTTTCGTCTCGGGCGTGGATATGTTTGTCGCATCTGGCTAGATGGCCGTCATCGCGCATCGGTGCACACCCCCGCAATCCATAGATCGATCTGGTCTGACCTGCTCTACTGTCCAGCTCTTGCCGTAGGTCATATGTACAACCCCATGTTGTTTTATCTCTGCCTTTTCGGCGAGGTAGTACGGGCTGGTGTTCGTCTTGAGGTGCCGCTTTGTCACGGCCACGTGGTGGTCGATCAGCCGCATTACGCGCTGATGGTACAGGCTCCAGCGCCTCGTCGTCAAATTAAGGTAACAATTTGCGCTTTGGATAACTTTTGGTCGGGCGCTCAAGGCCGTAATCCTCGGCCGCTAGGACCTGAGTCCATCTGTCGTTGAGTGTATCCTGTTCGGCTTGAAGCAGTTGCTGCTTCCTTTTCAGGCTCCTCGCAGTTGCAATGAGCTGTTGCTTAAAGCGTTCTTGCTCGAGGGGTTCTTCTGGCACGATGAAGTCTTCGTTGCCGAGACTTATTTCGTCTTCGGAGGGTGGCATATAGCTGATGGCCTCTGAGTCGTCGTTCCCAACTGGATCGTCGGGGTTACTCTGCCCTTCCTCCCTACCTTCTTGTTTGGAAGCTGGTTCGATCAGGGCGTCTGGGTCTTCGGCGTTCTCCAGAGTATCATTTTCTCCAGTGTCAGTATTGCTTTCCTTGTCACGGCATGATTTTGAACGGCGCCACTGATGCCGCCGCTTCGGTGGTTTATCAGCGTTATTGTCCTTAAGCGGATCCCTACCGCATACATGGAGGTGGCCGCCCAGCATCCGGTATGCGGTGGGCTTTGGGCCTGCTCCTCTCTGGAGTCGTAATCGAGCATGTCGATTAAGTCCTCGACAGTGGCTATAAGGTGGGTGGTGGGTGGGAGGAAAAAATTCCCTACTCTCAGCCCCTAGTCCGGGCTGGGCATAGTTCGGACGTTCCTCCTCCGTAATGACAAGGGATCGCATTAAGTCCAGAGCCTCGCTTAAAGGCGAGGTTTGTTTGGAGAGAGGAGAGTCCATGGAGTACGGCGGGAGGGATACTCCCCGGCCGGACTCACAAGGTGCTGACTCCGAGGGTTCGGAGCCAGTTTCCGGAGAAGGGTCTGGCTTCGTGATGGTTGCCAGTGATGCCACTTCAACCGGCTCTCCTGTACTGGGTTTGGTGGCCGCAGACAGTCCGGCGGGCTTGAGAAGTCCGTCTTCGGACATGGCGACGCACTTTGGATCTAAGGCCAGAGCGGGAGTTGGTGTCGCAAATCCTTGGAAGGTCAAGTCTCCCCGGACGTCAGCGACATAGTCCAGCTTTCCAAAACTAATCCGGTGACCTGGGGCGTAGCTGTCGATCTGCTCTAGATGGCCAAACGAGTTGGCTCGCAGTGCGAAGCCGCCGAACACGAAGATCTGGCCGGGGAGAAAAACTTCCCCCTGGACAGCGTTGTTGTAGATGATTGACAGAGCCATCGAACCTCTTGAAGATGACGCAGCAGAAATCTCGATGAAAGCACCAATGTCGGTGTCAAAACCGGCGGATCTCGGGTAGGGGGTTGAGGGAGTCCCGGACTAGGGGGTGTCCGGATAGCCGGACTATCGTCATGGCCGGACTCCAAGACTATGAAGATACAAGATTGAAGACTTCGTCGCGTGTCCGGATGGGACTTTCCTTGGCGTGGAAGGCAAGCTTGGCGATACAGATATGTAGATCTCCTACCATTGTAACCGACTCTGTGTAACCCTAACCTATCCGGTGTCTATATAAACCGGAGGGTTTTAGTCCGTGGGATCTAACAACAATCATACCATAGGCTAGCTTCTAGGGTTTAGCCTCCTTGATCTCGTGGTAGATCTACTCTTGTACTACCCATATCATCAATATTAATCAAGCAGGAGTAGGGTATTACCTCCATCGAGAGGGTCAACCTGGGTAAAACATCGTGTCCCTTGTCTCCGTTACCATCCGCCTAGACGCACAGTTCGGGACCCCTACCCGAGATCCGCCGGTTTGACACCGACATTGGTGCTTTCATTGAGAGTTCCTCCGTGTCGTCACCAATAGGCCCGATGGCTCCTACGATCATCAACAACGACGCGTCCGTGGTGAGACTTTTCTCCCGGACAGATCTTCGTGTTCGGCGGCTTTGCACCGCGGCCGATTCGCTGGCCATCCGGATTAGATCGAAGCTACGCCCCGCCATCAGGTCAGATTTGGAAGTTTGAACTATACGGCCGATAGCCGCGGAGACTTGATCTTCGACGGATTCGAGCCGCAGCATAGCGCACCGCACTGTCTGGATGGGCATGATCTAGCTCTGCAGCCGTCAAAGGCCTCGAGGCTGCACCAAAGATCCGCCACGACCCTTAATCCGGAGCCGGATTCCCGATCGAGGACGAGTGGTTGGACACCGCCTCGGGGCTAAAATCTCTCTGGCGATTGAGCCGAACTCCATCCCTGTCGCTGCGAAGACCTCGACTCCGGTGCCGGACTCCTCTCGGACTCCGAACCTCCGCGCCCTTGCCAATCGAATCCGATTGGGCGGGTCATGGAGTTCACTGCCGCGGACATCTTTCAAAGACTCGCCCTTTGGCGACATCCTGAATTCACTAAAGTCTCTCTCTTTATCTGGAGAGCATCGGCGGACTACGGACAGAAGGTTGGGATGCGGACGACGAAGAAATTCAACGCCCACCCACCATCCACTTTGTAGCCACCGTCGATGATTTAACCGACATGCTAGACTACGACTCAAGACATCGACGGTATGGGACGGCGATGCGGAGAAGACCAAGACCCAGCGCCTACATGGCACCGGAAGGCCACCTCGGCATATGACATATATATGGTGGACATCCCAAAAGATGGGAACGGCAGGGAACAACGGAGGATGACCCTCCAAGAACAGTTGCGCCGGCGTCGGCCAAGCGCCGCTCTAAATCCCGCCACAATAAAAACGGTGATTCCGGCACGGGAGATAATAACACCCCGGACAGTGCCGAAGAGAACCCCCTCCAGCAGGACTCAGTGCAGGAGGAGGGAGAAGCAAGTCCGCACGACAGTGCGGCAGAAAGAGAGGTTGAGGACGATAATTATGCGCCTCCCTCCGAAGATGAGGCAAGCCTCGACGACGACGAGTTTGTCGTGCCTGAGGATCCCGCCGAACAGGAGCGTTTCAAACGCAGGCTTATAGCCACGGCAAGCAGCCTCAAGAAAGCAGCAACAGCTTAGAGCTGATCAAGACCTCGCTAGTGACAGATGGATCAAGTCCTTGCAGCCAAGAGTATGAACTCGAACGCCCTCCAAAAGCTACCCCAAACGCAGGCCGTTGCCTCGATTAGAGGAGGAAGCACCCAAGTCACCGGCACACGACATGGCAGACCGGCCACCTCGTGGCCGCGACAGAGAAGCCTCTCGGCCCTCCGCTCAAGCCACACCCCGACACCGCTCAAAAAGTACCAAGGCACAAGAAAACGCGCCGGACTTGCGAGATATATTGGAGGACAAGGAAAAACATACAAGATCGATCTACGGATCACGTGGGCGCCCAGCAATGCGGGATGATTACTGTCGCGCCGGATACAGCAAAACCGGCCGGGCCGAACACAGTAAACAAAGCTCATATGAGCTACGTCGTGATATAGCCCAATACAGAGGCGCCGCACACCCACTATGCTTCACAGATGAAGTAATGGATCATCAAATCCCCGAGGGCTTCAAGCCCGTAAACATCGAATCATATGATGGTACCACAGATCCTGCGGTCTGGATCGAGGATTATCTCCTCCATATCCACATGGCCCGCGGTGATGATCTACATGCCATCAAATACCTTCCACTCAAGCTTAAAGGACCAGCTCGACATTGGCTCAATAGCTTGCCAGCAGAATCAATTGGTTGTTGGGAGGACCTGGATGCCGCATTCCTTGATAACTTCCAGGGCACATATGTGCGACCACCAGACGCCGGTGACCTTAGCCACATAATTCAGCAGCCAGAAGAATCGGCCAGACAATTCTGGACTCGGTTCCTAACAAAGAAAAATCAAATCGTTGACTGTCCGGATGCAGAGGCCCTTGCAGCCTTCAAACATAACATCTGTGATGAGTGGCTTGCCCGGCACCTAGGACAGGAAAAACCGAAATCTATGGCAGCCCTCACAACCCTCATGACTCGCTTTTGCACGGGAGAGGACAGCTGGCTAGCTCGAAGCGACAACTTGGCCAAACATCCTGATAGTCCGGATACCAAGGACAGCAATGGCAGGTCTCGTCGCAACAAGAACAAGCACCGCATTAACAGCGATAATCATCAAGATACGGTAGTCAATGCCGGATTCAGAGGCTCTAAACCGGTCAGCGGAAGAAGGCATTCAAAAGAAACACCAGGCCCGGCCCAATTTGGACCGCATACTCGATCGCTTGTGCCAGATACATGGCACCCCCGAAAAACCAGCCAACCACACCAACAGGGATTGTTGGGTGTTCAAGCAAGCAGGCAAGTTAAGTGCCGAACTCAATGACAAGGGGCTGCATAGCGATGATGAGGAAGAGCCCTGGCCGCCGAACAATAGAGGACAGAAAGGTTTCCCCACACAAGTGCGGACGGTGAACATGATATACGCAACCCACATACCCAAAAGGGAGCGGAAGCATGCACTACGGGACGTATATGCGATGGAGCCAGTCGCCCCAAAGTTCAACCCATGGTCTTCCCGCCCGATCACCTTCGATCGAAGGACCACCCCACTAGCATCCGTCACGGCGGCTTCACCGCATTGGTTCTTGACCCAATTATTGACGGATTTCACCTAACCAGAGTCCCGATGGATGGCGGTAGCAACTGAACCTGCTTTATCGGGACACGGCGCAAAATGGGCATAGAACCCTCAAGGATTAAACCTACAAAGACGACCTTTAAAGGCGTCATACCGGGTGTAGAGGCCAATTGTACAGGCTCAGTCACACTCGAAGTGGTCTTCGGATCTCCGGATAACTTCCGAACGAAGAGTTAATCTTCGACATTGTCCCATTCCGCAGCGGCTATCATGCACTGCTCGGACGAACCACATTTGCAAAGTTCAATGCGGTGCCGCACTACGCATACCTCAAGCTCAAGATGCCAGGCCCTCGAGGAGTAATCACGGTCAATGGAAACACCGAACGCTCTCTCCGAACGGAGGAGCATATGGCGGCCCTCGCGGCGGAGGTGCAAAGCAGCCTCTCACGGCAATTCTCGAGTCCGGCAATTAAGCGTTCGGACACCGCCAAGTGCGCCCGGAGTAACCTGCAACAAGACCACCTGGCACGATTCAAGCACGAGTAGCAATTCGGCCCCAACCCCAGCCCTCGCGAAATTGCGAAGGTAGTATTACGCGTACATAATTATGCTCTGGAGATACCATGGGCATATGGGGAGGGGCAAGACAACGGCACGCCAAGAATGCGGCTCGACCGCACCAGGGGCTCCCGTTTGTGTCACTTCTTTTTTCTTTTTTCTTCTTTTCCTTTTTTTTTTACTTTCAGGACTCCGTCTTTGAGAAGTCCTGTCCGGCACTCGAATCGCCGAACTCATGATGCAATAGCCAGGGAAACGGAAAGCCACGTCGAGTGTTCAGGTGGTCTCTATTACGAGCATTATACCTGTTTTACATATCATCCAGCAGCTTACCCCTGGAGGGGGACATGTTAGATAGTCCCATCCCTTTCTTATCGCACTATTTGTATCGTTCTGCTTCCATTGCAGTACTTTTTTGAATAAAACAATACACAGCTTTTGATTATTATTGCCCTACTTCCTTTTTATATACATGTGTTCATTTCATGACATGTTGCAACCGTACACTTTGGTACGGCCAATACACCAGGGGCTTAAGTATCCCAAAATTATGGTGTGAAAAGTCCGAACACTTTCACAAGTGCGGCACCCCGAACTTATAGCATTATATGAATTGGCTCCGGATCATGTCTTGGGTCAATAGTTGGGTTTGCCCGGCTCCCGTGTTTTGGTACCTTACGTTCCGCTATATCGGCTAAGGTAGCACGGAGAACCATCGTGATTGTGCCCCGCTTATCTTTGGTCTACCACCTCGATGGAAAGCTAAACTGACCGTCATGATAGGGCGAGAGTCGGTCGCTGTTCGAGAGGTTTTTTCGGGTCCCTAAAGACTTATGCCGCTTAGAGCGAGGAACCGGAATTGTCCGGCCAAGGCGTGGATAGCGCCCCGAACTCGGTCTTCCGAATACTAGGGGCTTCACCGAAATTTAAAATTATAAATTATATGGCTAAGTGAGAGTGTTCAAGCATTATAAGTCCAGTTGCCTTGTTCGTTGTGTTGAGCGCCTCCCTAGATGGACCCAAGAATGGGAACAAGAGTGCTCAAGTTTATCCCGAACACCCCAAAGACTTTCGTGGCATGGGGTCAAGCCAACGACTTGCCATCTCTCAAATTTGATAAACGGCCGCACGTAAGGTAATATTTTAAATTAATAAGCGTTGCTTAGCGCATATGAACAAGTTTTCAGCGTAGGATAACAAATGCGAGTTTATTCAAAATTACATCTTTGGAGCACTCATCCGCTATTCGGCGGGCACCCTTCAGGAGGCCCTCATAGTACATTTCGGGCGTGCAATGCTCATGGCCCTTCGGTGGCCCGTCCGTCACAAGCCTCTCCGCATTCAGCTTGCCCCAGTGCACTTTAGCACGGGCAAGGGCCCGACGGACACCTTCAATACAGACGGAGCGCTTGATTACTTCAAGCCGCGGACAGGCATCCACCAGCCGCTGCACCAAGCCGAAGTAGCTCCCTGCATGGCCTCCAATGGCCACAACCGCTTATAAGGCCCTTCATGGCCTGTTCGGCGACCTTATGGAGCTTGACCAGCTGTTTCGGCTGGTCACTCGAAGCACCGGATGGTCGGCCTCAAAGACATCTTGAGACCGTAACACCTTCTCCGTGGAGCTCCCCTCACAGGTGCGGTAGAATGCGGTGTCGACGGGCACCTGGGGCAAATCTGCGAATGCTCCTGGAGAGCTCCGAATTCGGGTAAGTAATAGGTAATTCACTTTCACATGCTTGCTTTGCATAAAGAATGCCTTACGCGCCGCTATCTTCTTTAAAGACTCAATTTCTTGGAGGGCTTTTTGGGCCTCGGCTTTAGCAGCTTTGGCACTCTCAAGAGCCGAGGCGAGCTCGGACTCTCGAGTCTTCGAGTCACGCTCCAAACTCTCGTGTTTTTCCACGAGCTTGGAGCTCTTGCCGCATTCTTGGCCAGTCGCCTCCCCTTCTCTCGCTCGGTGCGTTCATAGCCACTTTGTTTTCGCCACGGACACCGCTTCCTTCAAGGTCGCCACCTCGTTCGTGGTCCCTGCAGCATTCCAAGTTATTCCTGTTATTTTTGCAACCAAAGCCTTTTCTATAAGGTATTTCTTTAATAAGGTATTACTTACCTTCCTTGTCCTCGAGCTCCTTCTTGGCTTGTCCGAGCTCGTTCTCGGACCGCCGAGGTTACGCTTCAATGCATTGACCTCCATGATCGGTCTTGGCAGAGGTCGGCGCAGCCTGCATTCCCATATTGACATACTTATGTTAGACTCCTGCGTATATCTTCTTAGATCCTTAGTCCGGCTTTTCTTTCCGAACACCGAACTAAGCATCAGGGGCTACTGTCTATGCGGTTATATTTTTTACATATTCTAAAACTTACCTCAAAGCCTATTAGAAGGCTGGTACAGACTTCGGTCAGTCCGCTCTTGGCGGACTGAACTGTCCGGATCACCGCACTCATAACAGTGCGGTGCTCCTCCTCGATGGAAGCGCTGTTAAGCGCCTCGTGTAAGCTATCCGGTGCCTCCGGTTGGACGGAGGACACGGGCGTCTTACCCTTCTTGCAAAGGATCCGCTTTCCGGACTTCGGAACCACTGATGTTTCCGGCATGGAGTCCGGACGAGGGTCGGGCTTAGAGCCCCTGGGGGTCTTGCCCCCCGCGCGCCTGGAGTCCGGGAGGTCGCCTTGTGGCGCCTCCTGCGCTACCTCCTCTTGAAAAAGCCCCCCCTTGGGGCCCCACCGCGGCGTCGTCCGCAGCGTGAGGCGAGGAGGTAGTCGGAAGCGAAGTACTCTCCATTTCCGACGAGCCCAGGGACCCGCTCGGTGAATCGGCGAACTCGCCCTTGGGCGGGCTGCACGGTTGTTCAACATTAGAGAACACTCTGCAATAATAAAAAAACCATGGGTATCCGGACACTTACGATCTCGCCAGGGGCTTGGCCCTTGTAGGCCAGTCCTCCTCGTCGTCGTCGATGTTGGTGGAGAAGTCTGGAGGAAGGGTTCTTCCCTTCTTGGACCCTCCGGCCTCCCCAGCTGGGGCGGCCTTCCTTTTCTTTTCCTCCCCCGCTGGGGGAGGAGCTTCTTCCTCTTCCTCCTCATCTTCAGGAGAAGATTACGCTTCGGAACCTGACAGCACCTGGCGTCGGGAGCTCCTTCGAGTTCCCGTGGCCTCCTTCTTGGCCTTCTTCTCCGGCACCACATGGGGTGCCGGAGCCAGCAGCCCTGTCAATCGGGCGTCCGCTGGGTCTTCTGGCAAAGGAGCCGGACAGTTAATCTGTCCGGACGTCTTCAGCCAGTCCTGTCAAAGATTAGGGAGTTTTAGATCCCATGTAGAGTCAATCTATGAAAAAAGAGTCCCGTAAAGGGTAAAATAACTCACCTCGCCAGCTTGACGTTGCGAGCTGTATCCGCGATCTTTGGTAGCGGATGCTGGGGCTTCGGCGCCCTTGAACATCACCTTCCAGGCATCTTCGTACGTAGTGTCGAAGAGCTGGTTCAAGGTTTGGTGATGTGCTGGATCGAACTCCCACAAGTTAAAGGCCCTTTGTTGGCATGGGATAATCCGGCGGATGAGCATCACCTGGATTACGTCGACAAGCCTAAGATTCTTGGCCACCAGGTTTCGGACGCATGTTTGAAGTCCGGATGTCTCGTCCGAATTCCCCCATGTCAGGCACGTCTCTTTCCATGACGAGAGCCGTGTGGGGAAGCCAGATCTGAATTCGGGGGCCGCCACCCATTTGGTGTTGCGAGGCTCGGTGATGTAGAACCACCCCGATTGCCACCCCTTTATTGTCTCCACGAAGGCGCCTTCGAGCCATGGGACTTTGGCCATCTTGCCAACCATGGCGCCTCCGACTGGCTTGACAGCCGCCCACTACCTTCGGCCGGATGTTGAAGATCTTCAGCCATAAGCCGAAGTGGGGCTGGATGCAGAGGAAGGCCTCGCACACGACGATAAACACCGAGATGTTGAGGATAAAATTCGGGGCCAGGTCGTGGAAGTCCAGGCCGTAGTAGAACATGAGCCCCCGGACAAATGGGTGAAGAGGAAAACCTAGTCCGCGGAGAAAGTGGGGGAGGAACACCACCCTCTCACGAGGCCCAGGGGTCGGAATGAGCTGCCCCTCGTCGGGAAGCCTGTGCGCGATGTTGCCGGACAAGTATCCGGCCTCCCGCAGTCTTGCGATGTGCCCCTCCGTGACGGAGGAGGCCATCCACCTACCTCCCGCCTCGACATGATTGGAGAAAGGTTGAGGTGGGATGTGCGGACTTGGGCGCTGGAGCTCAAGTGCGCGAAATGGATAAGCAAAGGAGGAAGAAGGCGAGGTGAAAAGGTGGATCCTTATCCCTTATATAGACGGACGGAGCTATGCGTCCCCACCAGCCCGGTAAAACTCGCTTATTTCCCAAGCGCCGTAATCAATGGCGCGGATGGGTTACCCACGTCCGTATTGATGAGAATCCCGGAATAAGGGGGCACGATCTATGCTTTGATAAGACGTGCCAAGGAAACCGCCTCGCTAAACACGCTGAGGTGGGAACAGTAAAAAATGATTCATATAAAGGCCTTGCCGTGGTGTGATGTCACGCCGCAGAATACATCAGCAGATCTGTGCAAAAATTATTCTCTCTACGGTGTTATGTGGAACTTGTTTTGCAGAGTCGGACACTATCCTGTGTTCAAAACCTTCTATGAAGTATTCGGAGGAGGAACCCGCCTCGCAATGCCGAAGACAATCAACACGCCAGACTCATCGTCATTGAAGCCTGGTTCAGGGGCTACTGAGGGAGTCCCGGACTAGGGGGTGTCCGGATAGCCGGACTATCATCACGGCCGGACTCCAAGACTATGTAGATACAAGATTGAAGACTTCGTCCCGTGTCCGGATGGGACTTTCCTTGGCGTGGAAGGCAAGCTTGGCGATACGGATATGTAGATCTCCTACCATTGTAACCGACTCTGTAACCCTAACCTATCCGGTGTCTATATAAACCGGAGGGTTTTAGTCCGTAGGACGAACAACAATCATACCATAGGCTAGCTTCTAGGGTTTAGCCTCCTAGATCTCGTGGTAAATCTACTCTTGTACTACCCATATCATCAATATTAATCAAGCGGGGTAGGGTATTACCTCCATCGAGAGGGCCCGAACCTGGGTAAAACATCGTGTCCCTTGTCTCCTGTTACCATCCGCCTAGACGCATGTTCGGGACCCCCTACCCGAGATCCGCGGTTTTGACACCGGCTGTGGGTCCCGAAATGTGTCTAAGGTCGATGGTAACAGGAGACAGGGACACGATGTTTACCTGTGTTCGGGCCCTCTCTATGGAGGTAATACCCTACTTCCTGCTTGATTGATCTTGATGAATATGAGTGTTACAAGAGTTGATCTACCACGAGATCATAATGGCTAAAACCCTAGAAGTCTAGCCTGTATGATTATGATCCTCTCTATGGACTAAACCCTCCGGTTTATATAGATACCGGAGGGGACTAGGTTTGTACAAAGTCGGTTGCAGAGAAAGGAATCTTCATATCCGAATGCCAAGCTTGCCATCCACGCCAAGGAGAGTCCCATCTAGACACGGGTGAAAGTCTTCGGTCTTGTAGCTTCACAGCCCATCAGTTGGGCCCATGTCCAACAGGCCGGACGTCCGAGGACCCCTTAATCTAGGACTCCCTCAATCATCGTTGTGTGACTCCTCAAGAGCCAAACGATGACCACGCTCTTCCTCAAGCGCATTAGAGAGATTTGATATCTCATCGGCATAGTCACGACTATGCCCCTTCATCTTAGAGATGGTGTCTTCGTGAGCCTCGATCATGTCATTGGCTTCACCAAGTTGTTCCAAGAGAGCAACAAAGTGCTTCTTGGATTTACCCTTGAGCTTACTCATGAAATACTCAAACTCATTTTCTTCCTCATTAGACCCCTCACTTTCATCAATGCAATCCGTCAAAGAGGGATTAGTAGTGATGGTGGTTTTGATGTTGGGGGTTACCTTGTTGGTGGCTTTGTCCATGAGACACTTGGCGGTGATGTTCTCGTTGGGTGAGTCGAAGAGGAAACCCGTGGAGTTGTTTCAATGGCTATGGAGGCCATGGCAACCGTCTCACCGTCTTCATCATCGTCAGCATCCTCATTGTACTCTTCTTGTGCCACCAACCCCTTGGGAGGAGTCTTCTTGGTGAAGTTGTTCTTGTTGGGGAAGGACTTGGCCTTGTATATTCGGATGAGCTTGCCACCATTGTCTTCCCTCTTCTCATATGGGCACTCCGCAACAAAGTGGCTCACATTGCCACAATTATAGCATGTCCTCACATGTTGCTTGCCCTTGGCGCCACTTGAGTTGTTCTTGTTGAAGTTGGGCCTTGAGTTCTTCTTGCTCCAAAATTGCCTTGACGCGAGAGCCATGTGCTCATGATAAGCATATTTTGTATCTTCGGGGTTACTCTCCTCTTCTTCCTCTTCTTCCTCTTTTTCCACACTAGCCTTGGCCTTGAAGGCAAGGTTGGGCTTGTTTGCTTGTTGAGAACGCAACACCGCATTGTCGGCGGTGTTGTCCAAGATCCTCATTGCCACAAACTCATCCAACACTTAACTTGAGGACAAGGTGTGGAAGTCCGGCCTTTGACCGATGACTGAGGACATGGCCTTATGGTAAGGCATCATGGCCCTGAGAAACTTGCACTTGATCCAATTATCATCCGTATCCTTGCTCCCATGATCTCGGAGTGAGACCGCGAGAGTGGTTAATCTCCGGTAAAGCTCACGAGGTTCTTCATCTTCATCCATTGCAAAATCATCGGCCTCATCTTGCACCACTTCATAGTTGGAGCGTTGAATGCTTGCGCTTCCCTTGTAAATGGAAACAACATGTTGCCATGCTTCCTTGGCCACGGTGAAATATCGGAGATGCGCAATATCTTCAGAAGAAATTGCATCTTGGATGATGAAGAGAGCGGACTTGTTGAATTGATTATCTGCGGCTTCTCTAGGGGTGAAGTTGCTTGGGTCATGTGGGCTTGCTCAGTGATTCTCCAAAGATTAGTATTACAATGATTTAAATGACGTTTAAAGCGATAGACCCAAGACGCAAAATCCTCATTTTTCACAAACTTAGGAGGAGGACCAACATGATTCAAATGAGTGGAGGGAACCGGTCCTCCATAAGTAAGTGGAGGCTCAACATGGGCAAAGATGCCATTTCCACTTCTACCACTAGATAAAGGAACTTTGTCACTAGTAGCTTCACCTTGTCGGAGTTAGCATCTGTCACCTTGTTAGCGGGATCACCCAATTTCATTGGTGCGATGGATAATTTAAGGCCTTCTAAGAACTTGTTGAACATGCCTTCAACCTCGGTCATCATGGAGGTTTTCAATGTGTCCAAAGCCGCATTGCCCTCACGAGAGACCAAGGATCCCCCATCGGCAGTAGATGAGGACGAAATCATACCGGGGTGCTCCTCCCCACTGTCTACGGTGTCAACCATACTCTTCGGACGACAAAGTCCTTAATAAAGAGACGAGGCTCTGATACCAATTGAAAGGATCGATATAGTTGACTAGAGGGGGGTGAATAGGCAACTAACTATTTTTAGCTTTTCTTTACCAAATTAGACTTTGCATCAGAGTAGGTTGTCTAGATATGAAACTAGGTGAGAAACCTATATGATGCTACAATAACAAGCACAAGAGCAAGCAAGGGATACAACACAATATAGCTTGCACAAGTAAAGGTGAGAGATAACCAAGAGTGGACCCGGTGGAGACGAGGGTGTGTTACTGAAGTTCCTTCCCTTTGAGAGGAAGTACGTCTCTGTTGGAGCGGTGTGGAGGCACAATGCTCCCAAGAAGCCACTAGGGCCACCGTATTCTCCTCACGCCCTCACACAATGCGAGATGCCGTGATTCCACTATTGGTGCCCTTGGAGGCGGCAACAAAATCTTTACAAACAAGGTTGGGGCAATATCCACAACTTAATTGGAGGCTCCCAATGACACCACAGAGCTTCACCACAATGGAATATGGCTCTGAGGTGACCTCAACCATCTAGGGTGCTCAAACACCCAAGAGTAACAAGATCCACAAGGGATTAGTGGGGGAATCAAATTTCTCTTGGTGGAAGTGTAGATCGAGGCCTTCTCAGCCAATCCCTAGAAAATCAACAAGTTTGATTGGCTTGGGAGAGATATCGGGCGAAAATGGAGCTTTGAGCAACAATGGATCTTGGAAGGGAAGAGGTTAACCCTAGGAAGAATAAGACCCCCCCCTTTATATAGGGGAGGAAAAATCCAACCGTTTTCTGCCCAGCCCACAGCTAAGTGGTACTACCGCTCCTAGGAGCGGTACTACCGCTTAGGCGGTACAACTCCGCACATGCCTAAGACTACACAGAGTGTATCTATGGTAGTGCCGCTGGAGCGGTACTACCGCTGACCCGAATGGTACTACCGCTTTGGGTCTTAGTCCTGGAGATGCAGCGGTAGTAGAGGGTGCCAGGAGCTGCAGTACCTTCCAAGCGGTACTACCATCCTAGTGCCGCTCTACTACCGCTTGTGGCAAAGTGGGAACAGAACCTTGCATGTAAGAAAACCCCGCAAGCGGTAGTGGGGACGGTAGTACGGGCTGTAGTACCGCCGAAGCGGTACTACCGCAGTACTACCGCCCGACTATCGTGAATTATAGACAGACAACCGAAAGTTGCGCGCTCGGGAAAACCCTAAGTGGTACTACCACGGAAGAACCAGCGGTACCGTAGGCATAGGCGGTACTATCGCTGGCAAGATTCTGAAAACACTATAGAAAACATACGAAAGGCTCCATAGATGGGAAGGAGGCTGTGGGTGCATATGGGGCTGTGTACATGTTGATTCCACCCATACCTTTCTGACGCGGACCCCCTCTCAATAGTACGGCTTTCCTATGACTCAAATCCACCAAAAAAGAAACATAGAAAAACCGCCGCCTTTGAAAGGCTCCGAGAGGCGTCGAATCGTCTAGTGCCTAGCCATGAGATATCTAAAATGCTCAATGCACGCGATTAGTCCGCAAATGCATTGTCATCAATCACCAAAACCACTTAGGGAGAAATATGCCCTTACACGTTGCCTCGGCAATTGACTACCGAGGTTTTACTTTACTGCGGTTTTGAGAAAACAATGTTGCCAAACTAGGCATTACCCTTTTGTTTGGATATCTGTATTGGATGGCTCTTTAATGAATTTGTTAGAATGCCAAAGCAAGAAAATTATAATGGATATGAATATGAATTCGATAGTTTGGGTGTTAACGGAATTGGCTCATGAAATCTTAGTGACGTTTTAATTTGAAAACTTATTTAGATGACAAACTATGGAATTACATAATAACATGATTGTAGAGGTGATGCTTTGTTCTATATGCATCAAAATATATTTTTTACAATGTGTGACTAGAATGATTGTATAGCAGAGAATCAATCAATCATTGGATTGTAATAGGATAGTAGTACTCTCAGTGGGAAAGTATTCAGTGCTCCCTGCCTTGGGGTACTCCTAGTGCTCCCTGCCTTGGGGTACTCCCAGTGCTCCAATGTCAAAAAGCATTTGATGTCTTAGCCTACCAGAGATCAAAACCTAGGTTTGAAACTTTGATGTCTCACTAATACAGACTATTTTTTAAGTGGGAGGCGATGTTCCCGTCGATGGCGACGGGCCAGTGCTCTACTACTTTGGAACGGTCTTCAGTAGGCGATGTGTGAGTGTGTGTATGTACATGAGTACATCTATGTTTTAATCAATGTTTCTCAAAAAAAGAATGATTGTATATAGTAATAAAAATTATTGAATATTCTAGAAATGCATGACCACAAATAATATTCACGGAACAACGACAATAATTCACTTACAACAACAAAGTACAACACATAGTTTAAATAGGTGTTTCTGTTGGGGAACGTAGTATTTCAAAAAAATTCCTACGATTACACAAGATCTATCTAGGAGAAGCATAGCAACGAGCGGGGAGAGTGTGTCCACGTACCCTCGTAGACCGAAAGCGGAAGCATTTAGTAATGCGGTTGATGTAGTCGAACTTCTTCGCGATCCAACCGATCCAAGTACCGAACGTACAGAACCTCCGCGTTCAGCAGACGTTCAGCTCGATGACGTCCCTCGTGCTCTTGATCTAGTTGAGGACGAGGGTGAGTTCCATTAGCATGATGACATGGCGATGGTGATGATGATGTTACCGGCGCAGGGCTTCGCCTAAGCACTACGACAATATGATCGAGGTGTGTAACTATGGAGGGGGGCACCACACACGGCTAAAAGATCAACTTGTGTGTTCTAGGGTGCCCCCTGTCGGTGTCAAAACCGGCGGATCTTGGGTAGGGGGTCCCAAACTGTGCGTCTAAGGTCGATAGTACCAGGAGACAGGGGACACGATGTTTACCCAGGTTCGGGCCCTCTCTATGGAGGTAATACCCTACTTCCTGCTTGATTGATCTTGATGAATATGAGTATTACAAGAGAAGATCTACCACGAGATCGTAATGACTAAAACCCTAAAAGTCTAGCATGTATGATTATGATCACCCTTACGGACTAAGCCCTCCGGTTTATATAGACACGGGAGGGGACTAGGGTTGTACAAAGTCGGTTACAGAGAAAGGAATCTTCCTATTTGGATGCCAAGCTTGCCTTCCACGCCAAGGAGAGTCCCATCCGGACACGGGAGAGAGTCTTCGTTCTTGTATCTTCACAGCCCACCAGTCCGGCCTACGTACCATAGTCCGGACTCCCAAGGACCCCTTAATCCAGGACTCCCTCAGTAGCCCCTGAACTAGGCTTCAATGACGAGGTGTCCGACGCGCAAATTGTCTTCGGCATTGCAAGGCGGGTTCCTTCTCCGAATATTCCAACATAGTCTTCGGACACAATGAACGTGTCCGGCTCTGCAAAACAAATACCACACACTACCGCAGAGAGTATAATATTTCATGAGTCCAATCCATTGACAACTTTTCTGTAACGTGATATCACGTCATCACCCGGTCATTATTTCGAACCGTTTTTCGGCCGACCGCTTCGAGATGCGGTCTCACTGGCACGTCTTGTCAAAGCAGAGATCGTGTCCCCTTATTGCGGGATTCTCATCAATACGGGCATGGGTAGTCCAACCGTGCCGTCTGCACAGCCCTTGGGAACAGGCGAGTTTTAAGGCGAGTGGGGAGGCGCTTGATATTCACTGCCTTTATAAGGAGATAAGGATTCCTTTCTTTCACCCACGCCTTCTATCTCTGCCCTCCCGTTCTCGAGCTCTAGCGCCCAAGTCCTCATCTTTTCTGCCTCGAGAAAGCACTCGACCATGTCCGGATCTGGAGCGCAAGGCAAGTGGATGGCCTCCTCCGTCAAGGAGAAGGACATCACCAAGCTTCGGAGGCGGGTACTGGCGAAAAGAAATCGCCCACCGGCTTCCGGCCAAAGCATATCGTCCCCACCCCGAAGCCCAATGAGAGGGTGGTGTTCATCCCCCACTTCGTCCGCCGGTTAGGGTTTCCTCTCCACCCTTTCGTCCGCGGACTCATGTTCTATTACGGGCTAGATTTCCATGATCTAGCCCCAAACTCCTTCCTCAACATCTTGGCATTTATTGTCGTGTGTGAGGCCTTCCTCCGCATTCCACCCCACTTCGGATTGTGGCTTAAAATCTTCAACGTGAAGCCAAAGGTGGTGGATGGCCAATACGCAGAGTGCGGAGGTGCCATGGTGAGCAAGATGCCCAATGTCACATGGCCCAAAGGTACTTTTGTGGAGACCGTCAAAGAGTGGCAGAAACTATGGTTCCATATCACAGAGCCCTACGACGCGACCTGGGTCGCAGCTCCCGAATTCAAATCCGGGGCCCCAATGCAGCTCACCTCCTGGCTGGAGAAGGGCCTGAAATGGACCTCGTCGGATGAGCTGGCAGCGCTGCAAACGCGCATCCAGAGCATGGTGGATAAGAACATCAAGCTTGTCAATGTGATCCAGGTGATGCTATTTCGCCGGATCCTTCCATGCCAGAGCCGGACTTTCCATTTATGGGAGTTCAATCTGGCCGAGCACCAGACCTTGCAACTGTTCTTCGGAACTACACACGAAGATATCTGGAAGGTGCTCTTTAAGGGCAACGAGACGCCTCCAGAGACGACCGAGGACCGTGGGCATGCCCTGGCCCATCCCGCTAGTGCGGTAAGTCTTTCGCATTTCAAGGTGTATCCTTTACTTGCTTGTTCGGGGAAGGTACCTAAGCCTCACCATTTATTTTTCCGGGGCTGGACAGAGAAAGCGAAGCGGATTAAGTGTCCGGCTCCGCTGCCCGAGGAACCAGCCATCCCGCTTCTGCCGAAGATGCTTGTCCCGGTGCCTTACCAGGCGTCGGAGAAGAAGGCCAAGAAGAAAACCAAGGGGGCTAGAAGTGGCCTCCGCCGCAAGGGAGCTTCAGACATGACGTCCGAAGACAACAAGACTCACTCCTCCACTGCAGAAGACGACGACGAGTAGGAGGAAGAAAGCAACTCTCCCCCTGAGGGGGGAAGGAAGAAGAGGGCGGCCTCCACAAATCTGGAGGCAGAGGCGTCCAAGAGGGGGAAGGGCTCCCTCGCGGATAACTCCGCGTGGGACATTGACACCAGCCCAGAGCCGCGCCCCCGAAACAAGCCCCTGGCCGAATTGTGAGTACTAAAAAAACCTGATGCGTCCATATATCCGACCTCTCTACTTCATAGTTTTAAAATGTTGAATTATGCAATTGCAGTCTGGCCCACGACAGCTCCCTGCGATCCTCATCGGCGGGTTCGCTGGATTCAAAGGCGATGGCCAGCGAGTCACCGCCGGCGGCTTACTCTCCCAAGGCCAAGGGCGACGCTGAGGTGCTGTCCCGAAGGACATTCCCAGTCCGGGAGAGATTCAGGAGGCCGTCAGGGTGGCACTAGAGGGTGACCCCTCGGCCGCCAGACACCTAGGGGAGAAAACCCCCATGGAGACTGGCGATGGGGGCCATATCCAATTCGGCCCCCAGCCGGATACCATCCCGAAGACCTACACGGCTCCTGAATCAAGCAAGTAGCCTCCTTCGAAGGGAGGAGGTGCGCATATTCCTCCGGTGACCTCTGTCCATCTAGAGGCACCGGATAATCTGTTGGAAACGTTGCGAGGTGCTTCCATTGTGGCGGAACACCGTATCCTTATGGGTATGGTGGTTGAGAGGGTTCAGTCCGTTAAGAGCGGACTGACCGAAGCCTGCACCAGCCTGCTGACAGGCTTTGAGGTAAGTGACGCAAAAAGGAAGTCATAGTATAGACAAGAGTCTCTCGAGACACCGTCGGTGTTCGAAAAGAAAAGTCGGACAGAGAATCAAGTAATTTTCGCAGGAAACTAACTAAATATGTCTTATGTCAATAAGCAGGCGTCATTGCTGGACGCGACCTCTCATGCTGCTGAGGTCTCCGGACTAAAGCAGAGTCTGGAGCGGGCCAAAGAAGAGCTCGGCCGTGTAAAAAAGCAGCCGGAGGACAAGCAAGGTATGTGATGACCTTGTGTATATCCATAAAAGGATGAATGACGTGTGCTGACCATAGTGCCATGATATTTGTGGGAGCTTATACTGAGGTGGAAATCCTCAAGAAAGCGCTGGCTGAGGCCAAAAAGAAAGCGGTAAAGGAGCGAGCCGCCCATGAAAAACACGAGGCGAGGGTTTGTGAGGTCCAGCAGGAGCTCCAGGACGCCGTCAAGAATTGTGAGTCCTTGGAGCGCGATATTGCAGATCAAGAGACCGAACTCGCCAAGGCTCGCCAGAGCACACAAGAGGCCCGGGTTGAAGCCCAGGGTGCCCTCCAGGAAATCCAGGAGGCCAAGAAAATCATGGCGGGTAAGGCTTTTATTATGCAAAGCAAGTATGTGAAGAAGAGGTATCTCTTACTAACCCGGATTTGGAGTTCTCCAGTGGCGTTTGCGGATCTGCCGCGCAACATTTCTGATGCTGCTGAATTCTTCCGAGCCAAAGAGGGGAGCTCAACGGAGAAGATGTTCTGGTCGCAATACCTTGCGCCAGAACATCCGGTGCCCTTTAGCGATCAGCTAAAACAGCTGGTCGAACTGCATATGGTGGCCAAACTGGCCATGAAGGACTTAATAATCTGGGTGTGGCCTGCCGAAGCCATACCTAGCAGCTACTTCGGTCTCGTGAAGCGGTTGTTCAATGCCTGCCCTCGGCTTGACGCCATCAAGAGGTCGGTCTGTATCAAAGGTGCGCGGATGGCCTTTGCCCGTGTCAAAGTGCAGTGGGTGAAGATGAATGTTGTCAAGCTCGCGACCGAGGGACCGCCCGAGGGCAAGGCGCACCGTACGCCCGAGCGATATTTTAGTGATGTCCTAGAGGGATCCCGCATTGTAGCGGAGCAATGTTATCTCGCCCTGTATTATGAAACAAAGCCGATTGTGTGATATAATGCTTGTTACTATTAATATTTTACCTCCTGTGCCGCCGTGTTTATGAAATCTGAGAGTTGGCCAGTCGTCAGCTTCAGCCCCCATGTAGGTAGTATAGGGGTGTTCAGGATGGAATCTAAACACTCTTGATCCAATTGTTTGGTTCTTGAAGGAGGTGTTTAGCGCAACGAACCAAGCAATCGGACTGTGTGGCTTTATCACCCTCACTTAGCCATAGGAGTTTGACAATGAAAATTTAGGCTCAGCCCCTAGTATCCGAACTAGGGTGCTATAAACACCTGATCGGGTAAGAGCCGATTCATCGCATAATGCGGAAAAAATCTCTAAAGATTTGAGACCTCCGAAGAGCTGACCGGCTCACGCCGCATCATGACAGTCAGTTTTCGGCTTTCTCTACTGAGGTGCTCATCCGGATAAACCAGGACACAATCGCAGAAGTTCTCCCTTTACTACCCTAGCCGATATAGCGGAAAATAAGGTAGTAAGCACAGGAGCCGGCCAACCCAACTATTGACCAAAGACATGATTCGGAGCCAATGCATATAATGCTAAATTCGGGGTGCCGAACTATATTGTAAAAAGTGTTCGGACTTGGTTGTCGTATTATGGGTCGCAACGAAGCCCCTGGCAGATTAAAGCGTACCAAAATGTACAGGTGCAATTTGATAAGAATATCAAAAAAGGAGAGGTAGCAAGCTAGTGCCACAGAAGTTGGGCCGCAAACTGCTTCCATTATAGTTTGGTTAATATGTCAGAGTGTATTTGTACAAGTAGTGCAATAAGAAATAGGGCTATTTAACATGCCACAACCAAGGGAGAGCTGCGTGCCGGTCCTCAAAACAAGTAGAGTGATCGTTAAAGAGACCACCTAGGAATTCCCTTATATGTCAGTGCTTCTTGACGTCTTGGTGTATCTATCCTTTCGAAAGGACCGGTGATCAGGTTGCAAAAAGCCTGTAGAAAAGAAACCTGAAAAGGAAAAAAGAAAAAGTGGAAGTATGTGTGTCCAAGGAGGGGTCGAGCCGTATTATGGATCACAAGCTAGTTATGCCTCCGTCTATGCCCATGGTATTTTGAGTGCGTAGTTATGTAAGCGCGGTATGAATGCCGCCACTATTTCGGGACTGGGACGGAGGCCGAATTGCTAGTCGATCTCTTGACGAGCTGGGTTGTCTTGCTGCAGAGTAGTCCGGACTCGTTTGACAGTGTCCGAGAGCTCGGCCGCCGAATTAAGGTTCTGCTTGAGAAGGCCGCTCTGTACTTCTACTGCTAAAGCAGCGGTGTGCTCCTCGGTACGGAGGGAGCGTTCCGTGTTTCCATTGACTGTTATGACGCCGCATGGTCCGGGCATCTTGAGCTTGAGATAAGCGTAGTGTGGCACCGCGTTGAATCGAGCAAATGCGGTTCGTCCAAGCAGTGCGTGATAGCCACTGCGAAAGGGGACGATATCAAAGATCAACTCTTCACTTCGGAAGTTGTCCGGGGATCCGAAGACAACCTCTAGTGTGATTGAGCCCATACAGCAGGTCTCTACACCTGGTATGACTCCTTTAAAGGTAGTCTTTGTGGGCTTAATTCTTGAGGGATTAATGCCCATTTTGCGTGTTGTATCCTGATAGAGCAGGTTCAGGCTGCTACCACCGTCCATGAGGACTCGCGTGAGGTGGAATTCATCAATGATTGGGTCGAGGACCAGTGCGGCTGAACCTCCATGACGAATACTGGTCGGATGGTCCCTGCGATCGAAACTGATCGGACAGGAAGACCATGGGTTGAACTTTGGGGCGACTGGCTCCATCGCGTAGACGTCCCTAAGCGCGCGCTTGAGCTCCCTCTTGGGGATGTGGGTAGCGTATATCATGTTCACTGTTTTGACCTGAGGGGGAAACTTCTTCTGTCCCCCTGTGTTCGGTGGACGGGGCTCCTCGTCATCGTCCTCTCTTTGTGACCCCTTCTCCTTGTTCTCGGCATTTAACTTGCTGGCCTGTTTAAAAACCCAACAGTCTATGTTGGTATGATTGGCTAGTTTGTCGGGGGTGCCGTGTATCTGGCATGGGCGATCGAGTATGCGGTCCAAGCTGGATGAGCCCGAATTGTTCCTTTTGAACGGCTTATTCCGCTGGCCAGACTTGGAGGCACTGAATCCGGCGTTGACCGTCGTGTCGTCGGTATTATCACCATTGTTTCGACACTTGTGTCTGTTGCATCGGGGCTTGCCGTTGCTATTTCTGGCTTCCGCAGTGCCAAGCTTGCTTGCATTGTTATTGCTACGGGCTAGCCAGCTATCTTCGCCCGTGCAAAAGCGGGTCATAAGTGCCGTAAGGGCTGCCATGGACTTCGGCTTTTCTTGGCCGAGGTGTCGGGCGAGCCATTCGTCCCGGATGTTGTGTTTAAAGGCCGTCAGGGCTTCGGCATCCAGACAGTCGACGATATGGTTCTTTTTGGTTAAGAACCTAGTCCAGAGTTTCCTGGCTGACTCTCCGGGCTATTGAATTATGTGACTTAAGTCGTCGGCATCTGGAGGTCGAACATATGTGCCTTGGAAGTTGTCAAGGAAGGCCTCTTCCAAGTCCTCCCAGCTGCCGATGGAGTTTTCGGGCAGACTGTTCAACCAGTGCCGAGCTGGTCCTTTGAGTTTTAGTGGGAGGTGTTTGATGGCATGGAGATCATCACCGCGGGCCATATGAATGTGAAGAAGAAAATCCTCGATCCATACCGCGGGGTCTGTTGTCCCATCATATGATTCGATGTTTACGGGTTTAAACCCTTCTGGGAATTCATGCTCCATTACCTCGTAAGTGAAGCAAAGGGGGTGTGTGGCGCCTCTATATCGGGCCACGTCGCGACATAGCTCGGATGAAGTCCGTCTACGGTTCTCGGCCCGGGCGTGAGTATGATTGTTGCGTCCGGCTAGGTAGCCGTTGTCACGTGTCGGGGCACGTCCCCATGATCCATAGATCGATCTGCTCTGACCTGCTCTACTGTCCAAGTCCTGCCACAGGTCGTATGTATGTCTCCGAGCTATTTTATCTCTGCCTTTACAGTGAGGTGGGCGGGCTGGTGTTCGGCTTGAGTTGCCGCTTTGTCCTGACCATGTTGTGGTCAGTCAGCCGCATTGCACGATGATGGTACGGGCTCCAGCGCCTCATCATCGAACTGAGGTAGCAATTTGCACTTCAGGTAACTTTTGGCTGGGCGCTTGAGGCCGTATTCCTCGGCTGTCAGGACATTAGTCCATCTATCGTTGAGCAGATCTTGATCAGTTTAAAGCTGCTACTGCTTCTTTTTCAGGCTCCTTGCAGTGGCTATTAGCCGGCACTTAAAGGCTCCTGCTCGAGAGGTTCCTCGAGCACGATAAAATCCTTGTTGCCAAGGCTCACCTCATCCTCGGAGAGCGGAAGATAATTACTGTCCTCCAAGTCTTCGTGTATGGCATGTTCATCAGGGCTAACTTGCCCGTCTTCCCGTTCGTCCTGTTCGGAAGTTGCCTCAATGGGGTTGTCATTGTCTTTGGCGTCATCTGGAGTATTGTTTTCTCTTGTGCCGGTATCGCTGTCTTTTCCACGGCGTGACTTAGAGCGGCGCCGCTGACGTTGGTGTTTTGGCTATATCTCATGAGGTTTATCCTCGACTGGATCCTTCTTGTTGTCGCCATTGTTCTCTTTAGGAGTGTCCACCATGTATACGTCATACGAGGAAGTGGCCGTCCAACGTCCGGTATACGGTGGGTTTTGGGCCTCCTCTTCTCTGGCATCGTCGTCCATACCGTTGATGTCTTCGGAGCCGTAATCGAGCATGTCGGTTAGGTCCTCGACAGTGGCTATAAAGTGGGTGGTGGGTGGGAAGTGAAATTCTTTGTCATCAGCCTCCAGTTCGAACCAGATATAATTCGGATGTGAGTCCCCCGCTAAGGAGAGTGTTTTTAATGAGTTTAGCACGTCACCTAAAGGCCAGTGCTGGACGATGTCCACGGAGCTGAATTCGATGATCGATGCCTGATTAAGCTCGACATGCGCGGACGCACATCATTCGGAATCTGTAGCCGGAAACGAGTCCGAGGTTCCGGTGACACAGATACCACTCAAGGTTGGGTCTGTGTGCGGCTCCGACGCCGCTGAGTCTGCGGCTTCCGTGGCGGGGTTGAGCTTCCCGTCCTCAAATGGCGCGATCTGCTCCGGATCTAGGGTCAGAGCAGTTACAGGCGCTATCTCCTGGGTATGGTCCGATGACAGATTTAAGTCTTGTTCATCACGCTGATAGGGAGCAGCTGCCGTGGTCTCGAATCTGTCGACGATCAAGTCTCCGCGGATATCCGCAACGTAGTTCAAGCTTCCAAATCTGACCGATGGCTGTGGGCGAAAGCAATGATTCTGCTCTAGATGGCCAAGCGAGTTGGCCCATGAAGCGGCCGCGAATACAAAGATCTATCCGGGGAGGAAGACTTCTCCCTGAACAACATTGTTGTAGATGATTGACAGGGCCATCGAACCTCTTGATGACGATGCAGCGGAACTCTCAATGAAAGCACCAATGTCGGTGTCAAAACCGGCGGATCTCGGGTAGGGGGTCCCGAACTGTGCGTCTAAGGTCGATGGTAACATGAGACAGGGGACACGATGTTTACCCAGTTTCGGGCCCTCTCTATGGAGGTAATACCCTACTTCCTGCTTGATTGATCTTGATGAATATGAGTATTACAAGAGTAGATCTACCACGAGATCGTAATGGCTAAAACCCTAAAGTCTAGCCTGTATAACGAATAGCGGAACCTGGATGCTCATATTGGTTCCTACATATTCTACGAAGATCTTTATCGATCAAACCGCATAACAACATGTGTTGTTCCCTTTGTCATCGGTATGTTGCTTGCCCGAGATTCGATCGTCGGTATCATCATACCTAGTTCAATCTCGTTACCCACAAGTCTCTTTACTCGTTCCGTAATGCAACCTCCCGTAACTAACTCATTATTCACATTACTTGCAAGGCTTATAGTGATGTGTATTACCGAGAGGGCCCAGAGATACCTCTCCGACAATCGGAGTGACAAATCCTAATCTCGATCTATGCCAACTCAACAAACACCATCGGAGACACCTGAGAGCATGTTTATAATCACCCATTTACGTTGTGACGTTTGATAGCACACAAAGTGTTCCTCCGGTATTCGAGAGTTGCATAATCTCATTGTCATAGGAACATGTATAAGTCATGAAGAAAGCAATAGCAACAAACTAAATGATCATAGTGCTAAGCTAACGGATGGGTCTTGTCATTCACATCATTCTCTAATGATGTGATCCCGTTCATCAAATGACAACACATTTCCATGGCTAGGAAACTTAACCATCTTTGATTAACGAGCTAGTCTATTAGAGGCATACTAGGGACACTTTGTTTTGTCTATGTATTCACACATGTATCAAGTTTCTGATTAATACAATTCTAGCATGATTAATAAACATTTATCATGATATAAGGAAATATAAATAACATATTTATTATTGCCTCTAGGGCATATTTCCTTCAGTTTCAAATTCTCAACAACAGTAAGACATTGTTCCAAATTTAACAACACAATAGTTCGGATAGGTTCAAGTTCAAGAAGAAAAACAAGAAAGCATCATTTGGGTAGCTTCAAGGCAATGAAAGTAGCTATGTCTTCCTCATGTGCATGGGTAGCTCCATTAGAGCTTCAAACAAACACTCATTAAGAATTGGCTTCTCAAAAGTCTGCAAATATGCCTGGTACTGTCAAATCTGGTATCAACTGAAGTGCAGCGAGTATTTTAGAAGGATTAACATCCTCTGATAGTGGAGGTGGATCAGTTGTCTTCAAAGCATCCTTACAAGTTGTAGGATCGAAAGTACGTCTAGAGGGGGGTGATTAGACTACTTAACCAAATAAAAAATCTAGCCTTTTCCCAATTTTAAGTCTTGGCAGATTTTAACAACTTAGCACAAGTCAAGCAATCAACCTACACATGCAATTCTAAGAGTATAGCAGCGGAATGTAAATCATTGCATATAAAGGTAAAGGGAGGGGTTTGGAGTGCCAAACGCAATGTAGACACGAAGATTTTTGGCGTGGTTTTGATAGGTGGTGCTATCATACATCCACGTTGATTGAGACTTCAACCCACGAAGGGTAATGGTTGCGCGAGTCCACAGGGGGCTCCACCCACGAAGGGTCCACAAAGAAGCAACCTTGTCTATCCCACCATGGCCATCACCCACGAAGGACTTGCCTCACTTGGGTAGATCTTCATGAAGTAGGCGATCTCCTTGCCCTTACAAACTCCTTGGTTCAACTCCACAATCCTGACGGAGGCTCCCAAGTGACACCTAACCAATCTAGGAGACACCACTCTCCAAATAAATGGTGTGTTGATGATGAACTCCTTGCTCTTGTGCTTCAAATGATAATCTCCCCAACACTCAACTCTCTCTCACATATTTGGCTATGGTGAAAAGATGATTTGAGTGGAAAGCAACTTGGGGAAGGCTAGAGATCAAGATTCTTGTTGTTGGATTGGAATGTCTTGGTCTCAACACATGAGTAGGTGGTTCTCTCTCAAAAAAATGAATGCTCAAAGTGTAGGCTCGTTCTGATGGCTCTCTCACTAATGGAGTGGAGGGTGGAGGGGTATATATAGCCTCCACACAAAATCTAACGGTTACACACAAATGAGCCAACTCAGTCAGACCAAATGTATGAACTCGGTGAGACCGATTCAGTTCAAAATGTGAACGTTAGGCTTTTCGGTGGGACCGACAAGATCAACTCAGTGAGACCGATGAGTTAGGGTTAGGGCAAAACTTGATCTCGGATTGACCGATTACTTCAACTCGGTGAGACCAATTTCGATAATAAGCAAACAGAGAGTTGGTCAGGCAAACTCGGTGGGACCGATCGCTCCTTTCGGTGATACTGAAACGTTACGAAAGAGAAATAGAGAGTTTGCACTGCGAACTCGGTGGGACCCATCGCTCATTTCGGTGAGACCGAAATGTTACAAAGGGAAACAGAGAGTTTGCAGTCCCATCTCGGTGAGACCGAGATCCCTATCGATGAGACCGAACTAATTAGGGTTTCTGTCTATGGCTATGTCAAATGAACTCGGTGGCGCCGGATGAATCAAATCAGTGGGGCCGAGTTTGACTATAGGTTTTGGACATATTTGGATTTGAGAAAGTGATTGAGGGCTTTTGGAGCATATCACTAAGCACTTTGAGCAAGTAGAACATTAAGCAACACATCATCCCCTTTTAATAGTACTGGCTTTCATATGGACTCAATGTGATCTTGGATCACTAAAATAGAAATGAAGAGTCTTGAGCTTTTGCCAATATTTTTCCTTAGCATTTTGAGGGGTTCACATCTCTTGTCCATGCCATGCCAATCATTAAACTTTCTGAAATAGTTAACTTGAAAGGATATTAGTTCAATGAGATATATGTTGTTATGAATTACCAAAACCACCCAGGGATTAGTTGCACTTTCAATCGCCCCTTTTTGGTAATTGATGACAACATATAGATCAATGCTTCGACAAATGATAATAAGAATGAAATATATCTTCGCTTTGAGAAGTATGTGATAAGCAAGAGCTCCGCCTAAATTTGTGCATTATTTATGATTTACTTTTGAATGCAAATGCACAATCGATTAGGATCTCGGGTTACTCTTCCATGTCACATACATCTTGGTGGAGCACTCAAAATGATAGAATAAAAATAATATGCACTCATCACCAAGACAAATATGATTGATCATACACAAATGATAAGATATTATCATTCAAGCACATGTAATAAGGCATAATATGATCAACCACATGATCATAAGAGTATCTCACGCACAAGCACAAATACTGTACCAAACACAAGCAAATAAGTAGTAAGAGAGACAAATAAAAAGCAAAACACACACACTCTCTCTCGAAGCCTATGATCTATATACTTTCTCCCCCTTTGGCAACAAGTTACCAAAAAACTTGAAAATGCATAGTGCTATACAGCACTCTAAGAACGATCTCCGGAAGCTCCGGAGTGCGAAGATGGCGTGGAGAGAATAGCATTTTCAAACTTCGGTTGACGTCTGAGTAACTGGAGGGGTTGCCACTGGAGGGGCAACTAAGGTTGTGGTTGCAGGTGCTAAAGTTGTGGCCCTTGTGTCACTGACTGGCACAACTGCAGACCTTTGTGCTCTAGACACCCTCTGATAAGCATCTGTAGTAGATCTTCCTCTCCTCTCCTCTGCTTCTTCTTGGATTTTCTCAACTGCAGTCTGAATCTCGGTGACCTTCAATTCTAGATCATAAAACTTAGTCTCAATGATTCTCTCAATACTCTCTTGGTTTTGAGTCAGGGTGGTTAGTCCTTTCTCAATCCTCACTGTTGCTTCAAGCAGATAGCTGAGCTGGTCCTGCTTGGTCTTGAGTTTTGTAGCTGAGGCATCTGGAATCTTGGAAGCTTTTTTTGCCTTAGCCTTCTCTCTCTTCTCATGAGCCTCTACAGATGTAGGATGTGAAGAATCCATGACAACAATGTTGTCCCCACGGTCTGGCCTCAGGGGAAGGTGCTCTCTGTCTAGCAGATATGTGCATGTGCCCACCTTGGAGTTAATGAGCATCTGAGTCTGTGGGGCATATCCACATGATCTTTTTCGATCAGCTGCAGTCCTCTTAACAGTCTCAACTATCAAGGTCATCACCTTGAACTTCTTTGGCACATCAAACATGTGTAGCAAATTGATTGAATACCCTTTGATCATTCTGTCATATCCAGACTTGGGCAACAAAGTGTGCCTCGGGATAGTGTTGATTGTTGGCAGCCCTGATAAAAGATAGTAGACTGAGCCAAACTTGTGTGTCTCCAAAGCATCATCTAGTATCTCCTTGTACATGTGTGCCATGGAGTTGTGGCCTTTCCTGGGCTTGGCATACACATCAGTATCATCACCAGCCTCTTCAGGAGCATGGATTAGCTCAGCCCACTCACCAATAGAAGATTGGTACCTTGTACCCTCTGTCATCCAGACAATCTTGCCATCTGGGTAGAAATGGGCAATGTAGTAGAATTGCATCACCATCTCATCATTCCATTTTGTCAACTTCTGACACAAAAGCATTGATACGTCTCTGTCGTATCTATAATTTTTTATTGTTCCATGCTAATATTCTACAACTTTTACATACTTTTGGCAATTCTGTATACTATTTTTGGGACTAACATATTGATCCAGTGCCCAGTGTCAGTTCCTGTTTGTTGCATGTTCTTTGTTTCGCAGAAAATCCATATCAAATGGGAGATTTTTTTGGAATAAACGTGAATTTTGGGAAGTGGAATCAACATGAGACGATGCCCAAGGGGCCCACGAGGGTGAGGGGCGCACCCTGGGCCCTCTTGGCCACTCCATAAGGCGGTTGGTGCCCTTCTTTCGCCGCAAGAAAGCCAATATCAGGATAAAAATCGTGTTAGAAGTACAGCCCAATCGGAGTTACGGATCTCCGGGAATTTAAGAAATGGTGAAAGGGCAGAATCAGAGAGCGCAGAAACAGAAGGAAACAGAGAGAGAGAGAGAGAGAGATCCACTCTCGGAGGGGCTATCTCCCATCTAGGGAACGCCGTCGGGGCCATCATTGCGACAACGATCTACACCAACAACTTCACCGTCGTCATCACCAACTCTTCCCCCCTCTATGCAGCGGTGTAACCCCTCTTTTACCCGTTGTAATCTCTACTTAAACATGGTGCTCAATGCTATATATTACTTCCCAATGACGTATGGCTATCCTGTGATGTTTGAGTAGATCCGTTTTGTCCTATGGGTTCATTAATGATCGTGATTGGTTTGAGTTGCATGTTTTATTATTGGTGCTGTCCTATGGTGCTCTCCGTGTCACGCAAGCATGAGGGATCCCCGTTGTAGGGTTTGCAATATGTTCATGATTTGCTTATAGTGGGTGGCGTGGATGTAAGCCACGTAACCGAGTAAGTAGGTTGTTTGCGTATGGGAATAAAGAGGACATGATACTTTAATGTTATGGTTGGGTTTTACCTTAATGATCTTTAGTAGTTGTGGATTCTTGCTAGAGTTCCAATCATAAGTGCATATGATCCAAGGAGAGAAAGTATGTTAGCTTATGCCTCTCCCTCATATAAAATTGCAATAGTGATTACTGGTCTAGTTATCTATTTCCTAGGGACAAATAACTTTCTTGTGTGACAAAAAGCTCTCTACTAAAACTAACTTAGTTGTGTCTTCATCTAAAAAGCCCTACTTTTTATTTACGCGCTCTTTATTATCTTGCAAACCTATCCAACAACACCTACAAAGTACTTCTAGTTTCATACTTGTTCTAGGTAAAGCGAACGTTAAGTGTGCATAGAGTTGTATCGGTGGTCGATAGAACTTGAGGTAATATTTTTTCTACCTTTAGCTCCTCGTTGGGTTCGACACTCTTACTTATTGAAAGAGATTACAATTTATCCCCTATACTTGTGGGTTATCAAGACCTTTTTCTGGCGCCGTTGCCGGGGAGCAATAGCGTGGGGTGAATATTCTCATGTGTGCTTGTTTGCTTTATCACTAAGTAATTTTTATTTTCTGTTCTAAGTTGTTCTCTATCTTTAATTATGGATATGGAACACAAAATACCAAAAAATTAGGTTTACTTGCTACTCATGGAGATGGGGAACCTCCTAAAACCCTTGATGTTCATTATGTGAAATATATTATGCACTACTTTAATAATCCTGAGAAAACCACATTCAATTATGCAATGGGAGACACGTTGGATCAACGTGAATACTTTAGGGATTATCGCTTGACTCAAAAGGGAAACTATTATGGTATCAAATTTATATGTTGCATTGGTATGCTCGGCAACTATGCTTGAGATATGATTATACTTGTTGCTCTAGGATGAAGGCTCCACACCTTCCCTTTTCATGCAAATTTAATGATAATGAAACCTTAGCTTCTTATGCTAATGGTATATATGATTACTATGATGTGGAACAGATAGAAGAATTTGTTGCTTTTAAGGGTGAATCTTTGTTTAAAGAGTCTGAAGATTTTGATGATTCAGTTTATAGACCTGAAAATTTAGCTATCCTTAAATATTGCTATGAGAATTATAAATACAATTATGATATTGATGAATTTATTGAGAAAGTCTCCGCTTCCGAGAAGAGACGAATATTTTGCAGGAGTCTATGGAAGAAGAAATTGATGAAATTGTGAGCTCATTGGATGAAAAAGATTATGAGGAGAGCGAAGAACAAAAGGAGGAAGATCGGATTAGCTACCCGTGCCCACCTTCTAATGAGAGTAACTCTCCAACCCATACATTATTTAATGTCCCTTCGTTCTTATCGAAGGATGAATTCCATGATAATTGCTATGATCCCGTTGATTCGTTTGAAATATCCCTTTTTGATGAACTTGATGCTTGCTATTCTTGTGGCCAAGATGCCAATATGAATTATGCATATGGAGATGAAATTTCTATTGTTCCTTATGTTAAACATGAAATTGTTGCTATTGCACCCTCACATGATAGTCCTATTATCTTTTTGAATTCTCCGAACTACACTATATCGAAGAAGTTTGCACTTGTTAAGGATTATATTGACGGGGGCCTTTTACCGTTGCACATGATAATTTTGATGAATATAATATGCATGTGCTTGCTGCTCCTACTTGCAATTATTATGAGAGAGGAACTACATCTCCGCATCTCTATGTTTCCAACACGATAAAATTGCAAGAAACTTCTTATGCTATGCATTGGCCTCTACTTGATGTGCATGAATTGTTCTTGTATGACATGCCGATGCATAGGAAGAGAGTTATACTTTGTCATTGCTTGATATATGTTGCTTTGTGCTCACTACTAAATGCCAAATCATTGCTAATTCAAACTGGCTTTGATATATCTTGGGATCCGAGTGGATTCATTACTTGAGCACCTTATGCCTAGCTTAATGGCTTTAAAGAAAGCGCTGCCAGGGAGACAACCCGGAAGTTTTAGAGAGTCATTTATTTCTGTTGTTTGCTTTTATAGAGTTTAAAAACAAAAAAATAAAGAAGGGAGCCCAAAACTTTTCAAAAAGGAAAGTGAAAGTGAGAGAGACAAGCATTGTTGAAGTGGGGGAGCTCCTTGAACTTTGTTCATGCTCACGGAAACTTTGTGAATCTTGATTACAGAAACTTTTCAACAAAAATAATTATCCCCTTGTACAATTCCATTGTATTATAAAAATAATGAGCCAAGATTTGCCTTTAGGATGATTACATTGCTTGTTGGTTTGTGCGCTACAAAACAGAAACTTTGGTTGTAGTGCGCGATTTTACATTTTTTACTGGAACGTCAAACGGTTCTGAAAACTTTTGCACTGTCTTTCTATAAAAATTGTTTATTTTTCATAATTTTTTCAGAATTTTTGGAGTACCAGAAGTGGTTAATGTTCAGATTACTACAGACTGTCCTGTTTAAGACAGATTCTATTTTTGATGCATTGCTTGCTTGTTTTGAGGAAACTATCGATTTATATCAGTGGATTAAGCCATGGAAAAGTTATATTACATTATCTAAAATGCAAAAAAATGAATTGGTTTGCAACAGTACTTAGATTAGTGATTTGCTTTATTATACTAACGGATCTTACCAAACTTTCTGTTGAGTTTTATGTGGATGAAGTGATCAAAGATCGAGGAGGTCTCGATATGAGGAGAAGGGGGAGAGGCAAGAGCTCAAGCTTGGGGATGCCCAAGGCACCCAAAGTAAATATTCAAGGAGACTCAAGTGTATAAGCTTGGGGATGCCCCGGAAGGCATCCCATGTTTCTTCAACAAGTATCAGTATGTTTTCGTCTTTATTTCGTTCATGCGATATGTGCAAATCTTGGAGCGTCTTTTGAATTTAGTTTTTCCCTTTTTCATTGATGGACCATGCTGGTATGAGATAGTCCTTGGTTGATTTATAGAATGCTCTTTGCACTTCACTTATATCTTTTGAGTATGGCTTTATAGAATGCTTCATGTGCTTCACTTATATCTTTTGAAGTTTGGATTGCTTGTTTCCCTACACCTAGAAAACCTCCATTTGTAGAATGCTCTTTTGCTTCACTTATATTTGTTAGAGCGTGGGCATATCTTTTGTAGAAAGAATTAAACTCTCTTGCTTCACTTATATCTATTTAGAGAGATGACGGGAATTGGTCATTCACATGGTTAGTCATAAAATCCTACATAAAACTTGTAGATCACTGAATATGGTATGTTTGATTCGTTGCAATAGTTTTGCGATATAAAGATGGTGATGTTAGAGTCATGCTAGTGAGTAGTTGTGAATTTGAGAAATACTTGTGTTAAGGTTTGTGAGTCCCGTAGCATGCACGTATGGTGAACCATTATGTAACAAAGTTGGAGCATGAGATATTTTTTGATTGTCTTCCTTATGAGTGGCGGTCGGGGACGAGCGATGGTCTTTTCCTACCAATCTATCACCCTAGGAGCATGCGCGTACTACTTTGTTTTGATAGCTAATAAATTTTTGCAATAAGTATGTGAGTTCTTTATGACTAATGTTGAGTCCATGGATTATACGCACTCTCACCCTTCCATCGTTGCTAGCCTCTTCGGTACCGTGCATTGCCCTTTCTCACCTCAAGAGTTGGTGCAAACTTCACCGGTGCATCCAAACACTGTGATACGATACGCTATCACACATAAGCCTCCTTATATCTTCCTCAAAACATCCACCATACCTACCTATCATGGCATTTCCATAGCCATTCCGAGATATATTGCCATGCAACTTCCATCACCATCATATACATGACTTGAGCATTCATTGTCATATTGCTTTGCATGATCGTAAGATAGCTAGCATTATATTTTCATGGCTTGTCCGTTTTTTGATATCTTTGCTACGCTAGATCATTGCACATCCCGGTACACCACCGGAGGCATTCATATAGAGTCATATCTTTGTTTTAGTATCGAGTTGTAATATTGAGTTGTAAGTAAATAAAAGTGTGATGATCATCATTATTTGAACATTGTCCCATGTGAGGTTATCAAAATAAAAGTGGCCAAAGAAGCCCCCCCCCCCCAAAAAAAGAGAGAGAGGCCAAAGAAGCCCATAAAAAAGGAAAAAAAGGAAAAAAGGAGAAAAAATGAGAGAAAAGAGAGAAGGGACAATGTTACTATCCTTTTACCACACTTGTGCTTCAGAGTAGCACCATGTTCTTCATATAGAGAGTCTCTTGAGTTATCACTTTCATATACTAGTGGGAATTTTCATTATAGAACTTGGCTTGTATATTCCAACGATGGGCTTCCTCAAATGCCCTAGGTCTTCATGAGCAAGCAAGTTGGATGCACACCACTTAGTTTCAATTTGAGCTTTCATACACTTATAGCTATAGTGCATCTGTTGCATGGCAATCCCTACTCCTCGCATTGACATCAATTGATGGGCATCTCCATAGCACATTGATTAGCCACGTCGATGTGGGACTTTATTCCTTTTTGTCTTCTCCACACAACCTCCACCATCATATTCTATTCCACCTATAGTGCTATATCCATGGCTCACGCTCATGTATTGCGTGAAAGTTGAAAAGGTTTGAGAACATCAAAAGTATGAAACAATTGCTTGGCTTATCATCGGGGTTGTGCATGATTTGAATATTTTGTGTGGTGAAGATGGAGCATAGCCAGACTATATGATTTTGTAGGGATAAGCTTTCTTTGGCCATGTTATTTTGAAAAAGACATGATTTCTTTATTAGTATGCTTGAAGTATTATTGTCTTAATGTCAAATGATAAACTATTGCTTTGAATCACTTGTGTCTTAATATTTACCATGATTAAATTA
The DNA here is from genome assembly GCA_021605145.1 of Aegilops bicornis. Lineage (NCBI taxonomy): Eukaryota > Viridiplantae > Streptophyta > Magnoliopsida > Poales > Poaceae > Aegilops > Aegilops bicornis. Next base: position 449,752,406 of record CM038669.1, read on the forward strand.
CATGATCAAGATTATGCTATGTAGCATTCCACATCAAAAATTATTTTTTTATCATTTACCTACTTGAGGACGAGCAGGAATTAAGCTTGGGATGCTGATACGTCTCCATCGTATCTATAATTTTTTATTGTTCCATGCCAATATTCTACAACTTTTACATACTTTTGGCAACTTTTAATACTATTTTTGGGACTAACATATTGATCCAAAGGCTCAAGTGCTAGTTCCTGTTTGTTGCATGTTTTTTGTTTCGCAGAAAATCCATATCAAACGGAGTCCAAACGGGATAAAAACTTACGGAGATTTTTTTTGGAATAAATGTGAATTTTGGGAAGTGGAATCAACGCGAGACGATGCGCGAGGGGACCACGAGGGTGAGGGGTGCGCCCCAGGGGGTAGGGCGCGCCCTGGGCCCTCGTGGCCACTCCATAAGGCAGTTGGTGCCCTTCTTTCGCCGCAAGAAAGCCAATATCCGGATAAAAATCATGTTAAAAGCAGAGCCCAATCGGAGTTCTGGATCTCCGGGAATTTAAGAACGGTGAAAGGGCAGAATCAGAGAGCGCAGAAACAGAAGGAAACAGAGAGAGGGATCCAATCTCGGAGGGGCGGGCTCTCGCCCCTCCGCTGTCATGGAGGCCATGGATCAGAGGGGAAACCCTTCTCCCATCTAGGGGGAAGGTCAAGGAAGAAGAAGAATAAGGGGGGCTCTCTTCCCCTCTCTCTCCTGGTGGCGTCGGAATGCCGCCGGGGCCATCATCGCGACAACAATCTACACCAACAACTTCACCGCCGTCATCGCCAACTCTTCCCCCCTTTATGCAGCGGTGTAACCCCTCTTTTACCCGCTGTAATCTCTACTTAAACATGGTGCTCAACGCTATATATTATTTCAAAATGATGTATGGCTATCCTATGATGTTTGAGTAGATCTGTTTTGTCCTATGGGTTCATTGTTGATCGTGATTGGTTTGAGTTGCATGTTTTATTATTGGTGTTGTCCTATGGTGCTCTCCGTGTCGCACAAGCATGAGGGATCCCCGCTGTAGGGTTTGCAATATGTTTATGATTTGCTTATGGTGGGTGGCGTGAGTGACAGAAGCACAGACCCGAGTAAGTAGGTTGTTTGCGTATGGGAATAAAGAGGACTTGATACTTTAATGCTATGGTTGGGTTTTACTTTAATATCTTTAGTAGTTGCGGATGCTTGCTAGAGTTCCAATCATAAGTGCATATGATCCAAGGAGAGAAAGTATGTTAGCTTATGCCTCTCCCTCATATAAAATTGCAATAGTGATTACCGGTCTAGTTATCGATTGCCTAGGGACAAATAACTTTCTTGTGTGACAAAAAGCTCTCTACTAAAACTAACTTAGTTGTGTCTTCATCTAAACAGCCCCTACTTTTAATTTACACGCTCTTTATTATCTTGCAAACCTATCCAACAACACCTAAAAAGTACTTCTAGTTTCATACTTGTTCTAGGTAAAGCGAATGTTAAGTGTGCGTAGAGTTTTATCGGTGGTCGATAGAACTTGAGGGAATATTTGTTCTACCTTTAGCTCCTCGTTGGGTTGGACACTCTTACTTATCGAAAGTGGCTACAATTGATCCCCTATACTTGTGGGTTATCAAGCATCAACTCCATTCATTCTGAACTCTGAAGCTCTCATGAACTCCAGGAAAGTGGTCTTCATTGTCATAAATGTATGTCCAATCAACCCATCTCATATCACTGACAATGGGCTTGTTGTCCAGCAGGACTGTCTCATAGAGGTCATGTTGTTCCTTGGTGTGGAACCTGTAATCTACAGCCGTTCTTCTCCTTATAGCATATGGATCTGTTTGCCTCCATAATCTGAGACATGCATCTTTCCTCAACTTCATGTTTTCTGCAATGGGATGATTGTCATCATGATCAGGTATCTTGGGCTTGAGCTTTCTGAGCACTTGGGCCTCATCATCTTCCTGAACTTCAGGCACTGGGGCCTTGTTCCTCTTAGCAGATGGGATGTTTCTTGTGCTTCTCTTAGGTGTAGATTACTTAGGAGCTTGAGCTTGTGAAGATTGCTTGGGAGCAGTCTTGGGCTTAGAATGAGCGGCCCCTGAATTGATTGCATCTCCCATCAATTTCTGTGTCTTGGGAGCTGGTGCAGCATCTTGTTCATCCTCTTCCTCATCTTCAGATGAATGCTTCTCAAATTCAACCATTGGGTCTACAAGTTTGCACCATCTTCCCCTTTTTATTTCCTTCTTTTCTTTTCCTGCACCACTTGCTGGTTGGGCTTTCTCTTGAGTAGATGCTCTAACTTTTGACATAGGCTTCCTCTGAGCAGGAGCCTTCTTCTTCATCCATGGCTTAATGCCATCAGCAACAACAACTTGCTCTTTCTTGATCAACTTCTTCTTGGAAGTGACATCCTCATCAGCAATATAGTCCTCACCCTCAGATTCTGAGGTTCTCTTCTTCCTATGCCTAGTAGCAGCCTTAGGCAGATTGCTGGGTGTGCTTCTGCTTCCATCATCAGAGCTGCTTGAGGGACTAGTGCCCTCACTGAGATTTTGGTGCTCCTCTGACCTATTCCGGCTATCACTCTGGTCTGACATAGCTGAAACTGACCCTGTGAACAGATGGGTATGAGCAGAGTAGATGAGCATCACAAAGTACAGCTGTTTTGGCAAAAAAGAATGACTCAAAAACTTAATTTTAGTTTTCTGCATAAAGCATTTTGGAGCTACCGATATGACAAACTCGGTGACATCGAAGCAGTTTTAGAGTCTAAACATGTGAAACCGGTCAGACTGAGCCACAGTTCGGTGACTCTGAGATGCTAGGGTTTCACTGAGAAAGTAATCTCGGTTACACCGATTCGTACACTTCAGTCAGACCGAGTAGTACATGTGCAATAACCTGGGCCAAATCGATGAGACCAAATCTTTCAAATCAATCAGTCCGAGATGAGTTCTGCGGAAACCTAACCCTAAGTTCTTGGATCAAAACTAATCTAGAGGAAGTTTTAAACGCATAGGACAATTTCAACCGTGGAAAGAATCATGGCATTGTCTTTGTGCTAAGAATCGGAGTGGATAAAGCACAAAGGGTCAAGTTCATACCCTAGCTTGGTGATGAAACCGCTACGGCGACAACGGCGGCGAACACCAGTGGTAGGAGGTTGCGGGCGACGAGGAGACGATCTGGAGACCTCGAGTCAGCAGAGCTGGACAGGCGCGGGCGAAGGGTTTGGAGAAATTTCCAAATTTTCAGCCCGGGTATATATATCCATACACTGTCGGTGTGACCGAGTAGAATGACTCGATGGCACCGAGATGCAGAATCGCAAGCGGTTGCTGCAACTCGGTGTGACCGAAGGGTTCAAATCGGTTGCACCGAGATTAAAACCTATATCAACTTAATGAACTCGGCATGACCGAATGGATTGATCCGTCAGACCGAAATGCACTAAGAGGTTTCGGAAGTTAAGCCCTTGATGGATTGGTGACTCCAAGTGCTCCTCACCAGGAGGGTCTGAATTCGACTTGTTCAAACTTTGTGATGTAGCATGAATAGAGTTTGAGACAAGAAAAGCATAGATAGATAGAGGGAGTTCTTAGGCATTCTTGTCCATCCATTTGGCAAAAAGAAAAGGTCCAACAAGCAAAGCAACAAATGGATGTCCTCGAATGGGAAAATATGCAACCAACATGCTCACACAATAAGATAGCAAATAAAATATGTGACAAAGCATGCACAAACACTCTAGCATCTATCAAGCAATTGGCAATGACTAGGTCATCTATATATGAGTATATTGACTGAGAAGTGAAATGAGAACATTTGATCATAGGTCATACTCATCGTTTAGGCACAAGTGGGGTTACCACTTTTACATAAAGCATTGTTGTGTTCACACCATTAGAGTTGCTTTAGCTCAATTCTTAGAGAAAAGCTCCCCCTAGATGTGATACCCCCCCCCCTAAGATGGATGAACTAACCTTGGGTTTTGTCGATGATGACTTCATGTAGGTGTTGAAGATGTAGATGCTCAATGTTGATGTAGATCATTCGGAGCAATCCTTTGGAGTGAGTTGCACTTTCAACACACAAGGATATCCATAGACATAAAGTGAAATTCACACATGATGTTGTCCATGAAAGAATTAGGTTACCTTGTCCCTTGTCTTACCAACAAGAGGAAAACAAAAGATTTTTTTAGAAAGCTTGGAAAAACCCAAGCAAAATGCAAAACCCAAAAAACATGTGCAGAAAAAAAAACCGTGCCCCATACTATACAAGGTATTGAAGGAAATATTCCCTAGAGGAGATAATAAAGGTGTTATTTATATTTCCTTATATCATGATAAATGTTTATTATTCATGCTAGAATTGTATTAACCGGAAACTTAGTACATGTGTGAATACATAGACAAATAGAGTGTCACTAGTATGCCTCTACTTGACTAGCTCATTAATCAAAGATGGTTAAGTTTCCTAACCATAGACATGAGTTGTCATTTGATGAACGGGATCACATCATTAGAGAATGATGTGAGTGACAAGACCCATCCGTTAGCTTAGCACTATGATCATTTAGTTTGCTGCTATTGCTTTCTTCATGGCTTATACATGTTCCTATGACAATGAGATTATGCAACTCCCGAATGCCGGAGGAACACTTAGTGTGCTATCAAACGTCACAACATAACTGGGTGATTATAAAGATGCTCTACAGGTGTCTCCGATGGTGTTTGTTAAGTTGGCATAGATTGAGATTAGGATTTGTCACTCCGATTGTCGGAGAGATATCTCTGGGCCCTCTCGGTAATACACATAACTATAAGCCTTGCAAGCAATGTGACTAATGAGTTAGTTACGGGATGATGCATTACAGAACGAGTAAAGAGACTTGCCGGTAATGAGATTGAACTAAGTATGATGATACCGACGATCGAATCTCGGGCAAGTAACATACCGATGACAAAGGGAACAACGTATGTTGTTATGCGATTTGAGTTTGACCGATAAAGATCTTCGTAGAATATGTAGGAACCAATATGAGCATCCAGGTTCCGGTATTGGCTATTGACCGGAGATGAGTCTCGGTCATGTCTACATAGTTCTCGAACCCGTAGGGTCCGCACACTTAACGTTCGATGATGATCGGTATTATGAGTTTACGTGTTTTGATGTACCGAAGCTTGTTCGGAGTCTCGGATGTGATCATGGACACGACGAGGAGTCTCGAAATGGTCGAGATATGAAGATTGATAGATTGGAAGGTTATGTTTGGACACTGGAATGGTTTCGGATGAGTTCGGGCATTTACTAGAGTACCGGGCGGGGGGTTACCGGAACCCCTCGGGGGCTTAATGGGCCTACATGGGCTTTAGTGGAAGAGAGAGGAGGGGGCCAAGAGGTGGGGTGCACCCCCCAAGCCCAATCCAAATTGAGGAGGGGGGCAGCCCCCCTTTCCTTCTTCCCATCTTCCCCTTCCTTCCCCCTCCTAGTTGGACTAGGAAAAGGGGGAAACCTACTCCTAGTAGGAGTAGGAATCCCCCCTTGGGGGCGCACCATGAGGCCGGACGGCCCCCTCCTCCCCTCCTTTATATACGGGGGAGGGGGGCACCCCATAGACACACAAGTTTATTCTTAGCCGTGTGCGGTGCCCCCTCCACATATTTCCACCTCGGTCATATTGTCGCAGTGCTTAGGCAAAGCCCTGCGTCGGTAACTTCATCATCACCATCAACACGCCGTCATGCTGACGAAACTCTCCCTCGACCTCAGCTGGATCTAGAAGTTCTAGGGACGTCACCGAGCTGAACGTGTGTAGATCACAGAGGTGTCGTGCGTTCGGTACTTGATCGGTTGGATCGCGAAGACGTTCGACTACATCAATTGTGTTACTTAACGCTTCCGCTTTCGGTCTACGAGGGTACGTGGACACACTCTCCCTCCTCGTTGCTATGCTTCTCCTAGATAGATCTTGCGTGATCGTAGGAAAATTTTGAAATACTACGTTCCCCAACAGTGGTATCAGAGCCAGGTCTATGTGTAGATGTTATATGCACGAGTAGAACACAAAGAGTTGTGGGCGATAATAGTCATACTGCTTACCAGCATGTCATAATTTGATTCGGCGGTATTGTTGGATGAAGCGGCCCAGACCGACATTACATGACCGCGTTCATGAGACTGGTTCTATCGTCGTGCTTCGCACACAGGTGGCTAGTGGGTGGCTGGTTCTCGAACTTTAGTTGAATCGAGTGTGACTACGCCCGGTCCTTGTTGAAGGTTAAAACATCAAACTTGACGAAAAATCATTTTGGTTTTGATGCGTAGGTAAGAACGGTTCTTGCTAAGCCCGCAGCAGCCACGTAAAACTTGCAACAAGAAAGTAGAGGACGTCTAACTTGTTTTTGCAGGGCATGTTGTGATGTGATATGGTCAAGACGTGATTATATAAATTGTTGTATGAGATGATCATGTTTTGTAACACAGTTATCGGCAACTGGCAGGAGCCATATGGTTGTCGCTTTATTGTATGAAATGCAATCGCCATGTAATTGCTTTACTTTATCACTAAGCGGTAGCGATAGTCATAGAAGCAATAGGTGACGAGACGACAACGATCACTACTGCAGGATGCTACTAACGCAACACTACGATCAGAGACCCTTCGACAAAACTGTGTGCAATGCCATAACCACAAACGGTGGTGTAAAAAACCGTCAAAAGGGTGCAAAACGTTTGCGATGACGGATGCATCAAACACGGTTCATATTTTAGTTGCATGTGCGATTCAGGGCATACGGTTCAGTCAAATTAACCGTTTTCTATGAGGAGGAACAAAAGAACCAAGCAGACAGATGAAGGTGTGTGCGATGTACATCATACGGTTCACTCGGATGAACTGTTTGTGATTAGGCAACACAAAAGAAATGGTCAGCCAGATCAAGGTGTGTGCGATGTACAGCATACAGTTCACTCGGATGAACTGTTTGTGATTAGGCAACACAAAAGAAACGGTCAGCCGGATCAAGGTGTGTGCGATGTATGACATGCGGTTCACCCAGATGAACTGTTTGCATTGAGACAAGAGAACAGAAATGGTTCAATATAACAAATACCATAAATATTGCATGGTTCAAATTCAAAGATTACAAAGCCCAAATTCATACATTGCATGTTGCATCATTTCTGAAAAGGGATCAGCCGCTGACAAGTCATGTATGGGTTTGACACAATAACTTTCAATTGCTTTGCCATATGATCTTCCAATATGAAGTTTGGCATTTTTGGAGGCACTTCCATTCCACAGTACCAGCCGGCTCTGATAATCATACCATTTATCTTTCCTAATTAAATGCGTGTTCAACCTCAGTACCTTCAGCACCTTTGCTCTAGCAAGAAAGAACCTGGCGAGTGTAATCTCTGGTGGGGTCCCTCGGTAGGAGTTCAAAGTAATATTTGAGAGATGCAGATCCAGGCATTCGATGTGATTGTCGTTATAAACATCTTCCACCGGGCCTAATATGCACTGCAAAAGAAAAGAACGTGTTAGTGCCTACATGCAGTTTTGAACACTGCTACATGCCCATTTGGTTTGCAGGATTTGTAAAATGCACCAACGTGCCATCTTCATGGCATGATTAACATGGGCATTTGATTACAATCTAGAAACATGTAGCCTTCTTCACAAGAGGTTGGATTGGATGAAAAATATCCTAAGAAAACTAGTACATATGAATCCAGAGGAGAAATGCTTATGGACGATTGTAACCATATGAATGAAGCAACCAATATGGGGTGGGGGTGTATGTCCTAAAATCCTCCAAAATTCCTTCAGAAATCGTAGTACATTGTCATTGTAAACTTGGGAAAAGGTGCAAAAAATTTAACTCCTTTATGGTTAACATTTAACAGGAAAGGAACATCACCTGGATATATAGCTTCTTCAGGCACGGAAAGCATCTCAGGCAACTGAAAACTTGGTCCAGGTTGGGGATGACAGATTCTAGTGCCAAGACCTTCACTGTGCCAAGAGTCTGGGTGAAGCTTCGCTGGATGACAGACGAACATACATCTTCAAAACTAGAAATAACGTTGATATCAAGAAGGAGAGGTATATAAGGTGTAGCGACCCGACCCGAATGGATCGGGTCTCTGTGCTTAAGTGTCATCCCTAGATCGGTATGCTGACACACACAATACTCGAGGATTTATAACAGAGGTAAATCACATGTATAAAGTAACGTAAATACTATTACCTCAATCCAAAATAGCGGAAGTAACAAGGTTGTGTATTCCCATCAACACCAACGGCAAAGTTGAGTGTAGAAATCGTAACCCTAACGTATCGCTTACTCGTCGTAAGATTCCTGCAACATGAGACGTTGCAGCCACAAAGGGTCATTGAGGGAGTCCTGGATTAGGGGGTGTCCGGATAGCCGGACTCCTGGACTATGAAGATACAAGATTGAAGACTTCGTCCCGTGTCCGGATGGGACTTTCCTTGGCGTGGAAGGCAAGCTTGGCGATACGGATATATAGATCTCCTACCATTGTAACCGACTCAGGTAACCCTAACCCTCTTGATTGCCTATATAAACCGGAGGGTTTTAGTCCGTAGGACGAACAACAATCATACCATAGGCTAGCTTCTAGGGTTTAGCCTCTCTGATCTCGTGGTAGATCTACTTGTTGGAAATATGCCCTAGAGGCAATAATAAAAGCATTATTATTATATTTCCTTATTCATGATAATTGTCTTTTATTCATGCTATAATTGTATTATCCGGAAATCGTAATACACGTGTGAATACATAGACCACAATACGTCCCTAGTGAGCCTCTAGTTGACTAGCTCGTTGGTCAACAGATAGTCATGGTTTCCTGACTATGGAAATCGGATGTCATTGACAACGGGATCACGTCATTAGGAGAATGACGTGATGGACAAGACCCAATCCTAAGCATAGCACAAGATCGTGTAGTTCGTTTTGCTAGAGCTTTTCCAATGTCAAGTATCTCTTCCTTAGACCATGAGATCGTGTAACTCCCGGATATCGTAGAAGTGCTTTGGGTGTACCAAACGTCACAACGTAACTGGGTGACTATAAAGGTGCACTACAGGTATCTCCAAAAGTGTTTGTTGGGTTGACACGGATCGAGACTGGGATTTGTCACTCCGTATGACGGAGAGGTATCTCTGGGCCCACTCGGTAATGCATCATCATAATGAGCTCAAAGTGACTGTAACACCCCGGATGTAACTTTCCATATTTGTAACTCCAACTCTTGCCATTTTCGGCATTGATATATGTTATTCCCTCCGTGGTTGGGTTTTCTTCCTTTTGCATTTTGTCCATGTCATGCATTTTATATCATGTCATCATGTGCATCGCATTTGCATACGTGTTCGTCTCATGATTTCGAGCATTTTCCCCGTTGTCCGTTTTGCAATCCGACACTCCTATCTCCCCCGGCGGTCCCTTTTTACGCTTTTTCCGTGTGCGGGTATTAAACCTTCTCGAAATGGACCAAGTTTTGTCTAGTGGCCTTGGTATACCACCCGTAGACCACCGGTCAAGTTTCGGGTCATTTGGAGCTCGTTTGGTACTCCAACGGTTAACCGCACTCTCGCAAAGGCCTCTTTTAAGTTGCAGCCCAACACCCCTTCAAAACAGCCCAATAACCCATCTAAGTCACTCCCATGCTCTCCGTCGTTCGATCACGATCGTGTGGCGAAAACTACACCTCATTTGGACTCTCCTAGCTCCCTCTATAACTATTTAAGCACCTCCCAAATTCATGGATCAATTCTACCCTAACCCTAGCCTTCTTCTTCCTCCACGGACATCGTCCGCTTCGGACACGTCGCCGCCCGCCTCCCTCAGCCACTCAGAGGCCGCCACCTGTCCGCCGCCGCCCGCCCGCCCGGCCGGGCCAGGCGAAGCCCGCCCACACACCGCCGCGCCTTGCGCGCCTCACATGGCCGGCCCCGCCGCCATGCCCTCACGCCGCCTCGGCGCCGCCCCACCGACGCCTCCGAGCTCGCCGCGCCCGCCGGCCCGCCGCCGCCGCCAGCCGGCAGCGTCGTCCCATCGCTGGCCCGTGGATCCGGCCTCCGCGCCGATCCCGTACCGCCGCCTCTCCGGCGCCGCTCGGCGCCCGCACCGCCGCCCGCGGCGCCTCCTCCTCCCGGCGCGCGCCGCTTGCCGCTGTCGCCGATCGGGCCGAGCCCCGATCCGGCCTCGGATCTCGCGCGCCGCCGTTGACTTCTTCCCTCCCTTTTTTTTCCTAAGTCCTTAGATCATTGTTATTTTGTGCAATTTTCAACATGCTATATCTTCGCATCCGTAGATCCATTTTGTGCGTATAATATGTCAAAATGTTCGCCTCGAAGAGTAGATCATTTAATCTCATTGCATCATTTTCATTTGAGCTCATCTTGATGCCCGAAATGCTGTTGGAAGAGTGCTATATGTTGTTAGTTTCTGTTTCTTAACAGAACTTGCACTTTTGTTATTTTTGCCATGATTGATGTGTGCACCCTATGAATTGGAGTCCTACATGTGTTTTGTAATATGCCATGCCATCTCTCCAGGAGTGTATGCCATGTATTTTTGTGATCTATGTGGTGACTAGCACAAGCATGCAAAGTAGGTGTCCTGTTGTTGCTGTTTTCAGCCCTGTTTAGCTGATATTTTGATGCCATGTTAACTTGATGCTACCGAGAGATCCATGCATATTTTGTTATACTTCAGTAAGGATGTTTTGTTAAGCATGTCTTGCTCTATCCATCCATGTCCTTGTTTGCAATTATGGAGTAGCATAGCTTGAGTCAATCGAGCTCTACTTTTGCTATAAAATGTTTCCTGGCAGATTATTTACATGTTATTCAATTTTGCCAAGGTTGTTGTGGTTGATCCATGTATGCTATGTTATTGTTGTTGCCATGTATGTCTTCTATGCCATGTCTTCTTGATATATGTATGCTTAGTTTATCATATAAGGCTCTGTAGTGAGTGCATCGAGCTCTTAAACATGCCTACTTGTTATCAGTTTTTGACATGCCATGTTGCTGAATCTGTTAACGAAACTTTCAATATTGACATGGGTGTTACTATATTTTCGAGTACTTTTTTGGCTTATGGTCAGTAAGGGACTTTTGTTCTATGCTTTGAGTAGATTCATGCCATGCCATGTTTTGCTATTTTAAGGTCCTGTAGCATGTAGTTTTGCTGCTCTGAACATTGCAACCTGATGCTGTTTTTGCCATGTCCAGCCTGATATTTTGTGCACTTTTGCCATGCTTGTTTGAACCTGTTATGAGGTGATTTAGCCGAAGCTCAGTGCTCATCTTTTGTCAAGCATCTTGTGTAGATCACTGCCATGTACTTTGTTGATACGTTTGGGTGCAGTAGCTTAATTATTTGTTGCTTGCTAAGTGGCATCATGCTGTTAATGGCAGATTTGTGCCATTCTTGTTTTGCTTGTCATTTGCAAACCGTGTATCCGATTCCGGTGATCTTTATATCGATTTCAACCGAAATCATCTCATCTTTCCAGTGGCATACTTGGGTTGCCAAGTTGATGCCTGGTTCATCATTTCCCTTCCGGAGCTGCGATACGCATTGCATATCACATCCCGCATATCATGCCATGTTTTGCATCATGTTGATTGTGCATTGCACCGTGATTTATTGTGGTTCCTTTGTTTGTGTTGTTGCTTTGGGTAGAGCCGGAGACGAGTACGTGAACGAGGAACCTGTTGAGAACGTTTTCGAGGATCGGGCTTTCGACAACTCGAGAACATTGCGAGCAAGATGACCATACCCTCGAAATCACTTCTATCTTTGCTATGCTAGATGCTCGCTCTTTTGCTATGCCTATGCTGCCATGCCTACCACTTGCTATATCATGCCACCCATATTGCCATGTCAGCCCCTAACCATCCTTTCCTAGCAAACCGTTGATTGGCTATGTTACCGCTTTGCTCAGCCCCTCTTATAGCGTTGCTAGTTGCAGGTGAAGATGAAGTTTGTTCCTTGTTGGAACACGGAGATGTTGTTCCTTGTTGGAACATGTTTACTTGTTGGGGATATCACAATATATATATATATGCTAATATTAATACATCTATATACTTGGTAAAGGGTGGAAGGCTCGGCCTTATGCCTGGTGTTTTGTTCCACTCTTGCCACCCTAGTTTCCGTCATACCGGTGTTATGTTCCTTGATTTTGCGTTCCTTACACGGTTGGGTGATTTATGGGACCCCCTTGACAGTTCGCTTTGAATAAGACTCGTCCAGCAAGGCCCAACTTTGGTTTTACCTTTTGCCACCTAAGCCTTTCCCCCGGGTTTTCGCGAGCCCGAGGGTCATCTTATTTTAAACCCCGTGCCAATGCTCCTCTGAGTGTTGGTCCAAACTAGAGCACCGTGCGGGACCATTCCTGGGCAACTTGGATTACGTCGGTTCCTGTACGCTTAGCTTATCCGGTGTGCCCTGAGAACGAGATATGTGCAGCTCCTATCGGGATTTGTCGGCACAATCGGGCGGCTTTGCTGGTCTTGTTTTATTCTTTGTCGAAATGTCTTGTAGTCCGGATTCCGAGATTGATCGGGTCTTCCGGTAGAAGGAATATCCTTCGTTGACCGTGAGAGCTTATAATGGGCTAAGTTGGGACACCCTGCAGGTAATATCTTTCAAAGCCGTGCCCGCGTTATGAGGCAGATGGGAATTTGTTAATGTCCGGTTGTAGAAAACCCGAAGTTGACCTCAATATAAAATACACATCAACGGCGTGTGTAACCGTGATGGTCTCTTCTCGTGAGTCCGGAAGTGAACACGGTGTTGGAGTTATGTCGGCGTAAGTAATTCAGGATCACTTCTTGATCGCTACTAGCTTCACGTTCGTGCTTTGCTTCTCTCCTCGCTCTCTTTTGCGAAGTAGCCACCATATATGCTAGTCGCTTGCTGCAGCTCCACTATACTACTCTGTCCTTCCTATAAGCTTAAATAGTCTTGATCTCGCGGGTGTGAGATTGCTGAGTCCCCGTGACTCACAGATACTTCCCAAAACAGTTGCAGTGCCGGCGATGCCGGTCAGGTGACTCAACCGAGCTCAAGTGGGAGTTCGACGAGGAACGTGGTCGTTACTATGTGTCTTTCCCAGATGATCAGTAGTGGTGCCCGATTGGGACGATTCGGGATCTGTGTTAGCATTTGGGGTATCTTCTTTTATTTTGGTTCCGTAGTCCCACCTTGAGTGTACTCTGAATGATGGATGTTTATTTATGTCTTGTGTGAAGTGGCATTTGTAAGCCAACTATGTATCTCTTTCCTTATTTATTACATGGGTTGTGTGAAGATTACCTCACTTGCGACATCGCTTTCAATGCGGTTATGCCTCTAAGTCGTGCCTCGACACGTGGGAGATATAGCCGCATCGGGCGTTAAAGTTGGTAATCGAGCCTTCCCGACTTAGGAGCCCCCTACTTGATTGTTTGTCGGGCGTTGTTGAGTCTAGAATGGAAAAATGTTTTGAGTCTTAGGATTATATATATCGGAGAGTAGGATTCTTTTACTTCCCAGTCCTTCGCCGCTCGTGAGGTATCCCGACGTAGTGTTTTGACTCTTCTCTCCTCAAATTTCACTAAAAATTTTTTAGGATCACGTGGGTATCTTGGAATCGTTCGATGGTTTTGTGGCGAGAACATTGTTCTTGGTGCCTCGACATTTAGGGGTTGTGGCGGTGTCCGGGAGTTGAGCTCCGAGGTGTTGTCGTCACAATTTTATCGTTGCGATTCTGGAATACCTGAGTTTTGCCGACATCGAAATCTCTTTTGTGCGCTTGTTGGTGAGATAACCTGATAGCTCCAAAGATCGTGGCGAAAAGTGCGGAGTATTGCCATGACTTGCATAACGGATGTTTTTTCAAGGTCGAGGTACACGATTTCCGAGGATTTCTTGGTTATGTGTTGACGGATGGATACAAATGGATCTAGGTATTGTTAGTTTGGGTGATATATTTTGTGTCCCCCTGTATCCCCAACACCAGATTGCATAACCGTAAAGTTTCGGAGTTTATAGGTGGGAATTCTAGTAGCTTACGGGATATTCTTTCCGACGGATGTATGATTTGAGATTGGGGCCCAACGTCTAGTGGTCCGCCCATTCACGGTCGATTAAGTGGTCGCGAGACGCCTTAAAGAATCCTTGGCTATGCTGATTCGGGACGCCTTGTTAGTCATTCGTGACGGCCGCTATACGTCGTGCCGTGTGGGCCCCACCACGAACACTTTGGGCGTAAATCTCTATCATGTGTTTGTTCCGCTCATTCTAGAAGCCAACCTTTTGTTTTCGGTTGTGATACTCGATTTGTTTCAAGACAGATGTTGTTTCCATATCCTTATCTAAGTGGCTTCTCACCTTAATGGACGTGTGATGATTAACTTTGGAATTCATTCGTTCATTCTTGTTCAATGTTTATTGTGAAGACTATATGTTGCAATTTCTATCCGTTGATTCTACTTATCTATTTGTCTATCAAAGGACTAACGGATGTCACCCTCTTCAGATGGCTCCGCCAACGCGTCTGAATCCGGATCGCAATGATGGGGATCAGTCGAACCCTCCACCTCCACCTCCACCTCCGCCTCCAGAGGCCTGGCAAGCTATAATGGCAGCCACCAATGCCAATGCTCAGATGATTTTGCAGCTCTTGCAAGAACGTACTCAGGGGCAAGGCAATCAAGGCAATCAAGGTCAAGGCAACAATCAGCCGCACTTTGCTACTCTCAGTCAGTTCCTCGCTAATCAGCCGAAGTCTTTCAGTTTCTGTGTCGAGGCCACAGACGGCGGCGATTGGTTAGTGGATATCTGCAAGCATTTTGATTGTAGCAATGTCGGACACGAGGACTTTGTCAAGTTTGCATCGTTTCAACTCAAGGATCAAGCTGCTGAGTGGTACCGACAATACAAAGATTCCAGAGGAGGTCGTGGTCATTACAGGATGAGTTCCGCCGTGATTTCAGAGCTCATCACATTCCGAAAAGTGTTGTTGAAAGCAAGCGTGAGGAGTTCCGCAATCTCAAGCAAGGCACCATGTCTGTCTATCAATACAATATCCAGTTCCAGAAGCTCGCTCGTTTTACTAAGCAAGACGTACCTGATGAAAAGAGTATGATCTATCAATTCAGAGGTGGTCTGAGAGAAGATCTGCAATTAGCTCTTGTGCTTTTTGAGCCGATTAAGTATGATGATTTCTACAACATGGCACTCAAGCAAGAAGCGGCCCAGCTCAAATGTGAGGCTTCTAAGAAGAGAATCAGGATGCAGTTCAGTCTTCTTCTTCCTCTCAAGTGGCAGCTAAGCGGCAGAAGTTTTACCTTCCTCCTCCTCCGTTCGTCGGCCTTATCGTGAGAAGAACTCAGGTGGCCGTGGATCTTCCCACCCACCCAACCCCAGCTATCGTAACAAGTCTAATTCTCAAGCTCCAAGGTCAAGTGCTCCTTACCACCGTCCGCTCTCGAGGTCACTTGCAACAAGTGTCGTGAGAAAGGTCACTATGCTAACAAGTGCTTCAACCAGAGGCGCCTTCCGCCTCCTCCTCCTGTGAAATCTTCCAGCAATGCAGTGGTCAAGCATAATCCCAAGGCTGCCAAGGTGAATATGATGAATGCAGCTCAAGCAGAGGAATCTTCTGATGTGATAATGGGTAATCTTCCAGTTAATGATATTCCTGCAAAAGTTCTATTTGATACTGGTGCATCGCATTGTTTCATGTCTAGATCATTTGTTGCAAAGCATGATTTCATTTCGGAAATGCTGGAAAAACCCTTGGGAGTTGTTTCTCCAGCCTCTTCTATGAGGGCTACCACAAGGATTCCGGATGTTTCTATCAAGATGGGCGATTATAGATTTTTGGCTAAACCATTTGTCCTTGGTGACTCGGATATTGATCTTATTCTCGGGATGGACTGGCTTTCTCAGACAAAGCTCGGCTTGATTGTGCTGCCGAGAAATTCAATTGACTCACTCTTCTAATGATGTGATCATCTATGCCGCTCGTGATGAAACTATTCGGTTGTTTTCTCTCAATGAGAAGGGCGAACTGAATGCATCTCTCAGATTCCAGTCGTTTGTGAGTACCAAGATGTCTTTCCAGAAGAGCTTCCGGGTATGCCTCCTCATCGGCCAGTTGAGTTCGTTATTGATCTTGAGCCCGCATCGAACCGGTTTGCAAGCGTCCATACAAGCTTGGACCTAATGAGCTGAAGGAATTGAAGAAGCAGCTCGATGAACAAGAGCGTCTGGGTTTGATCGGACCGAGTTCATCTCCTTGGGGTTGTGGTGTTCTTTTGTCCGGAAGAAGGATGGTACGGACCGACTTTGCGACGCTTACCGTCCACTGACTCAGCAGACAAGCAAGAACAAGTATCCCCTTCCCAACATCACTGAGCTTTTTGAGCAACTCAAAGGTGCTACAGTGTTCTCTAAGCTTGACCTTCGTATGGGGTATCATCAGATTCGCATTCGTGAACAAGATATTCCCAAGACAGCATTCAGAACAAGCTTTGGTTCTTATGAATATACTGTCATGTCTTTCGGCCTCGTCAATGCTCCTCCAACATTCTCTCGGATGATGAATTTCATCTTCAATCCCTACACCAATGAATTCGTCTTGGTCTATCTTGATGATATTTTGGTCTTCTCCAAGAATAAGAAGGATCATGCCAAACATTTGCGATTGGTGCTAGACAAACTCAGAGAGTATCAATTCTATGCTAAGTTCTCCAAATGTGAATTTTGGCTTGATGAAGTGCTTTATCTTGGTCATATCATCTCCGCCAAGGGCATCATTTGTTAATCCCGAGAAGGTGTCGAGAATTGTGAATTGGGAACCTCCTCGTAATGTCAAGCAACTCCATGATTTTCTTGGTCTTGCAAGCTATTGCGAAGATTCGTTGAGAACTTCTCCAAGATTGCAAAGCCTCTTTCCAACCTCCTCCGAAGCATGTGAAGTATGTCCGGTCTCCCGAGTGTGACGTTGCTTTCAATACCCTCAAAGAGAAACTCGTCACAGCTCTGTCTTGACTCCTCTGATGAATCCAAGCCATTCGAAGTTTTCTGTGATGCTTCTCTTCAAGGTCTCGGTCTTTGTGTTAATGCAAGAGAAGAGAGTTGTGGCTTATACCTCTCGCCAGCTTGAAGCCCAATGAAAAGAACTACCCCACTCACGATCTCGAGTTGGCGGCGATTGTCCATGCTTTGATTACTTGGAGACATCTCTTCTTTGGGAAGGAAAGTGGACATTTTCACCGATCACAAGAGTCTCAAGTACATCTTCACTCAACCCAACCTCAACCTCGTGCAGACTCGATGGGTCGAAATGATTCAAGAGTACAACCCAAGTATTGAATATACTCCGGCAAGGCCAATGTCATTGCAGATGCTTTGAGCAGAAAGCTTCGCAGCAGTCTAATCCTCAAGCCCTTTCACCGGATCTTTGTGAAGCTTTCCATAAGCTGAATCTTCAAGTTGTTCCTCAAGGCTTTCTTGCCAACCTCATAGTCTCTCCTACTTTGGAAGATCAGATTCGTGAGGCTCAGCTTTTGGATACCATGGTGAAAAAGGTGAAACGTGGTATCGACAAGGGCATTTCCAAGTACAAGTGCTTCCACGTTGATGACAAAGACACTCTGTTCTTCGAGGACCGGATTGTGGTTCCTAAGGGTGATCTGCGAAAAGTCATTATGAACGAGGCTCACAATTCGCTTCTATCCATTCATCCTGGAAGTACGAGGATGTACCATGATCTCAAGCAGTCATATTGGTGGACTCGAATGAAGCGAGAAATTGCTCAATTCGTGAATGAGTGTGATGTCTGCGAGAAGAGTGAAAGCAGTAACACCAAAGACCAGCTGGTCTCCTTCAACCTCTTGCTATTCCGGAATGGAAGTTTGATCATATTGAAATGGACTTCGTGGACTGGATTTCCAAAGTCCAAGCGTGGAAATGATGCTATCTTCGTTGTCATTGACAAGCTTACTAAAGTGGCTCATTTTCTTCCTATCAAAGAATCTATCACAAAGCTCGGTTGGCGTAGCTATACACCTCGAGGATTGTCTCCTTGCACGGCATTCCTCAAGTGATCTCTTCAGACTGCGTGGCAGCATCTTTACCTCCAAGTTTTGGGATTCTTTTCGTAAGGCCATGGGCACCAACATTCGTTTCAAAGATGCTTTCCACCCTCAAACAAGTGGCCAAGTCGAGCGAGTTAATCAAATTCTTGAAGATATGCTCAGGGCTTGTGTCATTTCTTTCGGGATGAAGTGGGAAGATTGTCTTCCATATGCCGAGTTCTCTTACAACAACAGCTTCCAAGCGAGTTGAGGCAAGGCCCCATTCGAAATTCTCTATGGCGTAAAGTGTCGTACTCCTCTCAATTGGTCTGCAGGGCAATGTGAACGCCAACTTCTTGGCAATGACTTGATCACAGAAGCAGAAGAAATGTGCAAGGTCATTCGTGAGAATCTCAAAGCCGCGCAATCGCGCCAGAAGAGCTATTATGATGATAAGCACCGTGATGTGGCTTTTGAAATAGGAGACCATGTCTACCTCCGCGTCTCTCCTATGAAAGGCACTCGTCGCTTCGGTATCAAAGGGAAGCTTGCCCCTA
This sequence comes from Aegilops bicornis, assembly GCA_021605145.1. Lineage (NCBI taxonomy): Eukaryota > Viridiplantae > Streptophyta > Magnoliopsida > Poales > Poaceae > Aegilops > Aegilops bicornis. The sequence goes on from CM038669.1 coordinate 449,771,091, forward strand.
GATACGTGGGTCCTTTCAAGATAATTGGCAAAAGAGGCGATCTCGCCTATCAACTTGAGCTTCCATCCAACTTTGCAAACGTGCACGATGTGTTTCACGTGTCACAACTTCGCAAGTGCTTCAAGACTCTGAACGCACTATCAACTTCAAGAGATTGACCTTCAAGAAGATCTCTCTTATCATGAGCACCCCGTTGCTATTCTTGAAGAAAGCGAGCGCAAGACTCGCAACAAGTCAATCAAATTCCTGAAAGTGAAGTGGTCACACCATTCCGACCGAGAAGCTACCTGGGAGCGCGAGGATCACCTCCGTTCCGTATATCCGGAGTTCTTTCAGTCCTAGATCTCGGGACGAGATCCTCTTGTAGTGGTGGAGTGTTGTAACACCCCGGATGTAACTTTCCATATTTGTAACTCCAACTCTTGCCATTTTCGGCATTGATATATGTTATTCCCTCCGTGGTTGGGTTTTCTTCCTTTTGCATTTTGTCCATGTCATGCATTTTATATCATGTCATCATGTGCATCGCATTTGCATACGTGTTCGTCTCATGATTCCGAGCATTTTCCCCGTTGTCCGCTTTTGCAATCCGACACTCCTATCTCCCGGCGGTCCTTTTACGTTTTTCCGTGTGCGGGTATTAAACCTTCTCGAAATGGACCAAGTTTTGTCTAGTGGCCTTGGTATACCACCCGTAGACCACCGGTCAAGTTTCGGGTCATTTGGAGCTCGTTTGGTACTCCAACGGTTAACCGCACTCGCAAAGGCCTCTTTTAAGTTGCAGCCCAACACCCCTTCAAAACAGCCCAATAACCCATCTAAGTCACTCCCATGCTCTCCGTCGTTCGATCACGATCGTGTGGGCGAAAACTACACCTCATTTGGACTCTCCTAGCTCCCTCTATAACTATTTAAGCACCTCCCCCGAAATTCGCGGATCAATTCTACCCTAACCCTAGCCTTCTTCTTCCTCCGCGCGCCGGACACGTCCGCCCCGCGCCGGACACGTCCGCCGCCGCCTCCCTCAGCCACTCAGAGGCCGCCACCTGTCCGCGCCGCCGCCCCCGCGCCGCCCAGCTTGGGGCCCCGCCCGCCAGCAGCCATGCGCCGCCGCCAGCCGCGCCTCCAGCCGGCCCGCCGCCAAACGCCCTCCGCCGCCTCGGCGCCGCCCCGCCACCGGCGCCTCCCGAGCTCGCGCCCGCCCGGCCCCGTCGCCATCGCCGATCCCGCCAGATCCGACCTCGCGCCCGATCCGCCGTGCCGCCGCCTCTCGGCGCCCGCTCGGCGCCCGCACCCGGCCGCCCAGCGCCTCCTCCTCCCAGCCGCGCCACCTTTCCCGCGTCGCCCGATCGGGCGAGCCCGATCCGCCTCGGATCTCATGTGCGCCGTTGACTTCTTCCCTCCTTTTTTTTCCTAAGTCCTTAGATCATTGTTATTTTGTGCAATTTTCAACATGCTATATCTTCGCATCCGTAGATCCATTTTGTGCGTATAATATGTCAAAATGTTCGCCTCGAAGAGTAGATCATTTAGTCTCATTGCATCATTTTCATTTGAGCTCATCTTGATGCCCGAAATGCTGTTGGAAGAGTGCTATATGTTGTTAGTTTCTGTTTCTTAACAGAACTTGCACTTTTGTTATTTTGCCATGATTGATGTGTGCACCCTATGAATTGGAGTCCTACATGTGTTTTGTAATATGCCATGCCATCTCTCCAGGAGTATATGCCATGTATTTTTGTGATCTATGTGGTGACTAGCACAAGCATGCAAAGTAGGTGTCCTGTTGTTGCTGTTTTCAGCCCTGTTTAGCTGATATTTTGATGCCATGTTAACTTGATGCTACCGAGAGATCCATGCATATTTTGAGATAGTTCAGTAAGGATGTTTTGTTAAGCATGTCTTGCTCTATCCATCCATGTCCTTGTTTGCAATTATGGAGTAGCATAGCTTGAGTCAATCGAGCTCTACTTTTACTATAAAATGTTTCCTGGCAGATTGTTTACATGTTATTCAATTTTGCCAAGGTTGTTGTGGTTGATCCATGTATGCTATGTTATTGTTGTTGCCATGTATGTCTTCTATGCCATGTCTTCTTGATATATGTATGCTTAGTTTATCATATAAGGCTCTGTAGTGAGTGCATCGAGCTCTTAAACATGCCTACTTGTTATCAGTTTTTGACATGCCATGTTGCTGAATCTGTTAACGAAACTTTCAATATTGACATGGGTGTTACTATATTTTCGAGTCCTTTTTGGCTTATGGTCAGTAAGGGACTTTTGTTCTATGCTTTGAGTAGATTCATGCCATGCCATGTTTTGCTATTTTAAGGTCCTGTAGCATGTAGTTTTGCTGCTCTGAACATTGCAACCTGATGCTGTTTTTGCCATGTCCAGCCTGATATTTTGTGCACTTTTGCCATGCTTGTTTGAACCTGTTATGAGGTGATTTAGCGAAGCTCAGTGCTCATCTTTTGTCAAGCATCTTGTGTAGATCACTGCCATGTACTTTGTTGATACGTTTGGGTGCAGTAGCTTAATTATTTGTTGCTTGCTAAGTGGCATCATGCTGTTAATGGCAGATTTGTGCCATTCTTGTTTTGCTTGTCATTTGCAAACCGTGTATCCGATTCCGGTGATCTTTATATCGATTTCAACCGAAATCATCTCATCTTTCCAGTGGCATACTTGGGTTGCCAAGTTGATGCCTGGTTCATCATTTCCCTTCCGGAGCTGCCAAGATACGCATTGCATATCACATCCCGCATATCATGCCATGTTTTGCATCATGTTGATTGTGCATTGCACCGTGATTTATTGTGGTTCCTTTGTTTGTGTTGTTGCTTTGGGTAGAGCCGGGAGACGAGTACGTGAACGAGGAACCTGTTGAGAACGTTTTCGAGGATCAGGCTTTCGACAACTCTGAGAACATTGCGTGCAAGATGACCATACCCTCGAAATCACTTCTATCTTTGCTATGCTAGATGCTCGCTCTTTTGCTATGCCTATGCTGCCATGCCTACCACTTGCTATATCATGCCACCCATATTGCCATGTCAGCCCCTAACCATCCTTTCCTAGCAAACCGTTGATTGGCTATGTTACCGCTTTGCTCAGCCCCTCTTATAGCGTTGCTAGTTGCAGGTGAAGATGAAGTTTGTTCCTTGTTGGAACACGGAGATGTTGTTCCTTGTTGGAACATGTTTACTTGTTGGGGATATCACAATATATATATGCTAATATTAATACATCTATATACTTGGTAAAGGGTGGAAGGCTCGGCCTTATGCAGTGTTTTGTTCCACTCTTGCCACCCTAGTTTCCGTCATACCGGTGTTATGTTCCTTGATTTTGCGTTCCTTACACGGTTGGGTGATTTATGGGACCCCTTGACAGTTCGCTTTGAATAAGACTCGTCCCAAAGAAGGCCCAACTTTGGTTTTACCATTTGCCACCTAAGCCTTTTCCCCGGGTTTCATGAGCCCGAGGGTCATCTTATTTTAAACCCCCGCCAATGCTCCTCTCGAGTGTTGGTCCAAACTAGAGCACCGTCTTGGGACCATTCCTGGGCAACTTGGATTACGTCGGTTCCTCAGACGCTTAGCTTATCCGGTGTGCCACGAGAACGAGATATGTGCAGCTCCTATCGGGATTTGTCGGCACAATCGGGCGGCTTTTGCTGGTCTTGTTTTATTCTTTGTCGAAATGTCTTGTAGTCCGGGATTCCGAGATTGATCGGGTCTTCCGGTAGAAGGAATATCCTTCGTTGACCGTGAGAGCTTATAATGGGCTAAGTTGGGACACCCCTGCAGGGTAATATCTTTCAAAGCCGTGCCCGCGGTTATGAGGCAGATGGAATTTGTTAATGTCCGGTTGTAGAAAACCCAAGTTGACCTCAATATAAAATACACATCAACCGCGTGTGTAACCGTGATGGTCTCTTCTCGGCGGAGTCCGGGAAGTGAACACGGTGTTGGAGTTATGTCTGACGTAAGTAATTCAGGATCACTTCTTGATCGCTACTAGCTTCACGTTCGTGCTTTGCTTCTCTCCTCGCTCTCTTTTGCGAAGTAGCCACCATATATGCTAGTCGCTTGCTGCAGCTCCACTATACTACTCTGTCCTTCCTATAAGCTTAAATAGTCTTGATCTCGCGGGTGTGAGATTGCGGAGTCCCCGTGACTCATGATACTTCCCAAAACAGTTGCAGTGCCGGCGATGCCGGTGTGACTCAACCGAGCTCAAGTGGGAGTTCGACGAGGAACGTGGTCGTTACTATGTGTCTTTCCCAGATGATCGTGAGTGGTGCCCAGTTGGGACGATTCGAGGATCTGTGTTAGCATTTGGGGTATCTTCTTTTATTTTGGTTCCGTAGTCCGACCTTGAGTGTACTCTGAATGATGGATGTTTATTTATGTACTTTGTGTGAAGTGGCGTAAGCCAACTATGTATCTCTTTCCCTTATTTATTACATGGGTTGTGTGAAGATTACCTCACTTGCGACATCGCTTTCAATGCGGTTATGCCTCTAAGTCGTGCCTCGACACGTGGGAGATATAGCCGCATCGGGGGCGTTACAGTGACCAAGTGTTTGGTCACGGGATCATGCATTACGGTACGAGTAAAGTGACTTGCCGGTAAAGAGACTGAACGAGGTATTGGGATACCAATGATCGAGTCTCGGGCATGTAACATACCGACTGACAAAGGGAATAGTATACGGGGTTGCTTGAATCCTCGACATCGTGGTTCATCCGATGACATCATCGAGGAGCATGTGGGAGCTAACATGGGTATCCAGATCCCGCTGTTGGTTATTGAACTGAGAGCGTCTCGGTCATGTTCTGCATGTCTCCCGAACACCTGTAGGGTCTACACACTTAAGGTTCGGTGGCGCTAGGGTTATTAGGAAGACTTGTATGTGATTACTGAATGTTGTTCGAGTCCCGGATGAGATCCCGGACGTCACGAGGAGTTCCGGAAGGGTCCGGAGGTAAAGATTTATATATTGGAAGTTGTCAAACGGACACCGGAAAGTTTCGGGGGCATATCGGTATTGTACCGCGGCCGCCGGAAAGGTTCCGGGGGTCCACCGGGAGGGGCCACCCCTCCCCGGGGGCCACATGGGCTGCGTGGGGGCAGGAACCAGCCCCTGGTGGGCTGGGCGCACCCCCCCCCCCTTGGGCCCATGCGCCTAGGGTTGGGGGGGAACCCTAGGGGGGGCGCCCCCCTTGCTTGGGGGGCAAGCCCCCCTCCCCTTGGCCGCCGCCCCCCCCTCTAGATGCCATCTAGAGGGACCGGCCCCCTTCTCCCTTCCCCCTATAAATAGAGGGGTGAGGGGAGGGCTGCAAACACAAGTCAAGGCGCAGCCCCTCCCCTCCCCAACACCTCTCCTCCTCCGCGTGTGCTTGGCGAAGCCTGCCGAGAACTGTCACTCCACCATCATCACGCCGTCGTGCTGCCGCTGGAGCCATCTTCCTCAACCTCTCCTTCCTCCTTGCTGGATCAAGACGGAGGAGACGTCGTCCGTATCGTACGTGTGTTGAACGCGGAGATGCTGTCCGTTCAACACTTGGTCATCGGTGATCCGAATCACGGCGAGTACGACTCCATCATCACCATCCCCTTGAACGCTTCCGCACTCGATCTACAAGTGGTATGTAGATGCAAACTCACTCCCTTGACTCGTTGCTTAGATGAACTCATAGATGGATCTTGGTGAAACCGTAGGAAAAATTTTAATTTTCGGCAACGTTCCCCAACAAAGTGGCATCATGAGCTAGGTCTATGCGTAGTTCTCTATTGCACGAGTAGAACACAATTTTGTTGTGGGCGTAGATCTTGTCAACTTGCTTGCCGCTACTAGTCTTATCTTGCTTCAGCGGTATTGTGGGATGAAGCGGCCCGGAACAACCTTACACGTACGCTTACGTGAGACCAATTCCACCGACTGACATGCACTAGTTGCATAAGGTGGCTGGAGGGTGTCTGTCTCTCCCACTTTAGTTGGAGCGGATTCGATGAAAAGGGTCCTTATGAAGGCTAAATAGAAGTTGAAAAAATCACGTTGTGGTTATTCGTAGGTAAGAAAACGTTCTTGCTAAAACCCAATTGCAGCCACGTAAAAGATGCAACAACAATTAGAGGACGTCTAACTTGTTTTTGCAGCAATTGTCATGTGATGTGATATGGCCGTGAAGTTGTGATGAATGATGAATGATATATTGTGATGTATGAGATCATGTTCTTGTAATAGGAATCACGACTTGCATGTCGAAGAGTATGACAACCGGCAGGAGCCATAGGAGTTGTCTTTATTTTGTATGACCTGCGTGTCATTGAAGAACGCCATGTAAACTACTTTACTTTATTGCTAAACGTGTTAGTCATAGAAGTAGAAGTAGTCGCATGCGTGACAACTTCATGAAGACACGATGATGGAGATCATGATGATGGAGATCATGGTGTCATGCCGGTGACAAGATGATCATGGAGCCCGAAGATGGAGATCAATGGAGCTATATGATATTGGCCATATCATGTCACTACTATATAATTGCATGTGATGTTTATTATGTTTATGCATCTTGTTTACTTAGAACGACGGTAGTAAATAAGATGATCCCTTACAACAATTTCAAGAAGTGTTCCCCCTAACTGTGCACCGTTGCTAAAGTTCGTCGTTTCGAAGCACCACGTGATGATCGGGTGTGATAGATCCTTACGTTCACATACAACGGGTGTAAGACAGATTTACACATGCAAAACACTTAGGGTTAACTTGACGAGCCTAGCATGTACAGACATGGCCTCGGAACACGGAGACCGAAAGGTCGAACACGAGTCGTATGGAAGATACGATCAACATGAGAATGTTCACCGACGATGACTAGTCCGTCTCACGTGATGATCGGACACGGCACTAGTCGACTCGGATCGTGTAACACTTAGATGACTAGAGGGATGTCTAATCTGAGTGGGAGTTCATTAAAATTTTGATTAGATGAAATTAATTATCATGTACTTAGTATAAAACTTTTGCAAATATGTCTTGTAGATCAAATGGCCAACGCTCATGTCAACTTGAACTTCAACGCGTTCCTAGAGAAAACCAAGCTGAAAGATGATGGCAGCAACTATACGGACCGGGTCCGGAACCTCAAGATCATCCTCATAGCTGCCAGAAACAATATGTCCTAGAAGGACCGCTAGGTGACGCCCCGTCCCTGCAGAACAAAGACATTATGAATGCTTGGCAGACTCAAGGCCGATGATTACTCCCTCGTTAAGTGCGGCATGCTATACAGCTTAGAACCGGGCTCCAAAAGCGTTTTGAGCATCACGGAGCATATGAGATGTTCGAGGAGCTGAAACTAGTTTTCCAAGCTCACGCCCGGTCGAGAGATATGACGTCTCGACAAGTTCTATAGTTGTAAGATGGAGGAAAATAGTTACGTCGGTGAGCACATACTCGTAATGTCCGGGTTGCACAACCGCATGACCCACTGAATATTAACCTCCACGATGAGGCGGTTATTGACAGAATCCTTCAGTCGCTCCCACCAGGCTACAAGAGCTTTGTGATGAACTACAATATGCAGGGGATGGCAAAGACCATTCCTGAAGTATTTTCAATGCTGAAGTCAGCATAGGTTTTGATCTAGATAGAACATCAAGTGTTGATGGTCAATAAGACAACTAAGTTCAAGAAGGGAAAGGTAAATAAGAACTACAAGAAGGACGGCAAGGATGTTGCTGCTCGGTAAGCCGATTCGAAGAAGTCAAAGAATGGACCCAAGCACGACCGAAAGTGCTTTTATTGCAAGGGAAGGGTCATCGAAGCGGAACTTCCCCAAATACTTAGCGGATAAGAAGGCCGGCAACACCAAAGGTATATTTGATATACATGTAATTGTTGTGTACCTTACCAGTACTCGTAGTAACTCCTGGGTATTTGATACCGGTGTCGTTGCTCATATTTGTAACTCTACATTTACCTACGGGATTAGTTATGAACCTTAATAATTGTTATTTGGTGCCAAGTTTGAGCATGAACATTGTATCTGGATCTCGTTTAATGCGAGATGGCTACTCATTTAAATCCGAGAATAATGGTTGTTCTATTTATACGAGAGATATGTTTTATGGTCATGCTCCGATGGTCAATGGTTTATTCGTAATGAATCTCGAGCGTAATGTTACACATATTCATAGCGTGAATACCAAAAGATGTAAAGTTGATAACGATAGTCCCACATACTTGTGGTAATCGCCGCCTTGGTCACATTGGTGTCAAGCGCATGAAGAAGCTCCATCTTTGATGGACTTTTGGAGTCTCTAGATTATGAATCATTTGACACATGCGAACCATGCCTCATGGGCAAGATGACCAAGACTCCGTTCTCCGGAACAATGGAGCGAGCAACCAACTTGTTGGAAATCATACATACCGATGTGTGCGGTCCAATGAGTGTTGAGGCTCATGGAGGATATCGTTATGTTCTCACTCTCACGGATGACTTGAGTAGATATGGGTATGTCTACTTGATGAAACACAAGTCCGAGACCTTTGAAAAGTTCAAGGAATTTCAGAATGAGGTAGAGAATCAACGTGACCGAAAAATAAAGTTCTTACGATCAGATCGTGGAGGAGAATATTTAAGTCACGAATTTGGTACACACTTAAGGAAATGTGGAATCGTTTCACAACTCACGACGCTAGGAACACCTCAGCGTAATGGTGTGTACGAACGTCGTAATCGCACTCTATTGGATATGGTGCGATCTATGATGTCTCTTACAGATTTACCGCTATCATTTTGGGGATACGCTCTAGAGACAGCTACATTCACTATAAATAGGGCACCGTCTAAATCCGTTGAGACGACACCGTATGAATTATGGTTTGGGAAGAAACCTAAGCTGTCGTTTCTAAAAGTTTGGGGATGCGATGCTTATGTCAAGAAACTTCAACCTGAAAAGCTCGAACCCAAGTTAGAAAAATGCGTCTTCATAGGATACCCTAAGGAAACCATTGGGTATACCTTCTACCTTAGATCCGAAGGCAAGATCTTTGTTGCCAAGAATGGATCCTTTCTGGAAAAAGAGTTTCTCTCGAAAGGAGTAAGTGGGAGGAAAGTAGAACTCGATGAAGTACTACCTCTTGAACCGGAAAGTAGTGCAGCTCAGGAAAATGTTCCTGTGGTGCCTACACCAATTGGAGAGGAAATTCATGATGATGATCAAGGTACTTCGGATGAAGTTGCTACTGAACTTCGTAGGTCCACTAGGACACGTTCCGCACCAGAGTGGTACGGCAACCCTGTCCTGGAAATCATGTTGTTAGACAACGGTGAACCTTCGAACTATGAAGAAGCGATGGCGGGATTGACTACGATGAGACTTTCTCTCCCGTAGCGAAGCTTAAGTCCGTCTGAATCATGTTAGCAATTGCCGCATACTATGATTATGAGATATGGCAGATGGACCTCAAAACAGCATTCCTTAATGGTTATCTTAAGGAAGAGCTGTATATGATACAGCCAGAAGGTTTTGTCGATCCTAAGAATGCTAACAAGGTATGCAAGCTCCAAATGATCCATTTATGGGCTGGTGCAAGCATCTCGTAGTTGGAACATTCGCTTTGATGAGATGATCAAAGCGTTTAGTTTATGCAGACTTATGGAGAAGCCTGCGTTTACAAGAAAGTGAGTGGGAGCTGTAGCATTTCTCATATTATATGTAGATGACATACTTTTGATGGGAAATGATATAGAACTCTTGGACAGCATTAAGGCCTACTTGAATAAAAGTTTTTCAATGAAGGACCTTGGAGAAGCTGCTTATATATTAGGCATCAAGATCTATAGAGATAGATCGAGACGCCTCATAGGTCTTTCACAAAGCACATACCTTGATAAGATTTTGAAGAAGTTCAAAATGGATCAGTCCAAGAAAGGGTTCTTGCTCAGGTTGCAAGGTGTGAGATTGAGCTCAGCTCAATGCCCGACCACGGCAAAAGATAAAGAAGAGATGAGCGTCATCCCCTATGCCTCAGCCATAGGATCTATAATGTATGCCATGCTATGTACCAGACCTGATGTAAACCTTGCCGTAAGTTTGGTAGGAAGATACCAAAGTAATCCCGGCAAGGAACACGGGACAGCGGTCAAGAATATCCTAAAGTACACGAAAGGACAAAGGACATGTTTCTCATTTATGGAGGTGACGAAGAGCTCGTCAGAAGGGTTACGCCGATGCTAGCTTCGACCACAGATCTGAATGACTCTAAGTCACAAACCGGATACGTGTATATGTAGAATGGTGGAAGCGATGGTGGTGCAGTTGCAAGCGAAGCGTCGTGGCGGGATCTACATGTGAAGCGGAGTACATGGCAGCCTCGGAGGCAGCGCATGAAGCAATTTGGGTGAAGGAGTTCATCACCGACCTAGGAGTCATACCCAATGCGTCGGGGCCGATCAAACTCTTCCGTGACAACATTGGAGCTGTTGGGTTGACACGGATCGAGATCGATTTGTCACTCCGTATGACGGAGAGGTATCTCTGGGCCCACTTTCGGTAATGCATCATCATAATGAGCTCAAAGTGACCAAGTGTTTGGTCACGGGATCATGCATTACGGCACGAGTAAAGTGACTTGCCGTAGCGAGACCGAGCGAGGTATTGGGATACCGACGATCGAGTCTCGGGCATGTAACATACCGATTGACAAAGGGAATAGTATACGGGGTTGCTTGAATCCTCGACATCGTGGTTCATCCGATGACATCATCGAGGAGCATGTGGGAGCCAACATGGGTATCCAGATCCCGCTATTGGTTATTGACCTGAGAGCGTCTCGGTCATGTTCGCATGTCTCCCGAACTCGTAGGGTCTACACACTTAAGGTTCGGTGGCGCTTAGGGTTATTAGGAAGACTTGTATGTGATTACTGAATGTTGTTGAGTCCCGGATGAGATCCGGACGTCACGAGGAGTTCGGAAGGGTCCGGAGGTAAAGATTTATATATGGGAAGTTGTCAAGCGGACACCGAAAGTTTCGGGGCATATCGGTATTGTACTGGGGCCACCGGAAGGTTCCGGGTCCACCGAGGGGCCACCTCCCGGGGCCACATGGGCTGCGTGGGGGCAGGAGCCAGCCTGGTGGGCTGGGCGCACCCCCTTGGGCCCATGCGCCTAGGGGTTGGGGAACCCTAGGGGCGCCTTGCTTGGGGGCAAGCCCCCTCCCCTTGGCCGCCCCCCTCCTGGATGCCATCTAGAGGCCGCCCCTTCTCTCCCTTCCCCTATAAATAGAGGGGTGAGGGAGGGCAGCAAACACAAGTCAAGGCGCAGCCCTCCCTCCCCAACACCTCTCCTCCTCCAGCGTGTGCTTGGCGAAGCCTGCCGGAGAAGCTGTCACTCCACCATCATCACGTCGTCGTGCTGCTGCTGGAGCCATCTTCCTCAACCTCTCCTTCCTCCTTGCTGGATCAAGACGGAGGAGACGTCGTCCGTACTGTACGTGTGTTGAACGCGAAGGTGATGTCCGTTCAGCACTTGGTCATCGGTGATCCGAATCACGGCGAGTACGACTCCATCATCACCATCCCCTTGAACGCTTCCTTTCGATCTACAAGTGGTATGTAGATGCAAACTCACTCCCTTGACTCGTTGCTTAGATGAACTCATAGATGGATCTTGGTGAAACCATAGGAAAAAATTTAATTTTCTGCAACGTTCCCCAACACTACTCTTGTACTACCCATATCATCAATATTAATCAAGCAGGAGTAGGGTTTTACCTCCATCGAGAGGGTCCGAACCTGGGTAAAAGCATCGTGTCTCTTGTCTCCTGTTACCATCCGCCTAGACGCACAGTTCGGGACCCCCTACCCGAGATCCGCCGGTTTTGACACCGACATTGGTGCTTTCATTGAGAGTTCCTCTGAGTCGTCATCTTTAGGCCCGATGGCTCCTCCGATCATCAACAACGATGCGCTCCAGGGTGAGACTTTTCTCCCGGACAGATCTTCAGATTCGGGCGGCTTTGCACTGCGGGCCAATTCACTTGGCCATCTGGAGCAGATTGAAAGCTACGCCCCTGGCCACCAGGTCAGATTTGGAAGTTTGAATTACACGGCTGACGTCCGCGGAGACATGATCTTCGACGGGTTCGAGCCACACCCAAGCGCGCCGCACTGTCATGAGGGGCATGATCTAGCTCTGTCGCCCAACAGTGTCCTGGAGGCCGCACCAGTGTCCGCTCTGACCTTTAGCTCGGAGCCGACTGCGCCGATCGAGGACGGGTGGCTGGACTCCGCCTCAGGGGCTGCGATCTCTACGGCGATTGAGCCATACACCTACCCCGTGCTTTGCGAAGCTCGTGACTCCAAGGTGCCGGACTCCGAGCCTTCCGCGCCCCCGCCAATTGAATCCGATTGGGCGCCGATCATGGAATTCACTGCCGCGGACATGTTGGGGAACGTAGTAATTTCAAAAATTCTCCTACGATCACGCAAGACCATGGTGATGGCATAGCAACGAGAGGGAAGAGTGTCCGTCCACGCACTCGTGAGACCGAAAGCGGAAGCGTTATAACAACGCGGTTGATGTAGTCGACGTCTTCACGATCCGACCGATCCAAGCACCGAACGTCACGGCACCTCCGGAGTTACGCACACGTTCAGCTCGATGACGATCCCGGACTCCGATCCAGCAAAGTGTCGGGATGAGTTCCACAAGACGACGCGCAGCGTGGTGACGATGTTGATGCTCCACCGACGCAGGCTTCGCCTAAGCTCCGCGACGATATGACTTCTCCGGCGCAGGGCTTCGCCTAAGCTCCGCGACGATATGACCGAAGTGGAATATGGTGGAAGGGGGCACCGCACACGGCTAAGGAAAGATCCGTAGATCAACTTGTGTGTCTTGGGGTGCCCCTGCCCCCGTATATAAAGGAGGCAAGGGGGAGGTGGCCGGCCCTAGGGGAGGCGCGCAAGGAGGAGTCCTACTCCCACCGGAGTAGGACTCCCCCTCCTAGTTGGACTAGGATTGGAGGAGGGGAAGAGGAAGGCTGCCCCCCTTCCTTGTCCTATTCGGACTAGAGGGGGAGGCGCGCAGCCCACCTTGGCTGGCCCTTCCTCTTCTCTCCTATGGCCCATTAGGCCCATGGACCTCCCGGGGGTTCCGGTAACCTCCGGTACTCTAAGAAATCCCGATTTCACCCGAACACTTCCGATGTCCATATGTAGGCTTCCAATATATCAATCTTTATGTCTCGACCATTTGAGACTCCTCGTCATGTCTGTGATCACATCCGGACTCCGAACAACCTTGGATTGCATCAATACTTATAAACTCATAATGAACTGTCATCGAAGCGTTAAGCGTGCGGACCCTACGGGTTCGAGAACTATGTAGACATGACCTAGAACCATTCTCGGTCAATAACCAATATAGGAACCTGGATGCCCATATTGGTTCCTACATATTCTACGAAGATCTTTATCGGTCAAACCGCATAACGACATAATGTTGTTCCCTTTGTCATCGGTATGTTACTTACCCGAGATTCGATCGTCGGTATCCAATACCTAGTTCAATCTCGTTACCGGTAAGTCTCTTTACTCGTTCCGTAATACATCATCTCACAACTAACTCATTAGTTGTAATGCTTGCAAGGCTTAAGTGATGTGTATTACCGAGAAGGCCTAGAGATACCTCTCCGACAATCGGAGTGACAAAACCTAATCTCGAAATACGCCAACCCAACAAGTACCTTTGGAGACACCTGTAGTACTCCTTTATAATCACCCAGTTATGTTGTGACGTTTGGTAGCACCCAAAGTGTTCCTCCGTAAACGGGAGTTGCATAATCTCATAGTTACAGGAACATGTATGGGTCATGAAGAAAGCATTAACATACTAAACGATCAAGTGTTAAGCTAATGGAATGGGTCATGTCAATCAGATCATTCAACCAATGATGTGACCTTGTTAATCAAATAACAACTCCTTGTTTATGGTTAGGAAACATAACCATCTTTGATTAACAAGCTAGTCAAGTAGAGGCATACTAGTGACATACTGTTTGTCTATATATTCACACATGTATTATGTTTCCGGTTAATACAATTCTAGCATGAATAATAAACATTTATCATGATATAAGGAAATATTATTGCCTCTAGGGCATATTTCCTTCAGTCTCCCACTTGCACTAGAGTCAATAATCTAGATTACAAAGTAATGATCCTAACACCCATGGAGTCTTGGTGCTGATCATGTTTTGCTCGTGGAAGAGGCTTAGTCAACGGGTCTCGCAACATTCAGATCCGTATGTATTTTGCAAATCTCTATGTCTCCCACTTGGACTTGGTCCCGAATGGAATTGAAGCGTCTCTTGATATGCTTGGTCCTCTTGTGAAATCTGGATTCCTTTGCCAAGGCAATTGCACCAAAGATTGTCACGTAAGATCTTCATAGGTCCCGATGCACTAGGTATGACACCTAGATCGGAAATGAACTCTTTCATCCAGACTCCTTCATTTGTCGCTTCAAGCAGCTATGTACTCCGCTTCACATGTAGATCCCGCCACGACGCTTTGTTTAGAACTGCACCAACCGACAGCTCCACCGTTTAATAAAAACACGTATCCGGTTTGCGATTTAGAATCGTCGGATCGGTGTCAAAGCTTACATCGACGTAACCATTTACGACTAGCTCTTTGTCACCTCCATATACGAGAAACATATCCTTAGTCCTTTTCGTATTTCAGATGTTCTTGACCGCTGTCCGATGATCCATTCCTGGATTACTTTGGTACCTTCCTGCCAAGCTTACAGCTAAGCATACGTCAGTGTCTGGTACACAAGATTGCATACATGATAGAGCCTATGGCTGAAGCATAGGAACATCTTTCATTTTTTCTCTATCTTCTGCTGTGGTCGGGCATTGAGTCGACTCAATCTTATACCTTGTAACACGTGCAAAAAACCTTTCTTTGCTCGATCCATTTTGAACTTTTTCAAAACTTTATCAAGGTATGTGCTTTGTGAAAGTCCAATTAAGCGTCTTGATCTATCTCTATAGATCTTGATGCCCAATATGTAAGCAGCTTCACCGAGGTCTTTCATTGAAAAACTTTTATTCAAGTATCCTTTTATGCTATCCAGAAATTCTATATCATTTCCTATCAATAATATGTCGTCCACATATAATATCAGAAATGCTACAGAGCCCCCACTCACTTTCTTGTAAATACAAGCTTCTCCAAAAGTCTCAGACAAACCCATATGCTTTGATCACACTATCAAAGCGTCTATTCCAACTCCGAGAGGCTTGCACTGCACCATAAATTGATCGTTGGAGCTTGCACACTTTGTTAGCATCCTTTGGATCGACAAAACCTTCTGGTTGCATCATATACAACTCTTCTTCTAGAAATCCATTCAAGAATGCAGTTTTTACATCCATTTGCCAAATTTCATAATCATAAAATGCGGCAATTGCTAACATGATTCGGACAGACTTAAGCATCGCCACAGTGAGAAAGTCTCATCGTAGTCAACCCCTTGAACTTGTCGAAAACCTTTACGCAACAAGTCGAGCTTTGTAGACAGTTATATTACCATCAGCGTCGGTCTTCTTCTTAAAGATCCATTTATTTTCAATGGCTTGCCGATCATCGGGCAAGTCAACCAAAGTCCATACTTTGTTCTCATACATGGATCCCATCTCAGATTTCATGGCTTCCACCATTTTATGCGGAATCTGGGCTCACCATCGCTTCTTCATAGTTTGTAGGTTCGCCATGGTCAAGTAACATGACTTCCGAATAGGATTACCGTACCACTCACTGCGTATTTTACTCTGGTTGACCTCACGAGGTTCAAGAGTAACTTGATCTCAAGCTTCATGATCATCATCATTAGTTTCCTCACTAATTGGTGTAGTTGTCACAGAACCATTTCTTGTGATGAACTACTTTCCAATAAGGGAGCAGATATGATTATCTCATCAAGTTCTACTTTCCTCCCACTCACTTCTTTCGAGAGAAACTCTTTCTCTAGAAAGGATCCGAATTTAGCAACGAAAATCTTGCCTTCAGATCTGTGATAGAAGGTGTACCCAATCTCCTTTGGGTATCCTATGAAGACACATTTTTCCGATTTGGGTTCGAGCTTATCCGGTTGAAGTTTCTTTACATAAGCATCGCAGCCCCAAACTTTAAGAAACGACAACTTTGGTTTCTTGCCAAACCACAGTTCATAAGGCGTCGTCTCAACGGATTTTGACGGTGTCCTATTCAACGTGAATGCGGCCGTCTCTAAAGCATAACCCCAAAACGATAGCGATAAATCGGAAATAGACATCATAGATCGCACCATATCTAGTAAAGTACGACACGACGTTCGGACACACCATTTCTCCGTGGTGTTCCGTGGCGTGAGTTGCAAAACTATTCCACATTGTTTCAAATGTAAACCAAACTCAGAACTCAAATATTCTCCTCCACGATCAGATCGTAGAAATTTTATTTTCTTGTTACGATGATTTTCCACTTCACTCTGAAATTCTTTGAACTTTTCAAATGTTTCAGATTTGTGTTTCATTAAGTAGATATACCCATATCTGCTCAAATCATCTGTGAAGGTGAGAAAATAACGATACCAAGCGTGCCTCAACATTCATTGGACCACAAACATCGGTATGTATGATTTCCAACAAATCAGTTGCTCGCTCCATAGTTCCGGAGAACGGCGTTTTGGTCATCTTGCCCATGAGGCACGGTTACGCAAGTACCAAGTGATTCATAATCAAGTGATTCCGAAGCCCATCAAGATGGAGTTTCTTCATGCGTTTTACACCGATATGACCTAAACGGCAAGCCACAAATAAGTTGCACTATCATTATCAACTCTGCATCTTTTGGCTTCAACATTATGAATATGTGTATCACTACTGCCGAGATTCAACAAGAATAGACCATTCTTCAAGGGTGCATGACCATAAAAGATATTACTCATATAAATAGAACAACCATTATTCTCGATTTAAATGAATAACCGTCTCGCATTAAACAAGATCCAGATATAATGTTCATGCTCAACGCTGGCACCAAATAACAATTATTTAGGTCTAAAACTAATCCCGAAGGTAGATGTAGAGGTAGCGTGCGATCATTGCGATCACATCGACTTTGGAACCATTTCCAACGCGCATCGTCACCTCGTCCTTAGCCAATCTTCGCAATCCGTAGTTCCTGTTTCGAGTTGCAAATATTAGCAATGTAACCAGTATCAAATACCTGTACTATCATGAGTATTAGTAAGGTACACATCAATAACATGTATATCACATATACCTTTGTTCACCTTGCCATCCTTTTATCCGCCAAATACTTGGGGCAGTTCCGCTTCCAAAGGTCCGGTCTCGCTTGCGGTAAAAACACTCAGTTTCAGGCTTAGGTCCAGACTTGGGTTTCTTCTCTTGATCAGCAACTTTCTTGCTGTTCCTTTTGAAGTTTCCCTTATTCTTCCCTTTGCCCTTTTTCTTGAAACTAGTGGTCTTGTTGATCATCAACACTTGATGCTCTTTCTTGATTTCTACCTCCGTAGCTTTTAGCATCGCGAAGAGCTCAGGAATTGTCTTAGTCATCCCTTGCATATTATAGTTCATCACGAAGCTCTTGTAGCTTGGTGGCGTTGATTGGAGAATTACATCAATGACACTATCATCCGGAAGATTAACTCCCAGCTGAATTAAGTGATTGTTATACCCGGACATTTTGAGTATGTGCTCACCTTGTAACTATTCTCCTCCATCTTGCAGCTATAGAACTTATTGGAGACTTCATATCTCTCAATCCGGGCATTTGCTTGAAATATTAACTTCAACTCTGGAACATCTCATATGCTCCATGACGCTCAAAACGTCGTTGAAGACCCGGTTCTAAGCCGTAAAGCATGGCACATCGAACTATAGAGTAGTCATCATTACCGCTTGGCAGACGCTCACAACTTCTCGCTCAAGATCTGCAGCAGTTCGCTACCCAAATGGGTGCTTCCAGGGCGTAATTTTTCTCAGGCAAAGAATGAGGATAATCCTCAAATTACGGACCCGATCCGTGTAATTGCTACCATCATCTTTCAACTTTGCTTTCTCAAGGAACGCATTAAAATTCAACGGAACAACAAAGACGAGCCATCTATCTACAAGAAACATAGACAAGCAAAATACTATCAGTACTAAGTTCATGATAAATTTAAGTTCAATTAATCATATTAAAAACTCCCACTTAGACGGACATCTCTCTAGTCATCTAAGTGATCACGTGATCCATATCAACTAAACCATGTCCGATCATCACGTGAGATGGAGTAGTTTCAATGGTGAACATCACTATGTTGATCATATCTACTATATGATTCACGCCGACCTTTCGGTCTCCGTGTTCCGAGGCCATATCTGTTATATGCTAGGCTCGTCAAGTTTAACTCGAGTATTCAAGGCGCAACTGTTTTGCACCCGTTGTATTTGAACGTAGAGCCTATCACACCCGATCATCACGTGGTGTCTCAAAGACGAAGAACTTTCGCAACGGTGCATACTCGTGGAGAACACTTCTTGATAATTTTTAGTGAGAGATCATCTTATAATGCTACCGTCAATCAAAGCAAGATAAGATGCATAAAGGATAAACATCACATGCAATCAATATAAGTGATATGATATGGTCATCATCATCTTGTGCTTGTGATCTCCATCGCCGGCACCGTCATGATCACCATCGTCACCGGGCGCGACACCTTGATCTCCATCGTAGCATCGTTGTTGTCTCGCCAACTATTGCTTCTACGACTATCGCTACTCCTTAGTGATAAAGTAAAGCAATTACATGGCGTTGCATTTCATACAATAAAGCGACAACCATATGGCTCCTGCCAGTTGCCGATAACTTCGGTTACAAAACTTGATCATCTCATACAATAAAATATAGCATCACGTCTTGACCACATCACATCACAACATGCCCTGCAAAAACAAGTTAGACGTCCTCTACTTTGTTGTTGCAAGTTTTACGTGGCTGCTACGGGCTGAAAGCAAGAACCGTTCTTACCTACGCATCAAAACCACAACGATACTTCGTCAAATAGACTCCGTTTAACCTTCTCAAGGACCGGGCGTAGCCACACTCAGTTCAACTAAAGTGAGAGAGACAGACACCCGCGGTCACCTTTAAGCAACGAGTGCTCGGGCGGTGAAACCGATTTCAGCGTAAGCGTCTGGCGTAATGTCGGTCCGGGCCGCTTCATCTCACAATACCGCTGAACCAAAGTATGACATGCTGGTAGGCGGTATGACTTGTATCGTCCACAACTCACTTGTGTTCTACTCGTGCATATGACATCAACGCATAAAACCTGGCTCGGATGCCACCGTTGGGGAACGTAGTAATTTCAAAAATTCTCCTACGATCACGCAAGACCATGGTGATGGCATAGCAACGAGAGGAAGAGTGTCCGCCCACGTACCCTCGTGAGACCGAAAGCGAAGCGTTATAACAACGCGGTTGATGTAGTCGCACGTCTTCACGATCCGACCGATCCAAGCACCGAACGACGGCACCTCCGAGTTCTGCACACGCTCAGCTCGATGACGCATCCCGGACTCCGATCTAGCAAAGTGTCGGGGATGAGTTCCACAAGACGACGGGCGTGGTGACGATATTGATGCTCCACCGACGCAGGGCTTCGCCTAAGCTCCGACGATATGACTTCTCCGCGCAGGCTTTCGCCTAAGCTCCGCGACGATATGACCAAGTGGAATATGGTGGAAGGGGCACCGCTGCAGCTAAGGAAAGATCTGTAGATCAACTTGTGTGTCTTGGGGTGCCCCGCCTCAGATATAAAGGAGGCAAGGGGAGGTGGCGGCCCTAGGGGAGGCGCACCAAGGAGGAGTCCTACTCCCACCGGGAGTAGGACTCTCTCCTAGTTGGACTAGGATTGGAGGAGGGGAAGAGGAAGGCGCCCCTTCCTTGTCCTATTCGGACTAGAGGGGAGGGGGGCGCAGCCCACCTTGGCTGGCCCTTCCTCTTCTCTCCTATGGCCCATTAGGCCCATGGACCTCCCGGGGTTCCGGTAACCTCCGGTACTCAGAAAATCCCGATTTCACCCGAAACACTTCCGATGTCCATATGTAGGCTTCCAATATATCAATCTTTATGTCTCGACCATTTCGAGACTCCTCGTCATGTCCGTGATCACATCCGGGACTCCGAACAACCTTCGTGCATCAATACTTATAAACTCATAATGAACTGTCATCGAAACGTTAAGCGTGCGGACCCTACGGGTTCGAGAACTATGTAGACATGACCTAGAACCATTCTCGGTCAATAACCAATAGAGGAACCTGGATGCCCATATTGGTTCCTACATATTCTACGAAGATCTTTATCGGTCAAACCGCATAACGACATACGTTGTTCCCTTTGTCATCGGTATGTTACTTACCCGAGATTCGATCGTCGGTATCCAATACCTAGTTCAATCTCGTTACGGTAAGTCTCTTTACTCGCTCCGTAATACATCATCTCACAACTAACTCATTAGTTGTAATGCTTGCAAGGCTTAAGTGATGTGTATTACCGAGAAGGCCTAGAGATACCTCTCCGACAATCGGAGTGACAAAACCTAATCTCGAAATACGCCAACCCAACAAGTACCTTTGGAGACACCTGTAGTACTCCTTTATAATCACCCAGTTACATTGTGACGCTTTGGTAGCACCCAAAGTGTTCCTCCGGTAAACGGAGTTGCATAATCTCATAGTTACAGGAACATGTATGGGTCATGAAGAAAGCATTAACATACTAAACGATCAAGTGTTAAGCTAATGGAATGGGTCATGTCAATCAGATCATTCAACCAATGATGTGACCTTGTTAATCAAATAACAACTCCTTGTTTATGGTTAGGAAACATAACCATCTTTGATTAACAAGCTAGTCAAGTAGAGGCATACTAGTGACATACTGTTTGTCTATATATTCACACATGTATTATGTTTCCGGTTAATACAATTCTAGCATGAATAATAAACATTTATCATGATATAAGGAAATATTATTGCCTCTAGGGCATATTTCCTTCAGGACATCTTTCAGCACTCCGCTTTGGCGACATCCTGAATTCACTAAAGTCTCTCTCTTTATCAGGAGAGCCCTGGCCGGATTATGGTCAGGAAGGTTGGGATGCGGACGACGAAGAAATTCAAAGCCCACCCACCACCCACTTCGTAGCCGATGTCGATGATTTAACCGACATGCTCGACTTCGACTCCGAAGACATTGACGGTATGGACGACGATGCAGGAGACGACCAAGAACCAGCACCCACAGGGCACTGGAAGGCCACCTCGTCATACGACATATACATGGTGGACATCCCAAAAGATGGGAATGGCGATGGAACAAATGAGGATGACCCCTCCAAGAAACAGCCTAAGCCGGCGTCAACGTGGCGCCGCTCTAAATCCCGCCACAAAGAAAACGGTGATTCCGCACGGAGACAATAACACCCGGACAAGGTGCGAAGACAACCCTCCAAAGAAGATTTAAGCGCAGAGGATGGAGAAGCCAGCCCTCGTGAGAGAGCGGCAGAAAGAGAGGTAGAGGACGATAATTACATGCCTCCCTCCGAAGATGAGGCAAGCCTCGACGACAATGAATTCGTCGTGCCCAAGGATCTCGTCGAACAAGAGCGTTTCAAACACAGGCTTATGGCCACGGCAAGCAGCCTCAAGAAAAAGCAGCAACAGCTTAGAGCTGACCAAGACTTGCTAGCTGACAGATGAACTGAAGTCCTTGCGGCCGAAGAGTATGAACTCGAGCGCCCCTCCAAGAGCTACCCAAAATGCAGGCTGCTACCCCGATTAGAGGAGGAAGCACCCAAACCTACATCACCAAGATGATACGGCTGACCGGCCACCTCGTGGTCATGATGAGAGGCCTCTCGGCCCTCAACTCAAGCCGCACTTCCGGGCGCTCAAAAAATACCAAGGCGCGGGAAATGCGCCGGACTGCGAGATATATTGGAGGCCAAGGCAAGGCAAACAAGATCGATCTACGGATCGCGTGGGCACCCACGACCGCGTGGCGATAACCGCCACGCCGGATATGGCAACTCCGGCGGTCCGAACACATGAGACAAAGCTCATTTGAGCTGCGCCGTGATATAGCCCAATACAGAGGCGCCAAGACACCCACTATGCTTCATAGATGAAGTGATGGATCATCAAATCCACGAGGGTTTCAAACCCGTAAACATTGAATCATACGATGGCACAACAGATCCTGCAGTTTGGATCGAGGACTATCCCCTTCACATCCACATGGCCCGCGGTGATGATCTACACGCCATCAAATACCTCCCTTTCAAGCTTAAAGGACCAGCCCGGCATTGGCTTAACAGCTTGCCAGCAGAGTCAATTGGTTGTTGGGAAGACCTGGAAGCCGCATTCCTCGACAATTTCCAGGGCACATATGTGTGACCACCAGACGCCGATGACCTAAGCCACATAATTCAGCAGCCAGAGGAATCGGCCAGACAATTCTGGACACGGTTCCTAACCAAGAAAAATCAAATCGTCGACTGTCCGGATGCAGAGGCTCTTGCAGCCTTCAAACACAACATCCGCGACGAGTGGCTTGCCCGACACCTAGGACAGGAAAAGCCGAAATCCATGGCAGCCCTCACAACACTCATGACCTGCTTTTGCGCGGGAGAGTACAGCTGGCTAGCTCGTAGTAACAACATGACCAAGAGCCCAGGTAATTCGGATACCAAGGGCAGCAATGGCAGGTCGCGTCGCAACAAGCACAAGCGCCGCATTAACGGCGATAATGCTGAGGATACGGCAGTCAATGCCGGATTCAGAGGCTCTAAACCCGGTCAGCGGAAAAAGCCATTTAAAAGAAATACTCCGGGCCCGTCCAATTTGGACCGAATACTCGATCGCTCGTGCCAGATACACGGCACCCCCGAAAAACCAGCCAACCACACCAACAGGGATTGTTGGGTGTTCAAGCAGACAGGCAAGTTAAATGCGAAAACAATGACAAGGGGCTGCATAGCGATGACGAGAGGAGGAGCCCCCTACGCCGAACAATAGAGGATGTAAGGGCTTCCCCCACAAGTGCGGACGGTGAACATGATATACGCAACCCACATACCCAAAAGGGAGCGGAAGCGTGCACTAAGCGACGTATATGCGATGGAGCCAGTCGCCCCAAAGTTCAACCCATGGTCTTCCTGCCCGATCACTTTTGATCGAAGGGACCACACCACTAGCATCCGCCATAGCGGATTCGCCGCATTGGTTCTAGGCCCAATCATTGACGGATTTCACCTCACTAGAGTCCTAATGGACGGCGGCGGCAACACCTGCTTTATCGGGATACAAAGGTCGCAAAATGGGCATAGACCCATCAAGGATTAAACCCACGAAGACGACCTTTAAAGACGTCATACCGGTGTAGAGGCCAACTGCAGGCTCAGTTACACTTGAAGTGGTCTTCGGATCCCGGATAACTTCCGAGCGAGGAGTTAATCTTCGACATAGTCCCGTTCCGCGGCTATCACGCGATCGCTCGGACGAACCGCATTTGCAAAGTTCAATGCGGTGCCGCACTACGCATATATCAAGCTAAAGATGCCAGGTCCTCGAGGAGTCATTGCGGTCAATGGAAACACCGAACGCTCTTTTCGGACGGAGGAGCATACGGCGTCCCTCGCGGCGGAAGTACAAAGCAGCCTCTTAAGTCAATTCTCGAGTCCGGCTATTAAACGTCCAGACACCGTCAAGCGCGCCCGGAGTAACCTACAACAAGACCGCCTGGCACGTTCCGAGCGCATAGCAATGCGGCCCAAACCCAGCCATCGCGAAATTGCGAAACCAGTACTACGCATACATAATTACACTCTGGAAATACCATGGGCAGAGGGGGAGGGGCACGACCACGGCATGCCCAGAATGCGGCTCAACCGCACCAGGGGCTCCCGATTGTGTCATTCTTTTCTTTTCTTCTTTCCTTTTTACTTTCAGGACTCCGTTCTCACGAAGCCTGTCACATCCCAAGCTTCTGGCTTTGCACTAGGCTAACTTCATGTGTAAATCATGTTTAAATTCCTCAGAAACTTGAAATGGGGATGACAGAACCCCCAGCACCCCCCCCCCTAAACAAACTAGGGTTTACTAAAATCATTTTCAATGAACCCAAAATGACCTTCTAAAATGTTCATCATCTTTGCCTTGGTCTAGAACCTCTGACAAAAATGGTGCACAAATTTCTAGGTCATACAAAGGTCACTAGATTAAATCATATGTTATTTGAATTTGGGCATTTAAATGCTAGTAAATATTTTAAATGCCCAAATAATCCTAAACTGAAATGTTCCATGTTGGATATATTCTATACATTGGGCATGTGCAGTTTGGTGATTTTTGAAAGGGTCTAGGTATCTTTAGAAAAGCCACAAAGACTACAGAATAATAGAAAAACAGAAACAATAAATAAGAGAGAGAGAGAGAGAGAGAGATTTTTACCTGGGCCACTTACCTGGCCGGCCCAGCTGGCAGCCCACCTGCTGGCCCAGCCCAGCAGCCCTCCCCCTGTCGTCTTCCTCCTGCCAGGAGGACAGACAGGTGCGTGGCAAGCGCGCCGACGACGCCTTGCCACCTCCTGCTTCAGCCGCGCAGCCTCGACCCCCCAGGCGTGCCACGGAGACGCCCCGAAGCTCCTGCTCCCTCTCCACCACTCGCTGCTCCCTCTCCTCCTCTGTACCTCCTTCCCGAGCCCCATCCGAGCGTCGCCGTTGCTGCCACTCGCCGTAGCCACGCCCACAGGCCCTCCCTCGCCTCGCCACGTGTCCATGGCCTCCGTCTTGACGCCCTCGTCCTCCACGTCGACTCGCTCGACGCCGAACGCCCCAAAACATCGTCCCCGACCTCGTCTTCGTCGTTCGGCCGCCGAGATCACCGGCGACCTCCCGTCTCCAACAGCCCCTCCCCGAGCTCGCCGACCCCCTCTTCGTGCTCGCTGAGCCATCGACCATCCCCACCCTCTTCGTTCTCTACGCCACTGCCCGCCGCGCCGCACCACTTGCACGCGCCGCCGCCTCTGCCGTCCGCCGTCGTGGCCACAGCCACGCGTGCTCAAACCCGAGCGCGTCACTGCACTCAGTACACCACCAGGGGCATGTTTCACCCACCAGCTGCCCCTCCCGTGCACCACAACGCCAAACCAGCAGGTGCCCGAACACCGGCCGCCGCCACGAGCTCGACTCCGGCGAGCTCGTTCCACCCCGCGCCTCCCGCGTGCCTCCCCTGGATGGGCGCAAGCAAGGGCAACCCTCTGGTGCCCTTGGCTTGGCCCAAAACCGCCCGTAGCGCCACCCCGGCGATCTTCCGCCACGGTTTTGGTTGCCGCCGGCAGAACTCCGGCGAAGCCGACGTGGCACTGTCATTAGCCACTAATGACGCCCTAACTAACCCACCTAGCTCACAGACACTTGGGCCCCACGCCCTAAATAATCTAGGTTTTACCCCTTTTTAGATTAGTTTATAATCATGCGGGACCCACCAGTCAGAGTTGACTGCGCTGACGTGTCTGTTGACCCGGACCCACCTGCCTTTGACACTGAACAGCACTAGGTCACTGACCTATGGACCCCACTGTCAGGTTTGACCCTGGTCAACTAGGTTGACCCGCTGACGTCATGATGATGTCATGCTAACGCAGTAAATCTATTTCTGGATTTAGCTTAATTTTAAATAATCCAGGAAATTCCAAAAAAATAGTGCTAACTTCTAAAAATCATAGAAATTCAACCGTAGCTCAGAATGAAATAAGTTATATATGAAAATTTATCAGAAAAATCCAATCTATCCATCTGTACTGGTTTCATGCATGTTTAAACAAGTTAACTTGCTGTTTAGCGCAAAACATGATAAAGCACTATTTAAGCTCACAAATGAGTTTGAACTTTGAATCTTTGGTTCAAAATAGCTCAAACCCATCTGATTGTAGTTGCATTAGCCCAACACACTCATTTTACCATGTCATGATCATGCATCATATTGTGCATTGCATTGATTGTGTTTCTCTCTCTGTTGCCGGTATTTGTTCCCTCTCGATAGACGTGATTCGACGATGAGTTCGATGACACCGATGAAGAACTATAATATCTTCAGAAGTGCCAGGCAAGCAAAACCCCCTTGTTCATTCCGATACAATCCCACTCTCTCGCTCCTGCTCTCTTTTACTGCATTAGGACAACAACGATTCAACTGTTACATGCTGCGGTAGTTGAACCCCTTTCCTCTGCATGACCTGTCATTGCCACAGTAATAGATGAAATCCATTAGCATGAGTAGGAGTTGTTTGAGCCCTGATGTGCCTACTCATTCATGCTTGTTTGTCATGCCTACTATTGCTTAGAGTTGTGTCAGTCTGATTCATCAGGGATGAATTGGAGGTGTGTGAACATGTCCTACTGTGTGTGAGCTAAGTGTGTGAACATGATTTGGTAAAGGTAGCGGTGAGAGGCCATGTAGGAGTACATGGTGGGTTGTCTCATTGCAGCCGTCCTTAGGAACTGAGTTCTGTGTTTGTGATCCATGAACAGTTACTACCACACATTGGGTTCCAAAGAACTCGACCCTCTCGACTTATTAATCAACATGATCTCTGTCTTGGAGTTGCAACTAGTTTCTGGTGTTTGTAGGTAGTGTTAGTAGTCTACCAAGTGGCACCCGCTACAGGTGGGCTTGGGACAGACTAGGCACCATGGCACGGTGTACCAAGCGTAGATCCACCCGTCGAGGTGGGCTTGGGAACCCTGCTCACATCGTTTGGGGCCGTGAGCGACACCCGGCCGGATCTCCTTGCGGATGGAACCCGAATAGGCGATAAACACAGACGAGAGACTTGTGTGGTTAGTCGGTCGTGGCCGACACCCTCGCCGGGCTTCCGCTTGAAGGTTGTCGAGTACATGTCGTGTAAACGGCGATAAGTGGTGAGAGCGTGTGAAGAAGTACACCCTGCAGGTTAACATTATCTATTCGAATAGCCGTGTCCGCGTAAAGGACTTCGGTTGCTGTATGCAGTTCATAGACAAGTGAAAGTGGATACTCTATAATGCGCAAGATAAGCGTGAGTGCTATGGATGGCGTTCTCGTAGGGAGGCGGGAGCGGATCCATAGTGGTGTATTGACATGGTGAATATGTGGACTCGTAGCGCCACCTCAAAAGAGTTACTTGCGATCGTAGTTCAGATAGCCACTGAGTCAAAGGCTGGCTTGTTGCAGTCAAACTCCACCACCCTCTTTATTGAAACCGATGCATGTGTAGCTAGTTCGATGTAAGTCTTCACAGGTACATTTGTACTCACGTTTGCCTATTTTATGTTTTTGCAGAGAGACTTCAGTCTCGATAGTAGTTCCGCGTGGACTTCGACGTTTAGCTTGTTACCTCAGCTATGATCTTGTGCCCTCGGCAGGATTTGGTAGATAGTCAGGCTTCTCAGCCTTTTTCATTTGTAGATGTCTGTACTCAGACATGTTAAGCTTTCGCGTGTGCTTTGACTTGTATGCTTTGAATGTTGGGTCATGAGACCCATGTTTGTAATATCTCGCTCCTCGGAGCCTAATGAATAAATACTTTGAGTCATAGAGTTTTGTTGTGATGCCATGTTGTGTTTACACATATCGAGCATATTGTGTGTATGATTGAAATGCTTTGTATGTGTTGGATCCGACAATCTAGTTGTTTATCCTTGGCAACCTCTCTTATGGGGAAATGTAGTCTAGTGCTTCCATGAGCCATAGTAGAACGCTACAGCCCGGTTCACCGGAGTCCTGCTAGCCCAGCACTACTGCTCAAGATGCTTGACTGGCCGGCATGTGTTTCACTTCGTTCATGTGTCTGTCCCTTCGGGGAAATGTCACGCGGTGACTCCGGAGTCCTGCCTAGCTTGCTACAGCCCGGGTTCCCGGAGTCCTGTTAGCCCAGTGCTACAGCCCGGATTCACACGCTGTCAATCGACATGCTCGGGTTGATTCATGTATGCCTGTTCCCATGGGTTAGTGCCGCTTTGGGTTCACGACTAGCCATGTCGGCCCGGGTTCTCTGTCATATGGATGCTAGCGACACTATCATATACGTGAGCCAAAAGGCGCAAACGGTCCCGGGCCATGGTAAGGCGACACCCGTGGGAATACCGTGCGTGAGGCCGCAAAGTGATATGAGGTGTTACCGGCTAGATCGATGTGACTTGGAATCGGGGTCCTGACAAAGCCCTGTCCGGTAGTAGAATCGCCGAACACACGATGCAATAGCCAGGGAAGCAGAAAGCTATGTCGAGTGTCCAGGTGGTCTCTATTACGAGCAGTATACCTGTTTTACATACCATCCCGCAGCTTACCCTCGGAGGGGACATGTTAAAAGTCCCGCCCCTTGCTTATCGCACTATTTGTATCGTTACGCTCTTCTTGCAGCCCCTTTTGAATAAACAATACATAGCTTCGCCTATTATTGAATTCCTTTTTCTATATATATATATATATATATATATATATATATATATATATATATATATATGTTCGATTATGACATTGTGCAACCGTACACTTTGGTGCGGGCAATACACCGAGGGCTTAAGTACCCTACAATATGGTGTGATAAGTCCGAACACTTTCACAAGTGCGGCACCCGAACTTATAGCATTATATGCATCGGCTCGAATCATGTCTTGGGTCAATAGTTGGGTTTTCCGGCTCCCATGTTTTGGTACCTTATGTTCCGTTATATCGGCTAAGGTAGCGCTGGGAGAACCACTGCGATTGTGCCCGGTTGAGCTGGGTTAAGCACCTCGGTGGAGAAAGCTAAAACTGACCGTCATGATAGGGCGAGAGCGATGCGCTGTTCAAGAGGTTTTCGAGTCCCTAAAGACTTATGCCGCTTAGTGCGAGGAGTCGGCATTGTCCGCCTAGGCGTGGATAGCGCCCGAACTTCGGTCTTCGAATACCAGGGCTTCACGAAATTTAAAATTATAGAATTCTATGGCTAAGTGAGAGTGTTCAAGCATTATAGTCCGGTTGCCTTGTTGTTCGTTGCTGAGCGCCTCCCTCGAAGGACCCAAGAATGGGAACAAGAGCGCTCAAGTTTATCCCGAACACCCAAAGACTCGTGGCATGGGGGTTTGAAGCCGACGACTCGCCATCTCTCAAATTTAATACACGGCCGCCTGGAAGGTAATATTTTAAATTCAAAAGGTGTTGCTTAGCGCATATGAACAAGTTTTCAGCATACAGGATAACAAATGCGAGTCTACTAAAAATTACATCTTTGGAGCATTCACCGCTATAAAGGCGGGCACCCTTCAGATGCCCTCATAATACATTTCAGGCTTGTGATGCTCCTTGCCGTGGTGGTCCGTCTGTCACAAGCTTCTCGGCGTCCATCTTGCCCCAGTGCACCTTAGCATCGGGCAAGGCCCTCTGAGCACCTTTGATGCGCACGGAGCGCAGCGACTTCAACCCATGGACAGGCGTCCACCAGCCGCCTCACCAGCCCGAAGTAGCTCCCAGGCATGGCTTCCTTAGGCCACAGCCGAACTATGAGGCCCTTCATGGCCTGTTCGGCCACCTTATGGAGCTCGACCAGCTGCTTCAACTGGTCGCTTAAGGGCACCGGGTGTCCGGCCTCGATATCGAGACCGTAACACCTTCTCCGTCGAGCTTCCCTCCTTGGCTCGGTAGAATGCGGCAGCATCGGACACACTGCGGGGCAGATCTGCGAACGCTCCTGGAGAGCTCCGGATTCGGGTAAGTAACAGATAATTCACTTTCACATGCTTGTTTTGCATAAAGAATGCCTTACCCCCCGCTATCTTCTTCATCGCCTCAATTTCCTGGAGGGCTTTTTGGGCTTCGGCCTTAGCGGCTTTGGCGCTCTCAAGGGTCGAGGCGAGCTCGGACTCTCGAGTCTTTGAGTCACGCTCCAAACTCTCGTGTTTTTCCACGAGAGCCTGGAGCTCTTGCCGCACCTCCGCCACCCGCGCCTCCTACTTCCCTCGCTCGGTGCGCTCCGCGGCCGCATTGCTTTCGGCCTTGGACACCGCTTCCTTCAGGTTCGCCACCTCGTTCATGGCCCCTGCAATATTCACGTTATTCCTGTCATTTTTTGCAACCACATCTTTTAAATACTCTCATAAGGTATTACTTACCTTCCTTGTCCTCGAGCTGCTTTTTGGCAAGGCTGAGCTCGTTCTCGGACCGCCGAGGCTCGCTTCAATGCATCAACCTCCATGGCGGTCTGGCAGAGGTCGGCAAGAGCGCCTTTGCATTCCCATATTGACATACTTATGTTAGACTCCTGGGTATATCTTTTAGATCCTCAGTTCGACTTTTCTTTTCGAACACCAAACTGAGCATCAGGGGCTACTGTCTATGCGGTTATACTTTTACATATCTTAAATACATACCTCGAAGCTTGTTAGAAGGCTGGCACAGGCTTCAGTCAGCCCGCTCTTGGCGGACTGAACTTTCTGGATCACCACACTCATAACAGTGCGGTGCTCCTCGTTGATGGAAGCGCCGTTAAGCGCCTCCATCAAATTATCCGGTGCCTCCGGTTGGACGGAGGTCACCGGCGTTGCGATCTTGCCCTTCTTCACGAAGGGTCGCTGCCGGACTCCGGAACCACTGAAGGTTCGATGCGAGTCCCAAGAGGCGGACTTAAAGCCCTTGAGGTTTTATCCCTTTGCCGGAGTGCAGGAGGTCGCCTTGCGGCGCCTCCAGGGCCACCTCCTCCTGGCTGGGCCCCTTTTGGGACTCCACCTCGGCATCATCCGCGGCGGGAGGAGACGAGGCGGTGGAAAGTGAGGTGCTATTCACATCCGACGAATCCAGGGAGCCGCTCGTCGAAGCGTCGAGCCCGTCCTTGGGCGGGCTGCATGGTTATATTCGGCGTTAGAAGATGATGTGCGACAAATGGAACGCCATGAGTTATTCTGGTGTCCGCACACTGACGATTTCGCCAGGGGCTTGGTCCTCGGTGGCCACTCTTCTTCACCGTCGTCGGTGTTGGTGGTGTAGTCCGGTGGAAGGGTCCTTCCCTTCTTGGACCCTCCGGCCTCCCCAGTTGGGGCGGCATTCCTTTTCTTCTCTCCCCCCGCTGGGGGAGAGGCCTCTTTTTCCTCCTCCGTGTCTTCGCAGGAGGAGTTCGCCTCGGAGTCATTGGACGATGAGTCCGACAACACCTGGCGCCGGGAACTCCTTCGAGTTCCCGTGACCTTCTTCTTGGCCTTCTTCTCCGGCACCACGTAAGGTGCCGGAACCATCAGCCCTGTTAATCGGGCGTCCGCTGGGTCTTCTGGCAAGGGAGCCGGACAGTCAACCTGTCCGGACGTCTTCTGCCGATCTGTCAAAGGTGAGGGAGTTTTAGATCCCGCATAGAGTCAAACTATGAAAAAGAGTCCTGTAAAGAGTAAAATAGCTTACCTTGCTGGCTTGATGTCATGAGCTGAATCCAGCGATCTTCGGTGGCGGATGCGGGAGCCTCGGCGTATGAACAGCACCTTCCGGGCATCTTCGTGCGTAGTGTCGAAGAGCCGGCTCAAGGTTCGGTCTTGTGCGGATCAAACTCCCACAAGTTGAAGGATCATTGTGGCATGGGAGGATCCGGTGGATGAGCATAACCTGGACTATGTTGACAAGCTTGAGCTTCTTGTCCACCAGGTTTCGAACGCAGGTTTGGAGTCCGGTCAGCTCTTCTGAATTACCCCATGTCAGGCCCGTCTCTTTCCATGAGGTGAGCCGTGTAGGGAAGCCAGATCAGAATTCGGGGGCCGCTGCCCATTTAGAGTCGCGCAGCTCGGTGATGTAGAACCACCCCGATTGCCACCCCTTTATGGTCTCCATGAAGGATCCCTCGAGCCATAGGACGTTGGCCATCTTGCCCACCATGGCACCTCCGCACTCATTGGCGGCCCACCACTACCTTCGGCTAGACATTGAAGGTCTTCAGCCATAAGCCGAAGTGGGGCTGGATGCAGAGGAAGGCCTCGCAAACGACGATGAACGCCGAGATGTTGAGGATGAAATTCGGGGCCAGATCGTGGAAATCTAGGCCGTAGTAGAACATGAGCCCCCAGACAAATGGGTGAAGTGGAAAACCTAGTCCGTGGAGGAAGTGGGGGAGGAACACCACCCTCTCATGGGGCCTGGGGTGGGGATGAGCTGCCCCTTGTCGGGGAGCCGATGCGCGATATCGTCGGACAAGTATCCGGCCTTTCGCAGCTTTTTGATGTGCCCCTCCGTGATGGAGGAGGCCATCCACTTGCCTCCTGCTCCGGACATAGTTGGAGAAGTTTGAGGTGGGATGTGCGGACTTGGGCGCTAGACCTCAAGTGTGCGGAAATGGATGAGCAAAGGAGGAAGAAGGCGTGTGTGAAAAAGTGGATCCTTATCCCCTTATATGGACAGACAAAGCTATGCGTCCCCACCGGCCTCATAAAACTCGCTCATCTCCCAAGCGCCGTGATCAATGGCGTGGTTAGGTTACCCACGCCCTATTGATGAGAATCCCGGAATAAGGGGACACGATCTCTGCTTTGACAAGACATGCCAAGGAAACCGCCTCGCTAAACGCGCTGAGGTGGGAGAGTGAAAACGATTCAAATAAAGGCTTGGCTGTGGTGTGATGTCACGATGCGGAATACGACAGCAGATTGAGTTTGTGTAAATAGTATTCTCTCTATGGTGGTATGTGGAACTTATTTTGCAGAGCCGGACACTATCCTTGTGTTCCAAATCTTCTATGAAGAATTCGGAGGAGGAACCCGCCTTGCAATGCCGAAGCAATATCTTGCGCCCGGACTAAATGCGTCATTGAAGCCTGGTTCAGGGGCTACTAAGGGAGTCCTGGATTAGGGGGTGTCTGGATAGCCGGACTATGACCTTTGGCCGGACTCCTGGACTATGAAGATACAAGATTGAAGACTTCGTCCCGTCCGAATGGGACTTTCCTTGGCGTGGAAGGCAAGCTTGGCGATACGAATATGTAGATCTCCTACCATTGTAACCGACTCTGTGTAACCCTAACCCTCTTCGGTGCCTATATAAACCGGAGGGTTTTAGTCCGTAGGACGAACAACAATCATACCATAGGCTAGCTTCTAGGGTTTAGCCTCTCACGATCTCGTGGTAGATCTACTCTTGTACTACCCATATCATCAATATTAATCAAGCAGGAGTAGGGTTTTACCTCCATCGAGAGGGCCCGAACCTGGGTAAAAACATCATGTCCCTTGTCTCCTGTTACCATCCGCCTAGACGCTCAGTTCGGGACCCCCTACCTGAGATCCGCCGGTTATGACACCGACATTGGTGCTTTCATTGAGAGTTCCTCTGTGTCGTCATCTTTAGGCCCGATGGCTCCTCCCATCATCAACAATGATGCGCTCCAGGGTGAGACTTTTCTCCCCGGACAGATCTTCGTATTCGGCGGCTTTGCATTGCGGGCCAATTCCCTTGGCCATCTGGAGCAGATTGAAAGCTACGCCCGCCACCGTGTCGATTTGGAAGTTTGAACTACACGGCTGACGTCCGCGAAGACTTGATCTTCGACGGTTTCGAGCCACAGCCAACCGCGCCGCACTGTCATGAGGGGCATGATCTAGCTCTGCTGCCGAACTGTGTCCTGGAGTCCGCACCAATGTCCGCTCCGACCTTTAGCTCGGAGCCGACTGCACCGATCGAGGACGGGTGGCTGGACACCGCCTCGGGGGCTGCGATCTCTACGGCGATTGAGCCGTACACCTACCCCGTCCTTTGCGAAGCTCGTGACTCCAAGGTGTCGGACTCCTCTCCGGACTCCGAGCCTTCCGCGCCCCCGCCAATCGAATCCGATTGGGCGCCGATCATGGAATTCACTGCCGCGGACATCTTTCAGCACTCGCCCTTTGGCGACATCCTGAATTCACTAAAGTCTCTCTCTTTATCAGGAGAGCCACGGCGGATTATGGTCGGGGAAGGTTGGGATCTGAGCAGCGAAGAAATTCAAAGCCCACCCACCACCCACTTCGTAGCCATTGTCGATGATTTAACCGACATAGTCTTTCAGAAGCATTAACTCTCTACTCCGGGTAGACCGTACCAACCTACATCCCCTACATCTTCTAGTCTACCTCTTCAAGAGCTCACGCAACTTAATCAACTATGCTAGAGCCCATAGTAGCTTGCATTTGCCTACGGAAGTTTCCAAAGATGAATAATCTCATGATCCCTTTGAGCACAGGTGGCGATCCATAGGAGAATCACACGGTACCCGGGATTTCCAAAAATACAGGCAACAATGGGTTCCCCAGGTGCCTCAATCCACCCAGATGTGAATTTAAGTTGCCACCTTAAGTAAACCATTAATTAAACAATCTCACATCTGTCATGGTAACACTCACCCAATCCACGTCTACTAGCATAGCATGGCAATATAAGCAAACATCGAAATAACTCCCAAAGGTTTGATAATAAACACGTAATAGGTACTACCTCATCTACTTTCCCAAAACCCACAATTTAATTAGATCCTAATCATGCAATGTTTGAGGATTGATCTAATGCATAAAAACTGGGTATGAAAGGGGATATGATCAAAGTGTGAACTTGCCTGTACTGGTGATGAAGATGATTCGCACTCAAAACTCTTGATAGTTCTATTCATCACACTCCGTTCAATCTATCATAAGCAAGCAATAGTAACCACACATAAGCAATCACTCAAAAGATCGGAAAGAACGAAGAAAACAATTCGGAAAACTTCGAAACCAAGCAAATGACTCTTGCAACATAAAACAATTTCTAACAGTACCAAAATTAAGTGCATTTGGCCTTATCAGAAATTTTAGGTCAAGAGCTTCGATTTGCAAAAAGAATCAACTAAATCGGTGTTATAAAACTCAAGTTACGATCAAACGAAGCTCAAATACTAAACTGTTTGAAAATCAAATTTTAAACTTTCAAAAACATGTTTAAGTTGATTATCCGGATACAGGGGATCATAACGAAGAAGTGGGCATTGGTTTCATTGGATTTGAATAAACGAGCGAAAAGTTGTGATCGACTGAAGTACAGGGACTAATATGTAAACAAAATATTCACGGATGGGTCCCTGGCCGAAAATTAAGAAGAAAAAAGAAAAATTCTACCGAGTGAACGTTCACTGCCGAATGCTAACTAATGAAAAACTGTTCGCTCCAGATCTAATCTGACGAGCGTTCACTAATTAGAGGATAACGATTCGAACAGAAGAAAAAACGAACCTAGATCTAATCCTGGCCGTAGAAGGGGAATCGGACGGCCGGGGTAGCTCCGGGGCGTACAGCGGCGGTGGAGGTCGACATCGCCGGAGAAGACGGCAGCGGCGGCTTTGAGCGGGCGGCGATTCCGGTGGTCCTCCGGCGTGGTCGTGGGGTCGGGAAGAAGCGGCGCGACGCGGCGGTGACGATGGTGGTGGCGGCAGCGGTCGGGGGCGACGGAGTGGAGCGGGCGGCGGTGGCTGGGTCTCGCCGGAGCGGCGGTTTCCGGCGGATGCGGCGCGTCGGCTGAGGGAGAGAGAGAGGCCGGGGTCTCGCCTTTTAAAGGCGGAGGTGAGGAGGTGGCGTGGAGGAGGGGGCAGGAGAGGCGGCGAGAGAGGCGGGCGAACCGGCGGCTGGCGTCTTGGCTCGGGACTTCGTCCCGAGCTCGAGACAGTGGCGTGGGCCGGGCTGCCCGGCCGTCGATCCGAGGAGTTTTTATAAACATTTTACCATGCAAACTAAAAATAATAAAGACCAAATAAATAAAAGATATTATATAGGCATATAATATATCAAAATTTTCGAAAAACATTTCCTACAAGCTAAACATTTTTCTAGAGTCAAATAAAATCCACACAAATTTAAATAATTCAAACAAGGTTACTCTTGCTCTAATAAAATCCAACAAAAATCATTTTGAAAAATACCAAAATGATTTCAAATTTATTTCTCTCCAATTTTTCTGATGTAGGGAATCATGTTACCCTATTTTCCATATATTTTAATTTTGGAGAAAAATAATTTGAATAAAATCCAAATAACTCCAGATTTGAAAATAATTTCAAAGGGACTTTGAATTTGATCCCTTTAAACTTCCAACTCATATTTCATATGTTTTGAAGAAGTCAGTTTATCTTCTCTCATGAAAATCATTGAGTTGCTTAAAGTTTTCTGAATTTGAAATATTTCCAGATGAAATTCAAATATTTTCAACACCTCTTTTCATTTAAATAAATGGAAGAAGTCATGTCATCTTCTCTCCAGGGTTTTGTGATGAAAA
Source organism: Aegilops bicornis (assembly GCA_021605145.1). Taxonomy (NCBI): domain Eukaryota; kingdom Viridiplantae; phylum Streptophyta; class Magnoliopsida; order Poales; family Poaceae; genus Aegilops; species Aegilops bicornis. The sequence goes on from CM038669.1 coordinate 449,807,513, forward strand.
GAATTTGAATTCACGGAGATCGTAACATGCAAAATGAAAGTTTGGGAAAGTCCTTTTATTCCGTCTCATTTAACTTTCAAAAGTTTCGAATTTCACTCAATTCACTCAATCAATCAAACAATCAATCAAATATATCTATTTATTATAACATTCCAAAATTTAGAATTTTGGGATGTTACAAACCTACCACCCTTAAAATGAATCTCGTCCTCGAGATTCGGAGAGGCTAGCAAGAAATAGGTTAGGGTTGGGGTCTTCTCAAAATCCATCCATCGTCTCCGGAGGTCTGGGGTGCTATCACCCTTAGAAACATGGTTACGGTTCCATCAAAACTTATATACTCCATCCTTTTTGTTGACAGGGTCGGTCTTCTCAGATTCTCAGGAAAATTTCTTCTCTGGGCTCTTCCGGTGGTGGCATAACCTTTTCCTCAATTCCTCTGCCCTTTCATCTTGATAAGGTTATTCCATGACTGGGTCTTCTTAGCTGACAGGTCCGGCGCCAATACTAAACAACTATCGATATCTCATGGGGTCAACAATTTATTGTTTCTCCTGCAAAAAAGGGTATGGGTTGAACCTCACCGTATAACCTACGGTTGGCAACAGCTGCCTTGTACAAGGAAAATTGTCCTGCCACTCTAAGGTTTAAACAAGGTTTACTATCGTCATCTCTCTACTATAGGCAAGTCACTCAGATTTACCATCCCATATAGCAAGGCGAACAATAAGAGTAAGTCAGTATGGTGATCAATCCATCCGGACCCAAATCATTACCATGTATATAGTTTAGCGAATCTCGCATACTAACACTCGGTCATCCTCACAAGCATTGCAGAATTTCTCTTGTCGACGAACTGGGTTCGGATAAATCCATTGATTCTGCAAGCCAACAAACATCTATCGTTCCTTCACAACTCTCAGGTTTTGTGTTACTCCTATAAAATCGTCTATCGATAAAATCATAACTTCTTCCAGGGTTTTTCCTTCAGCAAGAATGTGCTTGCTTCTTGGCAGGTCCTGGGGCCTGTGGGTTATGGCCCATCTCATCACTTGTATACCTTGAACTCATCATCGGGGCAACTGATCATTATTCCAACATCCAACTTCCTAGCATACTTAAATCCATCCAATTGTACTATCTCCTTTCCTTCGGTTGGTACCAAACTAAACGTGATTACTCAGACTCATCAGAGAGTCACCATTGCTCCATATTACCAACATCATACCTCCTTTATATCCAAATAGTACTTCATTCCTTCATACTCTTGGGGTATCCAACATATCAAGATAAAACTCATACTTGTTTAGTCCGAAATCCACTTCGTGGAATATCGTTATCCTTTTCAGGGGTCAAATCTCCTCACAGGGTACTACCACCCTTAAAATGCTCCAATCTCATCCATAGACCATATTTCTCATATCCTCAAAAATGGTCAAAATCTTTCTTCATAGAGTAACAACTCATAAAAATCCAAATCAGTACCAACGATGATAACTTTATTGATTCTCCAATTACTACAATCTCATGTATTTCCATTACATGCCTCAACTCAACATCTCAATACAGAATAGATGTTCTCACTACTACTACTACATTTACATTGCTGCTAACTCAACTATTTAGCACAAGTCTCCTTCTTCTTGGGACAATCCCTGGCAAAGTGCCCTGCTTCATTACAACGAAAACATATCACTTTTGACAAGTCTCGAGGTTTCCTTTTTTTGGGCAATCATGAAGTAGTGCCCTGACTCCTTGCACACAAGCAGTGATATGACTCGAGTCCTTCACGGAATCCAATCTACTCCTCTTCCTGGACTTTTCCGTTCCAATCAGGGCTTCTATTTCCTGTGGGTCATACTTTACTTCCTCTTTCGGGAATTCTACTAGTCTCCATTTAGACAATCTTGGGAGATGTGTCCTTCTTCTCCACATGAATAGCATGACTTGGTGCAGGATTTAATTTTGTTTCCTTTGTGTGTGCCTCCACCTCTTCCTTCATCACAGGTTCTTCTAAAATTTCCATGAGGGCTCCTTTCATTGCTTCTTTCTTTTGCTGGATGGTTCTTTGTACCATGGGGTAAATGTGACCTTTCAAGGGGGTAGTGGGTAGTTCCTTCACACAAGAAACAAGTAATCTGCCTAGTTGGGCATTCTTTAGCTGGGTGACTTCCTTCACAATTAGGGCATCCATCACTGTGTTCCTCATGGGTGTGTCCTGTTTCTCCACAAATCTTGCATGCACAAGACTTCTTTATGTTCTTTCCATAAGGCTTCATTCTCTGGGACACAAACCGAGACTTTGGCAAGGTCAACTTTAAATTCCTTCCAAGTGGTTACTCCTTGCCATCCATTGATGGTTTGGTACAACCTCCACCAAGTAGCAGCACCTCTTTCAAAGCACTGAAGAGCATGTTGGGCCATATCCTTTCTGGCTATAGGGTTATTCTTCATGTGATCCTCCATGTTCTGAATCCATCGGTCCGTCTCCAATTGACTCATTGGTCCAGATAATATGATCTCATCTCCATTCATCCTCTATTGGGTCCAGGGTTTTGGGGTGAGATAAGAGAGATAGAGAGGGATGAACACAGTACAAACAATAGTTTTGAAAAGACAGGTTTTATTGTGGCTATCAGGAAAAAAACAAATGACAGCTCACAAATGTCGCATCTAACGTAGGTACAATGGGGTTTGGTCTTCTAATTGTCAATAAATCTTCAACGTCACCAAACTCTTCAAGTCTTGTTCATGTCTCCGATGGCTTCTTCTGATCATGCTTGTCCTTCTCAAGTTCCTATGCCAGATCTCTGTTGACGTGAAGTCTCTAGTGACATCCTTTAATATTTCTGGAGTTGCGTTCCAAACTTCTGGGTTTCAACATCCTTGGTATGAACCATGTCCTTCTATCCTTCAATTCCTGACGAATCTCCGGTATCTCGAGGTTTTGCTCCTCCAGCTTGGCTACTTTCAGCTTCTGGGTCCTGAGTTGTTCACGAACTGCTTCCTTATCAAATCTGACTTCAAGGTCCATCTTAAACTTCCTGATGTAATACTCCAGATCCTAGTGATACACCAGCTAGGGTTAAAACTTGATCTCTTGATGGCAGGTGTTCCATTAGCCCTTTTGTCATCCAATTCTTCCGAAAGATGCGTGCTTAACACCTCACGGTGACAATAACATGAGCGAGCGATAGCATCATGGATATCCATGTTTATGACTATGTCTCTGTCATGAGCTATCATTCCATAGTTGATATTTCCTGTCTTGGGGCTTTCTTGACAGAACTTTGATTTTTTAACTCTCCATGCCCTGGTCTTTCTCCAATACACCTTGATCTCGGGTATTGACAGCTTCCTTAGTCTGCCAAGTTCCATAAGGGGTGCCTTCCTAGGTCATACAAATCTGGAAATTCTTCAAGCCTTCAAATTCTCCTAGTCTTCGGAGTCTTCACCGTTGTAGTTTCCGTCATTGTAATGCACAGTAAAAATCCTCTTTATTCCAAAGTAGTCTTAGTTGTCCGATATCTTGTACTCCTTGGAGTGGTCTCATCAGCCGAATCTTCGTGGTCAAAAGGGGAAAAGGGGTATAGTCTCACTAAAAGGGAATATTTGAATAAGTTCAGAAGAGAAGAGAGGTAAAAGATCCTTTTTGAAAAGGAAGTTGTAGAGAAAATCTTTCCTATGGGCTTGCCAGTTTCTAGGGTAACGTCCTACAGTCAACATGTGCTCTGATACCATCTTGTAGCGACCCGACCTGAATGGATCAGGTCTTTGTGCTTAAGTGTCATCCCTGGACCGGTATGCTGACACACACAGTACTCGAGGATTTATAACAAAGGTAAATCACATGTATAAAGTAACGTAAATACTATTACCTCAATCCAAAATAGCGGCAGTAACAAGGTTGTGGATTCCCATCAACACCAACGACAAAGTTGAGTGTAGAAATCGTAACCCAAATGTGTCACTTACTCGTCGTAAGATTCCTGCAACATGAGATGTTGCAGCCACAAAGGGTCAGTACATTTAATGTACTGGCAAACTCACACCATAGAGCAATGATGAATAATAACTATCACTACATGCATATATGGCTGGTGGAGGCTCTATGGTTATAATGTTTTTGTGAAAAGCCAATTTTTCCCTACTGCAAAGGAATATATTATTTGACTTTCATGGTGGTTGTTAAACATTGAGAATGGTTGGCGGCATTCTCAATCCCAATTAAGCATCATCATTAAAACCCAACAATATTAATTAAAGTAACATGATGAGATCCACATGATAATCCAAGTACTAGATACTCAAAACGTCCATAACCAGGGACACGGCTAACCATGATTAGTTTATACACTCTGCAGAGGTTTGCGCACTTTTCCTCGCAAGACTCGATCTCCTCCGCTTGATTTCTCTACTTTTCGTGGTGTTTGAGAAACGGATGACCGAGACACAGTCTTTCAGAAGCATTAACTCTCTACTCCGGGTAGACCGTACCAACCTACATCCCCTACATCTGCTAGTCTACCTCTTCAAGAGCTCACGCAACTTAATCAACTATGCTAGAGCCCATAGTAGCTTTGGTACGCACAAGGAAGTTTCCAGCATGAATAATCTCATGATCCCTTTGAGCACAGGTGGCGATCCATAGGAGAATCACACGGTACCCAGGATTTCCAAAAATACAGCAACACTTTGGGTTCCCCAGTGCCTCAATCCACCAGATGTGAATTTAAGTTGCCACCTTAAGTAAACCATTAATTAAACAATCTCACATCTGTCATGGAAACACTCACCCAATCCACGTCTACTAGCATAGCATGGCAATATAAGCAAACGTAGAAATAACTCCCAAAGGTTTGATAATAAACAGGTAATAGGTACTACCTCATCTACTTTCCCAAAACCCACAATTTAATTAGATCCTAATCATGCAATGTTTGAGGATTGATCTAATGCATAAAAACTGGGTATGAAAGGGGATATGATCAAAGTGTGAACTTGCATGTACTGTTGATGAAGATGATTCGCACTCAAAACTCTTGATAGTTCTATTTGTCACACTCCGTTCAATCTATCGTAAGCAAGCAATAGTAACCACACATAAGCAATCACTCAAAAGATCGTAAAGAACGAAGAAAACAATTCGGAAAACTTCAAAACCAAGCAAATGACTCTTGCAACAGAAAACAATTTCTAACAGTACCAAAATTAACTGCATTTGGCCTTATCAGAAATTTTAGGTCAAGAGCTTCGATTTGCAAAAAGAATCAACTAAATCGGGGTTATAAAACTCAAGTTACGATCAAACGAAGCTCAAATACTAAACTGTTTGAAAATCAAAATTTAAACTTTCAAAAACATGTTTAAGTTGATGATCCGGATAGAGGGGATCATAACAAAGGAGTGGGCATTGGTTTCGTTGGATTTGAATAAACGAGCAAAAAGTTGTGATCGATTGAAGTAGAGGGACTAATCTATAAACAAAATATTCACGGATGGGTCCCTGGCTGAAAATTAAGAAGAAAAAAGAAAAATTCTACCGAGTGAACGTTCGCTGCCGAACGCTAACTAATGAAAAACTGTTCGCTCTAGATCTAATCTGACGAGCGTTCACTAATTAGAGGATAACGATTCGAACAGAAAAAAAAACTAACCTAGATCTAATCCTGGCCGTAGAAGGGGAATCAGACGGCCGGGGTAGCTCCGGGGCGTACCGCGGCGGTGGAGGTCGACGTTGCCGGAGAAGACGGTGGCGGTGGCGGCGGCTTTGAGTGGGCGGCAACTCCGGTGGTCCTCCGGCGTGGTCGTGGGGTCGGGAAGAAGCGGCGCGACGCGGCGGTGACGATGGTGGTGGCGGCAATGGCGGGGCGACAGTGGAAGCGGCGGTGGCTGGGTCTCGCCGGGCGGCGGTTTCCAAAGATCTGTAGCGTCGGGAGAGAGAGGCGGGTCTCGCCTTTTAAAGGCGAAGGGAGGAGGTGGCGTGGAGGAGGGGCGGGGAGGCGGCGGGAGAGGCAGCGAACGGCTGGCGGAGGCCGGGCGTCTTGGCTCGGAACTTCGTCCCGAGCTCAGGGACGAGCGGCGTGGGCCGGCTGGGCCGTGGCCTGGCTGGCTGGGTCGGGCCGGTCCGGTCGGTCCAGAAGTTTTTTTATAAACATTTTACTAGGCAAACTGAAAATAATAAAGACCAAATAAATAAAAGATATTATATAGGCATATAATATATCAAAATTTTCAGAAAAACATTTCCTACAAGTTGAACATTTTTCTAGAGTCAAATAAAATCCACACAAATTTAAATAATTCAAACAGTGCTACAGCTCTAATAAAATCCAACAAAAATCATTTTGAAAAATACCAAAATGATTTCAAATTTATTTCTCTCTAATTTTTCTAATGTAGGGAATCATGTTACCTTATTTTCCATATATTTTAGTTTTGGAGAAAATAATTTGAATAAAATCCAAATAACTCCAGATTTGAAAATGATTTCAAAGGGACTTTGAATTTCATCCCTTTAAACTTCCAACTCATATTTCATATGTTTTGAAGAAGTCATTTTATCTTCTCTCATGAAAACCATTGAGTTGCTTAAAGTTTTCTGAATTTGAAATATTTCCAGATGAAATTCAAATATTTTCAACACCCCTTTTCATTTAAATAAATGGAAGAAGTCATGTCATCTTCTCTCCAGGGTTTTGTGATGAAAAGAATTTGAATTCACGGAGATCAGAACATGCAAAATGAAAGTTTGGGAAGTCCTTTTATTCCCTCTCATTTAACTTTCAAAAACTTTCAAATTTCACTCAATTCAGTCAATTCACTCAATCAATCAAACAATCAATCAAATCTATCTATTTATTATAACATTCCAAAATTTAGAATTTTGGAATGTTACTTAAGGCGACTGTTGTACCTGAAAGTTGTAGTATTTGACAGACGAGTAGCCCACCACTTTCAATTTCGGCGCAGAAATGACATGACATTGATTCTTGTTGGACCTTGTTGATCAACTACAAGTAATCTCTCAAGTGAAGGTGTGTCCTGGATGACCATATTGTGGTCCACCTTTAGTGATCTCTCGTTGCAGCACCAGCAACACACATAAATAGTGCGGAGAGTCCTGGATGTCGGTGTCAAAACCGACGGATCTGGGGTAGGGGGTTCCGAATTGTGCGTCTAAGGTCGATGGTAACAGGAGACAAGGGACACAATTTTTACCCAGGTTCGGGCCCTCTCTATGGAGGTAATACCCTACTTCCTTCTTGATTGATCTTGATGAATATGAATACTACAAGAGTTGATCTACCACGAGATCGTAATGGCTAAAACCCTGGAACTCTAGCATGTATGACTATGATTATTCTTGTCCTCTATGGACCTAGCCCTCCAGTTTATATAGACACCGGAGGGATCTAGGGTTACACAAAGTCGGTTACAGAAAAGGAAATCTTCATATTCGGTCGCCAAGCTTGCCTTCCACGCCAAGGAGAATCCCATCCGGACACGGGTAGAGTCTTCGGTCTTCATGTCTTCACAGCCCAACATTTCGTCCCATACATAACAGGTCGGACGCCCGAGGGCCCCTTAGTACAGGACTCCCTCAGTTGCCCCCGAACCAGGCTTCAATGATGAGGTGTCAGGCGCGCAGATTGTTTTCGGCATTGCAAGGCGGGTTCTTCCTCCGATGACTTCAAAGTGATGTATTCGGCCTTCCATGTGATGGCGTACCCCTCGACTTCTGTGCATTAATAATTTCAGCCTCCACGTGTCTAGCGAATGCGAGAGGTCAGGGTGTTTTTACACATAACACCCCAGCCGTGCAAGGAGGAATGTCTATTTAAAGAGATTGGATCTCAGATCCATTCAACACCATGAGGAAAAATCCTCAGAGCTTGCTAGAAAAGACCACTCCAACATGGCTGACGCTCCCAGCTCCTCATCCCGCCCCTGCATCCCAGAAAAAGTCGAATGGGAGAGGTGTTCCGCATCTCACAATCAATTGGTAAAGCTGCAAACACAGGGCTTTCTTCCCCCCGCAGATCTAGTCCCTGCTCGAGCAGGATTGACCTCCATCAATGGCAGGGCTCAGGCTGAAAATTTCCCCAATCCATCCAGGGGGGAACAAGTGTGCTTCATCCCTTATCTGCTAAGAAGTGTCGGATTCCTAATTCATCCGTTCCTCCGAAGGCTTCTGGAGTATTACAGCCTCCAACTGCACAACTTTACTCCTGCCTCCATCCTACATATCGCGGGTTACGTCGCTCTTTGTGAGCTCTTCCTGGGTTGTGAGGCCCACTTTTAATTGTGGAGGAAGCTATTCTGCCTCGTCCCGCATAACCATGAGGGATCAATATTTGAAGTGGGTGGAGCCGAAATATGGCGCATCGCCGAGACCGGATATCTGTCCGGCACACCGAAGAAGGCATCCGAAGAGTGGCCCTCCGAATGGTTCTATATCAAGGACGTTGCACTTCCTGATCCAGTTCTGAGGGGTCTCTCCGAGTTCACGAGCGTTCCTTTGAAGAAACGCCATAGTTGGCGCCCTCGAAGCCTCGAGGAGGAAGATAGCACGGAAGTTCATCAACTCATGAGCAAGACAAAGACGCTCGCTCAGTCCGGATTATCAATAGTCGAGGTAATGGCGACTTCCATAGTGCAGGGGGTTCAGCCGCTCCAATACAGAGGGCTTCCCATGTGGCACTACAATGGGGAGGATGACGCCTCCCGCTGCGGCCGGAAGGGTCCGGACACCCCCGCCGCTCTGGCCAAAATATTGGCCGAACTGTTCAAAGGGGAGGAGGAGGAATTTCTTCGCATCAAGCACAGAGATGGATTTTCCATGTATGATCCTCCTAGCTGGGCAAGTCCCAACTCCTCTGCTCTACTCACCCCACTCCCTGAGCTACTTTTGATGAATATTAATTCGTTCATTTATAACAGCACTGGCGAAAGATTTCTGAAGGGCTTCACAGCCCCGCCCCGCAGCCCAAGGGCCACATTCGGGACCTTGACCCCGGATTCGAAGAGGATCCGGATATATTCGTGGTGCTCGAGGAAGGGGTGTTTTACCAGGCGAGCTATGACGGCACCGAAGTGGCCATCACCACCGATTATCCTGGTCTTCTCCCTGCTTCACACGTAAGTAACCAGGAGACATCTCATTCGAAAGAGTTCTCTCATTCTTCCTCACCCACCGCACCGTCCTGTGCTCGAAAGGGGAGGCGTTCGGCACGCTATGCTGCCCCAGGGGCATCTCCAAAGAGAGCGCCCCCCACGCCGGGCAAGCCTTCGAAGAGGAAGGCAAACAAAGATACGGCCGAGCCTTCATCGAAGAGGTGTGGATTTGCAAATATGTTCTTCAGCAGTCGCATCCAATTGTGACTTTTATGTTTGCCTCAGATCGGAAAAGAGTGTGCGGACTATATCCGGGGTATGGCGGTCATACTCCCCACGGCCGGATCCATCCTGCCAGTAAAGGCGAGGCTGATCACGGGGTGACGTCGGATTGTCCTCCAGCCGAGGATTCGGATGATGTATCCGTCACCAACTTGGAAGTGGAGAGCGCCATGAATCATCGGCGCCGAAGGGCCATTCTACTAGACCCCAGCTTTTTAGAAGAGGCATTTAATGCCTTCAGCTCGGCTGATGCATACATCCGAGCTGCTCGAGATGGGCTTACTAGAGCCACCAATCAACATTTAAAAGATGTGCAGGTAAATTTACTTTGCCCGAATATGATAACCATACGCCAGTAGCCCCCGAGACTTGAAGCAGTTGGTACAATTGATTTGAGGATCGTTGTATAACCAGGTTCTTACGGAGAAGAATGACCTGCTAACCCAAGAGCTAGAAAAGTGTCGGACACAGCTAACTGTTGTTACCGCCAAACTGGAAAAGTCCAAGGAGGCGTCCTCTGGTAATATTTACCTCCATCGAGAAATAATAATTATATACCAGTTATGCGAACACTGTTGCTTATCTCATGACAGGATCGTCAGATCAACTGGAGGAGAAGCTGAAAACCGCGTAGGCGGGAGAGACAGAGGCCAAAAGACTACATGCCACAGGAGAGCATGTGCTGATCCAAGTTCGGGAGGAGAAAAACAAGCTCCAAGATTTCAACACCCAGTTGGGCGAAGAACTGAAAGATGTGCAGGCCCAGCTGGCTGACTCTATAAAGGAAAATAAAAGTCTGTGAGGCGGCATATTCAGTATGTGGCCGAACTTACCTTATAGTGAAATGAAAGGATCTGATAGAGTTATGTTTGTAGGTATGCTGGCGGGATGTCCCGAAGAGGAGGTGTCCGGATCGTCGAGCGATCTATTGCAAGGGCTGTCGCAAATGCACGAGCAAGCTTGGCAGGAAATGCGGAGTGTTGCCAAGGCTTTATGGCCATCCACCTCCCCTCCAGGAAGTATGGAGGAGCTTGTAGAGCTATTCAAGGGAGCAAGGCGGCGTATCCGATTATGGAAAATATCGGCCTGCCGGGAGGGTGCGCGAGAGGCCTGGGCCATGGTGAAAACACGGTATGCCAAGCTTGATCCGAATCGCATGGCCCGGGTCAGACCTCTAGGGTCAGATGGAAAAGAAGTTCCCATTATTTTGGTATATGACCATGTAGCAGTAGCCGCCAAATATACCCAAAAGGATTGTAAGTTAGACAGCCTATTGGACGGTATAGAGGAGGAATTTTTTTTAGTCCAAGTGACTATGTACTTTCCTTGACATGTGTAACTCTAGCTGAATTGTAAAATGATTGTCATGGCAGACCTTTTCGCTTCAACCTCTGGACCCGAAGGTGCGGAGTGTTTCCGAATACCAGAGCGGCCGAATAGACCGGGGTATGTGTCGGATCTCGGGTTCCGGCAAAACCCTTAAGTTCGAACTCTGGGGTGCGCGCGAAGTTCTTTCCCTCCTACCGATCCACGCCCTAGCTCGCTAAGATCTCACGGATGAACTCGATGAACTCGCAACACAGAAAGACACGAGATTTATACTGGTTCGGGCCATCGATGTGGTGTAATACCCTACTCCAGTGTGTGGTGGTGGATTGCCCCTTGGGCTGATGATGAATAGTACAAGGGGAAGAACAGCCTCCTGAGGTTGAGGTGTTATTGTGCTTGGCGAACTTGTGCGGTGAGAGCGTGACTCCCTCCTCTCTGTGGTGGCTAGCTCTACTTATATAGGCCCTGGTCCTCTCCCCAAATATTGAGTGGGAAGGGAGCCAACAACGGCGGGCAAATTTGAAAGGGGACAGCTAGTACAAGCTATCCTGACAAAAGCGGTCTTCGCCTGCTAAAGGCTCTCGTGATGACACCGTCTTGGGCTCCATGGTGACCTCCGCCTTGCCGTCCTGCTGGTCTTGGTCTCGTTGCACCGATATGGAAACCTTTGCTTGACGCCTCGGTACTCCGCGCATGCGCCTGCTTCTTTAGCACCAAAGAGGAAACAAGGACGGCTGCACAAGACCGGCGCTGCACGGTGTCGATCGTCATGGCTCACGTCACGAGAGCCTCGTGAGGTTTGCCCCGCCTTGATATCTCCGCTCCTCGTGAGCCTGCCTGGCTAGGCCACTCCTGAGGAGGTCTTGCGTCATCCGCCTCACGAGGATTGGCCCCTCGCAAAGGTCTTGATTGCCTTGCTGATGAAGATGGGCCGTACGGCCGCTAGTTTAGCCACGCCGTGGGCCGCAGGCAGGCAAGTCTGGGGACCCCTGTTCCCAGAACGCCGACAGTAGCCCCCGGGCCCAAGGTGCGCTCGGGCTTCGCTTCGAGGTGAAGCCAAGGGTCAAGTACGGAGCACTGCGGGCCCCAAAAGCCTGCGGCCTCGGTTGACGCGTGGCGGTTGATTGGACGTGGGTGTCTCTGCTTCCCCACGCTGCCTCGGCAACTTCTCGACCTGACAAGTCCCTGCGACATGCAAGGAAAACCATCATTACATGTGATCTTGGGAGGCGCCGGTTGGCCTCCTTCCGCTATAAATGGGGAGGGAGGGGCGGAGCCCCTGTCGCCCATATCTTCCCGGTTCACTTGCTTCTTTTCCCTTGCTCCACCGCTAGCAGCGCCACTAATGGCGCCACGAAGGAAGTTCTCTGCCGCCGAGAAGGGGAAAGCCCCCCGCAAGGGGCCCGGCTCCCCGGTGCCCAAGCGCGGGCGCGGCCGTCCGCGCAAGCATGCCGCGACCCCCGCCATGGCCCACTGTCGTGGCGGCGCAGCACGCGGACGGGGTCACCTCAGCCATGGCGGTCCAGTTGACGAAGGAAGGCGCGCCATGGTGGCGCAGCCTCCCCGTCCGTGCTTTCACTCGGCGGAAGTATCGTCGGAGTTCGTTGTCTGGTCGGAGAACCCAGCCGGCAACTGGCTCCAGCTTCCGCGCTTCTTCGTCGATGAGCTGCCGGCCTCTGGTCCAGGCGGGCTCTGGTTGCAGGCGGATGGTTGCTGCAGCAAGGCCTCTTGGGTCGCAGTCAAGAATTCCGTCGCGGGCAACATAGCCCTGGCCCGCGGTGGCAGGCGTTACGCCACTTGGGCAGGCGGTGCACCCTCCACTTCAAGTATGATGGTGGGACGACCCTCTATGTGAGGGTGTTTGGGGAAGATGGTCACCGCGCCAGGTGTTACCCCGAGGCGAACGACGGTGAGGAGGTGCTCGGCCTTGGCGACGGTCGCGACGAGGATGAGGGCGAGCCCACCTTCGGCGGCGACCGTGTCTCGTCCAGCTACGGCGGCTCTTCCTTCGGTGATAGCTCCAGCAGCGGTCAGTTCGACCAGCCACCGCGCCGCCGCGCCCGCTTTGAAGGCGGCAACGGGTCGTCTCGTCGCCGCGCCTCCGTGAAGCGCGAGGAGGGGTCTGGCTAGGCTCAGGATGTCGCTCGGGGCCTGCCTCCATGGGTCGCTGCAACGCTGCTTTTGCTTTGCTCTTTTTCCTGCATCAAAAATGAAACTAGTATGGGCCCAGAGGGGCGTGTATCGAACTATGGTTTCTTGGTTATTGCGCTATGCGTATTGTTCCCGTGCAGCATTGTTATTTTGCACAAAGATAACTTAACCTGGTGCATTCGGGACGCCTTCTTCCTTAAGAGGTGTTTGTTTCCATGTGTCCATCCTGACTTGTCTGCTCTAGAACTGCGAAAATTCATTAGGTGGTGCGCTAGGAGATTTGCCATTCACCCAAGCCTTGACCTGACGCTTTGCATCACGGTACCCAAGGGGGCACGGACTAGGAGAGATGCGCCAGTTTTTGGGCTCGAACGAGGGTGGCTCGCGAGAAGGCAGAGAGGAGAAAAATGCTCGTGAGGGCATCTGCCAAGCCCCCTCGCGAGGTATGCGAGAGAGAGAACACGAGCGAACCAGAGCTGAAAAAAGTGGTAACAGGCGAGGGAATCGAATCAGCAAGGAACACCAAAGGCAAATTTCGATTAAGGAGAAGCAAGCCAACTACGGAAAGCAAATGAAAAGCCGCGTCCGGCACCTAATCTAGTCTTCAAGTCTTCTCACCAGCGCAGAGCTAAGTGCTGCCACTAGGCATGGGAGGGAGCCCCAGGGCCTGAGGCCGATGCTCCTGAGACTTCGGGGCGTGTACAACCCCAATCATTATTACGTGAGAGTGTCACGGGCGGCGATTCTTCACAGGCACCGGGCCTTCTTCACAGGCTCTGGGCCTTTCTTCACAGGCTCTGGGCCTTGCTTCATGGGTAGAACTTCCGGAGGTGCTGGATGTTCCAGGCGTTCTGGATGGGTATCCCGCCCTACGACTCCAGGCACGCGGCGCTAGGCCTGGAGACATGGGCGACCCTGAATGGGCCCTCCCACATGGGTGAAATCTTGTGCAGCCCTTCCCTGGAGAGAACCCGCCTCAGGACGAGGTCGCCTACCTCGAGCGTCCTGTAGCGGACGTTGCGGTAGTGATATCGCCGCAGTGCTTGCTGGTACCTTGCTACCCTTAGTGCAGCTTCGCGACGACGTTCCTCCCCCAGCACGAGATCCATCCCCCGCGTGGCGTCCTGCTGTGTTTCGTCGAACGCCAGGACCCGTGCGGAGCGATGCTTGACCTCGTGAGGGAGGACTGCTTCAGCTCTGTAGACAGGAAGAATGGGGTCTCGCCCGTTGGCTTAGTGGCGGTGGTGCGGATGGACCACAGCACGGACTCAAGCTTGTCGTGCCAGGCCCTGCCGGAGGCTTCGAGCTTCTTCTTGAAGGTCCTGGTCTTGAGGCCCCTCAGGACCTCTGCGTTGGCACATTCGGCCTGACCATTGCTCCTGGGATGCACCACCGAAGCGTAGCAAATCTGCGTTCCAAGGTTAGCACAGTAGGTTTTGAAGAGGTTACTAGTAAACTGCGAGTCGTTATCCGTGATGATGCGGTTGGGGACCCTGAAGCAGCTCACGAGGCCCTTGATGAACTTGACAGCAGAGCCGGCCGGGATGGTACGGACGGCTTCCACTTCCGCCCACTTGGTGAACTTGTCGATAGCGACGTAGAGGTAGCGGTAGACCCTGGTGCTCGAGGGAACGGACCCAAGATGTCCAGCCCCCAGACCACGAATGGCCACGTGAGCGGGATGGTCTGGAGGCCCTGAGCCGGCTGATGAATCTGCTTGACGTGGAATTGGCAAGCTTTGCAGGACTTCACCAATTCGGCTGCGTCGTTGAGCGTCGTGGGCCAGTAGAATCCACTGCGGAACACCTTGCCGACGAGAGTCCGTGACGATGAGTGGTGCCCGTAGTCCCCACCATGTATGTCCATCAGCAACTCCTTCCCTTGGTGACCGGAGATGCAGCGCAGCGTGATGTTGTTCGGTCGCTTCCTGTACAATTCACCATCTTGAATACAGTATGTCGTGGCATGCCGGGCCACACGCTCTGCGTCCTCTTCTTTCTCCGGCAGCATCCCTTGGATCAGGTACTCCTTGAATTCATTGGTCTAGCATTCCTCCTGAGGCTCGAGCACCAAGAGCAGACGAGCTCCTGTGGTCGGGCCACAGGCTGGGGCTCCCGTGGCAGGGGGTTGTGGGAGCTCCTCCTGAGGCTGAGCCGTGCTTGAAAGTGGTGGTGTCGCTGACGGCTTGAAGAGCCGTTCCTCAAAGACATCGGGCTCTTGCGGCTGCCGCTTGGAGGCTCTCCTGGCGATGTCGTCAGCTTCCTTGTTGGTGCCCCGGGGCACGTGCTGCAACTCCAGGCCCAAGAACTGCTTCTCCATTTTGCGCACCTCCATGAGGTACGCCTCCATATGCTCGTCCTTTGGCTCGTATACTTTGTTGGAGAAGTTGACGAGGAGCTGTGAGTCTCCTCTAACGGTAAGGCGCTTCACCCCTGTAGTCGTCATGCGCCTTCGTGCCAGCTATGAGGCCTTCGTATTCTGCGATGTTGTTGGAGACCTTCTCATCATGCTGAAAGCAGAGCTCACTACAAGAAATATGTCAACTAGTGACCTTCTGTCAGTGACCGTGGAAGAATTGGTCATAGATCTATGACCATTTCAGACCAATTGGTCAAAAGCTGTTTGGGGGGCTCCAAACCCTAAACCATTGCGACCATTTTGGTCAGAAAGGTCGTAATTTCCTTACACGAAATGGTCACAAAGCAAACAGTGCTAGTCCGCTGCCTTATTTCTAGTTGTTAATGACCAATATAGATGGTCATAGCCTTGTAGATTGTGGTGGGTTGTGATGACTAAGCGCCATCTCATCAGTTTTGCCTATGTGTCATGTCCATGTGGCAGTTTTTGCCCTAGGTTGTGAACCAACCTATATTTCTGTTATTCCAAAAATTCCCAAAAAATTCTCATAAATGTTTTGGATCATATCTTCAACAAATATGTCAAAAACATTCCTTGCCTAGTTCAAAAATAATTCGAAAATATTCATTTTCCTATTCTCTGCTCAGGAAGACTTTGTGAAGGAAGTACCACTTTGGCATGTCCAAATGGTATCCATTTTCTCTGATGCTTTCCTATGCCCAAATAACCATCCTCCACCAAATGTCAGCTCAATCCATTCATTATTTTGAGCCCAGCTTCAACATTCGTATTTATGTCCAGTGTGGTACTTTGTAAAGCAAGTACCACCTAGGCTCCTCCTTTTGAGGTGAAAATTTGTGAAGACAGTCTTCTTGGTAACTGATCATCCTCAGCCAAAACTCACGCCCATTAGCCATGTGCATTTCCCGTACCGCAAATCAAATACTTGGCTGCTTATTCATGTTTGAGCATCGATCGGTCTCCTCGTGAGAATATTATGTTGTGATTTTCTTCCTAGCACCTACCTGGGGAGTGCCCAACCCACTAGACATGCCTAGGCCGCCCATAACACATGGCAACACCACGGTCACGGGGTGACCACGCGACGGGCATGCGAGCTTACGCGCTCTAGACTTGGGGCCCTCGGCCACTGTCCAAACCTCGATGTCTCGCCATCAAACCATGTATTTCTGATTAAATAGATACTTATTTACCTAGAAATGATTTTTGGAAAAAAATAAAGAGTAAACTATGAGGCAGCTGCAGTTCAAATTTGACCCGCTTCCAACTGAATCGACAGGAATTTGTCTTTTTGACAAGAGGTGGATCAAAAAATTTGACACCCAACCATTTTGTCAATTGTGCATTAAATATGGCCTAGTAATTTATAAAATTGATTAGGTCCAATTTTGAAACAAATATATGGTAGGTCCTTCACAAAAAAAACTCATTTCAGGCACTCAGAAAATGGAAAATGGTTTTTTCGTCCAAAGAAAATGAAAACTTCCTTAGGCAACATTGTTTGCCATTCCAATATGCACCCTTGTGCACAATATGAGATCATTTGAACAAACTATGCCATGAATGTGGCCATAAGATTGATCATTTGGCTTGAAAGCCACGAATCTTCACACTTGATAGCTCATTTCTGAGAACACTTTTTTAAAATAATTACCGTATAACAATTTTATTATTTTTCCTGGAAACTTGGTCACATATAATGACACAATGCGAAGGTTTTCCAATTTTTTGATTTTTTTTGAATTTTTATGCCCGTTTCAAAATGCGGTCAAAACGGCGGGCTTGACCGTTCCTAGCTAGTGGTTGAATCTTGGAATTTTTTTGGTGTTTCTAGATTAAATAGATACTTATGTACCTAGAAATGATTTTTGGAAAAAATAAAAAGCAAACTATGAGGCAGCTACAGTTCAAATTTGACCCGTTTCCATCTGAATCAATGGCAATTTGTCTTTTTCACCAGAGGTGGATCAAAACTTTTTTTCACCCAACCATTTTGTCAATTGTGCATTATATATGGCCTAGTATTTTATAAAATTGATTTGGTCCATTTTGCAACAATTATTTGGTAGTTCCTTCACAAAAACCTCCTTTTGGGCACTCGAGAAAATGAAAATGAATTTTTCGTGCAAAGAAAATGAAAACTTCCTTAGGCAACATTGTTTGGAATTCCAAGATGCACCCTTGTGCACAATATGAGATCATTTGAACAAACTATGCCCTGAATGTGGCCATAAGATTGATCATTTGGCTTGAAAACCATGAATCTTCACGCATGATAGCTCATTTCTGAGAACACTTTTTTAAAATAATTACCGTATTACAAGTTTATTATTTTTCCTGGAAACTTGGTCACTTATAATGACACAATGCAAAGGTTTTCCAATTTTTTCATTTTTTTGAATTTTTATGCCCGTTTCAGAATGCAGTCAAAACGGCGGGCTTGACCGTTCCTATCTAGTGGTTGAATCTTGGAATTTTTTTGGTGTTTCTATGATTAAATAGATACTTATGTACCTAGAAATGATTTTTGGAAAAAATAAAAAGCAAACTATGAGGCAGCTACAGTTCAAATTTGACCCGTTTCCATCTGAATCAATGGCAATTTGTCTTTTTCACTAGAGGTGGATCAAAACTTTTTTCACCCAACCATTTTGTCAATTGTGCATTATATATGGCCTAGTATTTTATAAAATTGATTTGGTCCATTTTGCAACAATTATTTGGTAGTTCCTTCCCCAGTTCAAGAATTCATCCGATTAACCAGTTAACTTGCCGATTAATCCCTACTCGTAGGGTCACCGAGTAGCCGATAAACTCAAAAATCATCCGATTAATTGATTAAATGGCCGATTAACTTGCCGATTAGCCGATTAATTCCCTACTCTTCAGCTAACCGAGCAGCTACCAGTTAACGATTTCCTCAACAATGGTTCCTTCACAAAAAACCTCCTTTTGGGCACTCAGAAAATGAAAAATGAATTTTTCGTGCAAAGAAAATGAAAACTTCCTTAGGCAACATTGTTTGGAATTCCAAGATGCACCCTTGTGCACAATATGAGATCATTTGAACAAACTATGCCCTGAATGTGGCCATAAGATTGATCATTTGGCTTGAAAGCCATGAATCTTCACGCATCATAGCTCATTTTTTAGAACACTTTTTTTAAATAATTACTGTATTACAAGTTTATTATTTTTCCTGGAAACTTGGCCACATATAATGACACAATGCGAAGGTTTTCCAATTTTTTGATTTTTTTTTATTTTTTATGCCCGTTTCAAAATGCGGTCAAAATGGCGGGCTTGACCGTTCCTAGCTAGTGGTTGAATCTTGGAAATTTTTTGGTGTTTCTATGATTAAATAGATACTTATGTACCTAGAAATGATTTTTGGAAAAAATAAAGAGCAAACTATGAGGCAGCTGCAGTTCAAATTTGACCCGTTTCCTGCTGAATCGATGGCAATTTGTCTTTTTCACCAGAGGTGGATCAAAACTTTTTTCACCCAACCATTTTGTCAGTTGTGCATTATATATGTCCTAGTATTTTATAAAATTGATTTGGTCCATTTTTGCAACAATTATTTGGTAGGTCCTTAAAAAAAACCTCCTTTTGGGCACTCGGAAAATGAAAAATGAATTTCCGTGCAAAGAAAATGAAAAATTCCTTAGGCAACATTGTTTGGAATTCCAAGATGCACCCTTGTGCACAATATGAGATCATTTGGACAAACTATGTCATGAATGTGGCCATAAGATTGATCATTTGGCTTGAAAGCCATGAATCTTCACGCATGATAGCTCATTTCTGAGAACACTTTTTTAATATAATTACCGTATTACAAGTTTATTATTTTTCCTGGAAACTTGGTCACATATAATGATACAATGCAAAGGTTTTCCAATTTTTAGATTTTTTTATCCTTTTATGCCCATTTCAAAATGCGGTCAAAACGGCGGGCTTGACCGTTCCTAGCTAGTGGTTGAATCTTGGAATTTTTTTGGTGTTTCTCTGATTAAATAGATACTTATGTACATAGAAATGATTTTTGGAAAAAATATAGAACAAACTACGAGGTAGCTACAGTTCAAATTTGACCCGCTTCCAGCTGAATCGGTGGAAATTTGTCTTTTTCATGAGAGGTGGATCAAAACTTTTTTCACCCAACCATTTGGTCAATTGTGCATTAAATATGGCCTAGTATTTTATAAAAATGATTTGGTCCAATTTTGCAACAATTATTTGGTAGGTCCTTCACAAAAAAACCTCATTTGGGGCACTCGAAAAATGGAAAATGATTTTTTGTGCAAAGAATATAAAAAATCCCTTTGTCGATACTGTTTACTATTCCAAGATGTAAACTTTTGCAGAGTATAAAGAACTCATTTTGAACAAATATAAAGAATACCATTTGAACAAATATTTGGTAGGTCTTTTACAAAAAAGAACTCATTTTGAGCACTAAAAAATGGAAAATGATTTTTTCGTGACCTATTTAAAAGGTCGTAAAGTCTTCAAATTGTTTGTTGCGTTACGATTGGTCTATAGGCATATCACGCGGATCATGCATCCGAGTCCGTCGGTTGGTCCGGGATCCAACGGCGGACCTCATCCCCTCACCCTCTCACCCACGTAGCCCTCTCACCCCCCTCACCCACGCATCCCCCACTCCCCACCGTTCCAACCCTAGCCCCCACACCCCACTCTCCCGCACCCGCACCCGCTCGCCAAACCCTAGCCGCCGCCGCCTCCCCCGCACCAGGGTCGTCGACGGCGAGGAGCCCAAATCCCCATGCCTCCCAAGCGCCCAAAACCCTAGCCCGCGGCGCAGCCATGGCGACCAAGCTCTGGATCCGATCCAAACCCAAACCAGACGCCTCTCTCCCGGCTCCCTCCCCCGGCACAAACCAGCCCCCGCCCCCGCCGGGGACCGTGCCGCCGGGCTCCGCCCTCCGCCCGCGGCCACCCGCTTCCCTCCCCCGCCTCGTCCCCTCGCCTTCTCGCCCGGATGGAGCAGCAGGTGAGGCGGCGGCCTGATCCGCCGTGGTGGTTCCGGATCCGCCCCGCCATCAGGCGACGGAGGCGCTCGAGGGCGGCTGCGTCTCCCCAGCCGTCATCCACCGCGACTTCAACTGCAGCATCGTCCTCATCGTCCACATCGACTTCCGTAGAAGATCCATCCCAGGTGCGTTCGTTCTCCTTCTTCCTCGCCCCGTTGCCACCGGTCGTGCGCTCTCGGGCCACACAGGGCTCGCGTTATTGACTGCTCGCTATTGTGGTTCTGCGTCGCCTTGCGGTTGCGGTTGTGGATCCTTGGATCGAGCAGAGCGGCGGGTGTGCCTACTTGCTTCATCTCCTCTATTGAGCGGTGGATCCATTCCGGCAGCCGTTGTGGCTAGTGCGGCCGCGCGCGCCTCTTTTGGGTGATTTCGCTAGCGGAATGGCTGAATGATTTTCGCCCCTGGACTAAGTATATTATAATCTAGAGCCTATCTATTTAAATACTTACCATGCCTTCCATGAATCATGATATGTTGCCCCTTATTTGCAATCTTAAAAATAATACTTGTGCACCTGGCCATTTTATTCATGCTTATAAGTTGTTTTATAGCAAGCACTTTCTACAATTTTTTTGTAAAGCTACATTTACTAAATTCAGATTGCTAGGATCTTGTTTTGCTGATATTTTGCTTTCCATGTGAATGGGTTTCCAGTGTCTTGATTAAACCAACCGGTGGCAACACATGCATTGGGCTGGCCTTCATGGCTGCTGCCAAGGGTGTAGCATAATTTAGGCTTGTATTGTTTTCTGTACACAGATTATGTAAGCAGAGTCTTATATATTAACGGTTTCTGCCAAGGAAACAACCAAGTCACTAGCCTTGCTTATTAATTTTTGGTTTCTGAAAAAGTTTGCTAGTCTCACTAATTTAATGGTTGCTAAAAATCATCCATCTTGTACTGTCTTTTAGCACGCGTTGTTGATTGGTTGATTAACATTGGTACTCCCGGTTAATTTGAACTCAGCAGCTCGAGAGCTGGGAACTGAACCGGAACCTGAACTAGTACTTAGTAGTTAGTAGTTTTGTAATTAGAGCTGGAAATATTTGACCTCCCAGTGTAGCACAGTACATTGTCCGTCCGTCCGGCTGAGGCGTGTCATCATGGGGACTGGCAGCTCGAGAGAGGACGATGATAAGGTTCCTATGATCCGTTGATTTGTTCATACAGTTTGAGCTAGTGACTTGGCCAGCAACCAACCAGCATGCTGGTTACTCATGTTTTCCTTATTTTTTTACAAGAGCTTGCTTTGAAGAATGTCTAGTATTCAGTTTGTACCTCACCTAGTATATGTGCTGCTCAACATTCAACTTGCTTTACTCCGCTTATGCGATTCTGCTAAGTTTGTAGAGGAAGCAATTTGAAACTAGTGTTGCATCCTAGTACTAGCTTAAACCCTGAGATGCTTTGTTTGTTTTCTAGATAGATAGATTGCTTGTTCATCTGGGCTTCTGATGTGTTGTGCTTATGTGTTATGCTTGCAGCTACCGACCTCTTCCTGTGGTCCAAGCCGGCGCCCGGAGCTGGAGAACGCGGCGATACTGCCAATGACGACTGGCTCATGGGATAATGGCGACACTGTCTAGCGCCAACGCCGTCACCATCGTCGGCCGTGTGTTCCGGCCGGCTAGGAGGTAGCCGGCACCCTGGAGGCCCCGAAACCACTTCCTGGAGTACGGGTTCGTGCTGGACGGAGATGGGAGTGTCATCGATGAGGTGTTGCGGCTTTACTGCTCTGTTTTCGGTTATTGTTCTTTGTGCAAACTAGTGGCTTGATTTCCCATTTTGTTTGCCAAATCTGAAGGTACTGGTGGTGCTGTCGGATTTCGGGTTCCGGCAGACCCTCTAGGTTCGAACTCTGGGGTGCACGCGGAGATCTCACCCCCTACCTACCTGCACCTCGTCGCCTCGCAAGGATCTAAACTACCAAAAGAGCAACACAAGAGACACAAGGTTTATCTTGGTTCGGGCCACCATTATGGTGTAACACCCTACTCCGGTGTATGGTGTGGTGGATTGCCTCGAGGCTGATGATGAACCATACAAGGAAGAACAGCCTCATGAGGGTCATTCTTGGCCGGTGCGACGAACTGCTAAGGGGAGTTCGGTCGCTCTCTCTCTCTCTCTCTCTCTCTCTCTCTCTCTCTCTCTCTCTCTCTCCCTCTGGACTGCTTGATTTCTAGCTCTGTTCTGGACTCTGGATCTAAGATGCTAGCTGCTCCTCGATCTCTCTCAGATGCCTCTACCCTATGGGTGGCTAGTCCTATTTATAGGCAGAGGCCCTGGGCCTCTTCCCAAATATTGAGCGGGAAGGGCGCCAACAATTGGCCATTTTGAAGGGGAACATCTAGTACACTTATCCTGACTAAAGTTGGTCCTCGCATGTCAAAGGCTCTGACGATGACGCCGGCTTGGGCTCCACGATGACCTCCTTCCTGCCGTTGTGATGGTCTTGGTCTTGTTGCACCAAAACGGTTGCCTTTGCTTGATGCTCTCGCCTGCGCTTGCCTCCTTTGCACCAAAGAGGAAATGAGGACATTGCGCGGGCTGGCGCCCGCTTGGCGCCCTTGGTCGTCATGGCTTGCGTCATGGGCACCTCGCGAGGTACCCCGCCTTGATCTCTCTGCCTCCTCGCGAGCCAGCCTGGCGAGGCTGTGCCTGAGGAAGCTTCCTGTCGTCCGTCCTGCGAGGCTTGGTCCCTCGCGAGGATCTTGAGCTTGTGCTGATGAAGATGGGTTGTACTGGGCCACCCCTTGAGCCACGCCGCAGGCAGGCAAGTCTGGGTACCCCCGTTCCCGGAACGTCGACAGGTGCCTATGCTGTCTATGAGATCCTAAACCCAAGAGGATGTGGTGGAGCTCCAGTGTAGAGCTACTCATTTGATTCATTTGAAAAGATGAGTAATTTTTTTCATTAACAGAAACTTCTCATCTCTTTTCTTCTATTTTCCTCTCTTCTCTTCTCATTGTCGCTGTTAAGTTAGGACTTGCTCACGATGATTGCTATTGTTAGAAATCATGATTGCTTATTTTAGTGTAGGACTTGCTGCTATTGCTGTCATATTCATACTGTATTTTCCAAAGTTCGATAGCATGTCGTCCTTAGGATAAGTTGTTGATAAAAAATGGACTAAATTAAAGCACTCCCAGGACTTGATGTTGTTGTTATTGACCTGCTGCTGTTGTTACCGAGCTTTAACCTTTGTTTAAGCTTTCTTGTTCTTGCAATTACTAGTTGTGATAATTGTATGGTGATACGAATGCCTCTGCAGGACAATATATTTTGCTGGTTCCACCGCTACCATCACATGAAACTTAGTGTCATGTTGCTTCCTGGTCAGGTTGTAGCTTTGCATGAAGCAACAAGAGATGGCTTCACTTTTGTCGGCCTATTTTTTGCCCCCTCCGACTGAGATGCCAAAGCATAGAGGTACACGCATCCCTGTTAATATTGAGTAGAAAGCACACCTTCTGAATTTGAATTGGATTACTCTGAAATGTTGTCACCTTCCTTCCATGAGTTTATGCAAGCATGTGTTGCTAAAGTTCAAGAAGGTGCGCTTAATAGGCCGATTATGCATGCTGAAGCAAGAGGCGCTGGCTCAACGCCTCGCCTTGGTCAGGTGCGGGAAGAAAAGCGCTAGGCCTCTAGTCTGCATTTCTTTGTTGATGCTCTCTTGCTCTAGAATCTAGTCATCTTCTTTGTTGTTGATGCTCTAGGCCTTTAGCTATCTTGCTGTCGTTGATGCTCTAATGCTCTAGGCCTCTAGATGTATTGTTGCTGTTGATACTCTAGGCCTCTAGCTATATGTTTTCCAGGTTACACGCTAATTGTACTCCTTCAGTTAACTCTTTTAAGCATGACTTGGTTACTTAAACCCAACTTTGCCCGTGTGTATCCCAAGTGTAGCTTCCCCTAAGATATTCATTTTGCAACTTCATCTATTGATGCTTTGCCACTAAATGCAATTTGTAGGGAGCTTGATAAATCTTGGACGTTGGTCAGGGCTCCAACGGTGCTGATGCTAGTAGGCTGGTTGTGGCCTCATGCATGGTAGTAGGCTTGGCTGGCCCCTGATATAGAGTGCTATATTGTTGAGAGTTTTACCTGTAGAGTGCTATATTGTGATTGGTGAAATAATTTGTATGGTGTATATTGTGATTGTGTGGAATATTGTAATAAACTGAGTTTGGCTGTTATTTGAATCGGTGTGTTGACTACAAGCTGTGAAAAATTATAACTTGATGATTGGTATATCGGTGTGTTGACTACAAGCAATGTGCACCCAGTTGACTACAATAATCTAAAAATTGAATGTAACAAAAAAACAAAGAAAATCCGAAAATAGAAATTATATAGAATGTGAAAAGGCTAGATCTTAGAAAGCAAAAAGGCCGAATTAATGGGCCAAGCCCATGCAGCTGACCAAAATTAATAGTAAAAAATAAGTAAAAAAAGGCTGAATTGTTGGGCTAGGCCCATGTAGAAAACCGAATTGGACGGGCTGAATCTTGTGCCACATCAGCTTGCCACGCTGGATGCCTACGTGGCTTGGGGAGGTTGCTAGTGACCAAAACGCCACAGTGGACATATTTTGGTCATAAACGTCTACGACCATTCTAGAAGAAAGGTCGCTATAGTCAGTTTACGACCGCCAGCTTTTGACCTTCTGTTTTTGGTCACAAGAAGGTCGCAAATGAAAAACCATGACCTTTCAGTGACTAATAGTGGTGGTCACAAGTTGACATATTTCTTGTAGTGGCTGCACGGCATAGTAGAGCTTGTCCTGAGTGGGTGAGATGAGCACTGCTCCAGCCCCCGCGCCCTGGTGCACGAAGGCGCCATCGAAGTACATGACCCAACTGTCCGGTGCCTCACTTCCTGGCATGGTGGATCGGTCTTCGCCTTCTTCAAGTGTCGGGGCATTCGGCCATTCTACCACAAAAGCAGCGAGCACGGCCCCTTTGATGACCTTGGTAGTGCTGAACTCCAGCTGGAATGCTTGCAGCTCGATGTTCCACTTGGCGACCCTTCCAGCTGAGTTGGGGCTCCTGAGCACCCTCTCCATGGGTAGGCCGAGACGACCTTGATGGGGTGGCCCTGGAAGTAGTGCTGCAGCTTGCATGAGGCTACTAAGAGTGTGAGCAGGAGCTTCTGGGGCATAGGGTATCGTGCCCGCGCGTCCTGCAACACGGTGCTGATGAAGTACACCGGGTGTTCGACGAGGGCTGGCACACTGTTGAGGCTCGGGCCTTGCAGAGATTGGGGCGCCTCCTGAGATGAAGGACCTCCTGAGACCTGACTGCCTTTGGGAGTTTCGGCGACGTTGTCCTGCCGAGCTTGGTCTTCTGCTGCTGAGGCTTTAGCGGCGCCTTCTTGACCCTGCACTACTTCAGCTATGGCTTTGCGCAGCGCGCCCTTGGCTCGGCGCTCCTCCCGAACCGCCACCAGTGCTGCACTGGGGGAGTACGGGGTGGCGGCAAGGTATAGCACTAGGGGCTTGAGAGGTCGTGGTGCCACCATCACCGGAGGGCTGGTCAAGTATTTCTTGAGGTCTTGGAAGGCTCGGTCGGCCTCCGGGGTCCACTCGAACGGGCCCTTCTTCTTCATGAGTTTGAAGAAGGGTAAGGCACGTTCCCCCAGCTTGGAGATGAAACGCCCCAACGCAGTCACTCGTCCCGCCAGCTTCTGCATTTCTCTGAGGGTCTGTGGCGGGCTCATGTCTTCGAATGGCCTTGATCTTCTCTCGGTTCGCCTCGATCCCTCTATGGGACACGAGGAATCCCAGCAGCTTGCCAGAAGGGACACCGAACACACACTTATTCGGGTTAAGCCGCAGGTTCACTTGGCGCAGGCTCTCGAGGTCTCCTCCAAGTCTTGAATCAGGGTTCTCGCCTCCCGAGACTTCACCACTATGTCGTCGACGTAAGCCTTCGGTATTTCTCCCGAGATGTCGCCCTAAGGTGATGTGCATTAGCTGATGAAAGGTCGTGCCTGCGTTGCGCAGCCCAAAGGGCATGCAGGTGTAGCAGTACACCCTGCACGGGGTTAGGAAGACTGTCTTCTCCACATCTTCCACCGCCATCTTTATCTGGTGATATCCTGAGAATGCATCCAGGAAGCACAACAGGTCGCACTCGGCAGTGGTGTCGACAATCTGATCAATGCGTGGGAGCGGGAACGGATCTTGGGGGCAAGCTCTGTTAAGGTTGGTGCAGTCGACGCACAGCCGTTCCTTCCCGCCCTTCTTTGGTACTACGACAGGGTTCGCCAGCCATGTGGGGTACCGAACCTCGTGAATGGCACCCGCTGCCTCCAGCTTGCGGGTCTCCTGGATGATGAAGGCTTGCTTCTCCATGGATTGCCGCCTCGCTCGTTGCTTGACAGGGCGCATGTTGGGGCATACCTTTAGGTGATGTTGAATCACCTCTCTCAGAACCCCCACCAGCTGATCGGGCTCCCATGCGAATATATCCTTGTTTGCGCGCAAGAACTTCACCAACGCCTCTTCTTGGATGGAATCAAGGCCAGCGCCTATGGTGAAGGTGGCCCCTGAGGACCCGTCCTCATCGACCGGCACCTGCTTGGAGACGTATCAAGCTCCTCAACCCAGTGCTTGTTTGATTCTTTCAAAGACCACAGTAATCTAGGCTTAATGCCGCTCTGTAGGACCTTGAAGTATGTCTAGAGGGGGGGTGATTAAACTACTTGACCAAATAAAAGCTATGCCTTTTCCCAATTTTAGACTTTGGCAGATTTTAGCTATCTTTGAACAATTCAAGCAGTCATCACGCAATTCAAGCAAGCATGCAAAGAGTATATAGGCAGCGGAAAATAAAGCATGAAACTTGCAAGAATGTAAAGGGAATGGTTTGGTAGATTCAAACGCAATTGGAGTCACGGATGTTTTTGTCGTGGTTCCGATAGGTGGTGCTATCGTACATCCACGTTGATGGAGACTTCAACCCACGTAGGGTAACGGTTGCGCGAGTCCATGGAGGGCTCCACCCACGAATGGTCCACGAAGAAGCAACCTTGTCTATCCCACCATCGCCGTCGCCCACGAAGGACTTTCCTCACTAGCGGTAGATCTTCACGAAGTAGGCGATCTCCTTGCCCTTACAAACTCCTTGGTTCAACTCCACAATCTTGTCGGAGGCTCCCAAGTGACACCTAGCCAATCTAGGAGACACCACTCTCCAAGAAGTAACAAATGGTGTGTTGATGATGAACTCCTTGCTCTTGTGCTTCAAGTGATAGTCTCCCAACACTCAACTCTCTCTCACAGGATTTGGATTTGGTGGAAAGAAGATTTGAGTGGAAAGCAACTTGGGGAAGGCTAGAGATCAAGATTCATATGGTTGGAATGGAATATCTTAGCCTCAACACATGAGTAGGTGGTTCTCTCTTAGAACTGGTAAGTTGGAAGTGTAGGTTTGTTCTGATGGCTCTCTCCACGAATAAAGAGGAGGTGGAGGGGTATATATAGCCTCCACACAAAATCTAACCGTTACACACAATTTACCAAACTCGGTGGGACTGAATCATAAAACTCGGTCAGACCGATTTAGTAAACCTAGTGACCATTAGGGTTTTCGGTGGGACTGACATGCAACTCGGTAGGACAGATATGGTTAGGGTTAGGGCATAACGTAATCTCGGTGAGACCGATTACACAAACTCGGTGAGACCGATTTTGGTAATTAGCTAACCAGAGAGTTGGTCAGGTAAACTCGGTGGGACCGATTCGCTCTTTTCGGTGAGACCAAAATGTTACGAAAGGGAAACAGAGAGTTTACATGCGATCTTGGTGGGACCGATCGCTCACTTCGGTTAGACCGAAACGTTATGAAGGGAAACAGAGAGATTCCAATCCCATCTCGGTGAGACCGAGATCCCTATCGGTGAGACCGATTTGCCTAGGGTTTGTGGCAGTGGCTATGACATTTGAACTCGGTGGCGCCAGATAGAAAGAATCGGTAGGGCCGAGTTTGACTTTAGGTTTAGGTCATATGTGGATGTGAGAAAGTAGTTGAGGGTTTTGGAGCATATCACTAAGCACATGAAGCAAGAGGCTCATTAAGCAACACCTCATCCCTCCTTGATAGTATTGGCTTTTCCTATAGACTCAATGTGATCTTGGATCACTAAAATGTAAAATTTAGAGTCTTGAGCTTTTGAGCTTGAGCCAATCCTTTGTCCTTAATATTTTGAGGGATCCACTTTCATCACCCATGCCATGCCATTCATTGAGCTTTCCTGAAATATTTGTCTTGGAATAGCATTAGCTCAATGAGCTATATGTTGTTATGAATTACCAAAACCACCTAGGGATAGTTGCACTTTCAATCTTCCCTTTTTTGGTAATTGATGACAACATATAGATCAAAGCTTCGACAAATGATAAGAAGATTTGAAAAACATCGTCGCTTTGAGAAGTATGTGATAAGCAAGAGCTCCCCCTAAATTTGTGAATATTTTAAGATTTGCTTTGGACTGCAAATGCACAAGGAATTAGGCTCATGGGTTACTCTTCCATGTCACATACATCTTGGTGGAGCGCTCAAAATAATAAAGATTGAATACATGCACTCATCACCAAGCACAGTGAATGATCATATAAGGATAAGTAAGATAATATCATAACAAGCATGAGTGTAGCTTATGATCAAACACATAATCATCAATGTCTCACAGGTAAAAGCATAGTATCTCAAGCAATCAAAGCAAACGAAGTTCAACCAAGAAGACAAGAGAGAACAAAAGCAAATCTCTCTCTCTCTCTCTCGAAGCCTATGATCTATACATTTTTCTCCCCCTTTGGCAACAAGTTACCAAAAGTTCCTAGAAAATGCATAGGACTATATCGTCTCTCGTGCTTGGTCTTCGGTGGTGGTGTAGATAGGACTCCAAGGACGAAGGCATCGATAGATGTGGAAGGAGCTGAAGGAGTTGGTGCTTTGGAGCTGGTTGCACTGGAGCTGTAGCCGGAGATGATGAAGTGACTCAGTGGCCCGGCTCTGGCGATCTCCGAGCTCGTGGCACTCTGGCAAATGCATCGATCGTGATTCGCCCTTCCTCTCCTGCATGTCATCCTGTAGCTGCTCCACGGTGGTGAATCTCGATTACCTTGACATCAAGATCATAGAATTTTTGTTCCATGATTCTTTCCAGGCTCTCCTGGTTTTGAATTAGGGTGGCCAACCCCTTCTCAATCCGTAGAGTTGATGCTATCAAGTAACCAAGCTGCTCCTGCTTGTTCTTCAGAAAGTAATCAGACGCCTCTGCTTGAGTTGGCATCTTGGCAGCCTTCTCTTTCCTTGCTTTCTTCTTCTTCTCTTGCGCTTGCACTGATGACGATTCATTCTCAGTCATGACAACTTGATTGTCCTCAAAGTTAGGATAGAGAACCATGTGTTCCTTATCCAACAGATACTTTCCTGTGCCCATCTTTGAGTTTATCAACCCCTGAATCTGTGGGGCATATCCACAGCTCCTCTTCTTGATGCCTCATCCTCTTGATAGTTTCAACTATGAGGCTCATGACTTTGAATTTCTGAGGCACATCAAATATGTGAAGCAAATTGATTGCATGCCCTCTGATCATGTTGCGGTCACCTGATTTAGGCAACAGAGTGTGCCTTAGGATCCAGTTGATCGTAGGCAGCCCTGACAGAATAATGAACTGATCCAAACTTGAAAGTCTCAAGTGCATCATCTGGGATCTCCTTGTACATCTGTGACATTGAGTTGTGTCCCATTTTCTTCTTGGCATAAATGTCCAAGTCATCTTCACTTTCCTTGGGGGCATTGATCAGACTTGCCCATTCCTCTATAGTTGACTGATATCTTGTTCCTTCAGACATCCAAACTATCCTGCCATCTGGATAGAAATGTGTTGTGGAGTAGAATTGCATAATGAGCTCGTCATTCCGGTTTGTGAGCTTACGCCCAACAAAATCTGCAACTCCACACGCCTTGAAGATGTCATATACTCCAGATAGTGTTCTGCGTTCTCCGAATGTATGTCCGCATTTACCCACCTCATATCACAAACTATGGGCTTCTTATCCAATAAGATGGTCTCATAGAAGTCCTGCTGCTCCTTGGTGTGGAACCCGTAATCTACTGAGTCCTTCTCCTGGTGGCATATGGATCTGACTCTCTCCATAGCCTCAGCCCTTGATCTCTCCTAATCTTCATGTTCTCAGCCACAGGATGAGCATCATTGTGGTCTGGAATCTTGGGCTTGAGCTTCCTTAGGACCTGCCCTTCTTCATCTTCCTCAGCATCAACTTCAGGCATTGGAGCCTTGTTCTTCTCAGCTGCTGGTATACTCCTGGTATTCCTCTTTGGTGCACTCTTGGGCTTAGGGGCAGCTTTGGGCTTTGAAGTTGCAGCCCCTGATTTTATGGCATCACCCATCAGCTTTTGTGCTTTGGGTCTTTGGCTCAAGAACCTCTTCTTCTTCCTCTTCCTCCATCATAGAAGGCTTCCCAATCACTCTGGCCATGGTCTTCTTGACCCTTTCCTTCCTTTTCTTTCCTTCAAAGCAGCAGGCTCTTTGGGTTGGGATTCCAAAGAAGCTTGAGTGGAGACTCGCTTTGGACGTTGGTTGTCTTCATGCTGGCCTTTTGATCTTCATTCCAGGCTTAACTGTTGTTGAGCTGTACTCCTTCTTGAGCACTTTCTTCTTGGAACTGGCCTCATCCTCAACTGCCACATAATCTTCATCCTCAGACTCTGAGGTCTTCTTCTTCCTTGTCCTTGTGGCAGCCTTGGGCAAATTACTGGGAGTGCTTCTGCTCCCCTCATCTGAGCTGCTTGAGGGACTAGTGCCCTCACTCATGTGAATCTGCTCTTCTGACCTATTCTGGCTGTCACTTTGGTCTGACATGCTGCACTCACTGACTGCTGACCCTTGGGTTTTGTCGATGATGACTTCATGTAGGTGTTGAAGATGTGGATGCTCAATGTTGATGTAGATCTTTTGGAGCAATCCTTTGGAGTGAGTTGCACTTTCAATACCTACATGGGTTAGTCCCACAAGGAACAAACAAGAATATCCATAGACATAGAGTGATGCACACACAAAATGATTTCCATGAAAACTTTAGGTTACCTTGTCCCTTGCCTTACCAACATGAGGGTTTTGTGACTCCTTGAACTAGTGCAAGATATGGAAGTTGATTGCACTTGTCTTGGCCATAATGATATGAGTGAAAAATGTTGGCGGAGTCACCCTCAAGAACTATCTAGTTCTTCTTCTTCGGGATCCACATCATCTTGATGGGAATCCTTGGTGTAGTATTTGTGCTTGATGAAGTAGAACTTGACGTAGTCTTGGGAACCCACTTGACCAAGGCCTTAGGTGCTTCTTCAAATGCATCAATCTCCTCTTGAAGCTTGTCCTTGCCTTTGTTCTTGTGGTCCTGTGGTGGAAGATCATCTTGTGCTTGTGTTCCCTTGAAGGAAGTAGGATCATACTTCTCTTGTTGAGGAACAAACTTCGTCTTGGGGTATTGATCTTCTTCCCACTCAAATCCATTGGCATTGAACTTTCGCTCAAACCCAACACCTTGATTCTTCCGGTGCCTTCCTTGCTTGCGTACAATTTCCTCAAATTGCTTACTACCGTCATGGCTCTTGTATACACCTTTCTCTATAGTTCCCTTCAATAAGCTATTTTCTTGCTCAAGTGTAACTTGGCTAAGAGAATCATTAGTGGAATCAAGAGAGCTACTAGAAGCAACAATATTGGATTTAGCATTGTTATTGTTACTACTAGAAGAAGAATCTTTCTTGTTCTTGTTGCTAGACTTGACTTGAGGCATGTAAGTAGATAAGAGTAAACGCTTGGCAATATAAGAAGAACTTTTCTTACGGAGATCATCATTGATCGCTTTTAGGAACTCATGCTCTTGCTCAAGATTGATCTTTTCAAAGCGTAACTTTTCATGAGCCCTTAAAAGTTCTCGATGATCTTCGAAGATAGTTTCATGAGCTAACTTAAGAGTGTTTAGTTCTTTAGTTAGACGCTCAATCTTCTCCTTATCATTGTCATTCATTTCATCTTGATTAGCATGATTAATTGACGTTTCATCATAGTATTCATCACTAGAGTTGTCAATAAGTAAATAATCATCACCTAGCAAGTCATCTTCATCACTATTAAAATCAACATACTCGGGGTGTGTTACCTTAGGACCTTTGGCCATGAAGCATCTTCCAATTCCTTCATTTGGTGATTCAAATATGTCGTAGGAGTTGGTTGACACAAGTGCTAAACCGGCAACACCTTCATCTTGAGTGTATTCGAGTCGGAGTGATAGCTTCTCTCGGAGTGATTGTCGGAGTCGGGCCGGATACCCATTCACCAACATGAGCTTGATGTCTTCGTTTTGTGTAGCTATTTGATGACTTGTCCTTACTTTCCTAATACTTGCTTCTACGTGAGGGTCTACGTTCATAACGATCATCTCTACTCCTCCTCTCTCTTGGTGGTGATACTTCTCTTCTACTTCTTCTCTTGGGAGAATCTTCTCTTCTTTTGTAGGGTGTCGTACACTCATTGGAATAGTGTCCGGTCTCCCACAATTGTAGCAATTTCGCTCTCGACTAGAAGATCTTTTGTCATTGTAGGACCTTGACTTGGAGCTTCTTTCTTTGCTTCTACTCTTGTAGAATTTGTTGAAGTTTTTCACCATTAAGCTCAATTCTTCATTGAATGTTTGTTTCTCACTTGATGATGTGGGGGCTTCACATGAGGCTTTGTAAGCACCACTTGACTTGTTGTGAAGTTCCTCCTTATCCTTGAGTGACATCTCATGAGCAACAATTCTTCCAATGACTTCCGTTGGCTTGAGATCTTTGTAATTTGGCATCATTTGGACCAATGTGCTACGGTATCATATTTTCCATCCAATGCTCTTAGGATCTTCTTGATGATGAATCATCGGTCATTTCTTCACTTCCTAAGCCGGCAATCTCATTTGTGATAAGAGCAAGCCTAGAGTACATTTCAAATGACACCTTCACCATCCTTCATTTTGAACTTGTCAAGTCGACTTTGGAGCACATCCAACTTGGATTCCTTGACGGAGTCGGTACCTTCATGCATATCAATCAAAGTATCCCAAATTTCCTTTGCATTCTCAAGGCGGCTGATTTTGTTGAATTCTTCGGGGCACAAGCCATTGAAGAGGATATCACAAGCTTGAGTGTTGTATTGCAACATCTTCAACTCTTCCGCACTAGCTTCACGGTTCGGTTCTCTCCCATCAAAGAATTCACCTTGCAAACCAATACACACAATAGCCGAAACGGCGGGGTTATGTCCAAGAATATGCATTTTCATCTTATGCTTCCAACTAGCAAAATTAGTGCCATCAAAGTAAGCACCTCTATGGTGATAATTTCCCTCGCTAGACGCCATACTCTCCTAGGTTGTGAAACCAAGGCTATGACCACCAAAAGCTATGGAAATCAAAGCAAATGGAGACCAAAGCTCTGATACCACTTGTAGGACCTTGAAGTATGTCTAGAGGGGGTGATTAGACTACTTGACCAAATAAAAGCTATGCCTTTTCCCAATTTTAGACTTTGGCAGATTTTAGCTATCTTTGAACAATTCAAGCAATCATCACAATTCAAGCAAGCATGCAAAGAGTATATAGGCAGCGGAAAATAAAGCATGCAACTTGCAAGAATGTAAAGTGAAGGGTTTGGAGGATTCAAACGCAATTGGAGACACGGATTTTTTTGTCGTGGTTCCGATAGGTGGTGCTATCGTACATCCACGTTGATGGAGACTTCAACCCACGTAGGGTAACGGTTGCGTGAGTCCACGGAGGGCTCCACCCACGAAGGGACCACGAAGAAGCAACCTTGTCTATCCCACCATGGCCGTCGCCCACGAAGGACTTTCCTCACTAGCGGTAGATCTTCACGGAGTAGGCGATCTCCTTGCCCTTATAAACTCCTTGGTTCAACTCCACAATCTTGTCAGAGGCTCGCAAGTGACACCTAGCCAATCTAGGATACACCACTCTCCAAGAAGTAACAAATGGTGTGTTGATGATGAACTCCTTGCTCTTGTGCTTCAAATGATAGTCTCCCCAACACTCAACTCTCTCTCACAGGATTTGGATTTGGTGGAAAGAAGATTTGAGTGGAAAGCAACTTGGGGAAGGCTAGAGATCAAGATTCATATGGTTGGAATGGAATATCTTGGCCTCAACACATGAGTAGGTGGTTCTCTCTTAGAACTGGTAAGTTGGAAGTGTAGGTTTGTTCTGATGGCTCTCTCCACGAATGAAGAGGAGGTGGAGGGGTATATATAGCCTCCACACAAAATCTAACTGTTACACACAATTTACCAAACTCGGTGGGACCGAATCATTAAATCGGTCGACCGATTTAGTAAACCTAGTGGCCGTTAGGGTTTTGATTGGACTGACATGCAACTCGGTAGGACCGATATGGTTAGGGTTAGGGCATAACGTAATCTCGGTGAGACCGATTACACAAACTTCGGTGAGACCGATTTTGGTAATTAGCTAACCGGAGAGTTGGTCGGAGTAAACTTCGGTGGGACGATTAAGCTCTTTTCGGTGAGACCGAAAAGTTCTGAAAGGGAAAGCAGAGAGTTTACATTGCAATCTCGGTGGGACCGATCGCTCACTTTGTTAGACCGAAACGTTATGAAGGGAAACAGAGAGATTCCAATCCCATCTCGATGAGACCGAGATCCCTATCGGTGAGACCGATTTGCCTAGGGTTTGTGGCAGTGGCTATGACATTTGAACTCGGTGGCGCCGGATAGAAAGAATCGGTAGGGCCGAGTTTGACTTTAGATTTAGGTCATATGTGGATGTGAGAAAGTAGTTGAGGGTTTTGGAGCATATCACTAAGCACATGAAGCAAGAGGCTCATTAAGCAACACCTCATCCCTCCTTGATAGTATTGGCTTTTCCTATAGACTCAATGTGATCTTGGATCACTAAAATGTAAAATTTAGAGTCTTGAGCTTTTGAGCTTGAGCCAATCCTTTGTCCTTAATATTTTGAGGGATCCACTTTCATCATCCATGCCATGCCATTCATTGAGCTTTCCTGAAATATTTGTCTTGGAATAGCATTAGCTCAATGAGCTATATGTTGTTATGAATTACCAAAACCACCTAGGGATAGTTGCACTTTCACGCTCATAATAAGACCATTAGCTCGTTCGACTTGACCGTTTTTGCGGGTGATAGACAAAGGCGTAATCGAGCTTAATGCCCAGGTTAGTGCACCAGGTTTTTACCTCGTCGGCTGTGAAATTGGAGCCGTTATTGGTGATGATGCTGTGTGGAACACCATAGCGATGCACAACACCAGATATGAATTCTATCACTGGTCCGGCCTCAGCCGTTTTAACTGGTTTGGCCTCTATCCACTTAGTGAATTTGTCCACCATGACCAACAAATACTTTTTCTTATGGCTTCCTCCTTTAAGGGGTCCGGCCATATCGAGCCCCCAGACCGCAAAAGGCCAAGTGATGGGGATTGTTTGTAGGGCGGTGGGTGGCATATGGCTTTGGTTGGCAAAAATTTGGCATCCGACGCAACGTTGGACAAGGTCTTGTGCATCTGCTCGGGCCGTCGGCCAATAAAAACCTGTACGGAAGGCCTTGCTAACAAGGGCACGAGCTGCAACGTGGTGCCCGCCGAGACCGGCATGAATTTCAGCCAAGAGCTGCCGCCCCTCTTCCTCGGAGATACATCTTTGAAGGACTCCGGTAGCGCTTTTCTTGTAGAGCCCTCCGTCGTGAACCTTGTAGGCCTTTGAACGCCGAACAATGCGGCAGGCCTCGTTCTAATCTTCAGGGAGTTCTTTCCTATTAAGGCCTGAAGGAAATATGCCCTAGAGGCAATAATAAAGTTATTATTTATTTCCTTATATCATGATAAATGTTTATTATTCATGCTAGAATTGTATTAATCGGAAACATAATACATGTGTGAATACATAGACAAAGCAGTGTCACTAGTATGCCTCTACTAGACTAGCTTGTTAATCAAAGATGGTTATGTTTCCTAACCATAGACAAAGGAGTTGTCATTTGATTAACGGGATCACATCATTAGTTGAATGATCTGATTGACATGACCCATTCCGTTAGCTTAGCACCCGATCGTTTAGTATGTTGCTATTGCTTTCTTCATGACTTATACATGTTCCTGTAACTATGAGATTATGCAACTCCCGTTTACCGGAGGAACACTTTGGGTGCTACCAAACGTCACACCGTAACTGGGTGATTATAAAGGAGTACTACAGGTGTCTCCAAAGGTACATGTTGGGTTGGCGTATTTCGAGATTAGGTTTTGTCACTCCGATTGTCGGAGAGGTATCTCTGGGCCCTCTCGGTAATGCACATCACTATAAGCCTTGCAAGCAATGTAGCTAATGAGTTAGTTACGGAATGATGCATTACGTAACGAGTAAAGAGACTTGCGATAACGAGATTGAACTAGGTATTGGATACCGACGATCGAATCTCTCGGGCAAGTAACATACCGATGACAAAGGGAACAACGTATGTTGTTATGCGGTTTGACCGATAAAGATCTTCGTAGAATATGTAGGAGCCAATATGGGCATCCAGGTCCCGCTATTGGTTATTGACCGAGAATAGTTCTAGGTCATGTCTATATAGTTCTCGAACCGTAGGGTCCGCACGCTTAAGGTTTCGATGACGGTTATATTATGAGTTTTATGTATTTTGATGTACCGAAGGAGTTCGGAGTCCTGGATGAGATCGGGGACATGACGAGGAGTCTCGAAATGGTCGAGACGTAAAGATTCATATATTGGATGATATGTTTAGGCCAAGGGGTCAAGCCCATGAGGCTTTAGGTCGGTGCAAAAGGAGTTTTATGGAGGCCGGGGCCAAACGTCGGAGACCAAGGCGTCGGCCCTGGGCCGACGCCGAGGCCCATGGCGTCTGGGCAGACGCCAAGGATTGTGGCGTTTGGTCCTGAGTCCGAGTGGGACTCTTGCCTTTCGGGCAAAACCAACTTTGAGGAGGCTTTTGCTCCAAGTTTCGACCGGGGCTCAACATATAAATAGAGGCGAGGGCTAGCACCAAAGACACAACAATTGATCTCTTGGATCTCTTAGCTGTGTGCGGTGCCCCTCCACCATATTCCACCTCGGTCATATCGTAGCGGTGCTTAGGCGAAGCCCTGCGTCGATAGAACATCAAGATCGCCACCACGCCCGTCGTCTTGTGGAACTCTCTCTCCCGGAGCTTTGCTGGATCGGAGCTCGAGGAGCGCCACCGAGCTGAACGTGTGCCAAGAACTTCGGAGGCGCCGGAGTAACGGGCGTTGGGATCGGTTGGATCGCGAGGAGAACGTCTGACTACTTCCTCTACGCCAGATCGCTTCCGCTTCGGTCTACGAGGGTACGTAGACAACACTCTCCCCTCTCGTTGCTATGCATCACCATGATCTTGCGTGTGCGTAGGAAATTTTTTGAAATTACTACGTTCCCCAACAAGGCCGACGGTGTTATTTCGGTGGCTGAGCCCCCGATAATAACGATGTGTTTAGAATCTGGGGTTGTATTCAGATCCGGACTGGTGTTGCCGCTCTCCCCTTGCCACACCACGGACGGCTTAAAAAGCCTTTCCAGAAAGATGTTAGGTGGGACAGGGTCACGCTTGGCGCCGATGCGAGCAAGGACATCCGCCGCTTGATTACTTTCTCGGGCCACGTGATGAAACTCGAGCCCCTCGAACCGAGCCGACATTTTTAGGACGGCGTTGCGATAAGCCGCCATCTTCGGATCTTTGGCATCGAAGTCTCCATTTATTTGAGATATGGCGAGGTTTGAGTCCCCGCGCACTTCCAGGCGTTGTATGCCCATGGAGACAGCCATCTGAAGACCATGTAATAAGGCCTCGTATTTGGCTGCATTATTGGAGTCTGTGTACAATATCTGGAGTACGTACTGGACGACGTCTCCAGTGGAGGACGTTAAAACGACACCCGCTCCTAGCCACCGCCAAAGATTTTGGAACCATCAAAATACATCACCCAGTTGGAATATGTGTCGTACTCTTTAGGGAGTTCGGCCTCTGTCCATTCGGCGACGAAGTCAGCCAGTACTTGGGATTTAATGGTTCGACACGGCTTGTATGTTATGTCAAATGGAAGGAGCTCAATGGCCCATTTGGCGATCCAGCCCCGTAGCATCGCGGTTGTTTATTATGTCATTGAGTGGAACTTCAGAAGCCACCGTGATCGAACACTCCTGGAAGTAGTGTCGTAGCTTCCGGGATGCCATGAAGACCGCGCATGCTATCTTTTCATAATGAGGGTACCGGGATTTGCATGGTGTGAGGACGGTGGATACGTAGTATACTGGCTTCTGAAGCGGGAATTTGTGTCCGTCCTGTTCTCGTTCAACAACGAGCACGGCGCTCACCACCTGGTGGGTTGCCGATATGTATAATAACATGGGTTCGCCGATGTTCAGCGCGGCCAGGATTGGGTTGCTTGCTAGAAGGGCTTTTATTTCTTCCAGTCCGGCCGTTGCCGCATCCGTCCACTCGAAGTGTTCAGTGCACGGTAGAAGGCGATAGAGTGGTAATGCGTTTTCTCCCAATCGAGAGATAAAGCGGCTTAAAGCTGCCACGCAATCGGCAAGTTTTTGGACCTGTTTAAGGTCCGTTGGCGTAGCCAATTATGACAAAGCTCGGATTTTGGCTGAATTTGCTTCAATTACTCTATTGGAAATGATGAAGCCCAGCAGTTTTCCAGCGGGGACGCCGAAAACACACTTTCCCGGATTGAGCTTGATGTCATATGCACGGAGGTTATCGAATGTGAGACGTAAATCGTCTATGAGTGTTTCGACGTGTCTGGTTTTGATGACAACGTCATCCACATATGCTTCAACTGTCTTACCGATTTGTTTCTCCAGGCATGTTTGAATCATGCGTTGGTAGGTGGCACCGGAGTTTTTTGAGCCCGAAGGGCATGGTGTTGAAGCAGAATGACCCATATGGGGTAATGAATGTTGTTGCGGCTTGATCGGACTCCTTCATTTTAATTTGATGGTATCCGGAATATGCATCGAGGAAGCACAGTGAGTCGTGTCCTGCGGTAGCATCAATGATCTGGTCGATGCGGGGGAGGGGGAGGGATCCTTGGGGCAAGCCTTATTGAGGTCTTTGAAATCGATGCACAGGCGCCAGGATTTATCCTTCTTTGGCACCATCACCAGGTTTGCCAGCCAGTCCGGGTGTTTTATTTCTCTAATGAATCCGGCCTCGATTAGCTTGGCTAGCTCCTCCCCCATAGCTTGCCGTTTGGGTTCGGAAAAGCGCCGTAGTGTTTGCTTGACCGGTTTATATCCCTTTAATATATTGAGACTGTGTTCGGCCAACTTGCGTGGGATTCCTCGCATATCAGAAGGGTGCCAGGCGAATATATCCCAGTTCTTGTGCAGGAACTCTCGTAGCGCGGCGTCAACCATTGGGTCTAGTTGAGCTCCAATAGATGCTATCTTCTTGGGGTCCATTGGATGGACTTGGAATTTGACTATTTCTTCTGCCGGTTTGAAGGAGGTGGATTTGGAGCGTTTGTCTAGGATTACATCGTCCCTGTCCACCGTGGAGCGTAGTGTGGTTAATTCTTCGACCGCGAGGGCTTCAGATAATGCCTCAAGGGCCAGGGATGCGGTTTTATTTTCGGCGCGGAGTGCTATGTCCGGGTCACTGGCGAGAGTGATTATGTCATTGGGCCCGGGCATCTTAAGCTTCATGTACCTGTAATGAGGTATAGCTTGGAAGCGTGTAAATGCATCTCGCCCCAAAAGGGCGTGATATCCGTTGTAGAAAGGGGCCACTTGGAAGGTTATCTCTTCGGACCGATAATTCCCCGGCATGCCGAATACCACGTCAAGTGTGATTTTTCCCGCACACCGCGCCTCCCGACTGGGAATGATTCCTCGGAAGGTCGTGCTGCTTTGCTTGATGCGGCTCTTGTCTATTTCCATTTTGTGGAGTGTATCCTCATATATGAGGTTTAGTCCGCTGCCACCGTCCATGAGAACCTTGGTGAGCCGAAAGCCGTCCATGATTGGACTGAGGACCAAGCGGCTGGTGCTCGGACTGTCCTGTATCTTGGTTCGTCGCCGGCATTAAAAGTTATAGCCGTGTCATTCGAAGGGTTTATTGCTGCGATTTGGCAGACTTCGGTGAGTTCACGGAGTGCCCGTTTCCGCCTATTGTTTGAAGCAAAAGTCTCGAAGACCGTCAATACTTTGAGGTCGTCGTCTTCTGGGGGGTGTTGTTCTGGAGTATTCTTGGTGAGGATATCCTCGCCGCTCTTGGCCACTTGCCGGAGTATCCAACATGCTCTAAGGTTGTCGGTTGGTATGTGATATATCTCCAATGTATCTATAATTTTTTATTGCTCCATGCTACTTTATCTACTATTTTGAACTATATTGGGCTTTATTTTCCACTTTTATATTATTTTTGGGACTAACCTATTAACCGGAGGCCCAGCCCAGAATTGTTGTTTTTGCCTATTTCAGTGTTTCGAAGAAACGGAATGTCAAACGGAGTCCAAACGGAATCAAACCTTCGGAAACGTGATTTTCTCACCGAACGTGACCTAGGAGACTTGGACCCTACGCCAAGGAACAACAGAGGCGGTCACAAGGGTGGGGAGCACGCCACCCTGCCTCGTGGGCTCCCTGTTGCTCCACCGATGTACTCCTTCCTCCTATATATACCAACTTACCCCCAAACGATCAGAATAGGAGCCAAAAACCTAATTCCACCGCCGCAACTTCCTGTATCCACGAGATCCCATCTTGGGGCTTGTTCCGGAGCTCCGCCGGAGGGGGCATCCACCACGGAGGGCTTCTACATCATCACCATAGCCTCTCCGATGAAGTGTGAGTAGTTTACTTCAGACCTTCGGGTCCATAGCTAGTAGCTAGATGGCTTCTTCTCTCTTTTTGGATCTCAATACAATGTTCTCCCCCTCTCTCGTGGAGATCTATTCGATGTAATCTTATTTTTGTGGTGTGTTTGTTGAGACCGATGAGTTGTGGGTTTATGATCCAGATTATCTATGAATAATATTTGAATCTTCTCTGAATTCTTTTATGTATGATTGGTTATCTTTGCAAGTCTCTTCGAATTATGCGTTTGGTTTGGCCAACTAGATTGGTAGTTCTTGCAATGGGATAAGTGCATAGCTTTGGGTTCAATCTTATGTGTCCTTACCAAAGGATGTAAAGGGTTGCAAGGCACGTATTGTATTGTTGCCGTCGAGGATAACAAGATGGGGTATTTATCATATTGCATGAATTTATTCCTCTACATCATGTCATCTTGCTTAAGGCGTTACTCTATTTTTAACTTAATACTCTAGATGCATGCTGGATAGCGGTCGATGAGTGGAGTAATAATAGTAGATGCAGAATCGTGTCGATCTACTTGTCACGGACGTGATGCCTATATACATGATCATACCTAGATATACTCATAACTATGCTCAATTCTATCAATTGCTCAACAGTAATTTGTTCACCCACCGTAGAATACTTATGCTCTTGAGAGAAGCCACTAGTGAAACCTATGGCCCCTGGGTCTATTCTCATCATATCAATCTCCATCACTTTAATACTTGCTTTGTTTTTACTTTGCCTTTTACTTTTTGCTTTGCATCTATATACCAAAAATACCAAAAATATTATCTATCATCTCTATCATATCTCACTCTCGTAAGTGACCGTGAAGGGATTGACAACCCCTAATCGCGTCGGTTGCGAGTAGCTATTGTTTTGTGCAGGTACGAGGGACTTGCGCGTGGCCTCCTACTGGGTTGATACCTTGGTTCTCAAAAACTGAGGGAAATACTTACGCTACTCTGTTGCATCATCCTCTCCTCTTCGGGGAAAACCAACACAAGCTCAAGACATAGCAAGAAGGATTTCTGGCGCCGTTCTTGGGAGTCTCATAAAAAGTCAACATACCAAGTACCCATCACAATCCCTATCTCTCGCATTACATTATTTGCCATTTGCCTCTCGTTTTCCTCTCCCCCACTTCACCCTTGACGTTTTATTCGTCCTCTTATTCCCAATCTCCTTCTCTTTTCCCGTTGCCTTTTCCTCGTCCGCTTGTTTGCTCGAGTGTTAGTTTGCTTGCTTGTCGTTA
Source organism: Aegilops bicornis (assembly GCA_021605145.1). Lineage (NCBI taxonomy): Eukaryota > Viridiplantae > Streptophyta > Magnoliopsida > Poales > Poaceae > Aegilops > Aegilops bicornis. Next base: position 449,850,063 of record CM038669.1, read on the forward strand.
TGTCTGAAATTGGGGAAATTATTGCCGATATGGGCGATAATAATATCATGGAAAATTCTGAAGCTCCTGCTGAAGAATCCCCTACCTATCATACAAAAACATTTCGAATCGGTAGTGGTAATATTTTTGGAAAAGGAGTTATTCAAGATTTATTTACTTGTGCTGGTGTTTTACCCTCTATGGGTGGTTCTATTCTCCATAGAACTACTAGTCTTGCGGATGCTATTGCCATGCTTATCGTTGAACTTGAAAGGCAATTTATGCATATGCACCCTTCTATACAAAGAATTTTCCTAGAATTTTATAATATTGAACACTCCTCTGTTAACCGTGTCGCTACTATCTTTTTGGCTCATGAATTCAGATTTATAATAAAAGAAGCCAAAGAAATCTTTGTGCATTATAGGGTGGACGCTGGCCGTCCTCCCATAGAATCTATCCTTTTTATCAAGAAGAAATAATGCGTTTTCAATCTATCGACTATGTTGCTTTCAATGAAAATCTTAGAAAAAAGGTGCCTACCAATATTTTAATTGATAGAATCTCTGAGCTTAATGATGATTTGGCTATTCGAAATAATGAGCTAGGATGCTCTCTTGAGTATAGGCTCACAAAGTTTTGTCAAAAGAACGCTTATAATGATGAATTGGTTGTGCAATACGAAGGGCCGAAAGAGGAACCTATACATCCTAAAATTGATCTTGGGGACTTTTGTCCTATTAAATTTAGCCCTTTTGATTACTTTTTCTTGCCTCAAAGAAAACTTGCTGCCGAACATAGATAATATGAAATGAGTTTCACCGATCTATCTTATTACTACGGCACCACTTAGATCTATCCTCGCTTTTATGCCTAGCTAGGGGCGTTAAACGATAGCGCTTGTTGGGAGGCAACCCAATTTTATTTTTAGTTTTTTGTTTTTGCTGAATAAATAATCCATCTAGCCTCTGTTTAGATGTGGTTTTATGTTTTAAAGTGTTTGTGCCAAGCTAGACCTATTGGATCTTCTTGGATGATAGTTATTTGATCTTGCTGTAATTTCCAGAAACTTTGCGCTCAGTGCCCGAATTATTAAAAATCACCAGAACGTGATAAAATACTGATTCCAATTGCTGCTGATAAATAAACAAATTTTCTAGGTCTTCTAATTTTGGTAGAATTTTTGGAGTTCCAGAAATTTGCTTTAGTTACAGATTACTACAGACTGTTCTGTTTTTGACAGATTATGTTTTGCGTGTGCTGTTTGCTTATTTTGATGAATCTATGGATAGTAAAATAGTTTATAATCCATAGAGAAGTTGGAATACAGTAGGTTTAACATCAATATAAATAAATAATGAGTTCATTACAGTACCTTAAAGTAGTCTTTTGTTTTCTTTCTCTAACGGAGCTCACGAGATTTCTATTGAGTTTTGTGTTGTGAAGTTTTCAAGTTTTGGGTGAATTCTTTTGATGGATTATGGAATAAGGAGTGGCAAGAGCCTAAGCTTGGGGATGCCCATGTCACCCCCAAGATAATCCAAGGACACCAAAATTCAAAGCTTGGGGATGCCCGGAAGGCATCCCTCTTTCATCCACTTCCATCGGTAATATACTTGGAGCTATATTTTTATTCACCACATGATAAGTGTTTTGCTTGGAGCGTCTTGTATTATTTGCGTCTTTGCTTGTTAGTTTACCACAATCATCCTTGCTGTACACACCTTTTGAGAGAGCCATACATAAATTGGAATTTGATAGAATACTCTATGTGCTTCACTTATATCTTTTGAGCTTGATAGTTTTGCTCACGATTGCTTCACTTATATCTTTTGAGCGTGATAATTTTTGCTCTAGTGCTTCACTTAGATATTTTAGAGCACGGTGGTGGATTTGTTTTAAAGAAACTTGATCTCTCATGCTTCACTTAGATTATTTTGAGAGTCGTTAATAGCATGGTAATTTGCTTAATGTTAATATACTTGGTATTCAAGATATGTGAAACTTTCTTACGAGTCGTTGACTACTAAGATAAGTTTGATGCTTGATAATTGTTTTGAGATATGAAGATGGTGATATTAGAGTCATGCTAGTTGAGTATTTGTGAATTTAAAGAATACTTGTGTTGAAGTTTGTGATTCCCGTAGCATGCACGTATGGTGAACCGTTATGTGATGAACTCGGAGCATGATTTATTTATTGCTTGTCTTCCTTATGAGTGGCGGTTGGAGACGAGCGATGGTCTTTTCCTACCAATCTATCCCCCTAGGAGCATGCGCATAATACTTTGTTTTGATAACTTCTAGATTTTTGCAATAAGTATATGACTTCTTTATGACTAATGTTGAGTCCATGGATTATACGCACTTTTTCCCATCCTTCCACCATTGCTAGCCTCTCTAATACCGCGCACTTTTTGCCGGTATCACATACCCACCATATATCTTCCTCAAAACAGACACCATACCTACCTATCATGGCATTTCCATAGCCATTCCGAGATATATTGCCATGCAACTTTCCACCGTTCCGTTTATTATGACACGCTCCATCATTGTCATATTGCTTAGCATGATCATGTAGTTGACATTGTATTTGTGGCAAAGCCACCATTCATAATTCTTTCATACATGTCACTCATGAGTCATTGCACATCCCGGTACACCGCCGGAGGCATTCATATAGAGTCATCTCTTGTTCTAAGTATCGAGTTGTAATTGTTGAGTTGTAAGAAAATAAAAGTGTGATGATCATCATTTTTAGAGCATTGTCCCAAGTGAGGAAAGGATGATGGAGACTATGATTCCCCCACAAGTCGGGATGAGACACGGACGAAAAATGAAAAAAGAGGCCATAAAAAGAAAAGGCCCAAATAAAAAATATATGAGAGAAAAGAGAGAAGGGACAATGCTACTATCCTTTTACCACACTTGTGCTTCAAAGTAGCACCATGATCTTCATGATAGAGAGTCTCTCATTTTGTCACTTTCATATACTAGTGGGAATCTTTCATTATAGAACTTGGCTTGTATATTCCAATGATGGGCTTCGTCAAATGCCACAGGTCTTCGTGAGCAAGCGAGTTGGATGCACACCCACTTAGTTTCTTTTGTTGAGCTTTCATATACTTATAGCTCTAGTGCATCTGTTGCATGGCAATCCCTACTCACTCACATTGATATCTATTGATGGGCATCTCCATAGCCCGTTGATACGCCTAGTTGATGTGAGACTATCTTCTTCCTTCTTGTCTTCTCCACAACCACCATTCTATTCCACCTATAGTGCTATATCCATGGCTCACGCTCATGTATTGCGTGAATATTGAAAATGTTTTGAAAATGTTAAAGTATGAAACAATTGCTTGGCTTGTCATCAGGGTTGTGCATGATTTAAATATTTTGTGTGGGGAAGATGGAGCATAGCAGGACTATATGATTTTGTAGGGATAACTTTCTTTGGCCATGTTATTTTGAGAAGACATAATTGCTTAGTTAGTATGCTTGAAGTATTATTATTTTTATGTCAATATGAACTTTTGTCTTGAATCTTTTGGAACTGAATTCATACCATGATTAAGAAGATTTACATTGAAATTATGCCAAAGTATCACTCCGCATCAAAAATTCTCTTTTTATCATATACCTAATCGAGGACGAGCGGGAATTAAGCTTGGGGATGCCTGATATGTCTCCAACATATCTATAATTTTTGATTGCTCCATGCTACTTTATCTACTGTTTTGGACTATATTGGGCTTTATTTTCCACTTTTATATTATTTTCGGGACTAACCTATTAACCGGAGGCCCAAATTTAATTGCTGTTTTTGCCTATTTCAGTGTTTCAAGAAAGCGGAATATCAAACGGAGTCCAAACGGAATGAAACCTTCGAAACGTGATTTTCTCACCGAACGTGATCCAGAGACTTGGACCCTCGCCAAGGAACAATAGAGACGGTCACGAGGGTGGGCGCCCCCCTAGGCGCGCCCCCACCTCGTGGGCCCCTGTTGCTCCACCGACGTACTCCTTCCTCCTATATATACCAACAGTACCCCCAAACGATCGTAATAGGAGCCAAAACCTAATTCCACCGCCGCAACTTCCTGTATCCACGAGATCCCATCTTGGGGCTGTTAGGAGCTCACATGGGGGCATCCACCACGGAGGGCCTCTACATCATCACCATAGCCTCTCCGATGAAGTGTGAGTAGTTTACTTGGACCTTCGGGTCCATAGCTAGTAGCTAGATGGCTTCTTCTCTCTTTTTGGATCTCAATACAATGTCCCCCCCTCTCTCGTGGAGATCTATTCGATGTAATCTTATTTTTGCGGTGTGTTTGTTGAGACCGATGAATTGTGGGTTTATGATCCAGATTATCTATGAATAATATTTGAATCTTATATGAATTCTTTTATGTATGATTGGTTATCTTTGCAAGTCTCTTCGAATTATGCGTTTGGTTTGGCCAACTAGATTGGTAGTTCTTGCAATGGGATAAGTGCATAGCTTTGGGTTCAATCTTGCGGTGTCCTTACCCGATGTGAGAAAGGGTTGCAAGGCACGTATTGTATTGTTGCCATCGAGGATAACAAGATGGGGTATTTATCATATTGCATGAATTTATTCCTCTACATCATGTCATCTTGCTTAAGGCGTTACTCATTTTTAACTTAATACTCTAGATGCATGCTGGATAGCGGTCGATGAGTGGAGTAATAGTAGTAGATGCAGAATCGTTTCGATCTACTTGTCACGGACGTGATGCCTATACACATGATCATACCTAGATATACTCATAACTATGCTCAATTATGTCAATTGCTCAACAGCAATTTGTTCACCCACCGTAGAATACTTATGCTCTTGAGAGAAGCCACTAGTGAAACCTATGGCCCCCGGGTCTATTCTCATCATATCAATCTCCATCACTTTAATACTTGCTTTGTTTTTACTTTGCCTTTTACTTTTTTTTGCATCTATATACCAAAAATACCAAAAATATTATCTATCATCTCTATCAGATCTCACTCTCGTAAGTGACCGTGAAGGGATTGACAACCCTAATTGCATTGGTTGCGAGTAGCTATCGTTTTGTGGGTACGAGGGACTTGCGCGTGGCCTCCTACTGGATTGATACCTTCGTTCTCAAAAACTGAGGGAAATACTTACGCTACTCTGCTGCATCATCCTCTCCTCTTCGGGGAAAACCAACGCAAGCTCAAGACGTAGCAGTATGTTATCCGGTGTTGTGTGTATTTTTCATGGACCATCGATCCATCCTTCCAGAACGGTTCCGCACCCCTAATGGGCTTATATTTCTTTACTATTGGACCGGGCGTGCCACGAGGGTGTGCCCTTTTCGCCTGAACGAGGGGTTGAGTGGGAACCGATGGTTCCTAGCGGGCTGCCTGAGTTTTCCAGGCGCTTTCCATTGCGCTGTACTTCTGTACGATATTTGCCAAGTCGGCGAAGTGTAATATGCGACGGCGGTTGATGGCGTTGACGATTCCTTCGTCCATGCAATTGTTGCGGAAAGCTGAGATCACGTCTTCGTCACGGCAATCTTTAATCTTGTCTTTGACAAGGAGGAATCTGGCCCAGAAGTGGTGGACCATTTCCTGAGACTGTTGTCGTATGCTCATGAGAGCACTTATGTCTGGGTGGGTGGGTGGATTTAAATCCGAACCCTGACCCAATTTTGGATCCGGAGTCTGAAGATCTTCCGGACTTAACAGTTCGGGCTCCGGTATATCAACTGATTTTTTAAGCTTGTCGTCTGATTCTATGTTCAGGGGACAAGGCGCGTCTTTCTACCGGTGGGTGCCCGGCTCTTCGAGATCGGAGATCCGAACATAGTTCGTCCTTAATATGGAGGAAGAGTTGTCTTGCTCCTCGACTACCGTATCTGGTGGGTGATCGACGGAGTTTTAATTTCTCTCTGGTCGGGTTTAAGCCCGATCCGATCGTAGTCTGTAGCGACCCCCAAGGCAGCAATGCGGTCTAGGAGTTCGTCTAAAGACAACAACTCCGTCGGATCCATCCGTTTGGAGTATTCGGAATTGACGCGGAGGCAATTTTTGATGACTTGAGAGGTCATCATCGGCTTAAGGGCCAAACAGGCGATCATGACAAAGCCGCCCAGCCGGAGGGTTTGGCTTGGGGCCAGGGCTCCTCCGGAGGTGATATTTTCCTTGACGAGCAGGCGAGCCATCAACCCTTTTGACGACGGCACAGTGGAACTCTCAATGAAAGCACCAATGTCGGTGTCAAAACCGGCAGATCTCGGGTAGGGGGTCCCGAACTGTGCGTCTAAGGTCGATGGTAACAGGAGACAAGGGACACAATGTTTACCCAGGTTCAGGCCCTCTCTATGGAGTTAATACCCTACTTCTTGCTTGATTGATCTTGATGAATATGGGTATTACAAGAGTTGATCTACCGCGAGATCGTAATGGCTAAAACCCTAGAAGTCTAGCCTGTATGACTATGATTATTCTTGCCCTCTATGGACCTAGTCCTCCGGTTTATATAGACACTGGAGGGATCTAGGGTTACACAAAGTTGGTTACAGAAAAGGAAATCTTCATATTCGGTCGCCAAGCTTGCCTTCCATGCCAAGGAGAGTCCCATCCGGACACGGGTAGAGTCTTCGGTCTTCACGTCTTCACAGCCCAACAGTCCGGCCCATACATAACAGGTCGGACGCCCGAGGACCCCTTAGTCCAGGACTCCCTCACTGGAGGTGATGTGCAAGGTACTCGGCCATTCATCGCCTGAAGACGTAGGAACTCGAGTGCAGCACAGCCGCGGAGCAGGCGCTCCATGTCATCCTTTGGGATGGGGACGGCGACGAGCTCGAGGTGCTTCAGTTGTGGTAGAAAAAGAGCGGGCGGGTCATTAAGGGGGGGGATGGCAGTTCATGAACTTGGCGAGGCGTAGCACGGGTGCGAAGCGGAACGCGGACATTGGTAGCAAGCTCATATGCCCGTCATTATAACTTAGCTTCTCGAGCTGATCTATGGCGTGGGATCGGAACCACTCATCAAGCTTGGCTCGCTCCTTGCCATTGGAACGGAACTTGGCCGCGATAAGGCCTTTGATTGGGCCATGGTGACTGTCGAGGATTTGGGAGAACGCATCCAAGCTTTGGCGATAGCCATGGCAGAGCTTGTGGGCGTGGAGGAGGTCGACAGCGGTGCGGAGCCATAGGGTGCGCCACCGCTGGGAAACGGTGGATGTCCTCGCCTGATTTTGGATTGGGAGGAGGGATATGATGACTATCAACATATCATCAGGGAGGTTGTTGATGAAGTCTAGGCCTGCTGGAGTCGCTTGCAGTTCTTTCTCGACCCGCCTCCGCTTGTTGGCAACCTTGTTCTCCACCTCGTCGGTGGAGACGGAAACCTCTGTCTCCATATTCACGTCGTGCTCCGGTGCTTCAGTAGCCCCGGCGTCACCACTCCCTCCAATGGGGCACTTCGGCGGCATCCTCGTACACTGACAGCTTTGAGGACTCAGCGGCGTCGAGGATGCAGGCGGAAAGAGAGGAATTGTGTGTGTGGTGAGGATGGGGGGTGCGGCCGCTCGGCGGCGCCATTAATATAGACCAGTGGGAGTGAGGCAGGCAGCGGTCAAGGCTGTCTCGCTTCCCGGTGAGAACGACTGCTTAATCTCTAGTATGAATGAAATCTATGCTTAATTACTGAATTTTAGTTGCAAAAAATAGATAGTGATATTGATTTTTAGATGCATATTTTGACAAATTGCAGTGTCTCTTGGCTTAGCACCGAACTCTGGCTTTAATTTGCATACCGTAATCTGAACCATTTGCGTTAAAGAGATGCACAGATCCTGCATTAAACAGCTTGTACGGTTCCCGGTGAGCTCACAGACCGGATCAAGCGCCTGCGCCTCCCATTCAGTCAAGCAGCTGTCCACACGGAACCTCCTATAGCCATTAAAACCAAGACACGTGGCGTCACGTGAATGGTTAACCGAACACACACGGTTTGAATTATACAAACGTTTGAGATATTAAAGTGGCGGCTATTTTTTTTCAAAAGGCCTTTGTTTGCTGTCATTATTCGAGTGCGCCTTCACTCAAAATGGACACGAAAAATACCACAGCATGTCGGGTGCCCTTCCATAATAGCATAACAAGTTTTAGGAATTTTAGACGAGTTTTAGATTTACTAGAATTTAAAAACAAAGTATCTCAACATTTTGTCGGCAATCAACGGTGCCCTGGTGTTTGAAATTCATTCCCATTTCTTGCATGGGACCTAAGCATGCACCCAAGGACACATATTTGATTTTTCAACTAATTTATATGCCTTTGGAGCATGCGCATGTAGTTCAAATTTGAATTATGCACATAAATGCATTGAAAACTCAGTTAATGCATAAAAATGTCCAAACGAACCCCGAAAATCACAAAAATGCACACAACACTCCTGTTATTCTATGTTGACACGAGAAAAAAATTAGAAAGCAATAAGAGGCAATGGATATCGCTTCGTCCCCAAAGTTGGGGCGTTTCCCTACCGAAAACCATCATGCTTGTTGTGAGAAGCTCCGGTTTGTGAGAAGCATATACCCAAACCTGCCCCAAATGGGACAAAATTTATACCACGACATGTTGATGCCGCTACATGATAGCATGCCAAGTTTCATGAATTTCAGACGAGTTTTAGATTTACTAGAATTTAAAAACCAAGCATCTCAATGTTTTGCCGGCAATCAACAGTGCCCTGGTGTTTGAAATTCATTCCCATTTCTTGCATGGGACCTAAGCATGCACCCAAGGACACAGATTTGATTTTTCAACCAATTTATATGCACTGGAGCATGCGCATGTAGTTCAAATTTGAATTATGCACATAAATGCATTGAAAACTCAGTTCATGCATAAAAATGTCCAAACGAACCACGAAAAATCACAAAAATTCACACAACACTCCTGTTGTTCTATGTTGACATGAGAAAAAAATTGAAAGCAATAAGAGGCAATGAATATCGTTTGACGTTTCAATTCTTCACAACCCAAAAGCAGACTAAGTTCATTATGATGTGCAAGCGAAATCAAGTCATCACAATTTTTGGACATGATTCGATCATGAAACAATTTGCATTTGATATTTAAATGACCATGTTCATTGCAAAGTTCACAAGTATGGTTAAGATATTTTAAATTTTCAGCACTAACATTTAGCCTTTCTTGCAACCATTTAGTTTCTAAATGCTTATGCCTCCTGCAATATCTATCTTCCCTATTTGGTGTGTACTTGCAAACCCAATGCACTCCACAAAAATTGACATGTTTATAGGAGACATTTTCATCATAACTAGTGCAATCATCATTAATACTATGGATATTCAAGGAGTTCATACAAACAACATTGCAATCATGCTCATCATTCAAAGATTTAGTGCCAAACATTTTAATGCATTCTTCTTCTAACACTTTGGCACAATTTCCTTCCCATCATACTCACGAAAGATATTAAAAAGATGAAGCGTATGAGGTAAACTCAATTCCATTTCTTTTGTAGTTTTCTTTTATAAACTAAACTAGTGCTAAAACAAGAAACTAAAAGATTCGATTGCAAGATCTAAAGATATACCTTCAAGCACTCACCTCCCCAAAGAACGGCGCCCAGAAAAAGAGCTTGATGTCTACTACACAACCTTCTTCTTGTAGACGTTGTTGGGCCTCCAAGTGCAGAGGTTTGTAGGACGATAGCAAATTTCCCTCAAGTGGATGACCTAAGGTTTATCAATCCGTGGGAGGTGTAGGATGAAGATGGTCTCTCTCAAACAACCCTGCAACCAAATAACAAAGAGTCTCTTGTGTCCCCAACACACCCAATACAATGGTAAATTGTATAGGTGCACTAGTTCGGCGAAGAGATGATGATACAAGTGCAATATGGATGGTAGATATAGGTTTTTGTAATCTGAAAATATAAAAACAGCAATGTAGAAAGTGGTAAAAGTGAGCGTAAACGGCATTGCAATGCTAGGAAACAAGGCCTAGGGTTCATACTTTCACTAGTGCAAGTTCTCTCAACAATAATAACATAATTGGATCATATAAATATCCCTCAACATGCAACAAAGAGTCACTCCAAAGTCACTAATAGCGGAGAACAAACAAAGAGATTATTTTAGGGTACGAAACCACCTCAAAGTTATTCGTTCGGATCGATCTATTCAAGAGTTCGTACTAGAATAACACCTTAAGACACATATCAACCAAAACCCTAATGTCACCTAGATACTCCAATGTCACCTCAAGTATCCGTGGGTATGATCATACGATATGCATCACACAATCTCAGATTCATCTATTCAACCAACACAAAGTACTTCAAAGAGTGCCCCAAAGTTTCTACCGGAGAGTCAAGACGAAACGTGTACCAACCCCTATGCATAGGTTCATGGGCGGAACCATAAGTTGATCACCAAAACATACATCAAGTGAATCACGTGATATCCCATTGTCACCATAGATACGCACATGCAAGACAAACATCAAGTGTTCTCAAATCCTTAAAGACTCAATCCGATAAGATAACTTCAAAGGGAAAACTCAATCCATTACAAGATAGTAGAGGGGGAGAAACATCATAAGATCCAACTATAATAGCAAAGCTCGCGATACATCAAGTTTGTATCACCTCAAGAACACGAGAGAGAGAGAGAGAGAGAGATCAAACACATAGCTACTGGTACATACCCTCAGCCCCGAGGGTGAACTACTCCCTCCTCATCATGGAGAGCGCCAGGATGATGAAGATGGACATCGGTGAGGGATCCCCCCTCCGACAGTCTTGCGAACAGGGTCCGATTGGTTTTGGTGGCTCTGAGGCTTGCGGTAGCGGAACTCCCGATCTATTTTGTTCCCCGATGGTTTTAGGGTATATTGGTATATATAGGAGGAAGAAATACGTCAGGGGAGCCACGAGGGCCCCACGAGGGTGGAGGGCGCGCCCCCCTGCCTCGTGCCTTCCTCGTTGCTTCCCTTACGTACACTCCAAGTCTTCTCGATTGCTTTCGTTCCAAAAATAACTCTCCCGAAGGTTTCATTCCGTTTGGACTCTGTTTGATATTCCTTTTCTTCGAAACACTGAAATAAGGGAAAAACTGGAACTGACACTGGGCTCTGGGTCAATAGGTTAGTCCAAAAATAATATAAAAGTGTTTAATAAAGCCCATAAACATCCAAAACAGATAATATAATAGCATGGAACAATCAAAAATTACAGATACATATCACACAGCTGCAGCAACTAAGCCTGGCTTGAACAAGAAGGCACCTGCCAGAAGGATTCCTATGTCTAAGGTCAGAGCCTCCACTCAGGAACCCTCCAAATCTACTGGAGGAGAGGCTGTTGGTGAGGAGAAGAATAAGAAGGAAAGAAAGAGAGAAAGATGGTGCAAGAAGGTGGACCCCATGGCTGAATTTGAAATGCATTCTTCTGATTCAGAAGAGGAAGAGGAAGAGGATGTTGCACCAGCACCCAAGTCTCAGAAGCTTATGGGAGCTGCAATCAAGTCAGGGGCTGCTCCATCAAAGCCCAAAACTTCTCCCGAAGAAACAGCTCAAGCTCAGAAGCCCACTAAGCCAAAGAGAAACACCAGAAACATTCCTGCAGAAGAGAAGAACAAGGCCCCAGTGCCTGAGGTTGAAGAAGAGGATGATGAAGCCCTAGTGTTAAGAAAACTGAAACCCAAGATTCCAGACCACAATGATACTCATCCAGTGGCAGAGGACATGCACATCAGGAAAGATGCAGGACTGAGATTGTGGAGACAGTCTGATCCCTATGCTATGAGGAGGAGGACTGCAGTTGACTACAGGTTTCACACCAAAGAACAACAAGACTTCTATGAAACTATTCTGCTTGACAAGAAGCCAATTGTCTGTGTCATGAGATGGGTTGATTGGGAATACATCAAAGAGAATGAAGATCACTTCCCAGGTGTACAAGACAGCTTCAAAGCTTGTCAAGTTGACAAGTTTGTAGGTCATAAGCTCACAAAATGGAATGATGAACTAATCATGCAGTTTTATTCCATTGCTCATTTCTATCCAGATGGGAGGACAGTTTGGATGTCTGAAGGTACAAGGTACCAATCAACTGTAGAAGAATGGGCCAAGTTGATCAATGCCCCAGAAGAGCATGAGGATGATTTGGATGTGTATGCCAAGAAGAAGAAAGACCACAACTCTATGGCAAATATGTACAAAGAGATCCCTAACAAAGCTTTGGAGACACACAAGCTTGGATCTGTGCACTATTTGTTATCTGGTCTGCCTACTATCAACATCATCTTAAGGCATACTCTGCTACCCAAGTCTGGTGATCACAACATGATTAGAGGACATTCCATCAACTTGCTGCAAATCTTTGATGTCCCTAAAAAACTCAAGGTCATGAGTCTGATTGTGGAAACAATCAAGAGGACAGTTGCTGACCAGAAGATATCTTGTGGGTATGCTCCACACATTCAGATGCTCATCAACTCAAAGATGGGCACATGTACTTACTTGTTGGATAAGGAGCATTTACCCTTGTACCCAGAATTTGAAGATAATGAAGTTGTAATGAATGAGAATGAACCTTCATCAGCACAAGCACAAGAGAAGAGAGCTAAAGCAGAGGCAGAAAAGGCTGCAAGGATGCCAAGTGCCGAGGAAGCATCTCAGGTGTTCCTGAAGAGCAAGAAAGACCAGCTTGGATATCTGATTCAAGCTACATTGAGGATTGAGAAGGGCTTGGCCACCCCGACTCAGACTTGGGAGAGCTTGGAGAGGATCATAGAGACAAAATTTTATGATCTTGATCTGAAGGTCACTAAGATACAGACATCAGTTGAGCAGCTCTAGGAGGAAGCAAAAGAGAGGAAAAGGGAAGGCAACTACATGTTGGAAATATGCCCTAGAGGCAATAATAAAATGGTTATTATTGTATTTCCTTGTTCATGATAATTGTCTATTATTCATGATATAATTGTATTGACCGGAAACCGCAATACATGTGTGAATACATAGACCACAACATGTCCCTAGTGAGCCTCTAGTTGACTAGCTCGTTGATCAACAGATGGTCATGGTTTCCTGACCATGGACATTGGATGTCATTGATAACGGGATCACATCATTAGGAGAATGATATGATGGACAAGACCCAATCCTAAGCATAGCACAAGATCGTGTAGTTCGTTTGCTAAAAGCTTTTCTAATGTCAAGTATCATTTCCTTAGACCATGAGATTGTGCAACTCCCGGATACCGTAGGAATGCTTTGGGTGTGCCAAAGCGTCACAACGAATCGGGTGGCTATAAAGGTGCACTACGGTATCTCCGAAAGTGTCTGTTGGGTTGGCACGAATCGAGACTGGGATTTGTCACTCCGTGAGACGGAGAGGTATCTCTGGGCCCACTCGGTAATGCATCATCATAATGAGCTCAATGTGACTAAGTAGTTAGTCATGGGATCATGCATTACGAAACGAGTAAAGTGACTTGCCGGTAATGAGATTGAACGAGGTATTGGGATACCGATGATCGAATCTCGGGCAAGTAACATACCAATTGACAAAGGGAATTGCATACGGGATTGCTTGAATCCTTGACATCGTGGTTCATCCGATGAGATCATCGTGGAACATGTGGGAGCCAACATGGGTATCCAGATCCGGCTGTTGGTTATTGACCGGAGAACGTCTCGGTCATGTTCGCATGGTTCCCGAACCCGTAGGGTCTACACACTTAAGGTTCGGTGGCGCTAGAGTTGTTATGGGAAATAGTATGTGGTTACGAAGGTTGTTGAGTCCGGATGAGATCCGGACATGACGAGGAGCTCCGGAATGGTCCGGAGGTGAAGATCGGTATATTGGATGAAGGGTATTGGAGTCCGGAATTGTTAAAGGTACCAGTGATGACCAGCTGTCCGAAGGGGTTTCGGAGGCCCCAGCAAGCGTTGGGGGCCTTGTGGGCCAAGGGGAGAGGGCACATCAGCCCACTAAGGGGCTGAGCGCCCTCCCACCCCATCTCACGTAACCAGGAGATTTGGGGGCGCCACCCCTAGGGCAGCCGCCCCTCCCGGCTTGGGGGCAAGTTTCCTAGGGGGTGGGGGCGCCAAAACCCATCTAGGGTTTCCCCTATGGCCGCCGCCCCTCCCCTAGGGAACCCTAGGGCGCCTCCCCCTCCTCCCTTCCCCCTATATATAGTGAGGGGGAGAGAGGGCAGCCACACACTTCCCCTGGCGCAGCCCTCTCCCTCCTCCACCACCTCCTCCTCCTCCGTAGTGCTTGGCGAAGCCCTGCTGGAGAACCACGAGCTCCATCACCACCATGCCGTCGTGCTGTCGGAGTTCTCCCTCAACTTCTCCTCTCCCCTGTCTGGATCAAGAAGGAGGAGACGTCCCGGGCTGTACGTGTGTTGAACACGGAGGCACCGTTGTTCGGTGCTTAGATCGGAATCAACCGCGATCTGAATCGCTACGAGTACGACTCCTTCATCTGCGTTCTTGTAACGCTCCCGCTTAGCGATCTTCAAAGGTATGAAGATGCTCATCCTCTCCCTCTCTTGTTGCTAGAACCTCCATAAATTGATCTTGGTGTTGCGTAGAATTTTTTTAATTTCTGCTACGTTCCCCAACACTACAGATGCTTTTCAGCGAGTGCCAAGAGGTCAGAGGTCTGCTGCAGTGCCAGTACTAGATACTAGAGCTACATCGTCAGCACCAACAGCTACAGCTTCAGTGCCACCTCCAGCAGCCACTCCACCAGCTCCAGCTACATCCACTGATGCCTTCGTCCTTGGAGTTCTCTCTACACCACCTCCCGAAGACCAAGCCTGAGAGACGCATAACACTGTGCATTTTGAACTTTTTGGTAACTTGTTGCCAAAGGGGGAGAAATGTATAGATCATAGGCTTCGAGAGAGAGAGAGTGTGTGTTTTGCTTCTTTGTCTCTCTTGCTTTTGGTTGAACTTTTTGTGTGCTTGGTTGATACTCCATGTCTGTGTGAGATACTTTTTTGATCATATGCTACTTTAATGCTTGCTTGGATGATATTATCTCTCATATCCCATATATGTTCATTCACTTTGCTTGGTGATGAGTGCATGCTTTTAATTTCCATCATTTTGAGTGCTCCACCAAGATGTATGTGACATGGAAGAGTAACCCATGATCCTAATCGATTGTGCATTTGCATTCAAAAGCAAATTTTAAAAAATGCACAAATTTAGGGGGAGCTCTTGCTTATCACATACTTCTCAAAGCGACGATGTATTTCAATCTTATGATCATTTGTCGAAGCTTTGATCTATATGTTGTCATCAATTACCAAAAGGGGGAGATTGAAAGTGCAACTATCCCTGGGTGGTTTTGGTCATTCCTAACAACATATAGCTCATTGAGCTAATGATATCTCAAGATAAATATTTCAGGAAAGCTCAATGATTGGCATGGCATGGATTAGAAATGTGTACCCCTCAAAATGCTAAGGACAAAAGATTGGCTCAAGCTCTAAAGCTCAAGACTCTACATTTTACTTTTAGTGATCTAAGATCACATTGAGTCCATAGGAAAAGCCAATACTATTAAAAGGGTATGAGGTGTTTCTTAATGGGTTGCTTGCTCAAAATTCTTAGTGATATGCTCCAAAAACCCTCAACTACTTTCTCATATCCACATATGTCCCATACCAAAAGTCAAACTCGGCCCTACCGATTTGATCTATCTGGCGCCACCGAGTTCTCTTGACATAGCCGCTGCCACAAACCCTACTCACTTCGGTTTCACCGATAGGGATCTCGGTCTCACCGAGATGGGATTGCAAACTCTTTGTTTCCCTTCGTAACGTTTCGGTCCAACCGAGATGAGTGATCGGTCCCGCCGAGTTCGCAATGCAAACTCTCTGTTTCCCCTTTGTAACGTTTCGGTCTCACCGAGATGAGCGTCCCACCGAGATTGCCTGACCAACTCTCTGGTTAGCTTATTACCAAAATCAGTCCCACCGAGTTTGAGTAATCGGTCTCACCGGGATTGCGTTATGCCCTAACCCTGATAAAATCGGTCCCACCGAGTTGACATGTCGGTCCCACCGAATATCCTAACGTTCACATTTTGAACTAAATCGGTCTGACCGAGTTTCATTATTCGGTCCCACCGAGTTTGGTGATTTGTGTGTAACGGTTAGATTTTGTGTGGAGGCTATATATACCCCTCCACCCACTCTTCATTCATGGAGAGAGCCATCAGAACATGCCTACACTTCCAGCATACATTTTCTAAGAGAGAACCACCTACCCATGTGCTGAGGTCAAGATATTCCATTCCAACCACCTAAATCTTGATCTCTAGCCTACTCCAAGTTGCTTTCAACTCAAATCATCTTTCCACCAAATCCAAATCTGTGAGAGAGAGTTGAGTGTTGGGGAGACTATCATTTTAAGCACAAGAGCAAGGAGTTCATCATCAACACACCATCTATTACCTTTTGGAGAGTGGTGTCTCCTAGATTGGTTAGGTGTCACTTGGGAGCCTCTGTCAAGATTGTGGAGTTGAACCAAGGAGTTTGTACGGGCAAGGAGATCGCCTACTTCGTGAAGATCTACTCTAGTGAGGCAAGTCCTTCATGGGCGATGCCCATGGTGGGATAGACAAGGTTGCTTCTTCGTGGACCCTTCGTGGGTGGAGCCCTCCGTGGACTCAGCATAACTGCTACCCTTCGTGGGTTGAAGTCTCCATCAACGTGGATGTACGATAGCACCACCTATCAGAACCACGCCAAAAATATCCGTGTCTACATTGCGTTTGCTCCCTCCAAACTCCTCCCTTTACCTTCATATGCAATGTTTTACATTCCCCTGCTATACTCTTAGACTTGCATGTGTAGGTTGATTGCTTGACTTGTGCTAAGTTGCTAAAATCTGCCAAGACTTAAAATTGGGAAAATGCTAGATTTTTATTTGGTCAAGTAGTCTAATCACCCCCCTCTAGACATACTTTCGATCCAACGAGGACTCGCCCTCTTCCATGTCCAAGGAGCCAATCATCATTGATATCTCCGACAATGAGGAGTAGCTTGTCTTATTAGCTCACTATAAGGACCCATATTCAGTTTGCTAGCTACTGCCTTTCCTTAACAAATTCTAGTGAATTGTGCTATTTACTTTCACCATGCAATCTTCTGCTATAGTGTATATGTTCTATATGTCGTGCAATGTGGTGTTCAATTAACTGCTTGGTTCAATTTTGCAAATGTGAAGTTCAATTCTTCAGGGTGCAATATTTCCAAGTTGTTAAGCATGCTTGGTTTGGTTAACTATCTGATCTTCTATTAGGAGTATGTTATATTGTTCAATTGGTGTTTAGTTAACTACTTGGTTCATTTGTTGTGGCTTGTTTCACTTGTTGTGGTGTTTAGTTAACTGCTGGGTTCAATTCTGCAATGCGATGTTCAATTGTTGTGGTTGCATTCTATTATTGTATAGCATGCGAGGAATAAATCGAATTTGTCTGTACTTAATGCATGAGAAACAAATACAATTGCTATATTTCCAAGTTGCTAAGCATGCTTGGTTTGGTTAACTGTCTGATCTTCTATTAGGAGTATGTTATTTTGTGCAATGTGGTGCTCAGTTAACGTTTGGTTCATTTGTTGTGGTGTTTAGTTAACTGCTTGGTTCAATTCTGCAATGTGATGTTCAATTGTTGTGGCTGCATTCTCTTATTGTATACCATGTGAGGAATAAATCGAATTTGGCTGTACTAAATACACGAGAAACAAATACAATTGCTATATTTCCAAGTTGTTAAGCATGCTTGGTTTGGTTAACTGTCTGATCTTCTATTAGGAGTATGTTATATTGTGCAATGTGGTGCTCTACGTTTGGTTCATTTCTTGTGGTGTTTAGTTAACTGCTTGGTTCAATTCTGCAATGGATGTTCAATTGTTGTGGCTGCATTCTGTTATTGTATACCATGTGAGGAATAAATCGAATTTGGCTGCACTTAATACATGAGAAACATATACAAGTGCTATATTTCCTAGTTCTTAATCATGCTTGGTTTGGATAAATGGGTTTTCCATGTGGCTTAAATTAATCTGATGAATCTACAATGTGCTTATTTATCATCAACATATTTTACTGATAGCATGCGGACCCTTACTTAACCTGATGACTAACTACCTTATATGTGTTGCAGGGAAACAATGGGTAGCACTGAGGTTTACAAGATGGTACTAACTATTACACCTTGCCTTTTTGTATTCCTTTGACCCATTTCCAATATAGAGAAGATATTTATGCACATCCTTGTTTTCAGGCTTCACTGATGATTACCTCTGAAACCACCTCTGTGGTCAGGAGGCGAGGAAAGTTTTCATACAACACCCACGGTTAAATATTGAAGTGTACCTGAATAGGTCGAAGGATGGACGGTCAATCATCCACAGGCACTGGCCTAAAGTTGCAAAGACCTTCAAAATGAATGAAGGCTCAATATTCGCCTTCCGCTTCAGCAGTTTTCCAGATGAGATGCATCTCTTTATGTACCTTCTATGATGCTAATTTCGAAAGGTTCTAGATGTTGCTTGTGAAACTTGCTGCTGGTGTAGTTGTGTAATGGGGTAGCTGAGTGTTGAAGTTATATCATGTTGTACTCTGATGTATTTCAATTATGAAATCCTGCTTCCTTAATAGAAATGGAATATATTATGTGCTTAATATGAATGTCAATTAGATTAGTAAATGGATTATTAATAATAGGGCAATTAGCCCGCTAATTGGCCAATTAGCTTGCTAATTGGGTTTTCCTATTGCAAGCGGTTAATGAGAAACCACCGTGGCGATGACCTCGAAACGCATTACGCTTTCTAGGAATAAACCGTGTTGGATCAATGAACAATCACACGACATTCTCTTCAAAACTGTTTATGCGTTCGCCACCTTGCAAACGTTTTCCTTGTAGTGATTGTGTGGGATGTATATATGAACGGAAGCGTTTAGTGGTGACCTGATTTGTGTGGGATGTACTTACGACCGGAAATGATTTCGCTTTGTATAATTGTATTTTTTGAGCACTCATGCGTATTTCTGTATTTGAGTGCTCGCCGGTCGCACACGACCTCATTTTTCCAAGTGTGTGTGCAAGGAGGGCATATCCCCAATGGTTTCTGGGTCGTGTGGGAAGGACCCCCTATCGCCCACACTCACTTGGTGACGGTTCCGAATGCCGTCGCGGAAAGGGGTTAAAAACCTTTTGTTTAGGACCGACGCATACTAGTGGATGCTTCGATGGAGATCAAGGTGTCAAGCTCGTGACGATGGTGATCCTGACGGTGCTTTGTAGATGGAGATCAAAGGCACAAGATGATGGTGGCCATATCATATCACTTATATTGATTGCATGTGATGTTTATCCTTTATGCATCTTATTTTGCTTAGTACGACGATAGCATTATAAGATGATCTCTCACTAAATTTCAAGGTATACGTGTTCTCCCTGAGTATGCATCGTTGCTACAGTTCGTCGTGCTGAGACACCACGTGATGATCGGGTGTGATAAGCTCTACGTTCACATACAACGGGTGCAAGCCAGTTTTGCACATGCAGAACACTCGGGTTAAACTTGACGAGCCTAGCATATGCAGATATGGCCTTGGAACACTGAGACCGAAAGGTCGGCGTGAATCATATAGCGGAATATGATCAACATAGTGATGTTCACCATTAAAACTACTCCATCTCACGTGATGATCGGACATGGTTTAGTTGATGTGGATCATGTGATCACTTAGATGATTAGAGGGATGTCTATCTAAGTGGGAGTTCTTAAGTAATATGATTAATTGAACTTTAATTTATCATGAACTTAGTACGTGATAGTATTTTGCATGTCTATGTTGTTGTAGATAAATGGCCCGTGTTGTTGTTCCGTTGAATTTTAATGCGTTCCTAGAGAAAGCTAAGTTGAAAGATGATGGTAGCAATTACACGGACTGGGTCTGTAACGAGGATTATCCTCATTGCTGCACGTAAGAATTACGTCTGGAAGCACCGCTAGGTGCCAAACCAGCTAAGAACAACGCTAGATGTTATGAACGTCCGGTAGAGCAAAGTCGATGACTACTCGATAGTTCGATGTGCCATGCTACGGCTTAGAACCGGGACTTCAACGACGTTTTGAACGTCATGGAGCATATGAGATGTTCCAGGAGTTGAAGTTAATATTTCAAGCAAATGCCCAGATTGAGAGATATGAAGTCTCCAATAAATTCTATAGCTGCAAAATGGAGGAGAATAGTTCTGTCAATGAGCATATACTCAGAATGTTTGGGTACCACAATCACTTGACTGAGCTGGGAGTTAATCTTCCAATTGATAGTGTCATTGACAGAGTTCTTCAATCACTGCCACCAAGCTACACGAGCTTCGTGATGAACTATAATATGCAAAGGATGGATAAGATGATTCCCGAGCTCTTCGCAATGCTAAAGGCTGCGGAGGTAGAAATCAAGAACGAGCATCAAGTGTTGATGGTCAATAAGACCACTAGTTTCAAGAAGAAGGGAAAAGGGAAGAAGGGGAACTTCAAGAAGAACGGCAAACAAGTTCTTTGCTCAAGTGAAGAAACCCAAGTCTGGACCTAAGCACGAGGCCGAGTGCTTCTCTTGCAAAGGGACTGTCCTTTGGAAGCGGAACCGCCCCAAGTATTTGGCGGAGAAGAAGGATGGCAAAGTGAAAGGTATATTTGATATACATGTTATTGATGTGTACCTTACTAATGCTCGCATGATGGCGCTTTGGGTATTTGATACTGGTTCTGTTGCTAATATTTGCAACTCGAAACAGGGGCTACGGATTAAGCGAATATTGGCTAAGGACGAGGTGACGATGCGCGTGGGAAATGGTTCAAAGTCGATGTGATTGCCGTCGGCACGCTACCTCTACATCTACCTTCGGGATTAGTTTTAGACCTGAATAATTGTTATTTGGTGCCAGCGTTAAGCATGAACATTATAACTGGATCTTGTTTTGATGCGAGACGGTTATTCATTTAAATCAGAGAATAATGGTTGTTCTATTTATGTAAGTAATATCTTTTATGGTCATGCACCCTTGATGAGTGGTCTATTTTTACTAAATCTTGATAGTAGTGATACACATATTCATAGTATTGAAGCCAAAAGATATAAGTTTAATAATGATAGTGCAACTTATTTGTGACACTGCCGTTTAGGTCATATTGGTGTAAAGCGCATGAAGAAACTCCATGCTGATGGGCTTTTGGAATCACTTGATGCTTGCGAACCATGCTTCATGGGCAAGATGACTAAGACTACATTCTCTGGAGCGATTGGAGCGAGCAACAGACTTGTTGGAAATAATACATACTGATGTATGCGGTCCGATGAGTGTTGATGCTCGCGGTGGGTATCGTTATTGTCTGACCTTCACAGATGATTTGAGCAGATATGGGTATATCTACTTGATGAAACATAAGTCTGAAACATTTGAAAAGTTCAAATAATTTCAGAGTGAAGTGGAAAATCATCGTAACAAGAAAATAAAGTTTCTATGATTTGATCGTGGAGGAGAATATTTGAGTTACGAGTTTGGTCTTCATTTGAAACAATGGGGAAAAGTTTCGCAACTCACGCCACCCGGAACACCACAACATAATGGTGTGTCCGAACGTCATAATCGTACTTTATTAGATATGGTGCGATCTATGATGTCTCTTACTGATTTACCGCTATCGTTTCGGGGTTATGCTTTCGAGACGGTTGCATTCACATTAAATAGGGCACCATCTAAATCCGTTGAGACGACACCATATGAACCGTGGTTTGGCAAGAAACCCAAGTTGGCATTTCTTAAAGTTTGGGGTTGCGATGCTTATGTGCTTCAACCTGATAAGCTCGAACCAAATCGGAGAAATGTGTCTTCATAGGATACCCAAAGGAGACTGTTGGGTACACCTTCTATCACAGATTCGAAGGCAAGATATTCGTTGCTAAGAATTGATCCTTTCTAAAGAAGGAGTTTCTCTCGAAAGAAGTGAGTGGGAGGAAAGTAGAACTTGATGAGGTAACTGTACCTGCTCCCTTATTGGAAACTAGTTCATCATAGAAATCAGTTCCAGTGATTCCTACACCAGTAAGTGAGGAAGCTAATGATGATGATCACGAAACTTCTGATCAAGTTACTACCGAACCTCGTAGGTCAACCAGAGTAAGATCCGCACCGGTGAGTGGTAATCCTGTTACGGAGGTCATGTTACTTGACCATGACGAACCTACGAACTATGAGGAAGCGATGATGAGCCCAGATTCCGCGAAATGGCTTGAGGCCATGAAATCTGAGATGGGATCCATGTATGAGAACAAAGTGTGGACTTTGGTTTACTTGCCCGAGGATCGGCAAGCCATAGAGAATAAATGGATCTTCAAGAAGAAGACTGACGCTGACGATAATGTTACTGTCTACAAAGCTCGACTTGTTGCGAAAGGTTTTCGTCAAGTTCAAGGAGTTGACTACGATGAGACCTTCTCGCCCGTAGCGGTGCTTAAGTCCGTCCGAATCATGTTAGCGATTGACACATTTTATGATTATGAAATTTGGCAAATGGATGTCAAAACTGCATTCCTTAATGGATATCTTAAAGAAGAGTTGTATATGATGCAACCAGAAGGTTTTGTCGAGCCAAAAGGTGCTAACAAAGTGTGTAAGCTCCAGCGATCCATTTATGGACTGGTGCAAGCATCTCGGAGTGGGAGCTCTGTAGCATTTCTGATATTATATGTGGATTTCATATTGTTGATTGGAAATGATACTATATTTCTGAATAGCATAAAAGGATACTTGAATAAGAATTTTTCAATGAAAGACCTCGGTGAAGCTGCTTATATATTAGGCATCAAGATCTATATAGATAGATCAAGACGCTTAATTGGACTTTCACAAAGCACATACCTTGATAAAGTTTTGAAGAAATTCAAAATGGATCAAGCAAAGAAAGGGTTCTTGCCTGTGTTACAAGGTGTGAAGTTGAGTCAGACTCAATGCCCGACCACTTCAGAAGATAGAGAAAAAAAATGAAAGTCATTCCCTATGCTTCAGCCATAGGTTCTATCAGTATGCAATGATGTGTACCAGACCTGATGTGTGCCTTGCTATTAGTTTATCAGAGAGGTACCAAAGTAATCCAGGGTGGATCACTGGACAACGGTCAAGAACATCCTGAAATACCTGAAAAGGACTAAGGATATGTTTCGTTTATGGAGGTGACAAAGAGCTCAGTAAATGGCAGTTACGTCGATGCACGCTTTGACACTAATCCGGATGACTCTAAGTCACAAACCGGATACATATTTTTATTGAATGGTGGAGCTGTCAGTTGGTGCAGTTCCAAGCAGAGCGTCGTGGCGGGGTCTACGTGTGAAGCGGTGTACATAGCTGCTTCGGAAGCAGCAAATGAAGGAGTCTGGCTGAAGGAGTTCATATCCGATATAGGTGTCATACCTAGTGCATCGGGTCCAATGAAAATCTTTTGTGACAATACTGGTGCAATTGCCTTGGCAAAGGAATCTAGATTTCACAAGAGAACCAAGCACATCAAGAGACGCTTCAATTCCATCCGCGATCAAGTCAAGGAGGGAGACATAGAGATTTGCAAGATACATACGGATCTGAATGTTGCAGACCCATTGACTAAGCCTCTCTCACGAGCAAAACATGATCAACACCAAGACTCCATGGGTGTTAGAATCATTCTTGTGTAATCTAGATTATTGACTCTAGTGCAAGTGGGAGACTCAAGGAAATATGACCTAGAGGCAATAATAAAGTTGTTATTTATATTTCCTTATATCATGATTAAATGTTTATTATTCATGCTAGAATTGTATTAACCGGAAACTTAGTACATGTGTGAATACATAGACAAATAGAGTGTCGCTAGTATGCCTCTACTTGACTAGCTCGTTAATCAAAGATGGTTAAGTTTCCTAACCATAGACATGAGTTGTCATTTGATGAACGGGATCACATCATTAGAGAATGATGTGATTGACAAGACCCATCCGTTAGCTTAGCACTATGATCGTTTAGTTTGTTGCTATTGCTTTCTTCATGACTTATACATGTTCCTATGACTATGAGATTATGCAACTCCCGAATACCGGAGGAACACTTAGTGTGCTATCAAACGTCACAACGTAACTGGGTGATTATAAAGATGCTCTACTGGTGTCTCAGATGGTGTTTCTTTGAGTTGGCATAGATCAAGATTAGGATTTGTCACTCCGATTGTCGGAGAGGTATCTCTGGGCCCTCTCGGTAATGCACATCACTATAAGCCTTGCAAGCAATGTGACTAATGAGTTAGTTATGGGATGATGCATTACGGAATTAGTAAAGAGACTTGTCGGTAACGAGATTGAACTAGGTATGATGATACCGATGATCGAATCTCGGGCAAGTAACATACCGATGACAAAGGGAACAACGTATGTTGTTATGCGGTTTGACCGATAAAGATCTTCGTAGAATATGTAGGAACCAATATGAGCATTCAGGTTCGGCTATTGGTTATTGACTGGAGATGAATCTCGGTCATGTCTACATAGTTCTCGAACCCGTAGGGTCCGCACACTTAACGTTCGATGATGATCAGTATTATGAGTTTATGTGTTTTGATGTACCGAAGGTTGTTCGGAGTCCCGGATGTGATCACGGACATGACGAGGAGTCTTGAAATGGTTAAGACATGAAGATTGATATATTGGAAGGTTATGTTTGAACACCGAAATGGTTTCAAATGAGTTCGGGCATTTACCGGAGTACCGGAGGGTTACCGGAACCCCCCGAGGGCTTAATGGGCCTACATGGGCTTTAGTGGAAGAGAGAGGAGGCAGCCAAGAGGTGCCCCCCCAAGCCCAATCCGAATTGGGGAGGGGGGCCGGCCCCCCTTTCCTTCTTCCCCTTCCTTCCCCCTCCTAGTTGGACTAGGAAAGGGGGGAAACCTACTCCTAGTAGGAGTAGGAATCCCCCCTTGGGGGCGCACCATGAGGCCGGCCGGCCCCCTCCTCCCCTCCTTTATATACGGAAGGGGCACCCCATAGACACACAAGTTGATTCTTAGCCGTGCGGTGCCCTCCACATATTTCCACCTCGGTCATATTGTCGCAGGTGCTTAGGCGAAGCCTGCGTCGATAACTTCATCATCACCGTCAACACGCCGTCGTCTTGTGAAACTCTCCTCGACCTCACCGGATCTAGAAGTTCGAGGGGCGTCACCGAGCTGAGCGATGTGCAGATCGCGGAGGTGCCGTGCGTTCGGTACTTGATCGGTTGGATCGCGAAGACGCTCGACTACATCAACCGCGTTACTTAACGCTTTCGCTTTCGGTCTATGAGGGTACGTGGACACACTCTCCCTCCTCGTTGTTATGCTTCTCCTAGATAGATCTTGCGTGATCGTAGAATTTTTTTAAAAATACTACGTTCCCCAACAGGTATGTGTTCATTACCAGTTGAGCTGCCGAATATTACTGATTAATTGGCCACACGAATATTTAAAAACTAAACGCAACGGCAGATAAAGAAAATCAAAAATTTCAACCATTGAACATTTTGTGATATACACTAAACAAATTTTAAATACAGATTGAACATTTTTGTGATACATGTTGAACAAATTTTAAATAGACATTGAGCATTTTGTGATATACACTGACAAATTCTAAATACACATTGAGCATTTTTGTGATATATGTTCAACAATTTTTAAATACACATTGAACATTTTGTGATATATGCTGAGCATTTTTATAATGCATGTTGAACTTTTTCATAAATATACGGTGAACATTTTCTTAAAAGATGACGAACATTTTTTAATACGCGGTGAAATTTTTATATAACACGCAAAAAAGATAAGGAAAAACATAAATGAAAAAATTCAAAAAAATAAAGGAAAAAGAAACAAAGAAAAAACAGAACAAAAACCACTGAAAAAGCACAAAACATTGAAAAAACCGGAAGGAAAAATCCACAAAAGAAAAACGCAGGAAACGAAGGAAGCAGCAGCGAAACGAAGAGCAGGCGAATCCTATACGTGGGCCGGGCCAAGCGGAGGTCGGCTGAGGCTAACGAGCGTGAAATGGATCTGCCCTCGTAAAAGGCTACAGGCTTCCGTTTTTCCATTTCATTAGGCCTTGTCGATCTGTGTGGTTGTTTTCTTTTCGCTTCATGGGCCGGCAGCCCAGGCGAGCGTCTCCGCGACATTGCACGCTCTCCGGAGCTCTCACATTGCGTGCTATGGCACCCCGAGCTCTCCCATTCCCCACCCCTTCAAATAATAGTAGTAAAAAAAACTTGGCTGACGCGCCGCCAACGCCCTCCAGATCCGCGGCGAGGTACTATCCCGCAGCACGCGCACCGCTCTTCCTTCTCGTTTGATGCCAGATCTGTTATGTATGGTTTCTGTGTGTTGAAGTGTGCCGAATCTTGCCTTAGACCTAGAGTACTGATGAAATTGTTAGCCGGGCCTTCTCTGACGTTTACGGTCGACTTAAGCTGATTATAAATCCCTAGATAAATTACTACTGTCGCATCGTTCTTGATTGATCTAGTTTCCAATCTAGAGTATTATACTCTCTGTGACGGTTCTCTAATAAAGTGCTAATGTCTCGTCCCCTCTCGTCAAGTTTTGCTGATGTTTTTATGACTGTTGACTCACAAATTCCTTACAAAGAGATGCCCTCGTAATTACAAGAGAAAGAAACTGGTGACAAAAAAAGCAAGAACAACAAACTACCCTGGTAATTAACCAGTGGATATTGTTTGTACTTATTTTTTTTGAGAAAACGCAAAAGAATTTGCGTTTCATTTCATTGAACAGGAAGAGAACAGCAGTACAGGCACAACCTCCCAAGAGGAGGGACACACGCACACACATCATCGTCCTCACCAAACGAGCAGGCGAGGAGGTGCTACCTACTACAGACTGCAACTACGAAAGGTCTTGCCTTGTCCAGCCTCCAACCATGAACGGCGAGGTAACTAGACTCAGAGCCTCAAGGCCGCGTCACAGCCATTGCCAGGCGCCTCCAAAGAAGACCGCATCTCGAGGGCTGTCCAGGCCAACGTACCTTCCATCCATAAGTGCCTAGGAGACGGCAGGTGGATGGCAGGACCCAATCAAGACTAGTGAAGCCATCGTTTTGGACATGCCGACGCCGGCGTACATAGCGCCCCGAACACCCACGCTCTATGCTGAAGCCCTCATCACAGCATCGCATTACCAGCAAGCCTCACTGGAAGACGGGGAGACCGCCATCTCCAGCTGCCGCATTGGGGACTCCAAGTATGACCCAAGCAACGCCTTCAAGAAGGAAATGGCGCTGAAACGCCGCCGCTGCCTTGTCCAATGAACTGGACCAAGGGTTTCCCCCGGTGCTCGAGGAGAGGGTCAGTCCGGGCCATGACAGCGCCTCCATGGAGGTTACGGCACCCTCAGGCGTCGCCGTTGTCAGCGCAGGCCATCGCCGCGCAGGGATTTCGCCCCGGCCCAAGACCAGAACCCCAAATACCGCCGAAGCAGAGCAGACAGGAGACGGGGAAGCAGACCGCCGGAGAGGACCATCAGCACCGAGAGGGAAACCACGTGTCGTCACCGTCGATGTAGGGAAGCACCGGCCAGCGCAGAGCAGCAGCCGCCGGATGGCTGCCAAACAAGGCCAGCCACCGCAGGGGGTCGCGTCGAGCAGGGGTAGTGGCGCCGTCGCGGGGACCTGCCACCTGCACCTTGCCGCCGCCGACCATGGCCGCTGCCGCGGTGACCCGCAGCCTCCGCCACTTGGATCCGCCGGGGCACAGCCAAGCAGCCGCAGCCGCACCCCCAAAGGGTTGCGCCGCGCCGCCCGCATGCTCGCCACACCAGGTCCAGAGGCCCGACCCTCTGGATCTGGGGCCGCCGTCGCGAAACCCTAGGTCCGGAGCAGCACGGCTCCGGCAGCCTCGTCGAGCCCCACGTTGTTTATACTTCTTGAACTGTAACTTCAAATTTAGCTTTTGCTTTATAGATTTCCATAATGTCTGTGCACCAGAGTTTTAGCACCTGACTTGTATTTGAGAAACTTGTGTGGCCCTTCATTTTGCATTTACCACTGTTACATTTCAGGATCTTCGGAGTAAATACACCGTTTCCTATTTCCAGCATATGCTTATGTTTCAGTGACCCATGATTCATTTTATATAGTACTCATTTTATCTCAGGTTTATCTCAGGGTTCTCTGGATCATGTTTGACCATCGCATGCTTTGTAGTAACCTTGTTTGGAATGTAATTCGAGATTAAACTTCCTTGTTTCAGAAAAAACGAAAGGATGAAATTGAAATTTGAGGCACCATGGAAAAATGAGTTGCGTGCCCTGGACAAACACAGCATTAATGGTAAAGATGAATCAATTATAGTAAGAAATGAGTATCCAAGCTTCCCTGTCCCTTGTTTTGATGCTGAGGATTTTGATTTGAAACAGGCCAAAGAGGTATGATAACTATCCATCTGTGTGATATTCCTCTCCCCTTGTTTTTTCTTTCCAAGTGCTGACTCTTGACATTCTCCGTTTCAGCTTATGCGAGAAAGGGCTGTTCAGATTGCCAAGTCCATAGAAAATGACATAATCATCCCAGACCCTGCTCCAGAGGTTTGTGTTACCTTCATATACTTTATTTGATTGATGGGTCATTCCGTTATGTTATTATTTTGTTAACCCTGTAATATTATAGCGTACTTAAGTCTAGTAGTCTACTGAAACAATATGTTTATTGTTGTCATATATGAACCTTGGATAGGAACACGTGGATTCACATGCCTGAACCATGCTAGCTTTAGATCTCCTTACTTTCTATTCCCTCATTGGTGCCTCATGTTTGGTTATTTCTTTAGCCTATACCAACTTGCTTGGGTTACAAGTTTTTGTTCTTTTCATTGTTGTTGTCATACATGCACCTCCATAGACCACAAGACAGTTTATTTTGTTGTGCTTTTAGTTGAATGACTGATGCCTTGATCCATCTAGTGGGTGTCTGATACCTTCTTGGACAAATATGACGAATTGGAGCCCATCCTTGTAAAGGATAGTGTCCGGTGCTTCCTCCGATTATTCGTGAACTGTACAGGCAAGGGCATGTCATGGGATCTTACCATCACCGCACAAACCTTAACCTTCATTGTCAGTTTCAATGCCCTGCAATGTGCAAAAGTTGTATTGGAGGGCATGGCACCTGAGCTCTATGGGATGCACGCCAATCCCAACTGCATAAACCAATATGGATACTTCGCGCTCCATGAAGCTGCTGAAAGGTTCTCTGTTGACATGATTGAGCTGCTTTTACACCATGGTGCATCAGCCAATGTGCGCACAGTTGGCAATAATATCATTGAGAATCTACTCCCACTCCATGTTGCAGTTGAGAATACTTGCCCGCATAAGTATCTGGAGGACAACCTGGAGGACAATCTTTCTCGCAGCCAGAATCCACTGGATTATATCTACAAGCTTATCCATCTGCTGTGTCTACCTGAAATGGTCTGTTTCACTTACCTCTCTATGTGAGTTACTACTTTTGCAGCATGACATAAAGAGTAACTGTGGTCATACCATAGACCCCTGATAGCTGTTCTAATGAAATTATTGATACCAAGTACCGGGCATCCTTTCATCTCAACTTGTCACAGAAAGTAAAGTTTTCGCTTGTTAATCCTTTTTGTCTTACTTCATGTGTTAGGTGCATGCTCTTATAGGAAAGGATAAGAAGTCATCAATAAAATATAGAAAAACTATTGCTAGTAATTAATTTTATTTTCTTTGCCTTGGAGATTGTCCCTAATCCATATTTACTTTGATAGGAGGAAACACAGCAATACATAGAGAGATCATTCAACATTACTTGCTTGCATATGAATGCTAAATGCACTTAG
Organism: Aegilops bicornis; assembly: GCA_021605145.1. NCBI lineage: Eukaryota > Viridiplantae > Streptophyta > Magnoliopsida > Poales > Poaceae > Aegilops > Aegilops bicornis. The sequence goes on from CM038669.1 coordinate 449,880,059, forward strand.
ATTTTTGTTCCTTCTTGTTTTACAGAAAATCTTCTTGGATACAACTAGACTGCTTGCAGGAAAAACAAATAATTTACTTCAAGAGCTCTGGAACTACATTGAGGATGGAAAACTTATCCAGTCTGCAGTTCTACTACTGGCTGCTCAAGAGCAGATCCATCGGGGCAGTTCTCCGAAGATAAATGACAGTAGTAAAAAAAATGGGTTTGACATTATCAATAACTGTATAGTGAGGCATTCATATGCCTTGAGATTGGAGAAAGGTTCACATGGAATGACACAGGAGCTTCTGGAGGAAAGGAGGGCACTTTTTGATTATACATGGCTGCTTGTTGATGTAATTTCCCATGTGGGTGAAGATCTTTCTGCATACATTCAAGCGCATTCTGAGGTTAGCGTTTTTGGTATATTGTGGCTCTGGTGCCTCTGATGCTTTTTACTTAATATTTGTATTTTTACTATTGTTAGTGCTGTTGTTTTAAAAAAAACACATGCCCTAATCTTAGCAAGAAGAATGTTAATAATTCTCACCTCAACTGATAATAATAATATGTTATACTTGCTCCATCTAGGTTTACTGGGCCTGGGGGGCCAAAATGCTAGGACCAAATTTGTGGCAATGTTAATAATTCTCACCTCAACTGATAATAATAATATGTTATACTTGCTCCATCTAGGTTTACTAGGCCTGGGGGGCCAAAATGCTAGGACCAAATTTGTGGCACTCTGCATCCGATTAAAGCGCATGGATGTTTTGCCTCCCGTCATTAACGGCAGCGGTTAATGCAAGAGTTGCTCCTGAACGTACATGCTGCGCATGCATGGCTGCATGCTCCTGATATTTATGTGCTATGGATTCCTCTTCTTCTAATTATCCAGCCAGCATATCTGCGCCTTTAATGCAAACTTAATTACGTGGCCTAATAGGAACGGATGGGCCTAAGCTGCTCGCTGGCCTAAAAAATATGGACAGTGGTAGTATTTGACAATTTCGTAATAAGTGTTCATTCTGTTTAACAAATCTATACAGAAATGAACTGAGTAAAATCTAACACTTTCTCGAGATAATCGGTTGTTTCACAACATGCCGAGTCTGGTTGCATCGAGTGGCTATAGCATAGCTAACATATCTTCTTTCTGTTTAGTGGAGTTTCAACTTCACATTTAAAACATCACAAGATTACGCTTCCCCCAAAGTGTTGTGGATTCTCAGTAAAAAGAGAGCTTAAGAGCCCTGTTGTGTTGATAAGCGAGAGGCCTCCTTACCTAGTGCTTGGGCATGGGCTTAGCCCATAGCAGGAGTGGTCATACCTTCTTAGGTTTGCTCCAATAACAGTCCTTATCCCTTAAGATAGATTAGATAATAATCTTGTCCAGTTAATCTGAGATAGGGTCGGATTTGTTATGCGAGTAGATACTATCTATTAGGGCCTAGTTGGGAAGAAAGATTCCGTGGGAAACTGAACCTTCACAAAGAATGCGCTCATCCTTAAGATAGATTAGATTTAATCTTGTCTGGTTGATCTAAGATAGGGTTGAATTAGTTATGTGAGTAGATATAGTATCTATTAGGTGCTAGTTGGAAGAAAGATTCTAGGGGAAACTCAACCTTTACAAACAATACCCTAGGTAATTGATATTGTTTTTTTGTGATATGAGTTTTAGTATCTGAATTCCAGAGTTGGCGTATTCTACATGAAAGCTAAGTTTCAAGCAATAATAAGATTGCAACACATTTATATTATGTACCCCCTCCGTCCCAAAATAAGTGTCTTAACCTTAGTACAACTTTGTACTAACTTTAATACAAAGTTGAGACACTTATTTTGGGACGGAGGGAGTAGCATATATGAGGTTTTCTTTGGTGTAATTTGGAGGATGGAACTGTTATATATTGTTGAACCTTGCATTTGATTTTTTGCCAGTTTTGTTTTCTCCTTTTGCTGCAATGGTTTGAGAGTTGTCTTGCTTAAACCAATGATTTTTCTTGCAGCAATTATCTGTCCCCAAATTATCACTGAAGAACTACAACCTCCGATCCATATTACTTGTCGCTCACTTAGTACAACTTTGTACTAAAAAAGTTGTACTACTAAAAAAGTTGTACTAAGTGAGCGGCAAATAATATGGATCGGAGGGAGTACCTTTTTTAACCCTTGTCCTGGATTTTTACTTATTATGCTTATTGTGCTCAAGAAGCGTATTTCTTTTTTCTTGCTTGATGCTATATATCAATTTAACATGTTCTCTAATATTTTTCTCACTAATTCTGTTCTTGTTAATTGAAAGAATCTCAGAACACAGATTTTACTTAGATTCAGAAAGTTTCCATCCACTTCCCATCGGTTTGTTGCTCGAATAGCTGACTCTTGCTCTAATATTTAGCCTGCCATATAATGTAATGAGACACAAACTCCTGTTATCTCTGAACACTTGGGGAAAAGGTGATGACAGAGATAATGGAACAGGAGCAAATAATTGATGAGAGTAAAGCCGTTTTAATAGTTATTCTAATGAAATGTTCTGTGTCAAATATTAGTAACAACCAGTCCGTTATTAGTTATCCATATACTAATCCACATCAGATCCCCTGTCTGGCTACTTCTTTCCTTTTATCTTCATCGAACGGACAGACATACTACAGTGAATACTTAATGCATGCATAAATAGTGAAAACATTGGTGACAGAAACACTTGATCTCCATATTAATATTATCTGACATGAATACAGATTAGAATGCCAATTTTGCTTGTTCTTGGCTTCACTTGTGTTTATTTTATGGTTTTGTCATTGCCTTGTATTGTTTCTAGCAGTAAAATTGTCCATATGAACATCAAGTGTTTGGTTAATGCTGTTGCATGGTGCATGAATAGAGAACACGCGCTTTTGTCATTTCTCTTTGTTTATTTTCTGGACGCATGACAGATAAATTTGCAAAAATGAGCACTTCCATATTTATATGCTGGCAGCTGTTTGGCAGGACTCCCAAGCTCCAAAAATTCTAGGTGCTGGAGCTGGGGATATATTAAGGGTTTTGACATGAGCCTTCTTTGTTCATGTTAGGCTGAAATCTTATGCTTGAGGTACTTTATTTAGCCTACAAACTCCAGGTCCTACAAGAAACAGGGAATTGGAGCTCATTACCTCAACTTTTTTGTGGCCCTAGAGGACAGTTCAATTTATAGTTCAACAAACACTAGGTGTATGCAATTCATGACTAACCTCTTTAAGTTTGTCTGAACTTCATTTGGATCATATAGCCTGAAGAAATTGACACCTTCCTCTTTGGGAAACCAAAACAAACAATTAAAGTGATTTCAAACAATTTAAGTTTTCTCCTCCAAACAATTCTTTCCATCATCTCGCTGGTTATGATTGGTTATATAATTGCTACATTGTATATACAGTAGATCTGTGTTAGCGATGTATTGCCTTATGTGACAGCTTGTATGTCATGTAGGTGCCCCATGTGGAGGTCCTTCAACATGTTTCATCTATCCTTAAGGAGTATGGATTTTGCCCTCCTGGAGATTTCATGGACACTCTAAACCTGTACTACTCTTGTATTGCTTCACACAATAATTTTCTATGTGAATAAACGGTTAATTTGCTGATTATTTTATTTTCTTCCACTTCTTGAAGCCAGCCTTATGACTGCAGAAAGTCAAACAGACAGTCAAATGGAGAGTCATGCAAAGGTGTGTCGGTCTCGAGTGATTCTTTTTACATTCAATAAACCGAGTCCTATTCTCTCCCCTTTTTTCTAAATTGGATAATTGGGCTTGTAGATGCAAACATGGCAGTTACGGAAACGGTCAATCTGGATGCTGCAGAGGAAAAGGTAAAGATACTCATCTGGGGGTTGGTCTAGTTTTTGATGACTGATGGTGTTGGGAATGTGTAACGATACTGTGGCAGCAAAAAGAAAAAGGAAAACTATAAAAATACCTGCCCTTTCCTTGTTCTATTTTTTGTTTTGTTTTACATCAACTCTTTAAACATATGTAAAGAAGTGAAATTTTTCCAAATCGACAAATATCATGAACGCTTTCAGATACATAATATAATCTTTGTTTTAAGGCACGTTTTCTTGACTCTTGACTTTGCGCATCTTGCCCTAATCTCTAGTTCAGGACAACTGTTGAAATGACACCCACCCTTATGGCATGGCAGCACACTACACAAACAAAAGTAACCCATCATACCTTAATACTGAGTATGGTGCAGCAGCACCAAGCAGCTTTGCCTACACCTTATGACAGCACCAATGGGTCAGCTTTGTAGTAGCGTAATCAGCCATATTTAGAGAGTACAAGTATTCGTGTTCTAAATGGACTTTGGCTACTGAACCTGGACAGGTTCAAGCTGAGCTACAAAATATCTAAATTCTAGCCAATGTAACTATGATCTCTTATTTGTAATGGTTACAATGTTTTGATAATATATGGTTCAGGCAGGCGTAAGCCCGCCATTGACGCGTAAAAAAAAATGTGTGTGTTCACACACACACACGTATTCAAACTAAATTTTGTGACTAGAACAGAAAAGCAAAAAATAGTGATCAAGACTTGTCTTTACAGTTTAAGATGGGAACTCTATTTATCTAGGCAATTGTTCATATCTGTCGCAGTCGACAGCCACCATGGTTGATTTGCCTTCCTCCTTTGAAGCAGAAAGAAATAGCTAATTTGACACTGCTTTGAGTGCCTCCAAATACATATCACCTATTGCAATGACACGCCATTTCAACTATGGTTCATTTCTGCCATCCTAATCTGTTTCCTATCAGGTTCTTTACCTAGGAAAGGGGATAAATGCAATAAAAAGTAGGCATAATTAGCTTAATAACATAACTGAACTGTGTAGATTCCAAGTAACATCAACATTGTGACTTCACCAAGGGGGCTTGCACATTATTGTTATTTCCAACACCTTAGTGTTCTTGAATGATCTGTTGCATCTGAAACTTATTTGGTGCCTGTCAGAAAGATTCTGATAGAAGAAGATTCAGTGTAATATAATTGTTAGAGGCAATAACAAAAGCATGTTTCAGTTGCGATGTTTGTGCCATGCATTGTGCTGGTTCAACAGCTTTTTATGTTGCTTAAGCATGCTACTTGAGTACTACACTGCAGTAACATCATTCATATCTAATGAAACACCGATGTTGTGTATTGATTAACATAATACATCTCAAGCGAGAGGTGCTGGCTGGAAGTACGATTTTTCTGTTGTTTCATGCCGTACCTCTATTGAAATGTGACAGGCTGTGAGAAAGAAAGTAGGCGGAGGATGGGATCCCACATATACAAAGAGAAGTTTTTTCCCATATTGGAGATCAGTGTTAGAAGCCTGGTTTCCTGTGAGGGTGTATCCAGCCTATGCAAGCTCAGATCCTAGGTCTGGTCTTAAACCTGGACAACTACGTGTTGCTCTGAGTAAGAACTTAATAATGCCCAATGGATCTACTCCAACTCGAAATTATAGACCTGCTCCAGTGCCAAGAATCTCGCCACTTACAAGTACTCCCTCCGTCCCATAATGTAAGACGCTTTTTGACACTATTATAGTGCTAAAAAAATGTCTTACATTATGGGACGGAGGGAGTAATAATCAACCCAGAAGGTGCTTTATCACTGCTGCTACTGGTGCATTCAGGCTCTTGAAGGTGCTAAAGTAGAGTAGAAAGGTATGCCAGGAGTTTCGTCTCCCTGTCCCAAGTTTTCTGAACATGCCCCACATAAACACATGGGAAGAAAGAATTTCTGTGATGCACCTTTAACTAGTAAGAATATTCGTTGATCGTTCATTAAGGATTGGTGATTTGCTAGACACGGTTAGGTATTCTATTATTGTGTCTTTTTCCTTGCTGTTGTAAGTTTGTAGTCTCCAGGTTCTTCTACTTCAAGGGCTATGCCAAGTTTGGGCATGTTTGCTTGCTTAGCAACGCGCAGCCCTGCTGTTATTTATTTCCTCCAACTGGTCCATGTGCAGATAATTCAGATGATAGTGACATATAAATACTTGTGGATGTGAAGCAATAGAGAGTTCCACATGATTTCTAGTATGTTTTATTTTCTTAAGGAATTCTCAGCCCTGGGAATATACAACACATTTTATCCTATGGATAGGGATGGTATTAGTCAACCAAACACCCAACACTTGTTAATGCAGTAGATAATTAGCTAACTAAACCATGTTAAAGATGCACTCATAATGAGCGGTTTCTACTGATGCTCACAGACATGAGAGTTTTTTTACGATAATTATTTTTGACACACTACTCAACTCCATGTCAAAATATGGACTCTTGAGATGAAGAGTAATAGTGAACGAGAACGGCGAAAGCGCGGACGAGCTCGCGTGCTCCTGCGTGTGGCCGGACATGGCATTAATTGATCGCGGAATAAAATAGTTCACATACAGCCATACAGTGATGGGGCCCGTATAGCAAAACTAATGAATGGTGCATTGCGGTGATAACAAAGTGTCAATGTTCAATCGGAACAGGATGCCGACCTTCCTGAACCGTGGTGCGCAAACGGCGTTGGGGTGAGAAAAATAGTGGGACTGATTTGAGGGTATTCCTGTCCGGTGGACTGGCCGCTGGTGCCCTTCAGCCTGTGTCGTAGCGGAGGTTTGAGAGGGAGAACAGGGGATTAGGCATGCTAGATTTCATTCATTATTGTTGCCTTCATCTTACACAATGAAAACTTTTCAGTGAATGGTAAATGTTTTTGAATTACACTATGAACACTCTCAAACGCACTATAAACATTTTTCTAAATACACGATGAATGGTTGTCTAATTTGTGATGAACACTTTTTGAACGCACAATCAACATTTTCTAAATACACGATAAACGGTTGTCTAATGTGTGACGAACACCTTTTAAAAAGTGTTGACGCAATTTAAAAAATGTTCATGTAAATGTAAAAAGTGTTAATGCACAATGAATTTTTTAAATTACGTGATGAACATTTTAAATATACAATGAATAATTTTTATGAGTGACATCTTCTTTCTGAAATACATGACGAATGTTTTTCAAAATATTCATGTATGTTGGCATATGAAGCAAAGATTTGACATGTCTAAAAAAACCGTACATGTAAAAGTAGCATGGTCCGGCATTGCAATTGCCATGGATCGAAAGTTCGAATTTGCAAATGGATGCAATACTTGTCGTGGTCCAGCAAAATATAAATTGCCATAGCTCTGAAAATAAATTTCCATGGTCTAGCGATGCAATTTGTCATGGTAAAATATGTTTTCTTACATTTTGAAGTTTTTTGCCATTGATGTAAAACTAGCCATGAACCAGCAATGCAATTTGCCATCGATCAAAAGTTTGAATTCGTGAAATGGATGTAAACTTATTATGGTCAAGAAAAGGGTAAATTTCCATGGCTTTAAAAATAAATTTGCCGCACATCTGATTTTTTTTCTCGCAATGGTCTAGCGATGCAATTTGCCATGGTAAAATGTCTCGCCACCTTACAAACTCTGTGTAGTTTTCTTACAGTTTGATTTTTCTATTTGCCATTGATGTAAAACTAGCCATGAACCAACATGCAATTTGCCATCGCTCAAAGTTTGAATTCACGAAATGAATGTAAACTTGTTATGGTCAAGAAAAAGGTAAATTTCCATGGCTTTAAAAATAAATTTGTCGTAGATCAGTTTTTTTTTTTTTGCAATGGTCAAGCAATGCGATTTCTTATGTTAGAAGTGTTGCCATGCTAAAAATTCTATGTTTTTTAGGTTTCTTGTGCGTCTAAAATTAGACAAGAATTTTGTTGCGCTCCGAAACTAGCTATGGTCCAACACTGCAATTTGTCATGTCTCGAAGTTGAATTTGCAAATTGATGTCAATCTTTGCATAGACCAGAAAAGGTAAATTCCCATGGCTGGTACCATAAATTTGCCATGGTCCAACATGATATTTCCCATGGTAAAAAATGTTGCGATGATACAAACTCTACGTGTTTTGTTTCTATTTAGTGCGTCCAAAATTTGACAGGAAGATTTTTTCCATGCTACACACAATTTGTTTTGTTGCCAAAAGACAAGGTCAATAATTTTTCCGTGATATAACAAAGAATTTGCCGTGGTAAAAAATACAAAAAGAATTCAAAAGCATCAAAATCGCCATGGTGTTGTACGAGAAACATGTGACTTACAATTGTCCTTTTTTAAGAGAAAATGTTCCATAGATCATGGAAAACTTAGGGAAGATCATTCCCTAAATCATGGCAACTTAAGGGCAGGGGGATTTTAATACGCGTAGCAATTTTAGGATTTTTGTTCTTTTGAAAAGATGGCAAATTTAGGAATTTTAATGGGCACATGATAAAAGTATGATTTTTTTTCTCAAAAACATGGCAAATTAATAAATTTGCCATGCTACCGAAGGGAAATTTGCCACATGTTCAATAACTACAGGGTGGGGAAGTGGTGGCATATATAATCTACCAAGTAGAATCAAAAGAATTTAATCATGGCAAAAAAACAGCTAGTAAATCACATATGTAAACAAGGAGACCTCTAGCAATTAATTTAATTGATTCTTCCTCTTACCAACGGGATCATCTTAAAATATCTCAATAAAACGAGTGATCACGGTCTGGCCCAGCCCCCCCATCTGCCGACGTGCACATGTCTAGCCGTTACGTAGAGTGTGGGGTTTGTCTCAAAAAAAAACATAGAGTGTGGGTCTGGGATGTGAAGCATGACAATGGCACAGATCGGTCCTGGACCTCGTCTCCACTTCCAGCAAACGTCCGTCCATTATGCACCTGGCTCCCGTCAACCCATACGGCTAAAAGGCCAACAATTCCTAACGCAGCCATATCTTGATGTGAATGAGTGGCCAGCGATTCCGAGAGCGTGCGAGCTCGTTCGCTCCTGTGACTTTTCGAATAGTGAACATGCTGTAGATGTTTAAGCAGCACTGTATTATTGCAGCCCAAATGACAGGTTCAAAATACTACATGAACAGCGACCTGTCGTTCAGAAAGGAACGATACCAAGGGGTGTATATCTATGGAACAAACAACTTGTTTTTCCTTGCTTATATGGCAGATGGCTCTGGATGTTGTTTACTCTTCTCTGAGGTCAGTTTCATCTTCTTTGTGATCTTTTGGAGGAAATAGCTCCTTTGCAATGTGGCTGCATGACATGAAGACGTTCATCAGTGTTAGCTCCTTTGCAATGTGGCTGCATGACATGAAAACATCAATTTATCAGTGTTTTGCGTTCAATCGTCCATTGATTATTATAATCTCATTTTACTCGCCCTTTTTTTATTTCTTGCCTTTAGGTAGATCATGGACCACTGGCAGTATTCAGTGTCTGCACATGATTTGCAAAAATATAAGAATTTAACCGGTGGCGTGTAAGTTCACTTAAGAATTCAAGTGGATGGGTCGATGTCAGTGTTTGGTTTTTCTCTGTTACGAGCAACACATCTTGATGCTCAGTGTGATCAATAAAGGGCAGAGTAGTAAGCGGATCGGACTGAAGTTGTTCGCCTGCTTGCGGTGAAGAGGACGAAAGTTGCTCGATGTATTGTGACGTCGATGCATCTGTGAGAGGCAACAGAGCTATCGGTGGCACGTCCTGTAAATGTAGATGTTCTGTTGCTTGCACTTGTAATTAGTACTCCATCTGTTTCTAAATATTTATCTTTTTAAAGATTTCAAATGGACTACCACATATGAATGTATATAGACATATTTTAGAGTGTAGATTCACTCATTTTGCTTCGTATGTAGTCAGTTGTTGAAATCTCTAGAAAGACAAATATTTAGGAACGGAGGGAGTATTTGTTGTTGTGTTGCAGGACATGGCCTTTCTCTATGTTTGATCTAAACAACAGTCACATTTTGGAATATTGATTAACACATTGTATTATTTGGCTCATGCTAATCTTACATTCTTAAAAAGTTGATCCTCACTAATACCAATTCTCTTAACATGCACACTATCCACATCATCATGATGCCACATCAGATTTCTTAAAACATGCAGCCTCCACCTCAGCAAAAGAAAAAAATCAACGAGTCGTTCGGTATCTGAGTGGGATCAATTGATATTCTGCATAGGCTCTGTAGTGCACATCCATTCCTCTTCGTCTTCTAAAACTGACGGGATGGTCTATTATTAAGAGTCATATCCTCATCCCCCCACCTCGCCTCCTCCTTCCTCATCTCTTCTCAGATCTCGCGTTCTCTGTGGCTCCATGCAAACTCGTGAGCAGGCATGGATTTACGGCAACTGCAGGCTGGAGGTGATTGCGTTCTCTGCGGCTCCATGGTGGCTTTGGATTCGATTGATCCCCTGTCATCTTCCTTGGGCGGATTTGGCGGCAACTGCGGGTTGGGGGTCATCCTCTTCTTCTCCGCCTGGATCACGCTCGCGGACTCGCGCTCAACATAGCTGGTGCGGCCAGCTCCCAACAGGTACCACATGACCAACCTGTAGCCGACCTATGTCCCCATTCCTGCTCACGACGACAGTTACGAGTTGTTCCTGTACCACGAGGGGTGGAAGCACCGCACAATGACACAAATGCAGAAAAAAATGATGACGACAATTGAATCGCTGGCTTCGCCTTTAAATAA